>VDFB02193867.1:136521420-137164822 GCA_007258455.2 Sequoia sempervirens | reverse complement strand
AATATTGGACCTTGCCGATTTTTTCCTCACAAAAATCACAATTTTTTTCAGCAATCAAAGCCCAAAAAAAATCGTTGAAAATTGGGTTTAAATCACGATTTTTTCTTGAAAAAATCGAGCAAAAAATCAACTAAAAAATTTGCAAGAAAATAAAACCCTAAAACACATTTTTTTGCTAATTATTTCGATGTGATTTCTACTTTTTGGCATATTTTGGACGTGTCTTTCATTTTGCATGGTCGACTTTCATTTTTGGAGCTCATTTCTCATTCGCACGAAAATTAGGAAGGCGTTTAGGGTTTGCAGAAGGCGTGAAAATTAGGAAGGTATTTAGGAGCATCAGCATACAAGTATTTATTTCCTTGTCGCCATTTTCATGTATATGCATCGCCTATAGAAGGATCATTTTGTTGTTTTATTTTTTCAAGCTGTTTCGTTTCTCTTTATTTTGTATTTATTTCCATATTGTTGCTTCTCCTTATTTAAATATTCAATATTGTATTTATTTATTAAAATATTCCTTATTATTTATTTAAATATTTCTTATTTATTTATTTATTAAATTGAAAACCTAATCCCCATCATTATTTATTTAAATTTAAAAAAGTTTATTTATTTATTAAATTGAAAACCTAATCCCCATCATTATTTATTTCTTATTTATTTATTTATTTCATTAGTGACATATACGTGAACTTTTTTAAATGTCTGGCTATTTTTTCCAAATTTGAAAAGTCATTGCAATTTCTTGAAAAATTAAACTGTAGAGTGAAAACTTTCAGATATCCTCATCATGCTTTTGAAAATAGAATGAAAGTGCCAAGGAAAACAATAATATTTGTCATTTTATTGCCTAGGCTTGCGTCTATGTATTAGGGACATAGATGAAACAACATTTAAGCATTAGTTTTGATAGATTGCAAAGAATATAAGACAAACAAACACAATATATTTTTTTAATATTTTTAAGACAAACAAACAAGTTGCAACTCCTTATTTAAGACAAAGTGCAATGTAATTAGCGATATGAATATAAACAAAAAAGATCTATTTTCTACAATTCACGGGTTAAAATCTCTATTTTATTTGCTCTCTATATCTCTATGCTATGGAAATGACCTTAAGTTTAAAAAAAAGAAGGTTTTGTCTATTTTTCTACATTTTTTTATGTTTTTTTTCAAATCCAATTTTTTCTTGATTTTTTCATGATTTTTCAAAAAATTCTGATTTTTTGGTTTGCCGATTTTTTCCCCAAACGATTTATGCTGCTATGGATAGAAGTAGAGAGGGAAGGTGGGTGGGAGGAAGGAAGAGAGAGACAAAGAGACAGAGAGAGGGGGGAGATAGAGAAATTTAGAGAGGGAAGGAGGGAGGGATGGAAAGAGAGGTGAGATAGAGTAGAGAGGGAGGGAGGGAAGGAGAGAGAGAGAGAGAGAGAGAGAGAGATAATTGTGAGATATAGAGAAGTAGAGAGGGAAGGAGAGAGTGAGAGAGAAAGAGGGGGTAGAGGTAGTTCTTGAGCTCAAGGGAGAGAGATTCAAATAAATGGAAGGAGATAGTGAGAGAGAGAGAGGTCTAGAGTATAAGAGATAAATAATGAGATAGAGAAAAAGAGAGAAATATGATACAACTTACTGATTATTGAAATTTGACCTCCTAACTACTGAAATTTGACATGCTAATTACTAAAATTTGACTATCTAAAAAATTATAAGATCTTCCAAAAACTAGAATTTGCATTATAACTCTAAGAGATTTGAAACCACTCTCAACTTTTTTCTATCCCTCCTCTCTCTCTCTCTCAACTTCTCTCTATGTCACCTCTCTTTCCCTCCATCCCTCTCTAATTTTATCTATCTTCCCCCTCTCTTTGTCTCTCTCTCTTACTCCCACCCACCTTCCCTCTCTATTTCTCTCTATCTAACCTATCCCTTTATACCTCTTTCTATCTCTCTCTCCCTCCCTCTTTCCATCTCTCAATCTCTCCACCTTTCTCCTTCCCTCTCTACTTCTCTCTATGACCTCTCTCTCTCAATTCTCCCTCCCTCTATCTCCTTCCCTCTCTACTCTATCCCTACCTCTCTCCTCTTTATCGCTCACTCTCTCCTTTAAGCCACTCTCTTCCCATCTTTCTCTCTCACTCTCTCCTTCCCTCTCTACTCTCTATCTCACCATTCTCTCTCTATACTTATCTCTATCTAACCTCTCTCTCTCCCTCCCTCCCTCTCTCTCTCTCTCTCTCTCTCTCTCTCTCTCTCTCTCTCTCTCTCTCTCTCTCTCTCTCTCTCTCTCTCTCTCTCTCTCTCTCTCTCTCTCTCTCTCTCTCTCTCTTCCTTCCTCCCACCCACCTTCCCTCTCTACTTATCTCTATCTAACCTATCCCTCTATACCTCTTTCTCCCTCCCTCCCTCCCTCCCTCCTTACCTCTCTTAATCTTTCCACATTCCCCCTTCCCTATCCACTTCTCTCTCTCTCAACTTCTCTCTCTACTCTCTATCTCATCACTCTCTCTCTCCCCTATCTCTCCCTCCCTTCCTCCCCCTCTTTCTCTCTCTCTCTCCTTCCCTATGTACTTCTCTCTATCTCTCCATTCTCTCTATGTATTTCTCTACTTATCTCTACCTCACCTCTCGCTCCCCCTTCATCCCTCCCTTGCTCTCTAATTTTCTCTATCTCTCTCTCTATCATTGTCCTTGTCTTTGACTCTCTCTTCCTTCCTCCCACCTACATTCCCTCTCTACTTCTCTCTATTTAACCTATCCCTCATACCTCTTCCTCGCTCCATCCCTCCCTCCTTCCCTCTATCACCTCTGTCTCACTTTTCTCTTCCTCCCTCTCTCTCAACTTCCCTATGTATTCTCTCTATCTCACCTCTCTCTCCCTACCTCTCCCTCCCTCCCTCCTCTCTCTCCCCCTCTTTCTCTCTCACTCTCTCCCTCTCACTCTCTCTCCCCTATTTCTCTCTCACTCACTCTCTACTCTCTCTCTATCTCACCTCTCTACATATTTATCCCTACCTCTCCCTCCTTCCCTCCTCTCTCTATCTCCCTCTCCCTCTTTCTTTCTCAATCTATCTCTCTCTCTCCCCTCTTTTTCTCTCACTCTCTCCTCTCTATCTCTCTATCCATCTCTACCTCTCCCTCCCTCCTTCCCTCTCTCTCTCTCAATCTCCCCATATTCCTCCCCTTTTTCTATCACATCTTGGTGCACATTAGAGAGAGGAGAGAGGGTGGGAGAGAGAGGGAGAGGGGATATATAGGTAGAGAGATGGAGAGGGGAGATACGGAGTAGAAAATAGGGAGGGAGGGAGAGAGAGGTGAGATATAGAGGGAGAGAGAGAAAAAAAGAGAGAGATAGAGAGAGAGGAGGGAGGGAGAGGTAAAGAGGGATAATTGAGATATATAATAGAGAGGGAGAGATAGGTAGAGAGAGGGTGAGGAGAGATAGAAAGAGGGGGGCGGAGAGAGAGGTAGTTAGAGAGAGAGGGAGATGCGAGATAGAAAGAGGGAGGAGGGAGGAATAGAGATGTAGGGAGAGAGAGTTGAGATAGAGAGAGAGGAGAGGGAAGGAGAGAGAGAGAGAGAGAGGGAGGGAAAAGTGAGAGGAAGGTGGAGATATTGATAGAGGGAAAGAGGGAGGGAGAGAGAACAAGGTATAGAGGGATGGGTAGGTAGAGAGAAGTAGAAAGGGAAGGATAGATGGAGAGAGAGAAATAGAGAGAGGGAGGGGGAGATAGAGAGAGGAGGGAGGGATAAGTAGGGAGAGAGAGGTGAGATAGAGAGTAGAGAGAGAGGGGGGGTAAAGAGGGATAGTTGAGATAGATAGGAGAGAGTAAGAGAGGTAGATAGAGAGATGGGAGGGAGAGAAACAAAGAGAGAGAGGGGGGAAGGGAGAGATAGAGAGAGAGAGAGATAGATAGATAGATAGATAGATAGATAAAGAGAGAGGGAGGGAGGGAAAGGTAGGGAGAGAGAGAGAGAGAGAGAGTTGAGATAGAGAGAGTAGAGAGGGAATGAGAGATATAGAGAGAGAAGTATAGAAGGAAGAAGGTGGAGAGATTGAGGGAGGGAGGGAGAGAGAAAGAGGTACAAAGGGATAGGCAGGTAGAGAGTGGAGAGGAAGGAGAGATGGAGGGAGAGGTAGGGATGGAGAGAGAGGTGAGAGAATGAATAATAGAGAGGTAGGTAGAGAGAGGGAGGGGGAGATAGAGAGGGAAGGAGATATGGAGGGAGAGGTAAGGATAGAGGGAGAGATGGGATGGGGAGAGAGAGGTGAGAGAGAGAGCAATAGAGAGAGTAGTAGGTAGTGTAGCATAGGGAAAATTCACAGGTTAAGCAATTCAAAGTGTAATTTAAACTAAACCCAAGCTAAATAATTGAGAACAATGGAAAACAATAAATGCATGCATAAAAAAGGATTTCACCAAACACGCATTCAATTCCATGAATAACGTCCATTATCCTTCTCCATTTCGCTGTTGTATGATACTTTCCCTTATATTTTCATTAAGCATGCAAGTATGACCTCATGATCACATGATAATAGAAAAACATTAAAGATTCTAAAGTTGCTTCCAAAACTCATAAGATTTCGGGAGGAGTAATAATGATGAAGGTAAAGCCAATTTAAAGAAAATATGATTTTCAAATGACAGGCTCAGATTAAAAGATAAATCGACAATTAAGATTAAAAGATGTGACATGCAATAAGATTAGGGTTAAATTAGTGAGTGATAAAGCATAAAAGGTGGGGATTAAATTAAATAATAATTTAATCTTTAGTGGAAACTAGTCGAGACACACAAGAATAAAGATTGCATGTAAAAGATAAAGATTGACATGGATAGAAGATAAGAATAAATTAATTAAATAATTAAAGTTATTTAATTAATAGAGGTTTGCACGTAGAAGATGAGATCTAATCTAGATAACAGACTAATTAACACAAAAAATCTATTCGTTAAAGATAATTACATATTACCTCACCAAATAACTGAATCATCTAATTATATCTAGACTTAAGTGATAAATGACTAATTAGATAACAAAGAGATTATCTAATTATAGAGGAATATGTTATGGATAAATCTTTTTATGAATTAAATAATGATTTAATTCAGCATTCAAGATTTTGGATTAAATTAAATAAATAAAGATTTATTTAATTAAAGAGAGAAAAGGAAAAAGAATAATTAAATAATTTAAAATGATTATTTAATTATAGTTGAAAGTGTCATAGGAATAAATTAAATAATAGTTTATTTAATTTTAGAAAGAAGATAAATTTAATTAGTGACGTAATTAAATAAATAATATTTATTTAATTGATCAAGGAAGAATAAAGGTAAGAATTAATTAATTAGATAATTATAGTTATTTAATTAATAGAGGACAAATGACTTTAGAAAATAATTAAATAATTAACATTATTTAATTATGAAAATGAAAATAAGAATTATGACAAAAATTAGAGTCGTAGGCCTAGGACAATTTTTAGTGTCTACATTTTTCCCCTCTTTGACATAATGTCATTTCAGAATTTGTGTCGAAGAATAATAAATAACATGCCCCAGTTGTGCCCCAGTGTGAAATAGGTAAGGGTATGCCCCCTCGGGAAAAATGAGAAATTTTTGAAAAATTCAAAAAAAATTTGGAAATTGTCCCAATTAGGTAATTGGATAGCCAGAAGTTTGATGGTGGCGAAAGAAATTAGTTTCAAAGAGGTTTGGTTTGTGAAATGATCATTGGAAGTGTGCACATAGTGCGGCCAGTATAATAGGTTTGAAAGAAAACCCTAAAAACCCCTACGTATAAATAGGAATTTGGGTAAAAATGAATTCATTTTCACCCTTCAAGTTTGAAAACCATTGATTTTGCTCTAGAGCCATCCAACAAAATGTCTCATGTTCTGTACACTGAGCATCACGGATATAGTGTTAGGACCTTCTAATGGCTGGCCGATGTAGGATCCCCGATATGTACCCCAAAACTGACTTTTGAATTTTGATTTTTCACGCATTTCTAGGACATTAAAGTTTATTTTTCATATGTGCCATTTCCCTTTTGCCGCAAATGTGTTCCTATGTGACACATTTGATTGTGATATGACGCATTTGTGGCAACATGTGGGGGCTCTTTTTTGTTTTTGTTTAATCAATGTATTTTTTTAGCTTTGCACCGCATGTGTCCTAGTGTGTCGCATTTGATAAGTATAGTGATGCATGTGTAATAGAGCGTCACATTTGCCAAATGAAATGATGAATTTTCATTGTGCACCACATTTTTCAATAAAATGACACATTTTCATTGTGCACCACATTTTTCAATAAAATGACGCATTTTCCTATCAATTTTTTGAACTTTTGTAGTGTAAAATTGGCTTCGTGTTTCTGACGCAAGGAATTCATTATGCATTTGCAGGTTGTTTTGGATCCAACATACACCCAGTAGTCGAGGTTAGCAACATACAAGTTGTGGGACCAGTTATGCAATGCAGAGAAACGGTTGATATGGAGTCTTGGATTACATCATGTGACATTTATGCCCACCATTCGGGAAAACCGAGGGATGCTCATAGCACTTCTTGAGTGATGGCACTCAGAGACTTCCTCTTTTTATTTGCCCACAGGAGAGGCAACCATTACATTAGAGGATGTCTACATGATACTTCAATTATCGATCAGGGGCAAGAGGGTCTACTATGATACCCAAAGGGATTACAGTGAGATCACTCGTTATTATGTGTACGAGGATGTTAGACAGCTCAGTATCGAGCATTATGAGATCAGATGGCATGTACTTGAAGATAGATATGAGTGGATTGATTGTTTGTTGTGTACTCTGATTGTTGGGATTGTACTACCAGACCGTCGAGGGCATGGGTTTCCTGTGGGTTTGGGGAGATGTTAGTAGGGATGTTGGAGAGGTAGGTTGTGTATGCATGGGGCCCCTATTTACTAGTGATGTTGTACTTCCACTTGCACAACATAGCTTACAGGGAGGCGCAATCCATGAGTTTTGGGACTACCTTATTGATAATATGGGTGTGGGAGCACATCGTTGTTTTCCATCCACCAGATGTATATGAGCTAGATGATCAACCTCCTTATGTATTTCGATATTTCAGGACCATCACATAGACTCATGTTGGAGACACAGGATATTGGAGGCACGCGATTGATACCCTTGTGCAATTTATATGGAGACCATACATGGACTATGCATAGTGGTGGCATGAGGATCGACACTTTCCTTTCTGACGACAGACATGGTATCTAATTGGAAGGATCATTTCTAGAGTGCATATCATTGAGAGACACCTACCAGATAGAGTGCTCTGATAGTTTGGTGAGATTCAGGATGTGTCGTGGGGCTGAGCTAAGTTTTCCCGATCTTCAAGGGAGGTTCCTCTATGGGGTCCTATGGTTCCTGTAGTGATAGCAGAGGTAGATATAGATACATTGTATCCAATATAGTGGGGATGGAGGGGTGGAGTTGTGGATGCTAGGATGACAGTAGCATATGATGTCTGGTGGGCATAGCATAGGGTTGTGCCATATACAGATCCCGATCAGCACGCACCTATAGAGCATTGAGGTACTAGCCACGGGGTCAGCGTGGTGGTAGAGGAGGTGGTTGAGGTTGTAGAGGTGGAGGAGATGATGGGAGAGGAGGAGGAGGAGAAGGGGGAGGGGTGGTCAACACGGTGGTAGAGGTTGAGGCAGAGATTTGTCACCCATCTGTGAGGGTGAGGGGGAGGGAGAGGACGTAGCCATGTTGGAGGTGGGTGGAGGGGTGGAGGTCATTGGTAAGGAGGCTATTGCAAAGAAGAAAGTTGGGGAGGAGGTTGTTGGAGAGGAGAATGTTGGAGAGGAGGCCATCGGTGAGGAGGCTAAGTTGGATGCACTTGATCTATTATAGGCAGAATACAAGGATGTAGATGATTTTCCTAAGGAGGAGATGGGAGATGAGGAGAGAGAGCTCTGACACCGGATTTTTGAGTGAGATGTAGATGAGAGGGAGAGGCCACCACGGGAGCAAGAGGGTCCCATAGATCAATGGTTGGTTGATTTGCAGGCCAGGGTAGAGGCCTTGGAGGAGCGGGTTAGAGTCATGTCTACAGAGGGAGATGAGATGCAGCTAGAGAGGGATAGCGCCTACTTGGAGATAGATCAGGCAGTGGCACAGAGGCAGGAGATAGAGCAAAGATTTGTGGATTTTATAGCTCTTTGCACTGGACCAACTACAGCTATGGCTCGAGAGTTGGTCAGGGTTGGCGATCAAGAGAGATATTACAGAGATTTGTATGAGCAGGAGGTACCTCCTGAGAGATGGGCTCCCAGTGCTTCGTAGGCCCTCAATAGCAGATCACATAGTAGGTCATCCCACAACAAATCCTAGAGTAGTAGTGGTGTCCTAGGACCTCACAAGTCAAGACCTTTTGATAGGCCCCCTTTTGCACAATGATCATCAGGACCTCCCCATCAATCACCTCCTCATTCTCCTCATTAGAGTAGTGGGAGTTCCTAGGGACATGTTATATATTTGTAGACATTGTATTTTGACCATAGAGCCTGCAAGCTCCATCTTGGGAGATATATTATGACATTGCACTATGACACTTTTTTGAGTTATATATATATATATATACATATATATAAATATACATATATATATACACATATATATACAGATATATATATATCATTTTTGGCAGCGCTTATATGATATATAGTTCTTTATATGATATGCATGTGTTATGGATGCCAATGTTTACTTTATAATGTTGACACAACCTATGATGTTATGTTGATTCTATATGATGATGTATGTATTTAATTTTATGTTATTATGAATGTCATGTATGGATTCTATGTTTATGGTTATGAGATGCAATGTAATTTATTTATTTATAGTGTCATGTGATTTTTTTATTGTGAGAATATGCTATGCATTTTATGATGGTGAATGCATGTTATTCCATAGATTCCTAGATGTGATAAATGTGTATACATTTTTTTTTTGTTTTCCAATGCAGCATATATGTATGATTTAATATGTATATATGTATGGAAATGTATACATGATGTTTGTAACATGAATGCATATTCAGTATGCTTTATTTTTTTGTGTGTCATAGGACTCTGTCATAATGCAAGAAAGAAGAAATGTTAGCGTGGAAGATTTGGATGTTAGTGTTAGCAATCTTCAATATTTTTCCGAAACATTATAGGTGTTGCATTAAATCATCATTGGGCATTAAATGATACAAATGGAAAACAAACACCATGATATGAGATAGACCAAGGTGTGCAAGGTCATCCATCCACTAAAATAGACAGTCATAGGCAAGGAATGTCCTAACTCATACTAAGGGAAAAGTTTCCCCAATCTTTTTGTCAAGACAAACCGCAAATAGCAATCAAATAAAATATGAGTCATGAGACATCATCACTCCTCTAAATCCTTCATGGGACATCCTCAAGGAAGCTAGTAACCTAGCTCAAAGACAAAGCCAGAAGACAATCGACAAACAACAGTCAAATAAAAAGAGTCATGATACATCCTTGCTTCTCTAAATCCTTCATGGGACATCCTTGAGAAAGCTAGTAACTGGACTCAGAAAAAACCAAAAATAAAAGATAAGACAAAACAAGCCACAATGTCAACAGCGAGTAATAATATTTTCCAAAATTTGATTATGTTTGTTGTTTAATTGTCTAGGAGATTGACAAGATGATTCTTTGATAAAGCCTAATTTTAGGAATGACACATATCGTATAAGACATCAAGTCTGGTTGTGATCATGTGACCACCTATATAAGGAAATGATGAAGCCTAATTTCATAAAGACACATATCGTATAAGACATTGAGTCTGGTTTCAATCATGTGACCACCTATATAAGGCAATGATAATGCTTGACTAAATGATAATGTTTTTTTTCAAGGACACTTCCTGTATAAGACATAGGTTGATTGTTTTGGTTATTTGAGTTTTTTGGAAATTTCTTTGGTTTGACCTAATGACCTTGTTGACTTATTTTCACTGACACAATGAACCCTAAAGGACTAACCTAGTGCAGCCTCAGGGGCTCATCGATTGATGGCCTTGCCTACGTTATACATATAGAGACCTTGTAGTTCAACCAGACTCCGACTAACAGTATTGAATTTTAAAAGATTTGTTTTACTTGAAGATATCTGATGTGTGTGATAAGGAATGTGATGAACCCTAATGGACTAACCTAGTGTGGCCTCAGGGGCTCATCGATTGATGGCCTTGGCTACATTATACACGCAAAGACCTCGTAGTTTGACATGATCAATGACTTTGTCTTATTGACTAAGGATTGAGTCACAATTTTATTTTGACAAACCTAAAAAAGACTGACCTAATGACTCAAAGGTGCATTGACAGATGGCCTTGCTTATGTCCTGTCATAGAGGCAACGTAGTTTGACAATGACAAAGACTGACTGGTGCAACTGACTCTGACTCTATTTTGTGATTTTTTTTAAGTTTTCTTGATGTTTTTGGGTTTTTTTGACATGTTTTGATTTTTTTGTCTTTTTGAAGTTTTATGATGTTTTTGGATTTTTTTCAGGACATTTTATGTTGTTTTTGGATTTTTTTAGGATATTTTGTGATGTTTTTGGATTTTTTTATTTTACGTACTCAGAATAGCCACTGTAAGAACCAAATGAAATAAGTCAAGTACCTGCCCCCAATCAGGTATAAGAGCAATTTATTATGAATAGGATGGAATGGGGATGTAAAGTGTGCTCGATGTCAATCATTTGAAGTCATGGAAAAGGACAACCATTTATTATGGGTGTAATGATAGGGAAGTCAAATTGGAATGATGGTAGACAAAGGAGCAGAGTCGACTACACATGGCGTCTGTTTGACAAGTTTTCATCATGGTACTTATTCAAAATGCCACTGAAGCAGTTTTCACTATTGGAAAAATTATTTATTTTTAGTGTTTTCTTGATTTTTCAATTTTTTTATGTTACCAAGATGCCTGTTTGCTAGGTTTTCACCTAGGTAATGATTTTTTTGATTTTTCCATTTTTTTGTATTTTTGATGATTAAGACAAGGCTCTCAGGAGTTATGTGTAGAACCTCTTCAGATGAAGGTTGTTGATTGGTGTTGATAGTGGTTCTCCTTCAGGGGTAGAGAGCTGGTATGCCCTTGATCCAAATGCTTCTGTGACAATATAAGGTCCTATCCAATTTGGCTCAAAATTTCTTGGTTTTTCTCTTTCTGCTTGATTTTTGGATTTTCCATTAAAACCAGGTCACCAATGTCAAAATTTCAATTCAAGACTTTCCTATTATAGCTACGACAAAGATGATTTTGATATGCTTGAAGGTGATCTAGTGCCTTTTTTCTTCATTCGTCCAGGAACTCTAGCTCATGTAGTCTTGACACACGGTACTCTTCATCATCAATATGCTCTTTCAGAGATACCCTCAAGGAAGGAATCTCAACCTCAATAGGCAAGATGGCCTCAAAACTGAATACCAAGGAATATGGAGTGGCACTAGTGGGAGTGCAGATGCTTGTGCAATAAGCCCATAGGGAAGGTTTAAGTTTTTAATGTAAATCACAACCAGCATCATTGATAGTCTTTTTAAGGATTTTGAGTATTGTTTTGTTAGACGCCTCAGCTTGGTCAGTACCCTATGGGTAATATGGAGTGGAAAAGTGGTGTTGGATATGAAATTCTTAGCAGAGGTGATAGAATTCTTGGTTTTTACATGGGTGACCATTATCTATGATTATGGATTGAGGAACACCATACCAACAAATGATATAGTTGAGGATGAACTTAGAAATTTGTATGTCGGTAATGTAGGTCATAAGAATGGATTCAATCCACTTGGTAAAGTATTGAGTCACAGTAATGATGAATTTATGACCGTGGATGATGTAGGATATATCTTACCTATGAGATTGAGTCCCCATTGAGCAAAGGGCCATGGTGACATTATTGGATGGATCTCCTATGATGGTTCATGTATCAAGTCTCTATGAATCTAACACTGTCGACATTTCTTGACAAAGACATATGAGTGATTTTCCATCGTAGGCCAATAATAGCCAAGTCTCATAATCTTCTTGGCTAAGGTGGGACCCACACATACCCTCATGTACCCCATGCAAGGTCACTTGTGCTTCTTCAATATCGAGACATCTCAATAGGGTATTGTCTAGGGCATGGCTATAAAGGGTATATCCGATGATGGTATACTTGGAAGACTTATGGATAAATTTCCTACGTTGGTTCTTCGAGAGGTCAAGGGGTAGGATTTGGGCATGGAGGTAGTCATATTTGTCTTTGTACCATGAGGAATTGGGACCAACAAGTTCACACACCATTTTCAAATCTAGGATGTCAAGGGCAGGGACCAAAACTTGTTCTACCAAAAACTCAAATTTAGGCATGTTGCTAGGTATGTCCAAGAGTGAACCAATGGTTGCCATGGCGTTTGCTGCCTTGTTCTAAATGCAAGGTATTTGATGAAAGATGATGTTGTCAAAATATTGTTTGAAACTATCTTCCATCTGCTTGTATGGGGCGAGCTTTTCATCTTTAGTTTCATAGTCATCATTAGCTTGTTGGACTACCAGCTGAGAATCTCCATAAACTTGTAGATGCTTGATCTTCCATTTGATTGTCATTCATAGTCTTGTTAAAAGAGCCTCATATTCTACTATATTATTGGTGCATGGAAAAGCAATTCTGAATGACTTAGGAATAGTGTCACCCTGTGGTGTGATAAACAATATGCTAGCCCTTGAACCATGATTTGTGTGGGACCCATCAAAGTATAACTTCCATGTCATTCTTGTGTCAACAGTGAAGATGAATTCATCAGGAAAATTTGAAACTAGAGGATGATTTTCCTTAATCAGTGCATCTGCCAGCTGGTCAATGATAACTTGTCCTTTTATAGCTTTTCTTTCTACATATTGGATATCGTATTCATTGAGTACCATTACCCATTTAGCCAGTCATCATTTTAATGTTGCTTTACTAAGGAGATACTTCAAAGGATCTATCTTTGCAACCAACATTGTTTGGTGGTTTAACATGTAGTGCCTAATTTTTTTAGTAGAAAAAACTACTACAAGACAAGCACATTCTATGGTACTATAATTTAGCTCATAACCTACCAAAGTGTGGTTGATATAATACACTGCCCTTTCATGACCCTCATTATCATTTTATGCCAGTAAGGCTCGTAGCACTGATGTGGTTGTTGAAATGTAGAGTATCAAAGGTTTTCCATCAGTAGGGGGCATTAACACTAGTGATGTAAGTAGGTAATCCTTGATCTATTGAAAATATTCTTGGAATTTACCTATCCATACAAATAGAACACCTTTTCTGAGTAGATACTGGAAAGGATGTATCTTGTTTGCTAACTGCACTATGAATCATCTGATAGATTGTAGTCTCCCTTGTAATGTCCATAGTTGACTGATATTGGCTGGTGGAGGCATGTTCATTATAGCTTTCACTTTTGTTGGGTCCACTTCAATGCCTCATCTAGAAATAATGTATCCTAAAGTTTTCCTGATTGCACACCAAATACACATTTTTTTGGATTTAGCCTTCCTTTGTATTCTTCTAGTCTTTGAAAAATATTATCTAGGACCCGTAAGTGATCAACCCTTGTCAATGATTTAGCTATCAGATCATCCACATAGTCTTCCATGAGAGTGTGTATGAGGTCATGGAAAATGGTTGTCATGGCGTGTTGATATGTTGCTCCAACATTTTTAAGTCCAAATGGCATGACATTCCAACAATAATTTCCCCATGGACAAGTGAAAGTTGTCTTATGTTGGTCTTCAAAGCGATTTTGATTTGATTATATCTCAAGAAACCATCCATGAGGGATAACATTTCATATCTTGTTGTTAGGTCCACAATCATGTTAATATTTGGTAGAGGAAAGTCATCTTTAGGACATGCTTTTTTTATATCTCGGAAGTCTGTACAAATGTGGATGAACCCTATTAGTTTTTTCACTGGTACAAGATTAGAAATCCATTATGCATAGTCAATTCATTTGATAAAGCCAACATCCAACAGTTTCTTTAGTTCAGCTTTAAATAATAAAGCAATTTGCAGGTGCATTTTTCTTAATTTCTGCTTCACGAGTTTGGCACCTGGTTGTAATGGAAAATGATGTAAAACCAGGTCAGGATATGGCCTAGGCATGTCGGCATATGGCCATGCAAAGTTGATTTGTCTTTCTATGAAGAAGTTTGTAAATTCAAGTTGCTTTGTTTTTGTCAAATACGCCGCAAAATAGATTACCAAAGGATTATCTTCAGTGCATATGTTGATCTCCATAGATTCCTCAACTAAAATTGGTGACTTTTCTTTAGCAACAGGGAGAATATTCAACCCTTCATCCTTGGGTGCCTCAGAAAGGTTTTCGCCCTTGGATGCATCCTTATTTTTTTCTTTTTCATCGTCCAAAGGCGCCTTTCAGTTTTCGCCTAGGGACTTGTCATTTTTATTTTTTTCATTGTTTGGTTTATTGTTTCTACTTTTGCAACTAGAGGGGTGAACAGACTCCCCAAAATAAGACATGTTATCCAATTTTATGGTAAATCCAACCTTATGATCACCACTAGGTACACCTTCTTGCAGTCCCATGAATTTTGCTATTGCTTTGTCGTTCTCAAAGGTATCTAAGATGGGGATGTCTTGTTGATCCCAATTGATAAGTAGGGGATATACCAGGGGCATGGCATCATCAGAAGTATCAAAGGTAGAGGCCGATAGGCTAACGATAGACCTATTGACATGGTAACAAAAGTTTCTTATCAAATCCTCCTTATTCTTTTTCTTGGGAATAGGTATATTCTGAGATGGACCCATTGTTAAGGTTTAGTTATTAGAAGTGGGTTCGTCGAGTTCCCAAGAGGCGGGATCAATGGATCCCCAAAAGTAATGTTTAAGCCATTCTTCTTTTGTCAAAGATATTTGAGGACTGGAATTAGGTGGATTTTGCAAGGAATTAAGCATTTGGTCAAGTTCCCCAAATAGTTTATCAAGGTCCATGAAAGTGGTGGAGAGGGAATCCCACTCATATTCATTAGAGTTGGGGGAATTGTAGTATTATTGGTCAAATGGCTCATTGGATGTCTCGATATCTTCATAAGAATTGAATTCCTCTTGTAAAGGCGATGTGGTACTAGAAATGACAATCTTAAGCGATTGAAATCCTAGCCCTAGGCCTTATGGTCGCTTAGAGACAATGATGGGTTCATTTCTCCCATTTTGATGTATTCCTAGCTCACTTTGTCTGTCATATCCTTTATTTTGCATTATCATAAAACATTTTCCATATTGATCTATGGGTATTTGAGTAGGCGGAGGAGGTTCTTCATCATCTTCTTTGTACAACCAAGAGGTCACATCTTCTTCATTTATGGATTCTTTACTTAGTTCCCCCCATTTTGTGAAATTCATTGTGGGAGGGACGTGTATGGTGATGATGTATTTCTCCTATCTAGTGTCGGTAGACCATATGATTTGGGAGGAATCAAATGGTTGATACAATAAGATTCTTTCATGTGATACTCTCCACAACCCTTATCTTGGATCTCAACCTTAGGAGTGGAAGGTGGTGGTTGGGATGTAGATGTTTTGGAAAGAGTGGATGGATCAATATATTGGGATGAGTTCGATGATGAAGCCTCCTGGTTAACAGGAACCTATCGTTGGGGTATTCCATGTAGGTTAGTGCAATACTAGAAAGGATTGGGATCACCATCTATCATGATCTCGGTGCCATTGTATGGGAATTAAAGGCATTCATGGTAAGTGGAAGGGACAACCTTCATAGCATGTATCCATGGTTTGTCGAGTAAAAGGTTATATGGGAGTATGACATCCAATACTTGGAAATTGGTATCCATAACCATAGGACCAATTCTAATAGGGAGTGTTACAACTCCTTTAGATGATCATTCTTCATCATCATATGCCTTAATGATAATGCTCTTAGTAATGTCCACACATGCCTCTAAGAAACCTAATGCCTTAGCCAATTTCAAGGTGCAAAGATTCAACCATGCTCCTATGTCTACCAAGCCTCGTCTAACTTTTTTTTTATGAACAAGAATTTCGATGTGCAATGGGTCATTGTAGTTTGTCTTCTTAATTGAGTAATCTTGTTTAGAGAAGGTAGCATGATGAGAGTTGGTTAAGTAAATTATACTGAGACTTGGAGGACTGTGGTTGTTGCTATGACGGAGGGCCTTTGATGGTTATCTTGGTTCAACGAGTGTTGACAGCACATTCAGGAGTTTTCTTTATGGTAATAGTATTGATATGCCCATCGGCGGCTTGAATGTGATTTTTGATTGAGTCGTGGTTATAGTCATACTTAACATTAGCATAGTTGACCGAATTATTGGTCTTATTTCCTGAAGTGGAGGCTTTTCCTTTTCCATGGTCATGTAATGGATCAGTAAAGACCTTGTGATCACTATTTGAGGATGTTTGTTTATGTCCATTAACTTTAGTAGTTTCATTTTCCACGAGATCCTGTATAATTTTCTTCAACTATCGACATTGTGGTAGACTATGTCCCTTAGTTCGATGGAAATTGCAAAAAGAATTGTCATCCCACCAAGAGGGTTTAAATTGTCCAGGATCATATTTTTTTGGCTCAGGAAGTTGTATGAGTTTGTGTTTTATTAGTTCTTTGAAGGTTGATTTGATTGGTTCCCCTAGGGGAGTGAATTTGTGTTTTGGAAACCTCCTTTGTGGTCATGGTTGTTGTGTGTTTTGGACAAGGTTGGAAATTTGGTTAGCATTGTTGGGTGTGTTGTTAGAGGGGTTATTTTCTCTAAATGTAATTAATGGCCCTATGTGTAGGGATATAGCATTGACAATGCCATCATTGGTTATATTCTTGTTTTGGGACCAAAATTTTTTCCTATCATTAGGGGTGCTTTGAACATTTGGATTTCTATTTGACATCTTGATTTCACCTGTGTCAATGAGATCCTTTTCAAGTATGATACCCTTTTCTACTAGTTCCATGAAAGAAGTGCAACAGTGTACTTTTAGGTCACTTCTCAATTTTGAATTAAGATTTTCTAGGAATATGGTGACCTTCTACTTCTCAGGTATTTCAACAGGGCATCAACTAGCTAGACTCCTCCATCTCTGGAAAAAGGTGATAAAGTTCTCTCCTTCATCTTGTGTGGTGTGACATAAGGATGCTATTGTGATTTCGTTGTCAATGTTAAAGGCAAAATGTTCAATAAATTTTTCAGAAAGTTCACCCCATGACCTTATGCCATATGGAAGTTGAGAAAACCATTCAAGTGCTATTCCAACAAGGCTTCACAAAAAAAGTCTCATGAGATATGTGGGGCCATAGGTGACGTCTATGCACATCATGGAAAATTCCCTTATATGTTCAATAGGATTACACTTCCCATTATACTTAGGTAAGTTTGGTATAACATATCTGTGTGGGAAGGGTGTCATGTATAAAGCTTTGTCAAAGGGAAATGGACATAAGTCTTTTTGTTAGACATTTCTATGTTGTCCACTTGTTGTTGAAGGGCTTGCATTTGTGTTTGTAGAACATCCACTTGTGTCAATGACATGTTGGTTGTATTGTTGGGGTCTATGTAAGTTTTTTGAAACCCAATGTTATGTGACAAATTTTGGTTTAGTGTAGGAATGAAGGGTGGATTTTGATTTGGGATGTGAGAGAACAAGTTTTGGTTTGATGTTGGTTGATTGGGAATGTGAATGTTTTATGAAGGATTGGGCTAGTTCCCAAATTGTATTTGAGGTATGTGTCATGTTTTTGAAACCCCTATTTGTGGAATGGCACTAGTGTTGTTGATGTTTGGTATAGTATTTGTTGTGTTTGTGCTAACTTTAGGCCTTTTGCTTCTAGTATTGGTGCCAAAGGGATTTGACAATGATGCCCCTATGGTAAAATTAAGGCCTTGTGTCATGATCGATGTACCAAATGGTAATGTATGTACTATTGTGGCACTTTGTGTAGGTACTCCAAATGGTATGGTTGCAATTACTTGAGGTATAGAGCCACTAGAAGTCATCGTGTTTTTCCCTTGGGTAGATGAAGTTTGCAATGTATGAATGTCAAATCCAAGAGGTAATGTAGCACCTTCTACTAACAATTTTGCTAAGTATCCTTGGGGATCTTGTGCCAAGTATTCATCTACAAAAGAGGAAAATTATGCATCTTGGGAAGTAGTGTCTACATCTTCAATTGCAACGCGTCCTTGTTGGTCTCTAGTGACAAATTTTTCCAATAAGGTTTTGTGAGGTCTTGGTGTCCCTAATGGGGGGTTTGAAAATGGATTGATAAAGTCTTGTGGATCATCCATTTCTCTTTGTTTCCTTTTGGACCTTGTTTCAACCATGTAAGATATGCTCAAAGTGGGGATGATGTAGAACTATGTCTATGAATGATATAATTTTAGTCTATGTTTTTTGGATTTTTTGGATATAAGGAATGAATGCCAAATTAACTATATTTTTTATTTTTTTGGAAAATAAGGAATGTCTAAAATGATGTTGTCCTAGAATGACTATGTCTAAGTATGCAAAGGTGTAGGAAATCTTTTAAAGGTAATCAATTTTGGAAAATTTGAAAAGAGGTTACTAACCATCTAAAGTTTAACCAAGGATTCAATTTAGTTTGTCAAGGAACCTTTTGTGAGACTAAGACCAAGAGATAAAGTGAGTTTCTGAACTAGACTGACGAGCTGGAAAGACTCACCAAGATGACAAAAGATAACAAGTGTGACAAGTGACTAGGTTCAATGGAAATTTTTCGTTAAAGCAAAGGTTTATCCAAAGTATGGAAAGTTGGCCTATTCTAAAATCTGCAAAGGTGATTGTCCTAAAATTTTGATTGATTTGAAGGTAACTAGGAATCCTAAAATGTAACTATTGTTTGCAACTAGTATGTCTATGGCTATGGCTAAATGATACTAAAAGATGCAATTATGAAAAGTATGAGAAAATATTTTGGTTTATGTTCAGAGATCACTGCAAAAGGATGATCAAAGACTAGTTTTGACTATTTGACCTTAGACTATGATAGTGAAATTCATTTTTCTAGTTATCAGGAAATTGTGGTTCAAGTTAACAGATGCGTCATTTCACAGACAATTGTGATCTACAATATAAGATGTGGTTTACTAGTAAAATAATGTCTCAGGTCTGTGACAGGTAGATGCATCATTCCAAACTACAAATGTGATGTGTCACAGAGGTTTTTAGATATAATTTTTAGTTTCAGATGTGTTGCAGGTTTGACACTTGCGACTTAGGATATCATATGTGGTTTTTTTTGTAATAGATGTGACTCAGTATGCTAGATGTGGGTTTCTATGTGACAGATGTGGTTCATAATAGTAGATGTGTTTCTCTATGGCAGATGGGGTTTTCTATGAATTTGCAGGTTTGTTTTAGTCTAATTTTTTATCAAATTTTGGCAAACAGAAGACAGTCAAAAAACACTTTGTTTTGGTTTGGTTTTGACGTAAAATGTTTAATTCCAAGAAGACAAGTACGATTCCTATGGTTGGCTAGGACAATATCCATTGAGTTCCCACTTGGATTTCTCCAGCTATGCTTATTCAGAGCAAATGATTAGAAGTTTGACCACACTGGCTCCCCTCCATGGCACTCACTTCTATGGGTCAGCAAAGCTTCAAGTTCTCATGAATCTCCCATGAAAAACTCATCTCTACTAAGAACCACAAGTATGTGAGATGTCTTCAAAGGTCTGACCTCTTGCACCAACAAATAGAGGGATTTTGGTAATCTAAAAACAAATGGCTTTTTAATAAGGGCACTCGTTCAGGTGGCTATATGTGAGGCAATATTAACTTGTTTGTATAACAAATCTACACCTGTAATGCTAAGTTTTTCATTAGCATTCACATTTATATACTGGTTGGGAGTAGCTTGGCTTTAAATTCATTTCCGGTTTGAGTCACCTTGGGGTGAGTACTTTTTCCCACCAAGGAAGGCCCGATATAGAGTTAATAACAATTTCTCTTACACCCAGGATCACACAAGTGCACAAGGGGAGAGGATACTCTTATTATTGAATCGGGTTTTAATCTAAACAAAATGTGTGAATGCACCAAACATAGAGAACAATGATGTATTGTAAGCACCAAATGAAATATGATCTAATCTAATCAGACAATCAGTTTCAAAATCAATCTTTGACAAGTGTCTTGCATCAAATTTCATTAGTAGTTCAAATCTTTGTCTTCATCAATCGTCCTGCAAAAATAGTTTGTATATTTGTCTTCTACGAATCATTCTGCAAAAACTATATTAACTCCACAAGATCACATGCTGCAAACTTTGAATTAGTCATAACAAAAAATTGCAATTTAAAATGAAAACTCAAAATTTTGGAAATCAGAAAATTATTTCTTTTACCAGCCAGATGTGTCGTAGGAAGCCACAGATGCATCGCAAAAAGTTAGATGCATCATTTCATTCTTCAAATGTAGTTCGTGAGGTCAAATGCATCGTTATGTGCCTCAGATATGTCGATTTGTACCTGTTCCTACAAAAATCAAATTTTCTACAGATTTTTTTGAAGACTGTGTCTTCACTTCGGGTTCACCAGATGTAGCACATGGAAAATTCACATGTTAAGCAATTCAAAGCACAATTTAAACTAAACCCAAGCTAACTAATTAAGAACAATGGAAAACAATAAAAGCATGCATAAACAAAGAATTTTACCAAACACACATTTGATTCCATGAATAACCTCCATTATCCTTCTCCATTTCACTGATGTATGATACTTGCCCTCATATTTTCATTAAGCATGCAAGTATGGCCTCATGATCATGATAATAGCAAAACATTGAAGATTTCTAAAGTAAGTTGCTTCCAAAACTCATAAGATTTCAAGAGGAGTAATAATGATGAAGGTAAAGCCAATTTATAGAAAATATGATTTTTGAATGACAGACTTAGATTAAAAATAATTAATTGATGATTTAGATTAAAAGATGTGGCATGCAATAAGATTAGGGTTGAATTAGTGTGAGTGATAAAGCATAAAAGGTGGGGATTAAATTAAATAATAATTTAATCTTTAGTGGAAACTGGTCGGGACACAGAAGAATAAAGATTGCATGTAAAAGATAAAGATTGACATGGATAGAAGATAAGAATAAATTAATTAAATAATTAAAGTTATTTAATTAATAGAGGTTTGCACATAGAAGATAAGATCTAATCTAGATAATGGACTGATTAACACAGAAAGTCTATTCATTAAAGATAATTAAATATTATCTCACCAAATAACTGAATGATCTAATTATATCTAGACTTAAGTGATAAATGACTAATTAGACAACAAAGAGATTATCTAATTATAGAGGAATATGTTATGGATAAATATTTTTATGAATTAAATAATTATTTAATTCAGCATTCAATATTTTGGATTAAATTAAATAAATAAGGATTTATTTAACTAAAGAGAGAAAAGGCTAAAGAAAAATTAAATAATTTAAAATTATTATTTAATTATAGTTGAAAGTGTCATAGGAATAAATTAAATAATAGTTTATTTAATTTTAGAAAGAAGATAAATTTAATTAGTGACGTAATTAAATAAATAATATTTAATTAATTAATCAAGGAAGAATAAAGGTAAGAATGAATTTATTAAATAATTAAAGTTATTTAATTAATAGAGGAAAAATGACTTTAGAAAATAATTAAATAATTAACATTATTTAATTATGAAAATGAAAATAAGAATTATGACGAAAATTAGAGTCACGGGCCTAAGACAATTTTTAGTGTCTACAGGTAGAGAGAGGGAGGGGGGATAGAGAGAAGTAGAGAAGGACAGAGTGAAGGAGAGGTAGAGAGGGAGGGAGAGTAAGTTGAGATAGAGACAGGAGTGAGGGAGGGATATATATGGAGAGACAGGTGAGATAGAGAGATAAAGAGAGTAGAGAGGGAAGGAGAGGTAGGGAGGGATGGAGAGAGGTGAGATAGAGCAGTGATAGAAAGAGAATTAGAGAGGTAAGGAGGAAGGTAGAGAGATTGAGAGAGGGAAGGAGAAATGGAGAGAGAGAGAGAGAGAGCATGGTGAGATAGAGAGAAGTAGAGAAGGAAAGAGAGAGTGAGAGAAAGAGGGAGTAGAGGCAATTCTTGAGCTCAAGGGAAACAGATTTAGATAAATGGAAGGATATAGTGAGAGAGAGAGATGTAGAGTATAAGAGAAACAATGAGAAAGAGAAAAAGAGATAAATATGATACAACTTACTGATTATTGAAATTTGACTTCCTGACTACTGAAAATTGACATGTTGATTACTAAAATTTGACTAAGTTTGAAAAATTATAAGATCTTCCAAAAACTAGAATTTGCATTATAACACCAAGAGATTCGAAACCACTCTCAAACATCTTGAAACTATATACATGAAATATAGCTTAAATTTTTATTTCATGTATATAGTTTCCCCGGCAGAGGCAGAGAAAGAGAGATAAAAAGAAAGAGTTCAAAAATGCATTCCAAAAGTCATGCTTCACATTTTCTGAGTGTCAAATATAGTGCTAGCCAAATGAAGTACATCATTTGGCGAGCGCCAAATTTGGTGCTCGCCAAATGATGAACTTCATTTGGCTAGTGCCAAATTTGGCGCTCGCCAAATGAGTTGCATTTTGAAATTTTGAGCCTTTGGCTCAGTCATCCAAGCCATTTGGCGAGCACCAAATTTGGCGCTTGTAAAATTTGGTGCTGCCAAATGGTCATTTTGGGTAAAAAAACAAAAGTAGCATCTTTTTGTGTCACAACCTGGTGCACTTACCCATGTGAAAAAAAATGAGGGGCCAAAAAGTGGCCAAAAGATACTTTGGATACCAAATAAAATATATTGTGCTTGCATGATAAAAAAAAAAATAGAACATTTTCATTATAATGAGGGCATACAAAGGCTAGCTCACATTATAAATGTGAACATAGTTAGATTTGATTAATCTAAACCTAAACACACTTATTTTATAACACACATTATAATTTGAGCACATTGTAATATCATGATTTTATACTACATGAGTACATTATAACTAACATAAAACAAAAATAATTATATTTTCATGCCATCATGCACAAACCGCCATAATTCATTTATAAATCACCACCAAACATCCCATACGTTTTATCTTTACAAATATATAATAAAACACTATTTTTTACTTATTCTTTCTATAATATAATCATATATGTAAAAAGGACAATAATTATACACAAAAAATGGTGGATTTTTTACTATTAGTATTTACAGATGGTGTGGGTGTTGGAGTAGTGTTTTGGGCTGCAAGATGATGGAAGGATAGTTCCAACAAGTTTGGATTAATATTTGGTTCATTTGGTGGTGGTTTTTTTGTTTAAACCACCTAACCCTAGTGGGGTATCACATGGAGGACTTCTTCCTAAGGTGGATAAAAAAGGTGTGTATTATAATGTCAAAAGAAAGCTCTATGTGGATTACCATCCATCATTTATTGATCAATAAATGGATCCCATGATACTTGAGCAACCTATCTCTCTATAAAAAGTGTTGGGTATTTCTACTTTAGTGCCGCTTGTGGGATCTTCAATTCAAGGAAAAAATCTCCTTGGTTGTGTTTGAGGATGACCCTAGTTCAGGTGAGTTTAACGGTATATCCTTGACTCTGTGGTTAACAAAAGAATCTCTAATATGAATAATTCTATGGTGGGTAAGTTCTTGGGATTTAAAGAAGTGGAGGATTATAGGTCATCTAGAAATTGTTGTGATGCTTAATGGTTACTTTTCCTTTTCTTTTTACTTATGAGGAAGACCTTTGTAATGTTCTAGCTAGTGACACATGGTTTATTGAAAAGTCAACTCTAGCCCTAAAGAGATGGGAGCTAGGATTTGATCCTAATAATAGATAATCTAATGTTTCCCAAATTTGGGTAAGGTTACTATGATTGTTGATGTAATTTTGAGATGAAGTCTTCAAAGGAATGGATTCTATCTTTGGCTAGTTACTAGCCATTGACCCTATGACTTGCTCAAGGTGAAAGCTTGTTTTCACAAAGATTTGTGCTTATGTGGAGATTCATTCATCCTTCACTCTTCAATCATCATCAAGTCCAAACTTGGGTTTTGGAAACAAGCTATGGATTTTAAGTTGTTTCCCTTTGCATTATTTAAATTCATTAAAGTTAGGTATTGGGTGAAAAATTGCCTTGATCAACCCCCAAAAAGATCACAAAAATTTTGGAAGAAAAATGAAACAATTTAAAGTTTAGTGGAAGATTTGATGTCTCCCCGAATGGAAAAAAATCAATAACTGACCATAATTTTAATGGGGTGGGGGAACCCCTTATCATGAGAGTTTGGATAATATTATGGATCAACAGCTTTCCCCTAGGACTGTGTACTCATTGGTGGAAACTCTTTTGGGGTAGTAAATACTTTGGGTTTGGATTCCTCTTTCTTAAAAAGTGAGGGGGGATTATAGCCCCATAAAAAATCTCAAAAAATTGAACAAGCAGCTCCTTCCCTTCGGGATGAGTTATAGGACTTCACAAGCTCCCCCTCTGGGTTAAACACCTATAACTGCTTTTTAAATAAGATCTCGATGGTGTTGGTAAAGGAATCTCTACCTGAGACTAAGGCCCCACTCCTTGAGAACTATAAAACATCCACAAGGGGTAATAATAACAAGGTTCTTTCTTCCCCAACTAATGGAAAAGGAAAATAAGTGAATAGCAAGGTCCAAATGAGGAATAGGAAGATTACAAACTATGGCTAAGACACAAAGAACCTAGGAAGGGAAGTTTTTTCAAGAAATACCAAGGAAAGAGATATCAAAAAGTACATCATAGATGATTTATAGAAAATCATCATAAATGTATACTAGAAAATTACCCCCTATTAAGATAATAAAATCATCTCTTGGAATGTTAGTGCCAAAATAATGCACATAAGTAAGATCTCTTGGCTAATCTAGTTAGGGAAAAAAAAACAAATGTTTTACTCATCCAAGAAAATAAGATGCCTTTAAATTAAGATAAAGAATATATTTTTTAAGGATCATGGGTACCTCTAGTGGTGTTGCTACATTTTAGAACCCCAAAGTGGTGATGAGTAATGCCCTCTATGAGGATTTCTCACCTGTTGTAACTAATGGTTGCATTAGGGATGAATAATCTTGGATTTTTTCCAATGTTTATGCTTTGAATACTTATATGATAAGGAAGATATTATGGAACAATTTGAGAAACTTTAGATTGAATAGTCTTGATAGAATGTGGCTATTGATGGGAGATTTCAATACTCCTTTAAAATAAGAGGATAAGATGGGATGATCCGAACCTTCATTTCATAGTAGAGGTGATGTTTTGGACTTCTTAAATGAACAATCACTTCTTGAATTAGATCTACAAGGTACTAAATTTACTTGATTTAATAGGTGCAGTGGCCCCTCCCTCATTCAAGTGAGACTTACATAGATCCATCATCTCTTTTTAATGGTTTTCCATGTACTACTCTCTCTAATCTTTCTATAATTCATTCATACAATCTTCAAATCATGTTATTTATTGAATCTATTTTGATGAGAAAAAAAATATGGTTTAGATTCAAGAAAATGTCGACCCTTCATCTTGATATAGAATACAAAATTGAGGATTGGTGTATCATCAAGGTTAAGGGTTTGGCTATGTATAGTGTTGCCAAAAATTTGGCTAATGTCAAGTCTAAAATCTAGGTTTGGAATAGAAATTCCTTTGGAAATTTCAAGTTCAAGAAAAAAATGAAATTAAGAGAAAATTAGATCTAATTCAAAAGTATATCTAGGAAATGGGTTTGATTGAGGACTTTTTTAAGCAAGAGAATACCCTATTTTCTGACCTCCACTCTATTATATCTCAAGAAGAGTATTTTTGGAACCAAAGGTCGAGGGTGATGTGATTTAAAAAAATCCAAAGATTGAGGTACTAAATTCTTCCACCTATTCGCCTGAAAGCACAAGGAAAAAAAATAATATCAAGGTAAATGGTCCAAGATTTATGGATGATGTTGGAATTGGTAAGGAGGTAGTTGATTTCTTTAATTCTCTCCTTTCAACTGATCAAATGGATAGTCATGTTTTCAAAAGGATAATTCTAGAGTAAATTCTCAAGATTTTAAATGAAGACGATAATCTCATATTATATCTAATCCCATTGGAGGACGAGATTAGAGAGGCTATTTTCTCTTTTAAAGGGAATAAGGCACTTGAACTAGATAGTTTCCCTCATTTCTTCTTCTAGATGTATTAGAAAATTTTAGAGAATATATGGTCGTAGTTACTAAGGAATTTATTAGTTGCAAGAGGGTTCTAAAGGAATTAAATTCTTCCTTTATTTTCCTTATCCAAAAAATGGGTGTTGACTCCTTTTGTGAGCTTTTTCCTATTAGTTTGTGTAACCTAATTTATAAAATCTTCTCTAGAATGATTGCATCCAAGTTGAAATTTGTCCTTCCTAAGATGATTTTAGCCTAGGAAAGTGGTTATGTTGAAGGAAAGCAAAACCTAAACTTTGTTATTACTTTATATGAGGTATCATACTCCTTGGTGGTAAGGAGGGTTCCTATTAAGACTTGATCTTTCAAAGGCTTGATAGGGTGAATTATAACATTCTTCTTAAATTTCTGGATAGGTTCAAATTTTATAGCTACTTCTTTAACCTAATTTTTGAGATGATCTCAACCTCAAACTTTGCTATTTTTTTATGAATGGTTCCCCTTATAATATTTAAGCCTGCAAGAGGTATTTAACATGGAGACCCAACTTCTCTTATTATTTTTGTGAGTATGATGGAAGTTCTAGGTAGAAATATAACAAAGTTCATTTTGAGGGTATATTGAAGGCGTTTACCCTAATTTTTTTGGCCCCTTGTAATTGGTAAAGCTTCCATTCAAGAGGCTAGATAATTAGAATATGTCTTGTAGGATTATGAAATGGCCTCTAGTAAAAAATAGTCTATCAAAGAGTTCCTTATTTTTAATGAATACCTTGAAGCATAGACAAGTGAAAATTACATGGATTCTCTAGTGCAAAGTAGATTCTCTCCAATCCATATACTTGGGACTCACTCTTTCCTATGATAGATATCTTGATTCCTTCTAGAGTGGCCTAGTTGATAAATTTGATATCGAATTGGCTAGGTGGAAGGGGGCTCTTCTGAGTCAAGCTAGTAAAGCCCAAATTTTAAAGGTCACCCTACAAAATTTACTAGTGTAAATTTTGATTCTTTTCAAAACCCCTCTAAAATTTGTGGAGAAGCTTGACCAAATTCAAAAAGAATCATATATTTGGGGGTGGAGGAGAGAAAGTGTATCCCTCTTATGGCCTGGGACTATGTTTGTGGACCCAAGAATAATAGAGACCTATGAATAAGAAATATTATAGATTTTAATCATTCCCTCATGGAAAAGGTTGCTTAGAGATTACTATGTAAAACACCTCCTACTTATCACTTGATGAGCTAAAGGGGCTCTATAATGAATGGTTCATAAGGCACAACACTTTTTGAAGGTTTTGCAAATGGGGTTGCAAGCGAAGTGGGATTAACCTTGGAGAAAACTCCATGGTTAAGCATGCTTGATTTGTAGTACTAGGATGGGTGACCTCCCAATAAGGCCCAATTCTTCACCTTTGTTAGCATCACCTAGATACAATGAGTGATAAGTGGACCAATTTTTATCATGAGAGATGGGTTCTTGTGAACCACTACTCATGAAATATGGGTCAATGAGTTTGACTCAAAAACTACATGATTGAATCTTGATAGAAATATCATAATTTGAAACGATGTGGAAAATACCTCCTACTTATAAATTGATGAAATAAAAGGGATCTACAATGAATTGTTTATAAGGAACACCACTTGTTGAAGGTTTTACAAATGGGGTTGCAAGCTAAGTGGGCTTAACCTTTAGAAAAACTCCATGGTTAAACATGCTTGAGTTGGAGTAGTATTGGGATGGGTGACCTCTTAGGAAGGTCCAATGCTTCACTTTGTAAGTATCACCTATATGAAATGAGTGCTTAGTGGACCATTAATTATCATGAGAGATGGGTTGTTTTGAACCACTACTCATGAAACATGGTTCAATGAGTTTGACTCGAAAAACCACACGGTTGAATCTTGATAGAAATATCATAATTTGGCATGCTATGAAAAATACCTCCTACTTATCAATTGATGAGATAAATGGGATCTATAATGAATGATTCATAAGGAACAACATTTAATGAATGTTTTTCAAATTGTTTTGCAAGCTAATTAGGCTAACCTTGGGGAAGACTCCCTGGTTAAATGAACTTGAGTTGGATTAGTACTGAGGTGGGTGACCTCCTGAGAAGGCCCAATTCTTCACCTCTATGAGCATCACCTAGATGCAATAAGTGCTATGTAGACCATTCATTTGTTTCATCTTGATAAGATTGGTTGTCATTGATGTCAAAATATTGTATATGCTCCAAAGATATTAAATATGCAGAGATATCAATTGGTGCAAGTCAGCATTGCAGTGTATGAATCAGTTGGCTGCCTAAGTATGATGAAAAGGTGGGTACACATGTTCTATTGTGTTTATAGTATGCCTATATTGATATCTTTTCAGTTTGGTGTACTGTACTTAGTGAAAAGTTGCAGAAGTTTTGTCTAAGGATTTCATAGTATATATCCTAAGGTAGAGATAGTGTTTTTGTCTACATCCTTCCACAAAGAAATATTTAGTCTTGTGGTTCAAAATATAAGTTTATAGAGATATGAAGGTATTATATCCAATATCTTAAGTCATTAATTCACCTATAGTGAAATTTATAAGTGATAGAGTTTTGGTATGTACTCTACAAAAGTAAAGTGCTTATGAAGGCTTGTTGGAATGCTCCACATTCCTCCTAATGTGATATTTTGGCCATGTGGTTTTGGAGACATTCTCAATAATGTCTTATGCATGATATATCAAAAATTCAAGTGGTATAGTGGTCTGCAAGTTTTTTTTTGAAATGACTGAATGTTACAATTGGTTTCAAATGCCTATCCTTCATCAGAACATATGTTTGTTGCTTGCACCAGTAGAAGATTGTATAGATCAATGGTATGAGATTTTGTGGACACTCCACACATCTCATAGTGTCTAAGGATTGAAGCACATGAATATATTTCTTGTTTCTAGTACCACAAAAAATGTTCATGTCAGTTTGTGAAGATATACTTTTGTTGTGGTCGACTTGGGTATGTTGGTGATGTGCACCACAAGTTTATGTTTGAGTGGAGTCTAAGAAGTGTTTGTAGATATCATATGAGTCATGTTGACTCATCTGGGAGAATTACAAATAATGTGTTATCATTTTTGTATATCACCAATGAAGATGTAAGCCAACATGTCACAAGTTGCATAATTCCTTATTTGTGGCCAATTGAATTTGTATTTTGCAAGCATACAGAAGATAAAAAATGTGAAGGTGATGATAGAAGTGTGCAAAGATGTATGAGTGCATGAGTAGAGCATGACAAGATCAGCTATAGACCTAATTAGACATCTGGAATGTGCTAGTTCCAGTCCAAATAATTGAATTGCATAGCATCTACATGTATCATGTAGGTAAGGCCATCATTTATGAGCCTTTGAGGCCTAGGTCTATCCTTTAGGATTTATCATAGTAAATTTTCAATCCATCAATATCCATATCCCATAATAAATGATCCATTGTCAAGGACAGTGTGTCATGTACTAAATACCATCATTGTTGAGTCCCTGAGGCCTAGGTCAGTCCCTTAGGGTCTGCCATAGTAAAATTTTCATCACAGTCCAAATTCCATAATAAAACTATCCCTTGTCAAGAACTGGCATGTTGGACAGCAAACGAAACATCTTACAGTTCTAACTAAGTTTACCAAATCATGGAATAACAAATGAAACTACCAAACTAGCCTTCAACCTAGTTGATCAATTGTCTACGTATCTATCAATAGTACCCATCTTATCAAAAATATTTTTTCTTCTAGGTGGTTGCATCATCAAAACTAGACCAGGCATCTTACACAAAATGTTTCACTCCTTAAAATAGGAAGAATCTTTTGAAATCGATCAAACACTTATCAGTAAACAAAAAGATCTAAATAGTTGTGGACTCGTTTGGTCTAGTTAAGTCTTATCTTATTTTACTTATCTTATGTCATGTTCCTAGGCTACTGTAATGTCCCCATTTTGGCCATACACTCTTCTTTTGGATTTAGCCTATTTTTGGAAATCCGTAGGCTAAGCTAAAGTAGAAAACTAGGGTTTCCTCTTTCGAATACTACTCAGTTGGCGTTCAAAGGATGTTGTGCAGACTTACTATTTATAGCAGTTTGCTATTTTTAGCAAGTCTATCTTTTGGCAGTATCTATCTAGCAACAATTCAATCCTTTGCAGTTCAGTGTTTAGTTTGGCTTTCCGATGGTTTTGAAGTTAACTTACTATTTTTGGCATTTGCTATTTTTAGTAAGTTCATTTTTGGCAAAAGTATCATCACCAACTTGGTTCAGTTTGGCATTTGTCAGTTTTCTTTTTTTAGCAATTCATCAGTTGCAGCTTGGGCATTATATTTGGTTATCTCCTTGGACTGAGTTTCAGACTTAGTCAATTTTCATGTCTTGAAATTGTACCCCACGCCTAGGCTTGATGACTTCAAGTTGTTTTAAAGAAGGGGACATAAAGGGGTCAAGTGAGCATTTAATTATTTAATAAATGCTTTATTGTTGCAATATGAAATGGATGCCTAAAGGGGAAGTTGAATGATATTTTAATATTTCAAAAAGTGAAATGCTTAAAGTGGCGTCCCTTTTGGAAGTTGAAGTGATTCAACTTCTTGGAATTTGAAGAGTTCTTGTTGCTTCATTTGCCAACTGAAGCTTATATATTGCTGTTGTTTGAAGAGTTGAGCATCCAATATTTTTATGTTAATGATATGCTGTCGAAATGACAACTTGTTTAATAATTCGAGGGATGCTTACCTCCTAGTTCCAATCCAATTTCGTGTTTGAAATACAACACCTAGTTGGTCATTTGCTGCTTCTCAAATCAGACTAGCAGATTGAGCTCAATAGTTGAAGATTTTGATGAAATTTTCAGTTTTGAAGTTGCTGATACAGTCATAGCTGAAGGTGGTTTTTGCATACAGCTTTTGGTATGAATTTATTTTGGTTATGGGTATTTGATCATTGCATTTCTATGATAATGGCGACCATATTTGGAGGTTTTCAGATTTTAATTCCAAGTTTCTGATTTTTCCAAGAGAAATCGCCCCTCTATAGGCCGTACTATCTCATGAGTGCTTTGGGATTCGTGCAAGAATAATATCTTGAGTTTTGATGCAATTTTGTAGTTTGAGTTTGGGTGCCATCCTCCTAGAAGGTCTTTGCAAAACATTCCAGCTTATTCGGAGGTATTTAGAAGGAGTTGTGATCATTTTTATGAGTTTGTTGTTTGCTGATAGACATTTCCAGATTGCAGATTTTTATATCAGACTTGTTAGTTTTTGATATAATGATGGTTTGAGCTTCATTTTTATATCATTATTGTATTGTAAGAGTTAGAGGAAGTGTTACTCTAACCATTGATGGATTTGGAAGCATATCTTTCTTATTTGCAGCTGTTTAATTCATTGTAAAGTTGATTAGTAGTACTAACAGCTATTTATTCTATTTGTTGCAATTAGTTTAAATTTCATACTCCCACGATTGAGTGGTTGAGTTTAAATAATCATCTTTCTTTAATTGTAAGTTTCCCCCCACTAAATAAGTGGTTGTGTGGAATGTATTCCCCCCATGTTAATAAGTGGAAGTGAGGATTTAAATGGTTGGCTTGCCGCCTTTAATAATGTAATAATCTTACCCACTGAATAAGTGGAGTATCCCCACTGCTTGTGGATGCCTGCATCAGCAGATGAATTGTAATTTCAATTCAGTTTATTCCTAATGATCCTTTGACCATATGCTATCACCTCGCCCACATTGGGATCTTGGTGAACATTCTTGGTTAGAGTTACTTTCCATGCTGATTTGCATTTGGAGCTAACGCTAATCAGTGATTGGTTGCTGATTTGTGTGTTAAATTTTGGGAAAAAATTAAGGGGAATATTTCATTGGTATCAGAGCAAAAGTTCCTGCCATCCTGTTGGGAAGAACAGAAAATTAGTGTAACACAATGGACATCAACAGATTTTTGAACAGTTCATGAGGGAATGTTTACATGATGCTTCCATATTCCGTGCAGAATATCAGAGTATGTTAGATGAGTTCAAGAATGATGTTTCTTTTGATTGCTACTTGAATTGTGTGTTGATTAGGTATCCTGAAAAAGTGGGTGTGGTCAATTACATCAAGAAAAAAATTAAAAGAGAAGCAGAACTTGCCATGGTTGAAGAATCAAGGAAGGAAGAAGCAAAAGGATCTTTTTGTGGTTTGCAGCCCACAAGTAAGCAAATTGAAGAGAAAAATCATTCAATTAGTGTTGAAGAAGACACAAGCAAGGTGCACATTTTGGTTCAAAATGAAAGTGGGCTTGATGAAGATACCTTGGCAAATGAGGAGATTAAGTTAGAGTCCTAGAATACATCCCTAGACTTGCATGGGATGGGAAATAATGAAGATTATTATGGAAAGAAGATCATTACAGCAATCTTGAGTCCTAATAAGGATTCAACCAATGAAGATCTCGAGACAAATGGCTTCTCAAAAGATGCTGGTGGAACAATTGTGTGGGATAAGTACGTTGAAGAAGAGCAAGATGAAGCAAATACTAATAGTGTCTTTGAACCACTTATGACCATTACGAAAGTAATGTTGTTGATGGTGATTCCGATGTGTTTTTATCTCCTCTTGTTGAAGATTTAGTGAAGGATAACTCTCTACTTCTTGCTGAGCCAATTCCATATGAAGAATTAATGACAAGTGTCCAAGAAGACTTCTTTGGTATGTATGTGGGCACTAATGATAAAATCAGCAACACATCTACTCAAGATAATTTCATTGAAGAAAAGAATGACAAAATATTCAAAGCAACCAGCTTTGATGATTCTTTAATCCAATATAATGCTAGTGACTTGGGTGGTAGTGGGTTTGATTATCAAACTACATTTGTGGAGAAAGTTATAGATGAAGATTTCAGTTCAAGTGGGTTGAGGAGTGACTCATTCAAAGAGTCAATAGTTTAGGAGGAGCATGATGATCTCTTTCATATTGATCATTACAATCAAACCTATCACATTTGGGATCTGGGTGCGATGTCACCAAGGTATGATAAAGAACCGGAGTGGGATAAATTCCCCTTTGATCCTGATGAAGTTCAAAAATCAGTTTGCAATGCAAGTAATGAAGTGATCTTTGGAGGAGAAGTTGCAGCAATGGCTAATGAGAGCGTGATTTCTTATGTTAAAGAGAAGAATGTTTTAAAATCAGAAAATGGTTTGGATGCCTTTCAGAATTATGCACAAGAAGAGTATGAGAACTTGAAAGGTCAAGATAGAGGTACTAATTTGTTTGAAGAAGTTGTTGACAAGCCTTCGATTCAGGAGTTATGTAGTGATAAGATTAGAAAGGAGGCTGATTTTGAGAATCAAGTCAAAGAAAATAAATCAGAAAAGATGATGTTTGATGAGCAAAGCTTCTTTGTTGATTATGATCATGGGCCTAAAGAGCTGCAAGTTTTGAAGCATAACTTATTGGTTACAAAAGAGAAAATTGTTAAGGAGTTATCAAGATTTGATAGCACACACAATTGTATTGAAGAACTTTACTGGGAGCTGCAATTTGAAGAGAGACAGAATGGAGTTAAGGGTGGAGACACTCTTTCTAAGGTGCAAACCATCAAAGAAGCATTTGAATCCATAAAGTCAGATTATTTGCACTTGCTCTCAGATAGGGATCATGCTATTAAGTTTGCAGAGGAAACCTATGATGCCTATCAAGAGAAGGAGAATGAGGTTGATAGGCTTTGTCTTGATCTTTCCTTAGCTCATCACTCTTTATGCAAGGGAGAAAATCAAACTCTTATTGCAGCCACACTTGAAGGACAAGAAGCTGATACAAGGATTATGGAGATCAAGCAAATAGTTGAAGGTATTAATGAACACCATAATGATGAAACCTTGCTTAATTTTAAGGAGATTCATGAAGATGATGGTAATTGGAAGGTAAATCAAGAGTGTGAACTCTTGAGTTGGGAAGAGAACTTTCCTCAAGAAGGGGTAGCTTGCAGCCATGAGCTTGATGTGATGATTGGTAATGTGTGTGATATTCATCACACTACATTCTACGAATCAGCAACTAATGATGGGTATCCTCAAGTTGCAGAAGATGTGCATGAATTCTATAAAAACACCAATGAAAGGGATGAAGGAAATATTTTTTCCATGATTGTGTACAATAATTCACCATCTTCACATAATTTGTTAAATCATAAGGTGATTGACAATTTCTACATGGATGACAATGATAAGAGGTTTTATGTTTTTGACATGCATGATTTCATGGTTAAGTATAAGATAATGTTGGTGGATCCAAGCTATATGGCACTCTCTTGGGATGGTTATTAAATGAGCATTTAATGATGTCCAAACTTGAACTTGCTGGTCTTCACTCAGCATTGACCAAGGGAAGAGTACTGCCTATCTTAAGATGGTTGATTTGGTCAGGTCTCAGAAATATGCATCAAATTGTGGGAGAACTTTCAGACTTGCCCCTTTGGTTCCTAGATTGTGCTTTGTTGATGAGTGATTATTCTAAAATGCTGGTCATGAAAGGTTCAAACTTTGCATTGATGGTTGCAGCTGACTACATGGATTTGTGTGCTCGAGACTTTCACTATGGCTCTTGGAGATATGTTGGGAATTCTTCCCAATGTGTTGGAGATTATTTGCAATTGAGAATTCATGCTTGGAATTTTCAACATGGCTTGATGGAGATTGTTGCAAGTAGAAAAAAGGATATTTGGAGAAATAAGGATTCAATTCTTAGAATCTTTGATGCGGCCCCCATCTTTACCAACCATTTGATGGTTCTTTCTGCTCATCAATTGGTGAATTGGAGAGATATTTCGAACAAAGGAAGGTTTAATGTTGGGTGGAGTCTCTTGAGAGGATGTTTCTAGCCTTGGGTTTGAGCAGTTGTGCTATTATGGACACTGATTTTCAGTGTTGCAGTAGCTATTCAAGTCCTTGCACGCTGATTTTCCTAAAATCGGACTTTAAATGGTTCATTTCAGATTTCATGGGCAGCTAGTACACTCATTTTTTCTTTTCACAATCTTTTATCAATGGTGATTTTTGGCTTCAAAAGTGGGTAATGGTGTTTCATAGTGATTCAGATCAGTATTGGATGGTGTTCAAGTTATGTTCTAGTGGCTTTCTTTGTACAATCTCTTGCACTAGTGTTTGGGGCAGCGAACCTTTGTTTGATTTGGTTCAACTTTTTGAGACTTTGGGGGAGAGATTGGTGGGAGTTTTTAGAGTTTTTCTTGAATATGTCAGAATTACTCAGAGGAGGCATTATACATCCTTAAGGAGATTTGAGGATGTAGTTGCTATGACTTTGCAAAGAGCTATTTTTTCCTTTGCAAACAGCTATGATGGAATCACATTTGCTGTTGTGATTTGGTTTGATGCTTTGAGGAGTGATGTTGATGAGAATATTTTTGAGTTGTTTAGATTATTCTTCTTTGTTCTCAGAATGGTGATTGACATTGGCATTGCAGATGTTAATTCCTCAGAGTTTATTAAGCATGAGACACTACTAGATTTTGATTCAATTCCTTCTATGTTGTTCGACCTGAATTTCAAGCATGTTATCACTTTGAGGTTGCAGGGATGGTTAGTGCAGTTATGGTAAAATGATTTCATTTGTATGATCAGAGTAGAGCAGCATCAGCATGGTGGGGTTTTTCAGAGATGGACATGGGACCCCGGGATCCTATATGTTTGGTGGGATCAGTTTGGAGTGTTATGGCATTGCTTGAGGACAAGCAATTTTGGGAAGGGCTGACTGTAATGTCCCCATTTTGGCCATACACTCTTCTTTTGGATTTAGCCTATTTCCAGAAATTCGTAGGCTAAGCTGAAGTAGAAAACTAGGGTTACCTCTTTCAGATACTACTCAGTTGGCATTCAAAGGATGTTGTGCAAACTTACTATTTATAGCAGTTTGCTATTTTTAGCAAGTCTATCTTTTGGCAGTATCTATCTAGCAACAATTCAATCCTTTGCAGTTCAGTGTTCAGTTTGGCTTTCTAATGGTTTTGAAGTTAACTTACTATTTTTGGCATTTGCTATTTTTAGTAAGTTCATTTTTGGCAGAAGCATCATCACCAACTTGGTTCAGTTTGGCATTTGTCAGTTTGCTTTTTTTAGCAATTCATCAGTTGCAGCTTGGGCATTGTGTTTGGTTATCTCCTTGGACTGAGTTTCAGACTTAGTCAATTTTCATGTCTTGAAGTTGTACCCCACGCCTAGGCTTGATGACTTCAAGTTGTTTTAAAGAAGGGGACATAAAGGGGTCAAGTGAGCATTTAATTATTTAATAAATGCTTTATTGTTGCAATATGAAATGGATGCCTAAAGGGGAAGTTGAATGATATTTTAATATTTCAAAAAGTGAAATGCTTAAAGTGGTGTCCCTTTTGGAAGTTGAAGTGATTCAACTTCTTGGAATTTGAAGAGTTCTTGTTGCTTCATTTTCCAACTGAAGCTTATATATTGTTGTTGTTTGAAGAGTTGAGCATCCAATATTTTTATGTTAATGATATGCTGTCGAAATGACAACTTGTTTAATACTTTGAGGGATGCTTACCTCCTAGTTCCAATCCAATTTTGTGTTTGAAATACAACACCTAGTTGGTCATTTGTTGCTTCTCAAATCAAACTAGCAGATTGAGCTCAATAGTTGAAGATTTTGATGAAATTTCCAGATTTGAAGTTGTTGATACAGTCATAGCTGAAGGTGGTTTTTGCATACAGCTTTTGGTATGAATTTATTTTGGTTATGGGTATTTGGTCATTGCATTTCTATGATAATGGCGACCATATTTGGAGGTTTTCAGATTTTAATTCCAAGTTTCTAATTTTTCCAAGAGAAATCGCCCCTCTACAGGGTCGTACCATCTCATGAGTGCTTTGGGATTCGTGCAAGAATAATATCTTGAGTTTTGATGCAGTTTTGTAGTTTGAGTTTGGGCACCATCCTCCTAGAAGGTATTTGCAAAACATTCCAGCTTATTCGGAGGTATTTAGAAGGAGTTGTGATCATTTTTATGAGTTTGTTGTTTGCTGATAGACATTTCCAGATTGCAGATTTTTATATCAGACTTGTTAGTTTTTGATATAATGCTAGTTTGAGCTTCATTTTTATATCATTATTGTATTGTAAGAGTTAGAGGAAGTGTTACTCTAACCATTGATGGATTTGGAAGCATATCTTTCTTATTTGCAGCTGTTTAATTCATTGTAAAGTTGATTAGTAGTACTAACAGCTATTTATTCTATTTGCTGCAATTAGTTTAAATTTCATACTCCCACGATTGAGTGGTTGAGTTTAAATAATCATCTTTCTTTAATTGTAAGTTTCCCCCACTAAATAAGTGGTTGTGTGGAATGTATTCCCTCCACGTTAATAAGTGGAAGTGAGGATTTAAATGGCTGGCTTGCCGCCTTTAATAATGTAATAATCTTACCCACTAAATAAGTGGAGTATCCCCACTGCTTGTGGATGCCTACATCAGCAGATGAATTGTAATTTCAATTCAGTTTATTCCTAATGATCCTCTAACCATATGCTATCACCTCGCCCACATTGGGATCTTGGTGAACATTCTTGGTTAGAGTTACTTTCCATGCTGATTTGCATTTGGAGCTAACGCTAATCAGTGATTGGTTATTGATTTGGGTGTTAAATTTTGAGAAAAAATTAAGGGGAATATTTCAGCTACTCAATGATATCCACAAGTGATTAGAGCAGCGATGATGGATCATGATGCTTCTTTCTATTGATTTTTGTTTGTGGTTTGTCTCGGTAACATGACTAGGGAACTAAGTTTGTTGTGTGTGATTGGAGTTCCATTTGGCATAATCAGAACATCCTATGCAATTCAAAGGTCAACTAATGCTTTCTTGCATCAAGATTAACATTCTCTATGGTTATTTCCTCACATATTCCAACAAAGTTCTATTGTTACTAGTATGAATCAAGGAACCCCTTCTCTAATGTGTCTAAATCTTTGACAAACAGATATTAACATCACCAAGGTTTGTCTCAACATGGTGTACACTATCCACTTTTCCATATACCATAATCTTTACACAAACAGACACAAAATCCTCCTTCATAATTCATGCTTAAGTGTGTATACATTTGTTTGTTCCATAATAAAATGCTCTATGATGATAAAAATGTAGTACTGAAATGTCAAATACTATCAATCAGCATATTAAACTTGGACGAACAATCAATCTAATTGTTCTTCACTCTTTTCTAATTATTTCTTCTCACTAACATTTCTTTTGTCAATCCCTATAGTCATCTCAATGGCATGGTATGACACACAAAAACAAATTCATTAGCTACATCATCCTACATCCATAATTAAGTTAGAACATCATATATCACATGCATATAGGTCATGAATATTGCATAAATAATTCAAAAATATAAATAGCATTGTATTGCATGTTAGAATCATTGTCCACATAGCATCATATCAAATATGGCATAACATGACATAAAAAATAATGTCATCATGCATATAGATCATATAAGCATAATAAATCCCATCATAGATCATAAACATTAGATGTCTATACATCATGTCATAATATAAGCATAAATCAATATCATGGTCATCCATCCATGACATAGAATACAAATCATATTAAAACATGCACATAGAACATAACATATCATATAATCTCTGCCAAAATGATATATCTCATATATATATCCAAAAAATGTGTCATAGTAAAAATTGAGATACTACCAAAAAATAAAGCTAAGACTCTCCTTAGCCTCGAGACTCTCCCACTACTCTAAGACCTGTGTGAGTGATATCTTCTCTATGATCTGCTCTCTATATAGCTAGGAGATCTCTTTGAATTGAACACAACACCCTCATACAATCTGTGTATTACATGGTAGCTTGACCAGACCGATACAACTATCATCCAAGGTCTTCCATGGGCCCACTAACAGTCTTAATAAAGAAAAGTGACTGATGCTCTACCCTCTACACTCTAATAACCAATGTATCCCTCTTAGTAGTCAGTTGAGCCACATTCCTCTATAAAACCAACACCTAAGTGGCATGTTCCTACAATGCTTGTACCTAAGCCTACAAGACATGAATCTAGGTTTTAAATCTTGTCCCTTATCCTTTGCCTCCTCCTCCATAATGTCTCAAATGGCTTCCCTGATTGGAACATCATGCAATCCATCATCAATGGTCATATCCCAAGTGACCTCCTCAATAGCTACATCAACCTCTACCTCCATCTCCTACTCTCCTTGTGCCTCCTCCTCCTGTCAAGGAGCATCCACTGCCCTAACCTCCTCCTCCCTCTCCTCCCTCATGGTTGATAATCATCTAGGAATAACAAGTGGAGATCGACCTCTGCATCTCACTCTATCACCACCCCTACCACCATCCCAACCTCCACCACCTCCTCCATCATCACCATCACCCTGCCCTCCACCTCAGTCACCATCATAACCTCTCCCTAGTCCCCTCCCCCACAATTGGCCCCATAGACATCTCTCAAGTCTCTTAATAAGTGCTAGAAAATTGGATCTATGAGCGATACTAGCCTATGTCAAACCCACCATGCATCATAATCAATAGTAGTGCCTACATTAACAACTCTACTAGTGCACCCCACTGAATGGGTTGTAACTGATCAAACTCCTAGATCATGACCTGCGGACTAATCATGGGTCCCTAGTTTGATACCTCACAAGCTAATCTAGCAAACTTAGTTAACCCAACAAGTTCCCCCTATCTCTCACCAAACTACCTCAACACATGTTCTGATAATTGCCTCTCAATAATATTTTGGCTTTGTACAGTCTGGCCAATCAGATATCTAGAGTACCTACAATAGGGAAGCTGCTCGGAATCATCCTTCCAGGCCACACACTATTTGTAGGGCCTCCATGTGAATGAATCGAGCAAATCAATATCATGTCTCTAGTAGCCTACATCTCCTAAATGTGTCTACGTAATTTTCCCTCCATAGATGTATACATATGCTAGTCTAGGTGGAATATCTCTATCTATCATTGGTCAAAACAAAGCAATGTGCTCTCATTCCCAAACTATCATAAGTGTCATGCCATAGCCAATAGAACCTGCACCCCTATATGTGACATTGTGAAACTAAAAATATAGCATGGCCAACATGCAAGGACCCCACACATACATTGTTCCCTCCTCCATCATACAACCCAACATCTAACCCCACCCAATTGGAAACTCGTTTCCACATCTATCAGGTACAACACCTTCTATTACACTCCATACAACAACTATCAATCACTCATATCTATCCACTACTGTGTCCCAACGGATCTCATACTCCTCCATGCCTAGATCCTTGATCTCAAAACATCTCTACATAGAACCTGGGCCAGAGTCTGCATCATAAACCACTCACTAACCATGAATAGGAAGCCTCAATATGCACCATACATCCTCTAAAGTCACAGTGGCCTCCCTAGTTGGTAGGTGGAAAGAACTAATCTCGAAGTGCCATCTCTCTACCAATGTATTCAGTAGCCATCGATTAGCCCTCACTTTGAGCATGAAAGTCACATAGCATAAGCCAAGCATGTGCAAAGTGCTCCTATATGTATCATCCAAGTGATCTCACAATGTAAATGAAGAGGGTCGACTCTCTCGAGTATGGATCAATAAAAGTCTCACATGTGCTCAAATAGCACATTATGTCAATCAGGACACCTAAACAAACCTATTTGACCTTTTCCACTTTGAAAATTTTGATAAAAACTAAGCCGAATTTGACCAAAATCAAATACATCACACCTCTTCATAGATGTTTCTTACATTAACACAAGCGGCTTACCATGCAATTACTGGTTGTTCGAACAATTGTGACACATTGTCAAACAGATGTGTTGCACCAATACAATTGTGGTTCACTTTCCTACACTTGTGGTGCAACTTTACAGTTGTGGTACAATTTATAGTTACAAGCCATCTACACATGTGGCTTACCAGAACATATGTAGTGCACCACACAAATGCATCACACAACCTTAATATAGTTATGGTGAACATGACTACACATGCGATGCATAAACTGCACTACATCTGTTTAGCCAATTTTGACCCCTAAAATCTACTAAAAAATGAAACAATTTCAAAGCAAGGAAGGGCTACGTACCACATTGCAGGATCCCTCAAGCCACCAAAAGTTCTGCACACGATATCCTCAGTGAGAGCTCACTAGAATTGGCGTCATAGCTTTGTTGCTCTGCTCAAGACTCACACTCTAGACCACTCAAAATTCTAAAACTCAAATGCACAAATGAGAATTTTGAACCCCTTAGGGCCTATTTATAGACCTTAGGTGGCATTGTGGACCCCCCCTTTATAATTGGATGCATCAACCTTGACTTTCAAATGCAAATATGGGCACACATATTACCCTAAAATCATTTTTTTTGCTGCCAACGCGCTTAACACTATCAAATTAGCTTGTCAAGACAATTTCTCAAAAAATTACAAAAAAATCTAAGTGGGCACCATGCTATTCCACCATAATCAAGGCAACTCCTAAACATGAATTTTGGAATTTTCTTTGACACAATGCTATAAAAATGCACTGTATCAAATAGGGGAAAAATGTAGATACTTGAAATTGTCCTAGCCTATGAACTAGCATTTTAACACTAATATTTGTCTTTCCCCTAAAGATTAAATAATAATTCATTATTTAGTTATTATCAAGTATCATATTCTAGTATTAATTAAGTGACTCTACATTAATTATGTAACACCCCGTCGTGCGAACCCCAAAGGACAATTAAACAATAATTACCGCACAAATTTTTTTATTTTTTTATTTTTTTTAAAAAAAAAAGTAAACATAACATACATGTCATACACATTAAATCATAACATGAATTTCATTTAAGTAGATTCATTAGCACATACATCCCTTGGGGTACACAAGGAGTCATTACGAGACTGAGATCCACACAACGACAATAAAGAATAAAATCCAAAGATATAATCCATAACAAATTAAACATTAACAAATATAACACATACATGAAAATCATTGATAAGAAACCATCTGTGTACATAAATACAACATATGCATAATTAACTTAACACAATGAATAACAACTGCCATTAACATTACATTACAATGTTCTAGAGGTACAATGATACAAAGTGTTTCCAATCATGAATGGAAACCATACAACAAGATAACATGATGCACAAAATCATAACTGGCTCCAAGACAGATACAACTCTGGAGTCGCCGCAATAGCACCAATCCGCACCTCTCGATCCTTGATTGGGGACCCAATGGGGTGCTTAGCACGTTCCACCCGACCATGTGGGTCCGAAGATCCACCCCCTGTGCTAAAGGGGCTGACAAGAAAGAGTCCTCAACCAAGAACATTCAAATAGGGAACCACAAGACTCAACATCATACAAAAGTATCATAAAACTCAATATTACAATGACATAATCAACAACCTCCAAGAGTCAACATAATAACTTAAGATCATAAATCTCATCACATGAATCAAAGCAATGACCAGTAAACAAATAATCAAAGGATGATCATGAAACACTTCCAAATCAAACTGAATTAATAAACATAATACAATTCCAAATTGCAATCAATCAATACAATAACATCATATCAAAGTACCATAAGAGTACAAGGTCATAAGTCAAATATCAATGAGATCATACAAGACCACAAAATACACCAAAGATGTATCAAGGCAATACTCCATAAATCAATATAAGTCCAATCAACAACAATCTAAACCAACTTCCATAACATACTTCTAGAGGAACACAATAAAGTAAACACATGGGCAACTAGGGGAGAGTGTCATCAAATAGTCCTACATGGGTTGTCCTGTGCTCTTCCTCCCAACTGGAGGCGTCGGTCCCATCTATGGCTGTCCTGTGCCCTTCCTCCCAACTGGAGGCGCCGGTCCATAGGGTGACTCATGCGGAGCCGTAAGCCTCTCGTGAAGACGAGGTCACGACCTTGCCAACCACGGCCTTCTCAGCCTTCCATTAGTCTGCGAAAGCACTAATGAAGACGAGGCATCCATTTTTTTAATCTTATAATGATATTACTACCCAACCCTCCTAAGTTAATTATTAGGTTTTCACTTGATTACTAACTCACTTGTGGGTTATCCTGTGCCCTTCCCCTTAAACGGGGCGCCGGCCCCCACGAGGAGCCACTCTCCCTAGAGACCCAACAACATCAAACCACAAAACCAAGAAACCAAGGGTTGTACCATCATAACAAGAATATTAGATCACAACAGAGAAGCATGCGAGGCATTACCCATCTTGCTATAAATACATAACCAAAGTCTCAACAATTCCCGTACAACCCTTTTAAAATCATGAAACCAAAACACTTGCCACATCAAGGGCACATAAAGAGAGAGAACATCAATTATCAATCATGTCTCAAGCCTCTAGAAGCCAAAAGAATGAAAACCCACAAACAAGGGTAAAATGAAGCAACACAAGTTTTTCCCTAATAATTCCAACACAAGGATAAAATTTCCTCAAATATAAGAGTAACTCAGAAAAGCCATAAAAAGGAAAGATTCATCAAGACCCATCCACAAATCAACAATGGTGTCACCTCAAATAGGAAAACACAAAAGAAAATCAACCTTTAATTCAACGAAATCACTTAATAAAACCAAAAGCCACCAACTAGGCATTCCATGGGAGACCTCAATTTCCTCCTCACAAGATGCCCATACAGTTGGTATACAAAAGACCTTTGACAAAATCAATAAACATGACAACAAGATTTCCCTCGCCTCTGGAAGCCCAAAAATAAATCAAATACTCAAGGACTCATCAACAAGGGTAGACAAAGCGGTAAGAGTTTCCAATCAACTAACAACACAAATTTAAGAAATAGAAATCCTTTCAAAACCCGGAAGTAGCTCAAGAGAAATTCACACTGAGACAACACCATCAAAATTATTCAACACTTCCAAGGCACCAAATTAAAGAACACCTTAAATACTCAACCACTCACAACTCCACCAAACATTCGCATAATAAACAACAACCAAAAATTCAAACAAGAATCAATATTTATTAACCAATCAATTAACGACCAAAGCTAAATAACTTTACAACTTTTCCATCTAAATTACACAATTAACTAAAACAATTCATGATAACCATCACAAGTATTCTAAAAGACTTATCTATAAAGAGAACTTACAAATCAACCATTAAATGAATATAAAGGAAGTTAATTTTCAAAAGATTAAAATCCCATTTCACCAATAAACTATTCAATTCAAGAATACCCTAATCAATCACTAATCATGCCCATACACTTAAATTTCCCCTTTCATTTATCAACATAATTGAAGACTACTTAATAGTTGGGTATTTAACTCATTATCATTTCATAACTACTTATGTTCAGAACATTATTACCACTCTCCTTTCATCATACTAACTTAACACTCACTTCCAATATTTAAATTAATTGTGAAACCCACTTAAGACCAATTGTTTATACTTTAAAATGACAATAATAACAATACTCTAAATACTTAAACTACGTATTAGAACTTACCACCTTAAGATCTTAAATCTATCTAAATAAATTCCCACACATAAATACCTTTTAAAACCACTACATCTTTATATATTTTAATTCTTTTTGAGGAGGGAGTGTAAAAAAAAGAATAGATCTGTTCTAAGAATCCAACAAGTCTACAAGACTCAACCTCATAAAAAAGATAACTTATTCAATTCTATAATAAATTCTATTTCTAGAATATTCACACTAAAACGAGAATTAAATAAACAATGCTGTCAATTGATTTTTATTTTTTTTACTAAATCATCCTCTCAAAATTGTCATTTAATAAATCAATAACAAAAAGACACAGATTTCTTTCTATTTTATTATTTCTACTATAATCCAGATTTTGTTTTATTTTAACCAGAAAAAGGAACAGAATATTTACTGGCCAAAATTAAATATTCACTGCAACAGTTAAATCAGTGGAATCTAAATAAATAAGCTAATAACTATATATACAATTATAAATATATATACAAATATATATATATATATATTTATAAAAGTAAAATCCGCACAGTAAATAAAAAAACAAAATTCGCGTATTAAAAGAAATTTAAATACATACAAATTTAAATGGGAAATTTTAATCCGAACAAAAAGGGCACGAGGAAATACGCCCGGCCGTGGGCAGTCTACGGACTGTCGTGGATAGTCCGCAGACTGTCACACAGTACCGGTGGCGGGGTGGTGGGTACGGCCGAGGTCGAACCACCACACAGCCACTATTACATATATAAAACCCAAGTAAAATACTAAGCACAGTGCCGACGGAGCAATTCGACGAATTAAATTTGAATTCAAAATTTTCATATGTATAAGTATATGCGGGTGTGTATATATATATATACACACTGAAATTTGAGCATTTCAAAAACAAGGAAAGATAAATACTGTACACTTTACACTCTCACTGTGCATGATTGAAAATAAAAGAAATGTTTTATAAAGTAAATGTATGAACCAGAATATCACAACCCAAAATTTCGTTGAAAGGAAAATTGCCCTTTAAACATAAATGCATATTTTTATTAAAACGAAACAACAGAAATACTATTCATTTCCAGATTTCAAACAAAATCCCTTTTTCAAAAAAACAACAGTCCAGAATCCCATAAAAAATTCCATTTTAACATATAACAATCTCGATTCCCAAATAGATTTCCATTGATTAAACAATAACCCAAAAGATTTCTTTCCACAACTTTTGATTTCCAACCCTAGATGAAAATTTCACACACAGAGAACAATTCCTATTTTAACAGAGAATAAATAATTAAAAGAGAAGAACCTGGCATCCTGTGCTTGAAGAAAACTATAGAGGCTTTATCCATCTTGCTGAACCAATTCCTTGCTGCCGATCTTTCCAGCAACAGATCCAAATCCTTCTTCCTCTTCAGTAATTTCTCCAGAAAACAACAAAAAAAAGAAGCCAAGGACAGAAAATGGTTGAAAGCAAATTTTCTCCAGCATTCGAACCATCCCCCATCAAACAAATAAAACCCCTTCTTAAAAATTAATATCCAAGAAACCCTTTCAATTTCCTCTTCCCGTGAATACCAAAAGTCACATCTCAAGAATAAATCAAAATAATTATTAATCCCTTTAATTCCTCTTGTTGCCTTTTCATGCAATTACATTTCATTTTCTTTTATCATGCATTTGATTAAAATTTAAATAAACTTATATCCACAAAATTGAACTTTTATTTGAATATATATTCATTATCTCCACAATACAAAATTAATTACTTCCACATTAAAATAATTAAAAACAACCATTTGCAAGATTCTAAATAAGTATCCATTAAATTTCTTATTATAATAATTATCTTTTCAAGATTATTTGTTCATAATTATTATTAACTTCAATTTAACACAACAATTTAAATCAATTTATCTAATAATATCACTTTTACTTTTAACGAATTAGTTTAATTTGATCATTTGTTATAAATCAATAACATTTAATGTATTTTAAATAACCTTATACCTATGATTATTTAAACATTTATGAATTTCAAATCCAGAAATCAACTCTAACATTAAAATAATTAAAAACAACCATTTGCAAGATTCTAAATAAGTATCCATTAAATTTCTTATTATAATAATTATCTTTTCAAGATTATTTGTTCATAATTATTATTAACTTCAATTTAACACAACAATTTAAATCAATTTATCTAATAATATCACTTTTACTTTTAACGAATTAGTTTAATTTGATCATTTGTTCTAAATCATTTGATTTAACTTAATTGATTATTATTTTAATTTCAAATCGTATTTTAAATAACCTTGCAAATCACCTATGATTTAATTAATTATTTAAACATGACTTCAAACATATGATATCTTCCACACAATCAAATAACACAGAAATCAATGAAGCACACACAAATACTCACCAACAAGTCCAAAACAACCAACACGGAGGGGCATTACAAATTAATTCATTTAAATTAACCCTTCCTAACTAATTAAATAAATAATATTTATTTAATTACGTTGTTAATTATCTTATTCCTCGATTCTTAATTAAATAATTATTATTAATTTTTTAATTAACATTCACCAGCTTTCTTATTTGCAGCTTTCTAAGATTAAATAATTACTTTAATTATTTAATTCTCCACATTGTCACTTCTAGATTAAATAATTATTAAAATATTTAATTATCCTTTCATCTCAACATTATCCATTCGTGATTAATAAATAAATATTTTATTTATTAATTAATCCTAACTTTCACATTCCTCAAATAATTAATTACTGTCTCATGCATAATTCCCTCAATCTTAATGACCTCTCTCTTCCAGTCGACTAAATACTCAATTCCACTTCACTAATCAATAAAATTAGTTCACTCCCACTTAGTGTGAGTTAAGGAAGCAATAAAAACCCTTAACTCTTCAATCAATTCTCCATGCAAACAGTTAACTTAAATCTTCCAGCCAGTTGTAGTCAATTAACTCATTCATCAATTCCTCTCAAGGATTCTTGAATTTTTGTGAATGCCATCCTATACTTGCTCAAACATGGACAAACCCAAGAGTATTAGTCATTTAAACAAGAAAAATAATCATTCCCTATGAGATTCTTAAGCATGCTAAGAAGATGAAAACATGATCAAAATAACATGAAATAACAAGTAAATGAACATGAAATCCTAATCTAAGCTACTCAAACCCCATCCCATAGGGGGATTGGTGTCACTTTGATGTGGAAAGTGGCCCTTTCCCAATCCCAATTTGATAAGCTCCAAGATCGTGATGAACAATAGTGATTTTGATGCAAAATGATAGTAGATTCAAGCTAAAATGATATGAAAAGCATGAAGTTGTGGATCAAAATGGATTTTGTAAATGCCTATTTCCCTCAAATATAGTGATAGCAATTGGATGATTGATGGATGAAATGAGCATAATGACTTTGCATGAGATGGATCTATATTGTGTAGAGAAAGCCTCTACTTATAGGATTCAAAGGTGGAAGAATGAGTGAATTTGGTGAATGTGGGACTAAACATAAGACCAATAGAATTGTGACACTTGTCACAAGGCTAATGGATGGAGGTGGAGCACATTTTGGAAAATTTGTAGAGTTAAGGTATGTAGGTGGATGTGTAAGAGGATGTAAGGGAATTAAATGAATATGGTTGAAATGTAAGAGAATGTTGTTGAGGACATGATGGCATGTTAATGAGGATGTAAGAGAAGTTAATGTCTTTGTAAGGGGCATTAAGGGCTTTGGAAGAAGTGTGAACCTAGATCCTATACATGCAATAACACAACAAATGAACACATTAGAAGATTGAAATGCAAGTTAGAATATAGATTCCTCAAGAAATCCATTTGAATGCAAAAGAAAAGGAATAAAATGAAGAACACAATAAACTTGAATCTAAGATATCAAATCCTATTCTAAAACAAAGAAAACTATTAATCTCTTGAGGGTGTTGGTGCCAATTTGATGTGAAAATTGGCCCTTTCCCAACTCCAATGATGTAGTGAAGATGATTGATGATGAAGAGTGATCCACTTGATGAAGACCTCCAATGTTCTTCAAGATATAAATCTACATAACCTAGCTAAGATTGGATGAAATTAGATGAAAGTTGCTATGAATTTGAGTATAGTAAGTTTACTCAAGTTGTGGATGATCAAATGAGGAATGAAGTCTCTTATTTATAGAATGTCAAGTTGAAGATATGTCCAAAATGGAGTAATGTGGGACTAAGAATTAACCAATGACAAAGAGCCACTTGTCAATATGTGAATGGATGGAGGATGTGCAAGTTTTGAATTTTGAAAATGTTGAAATGACATGTAAGAGTGAAAGAAGGTGCATTGAATGCCACTTGGCTCAAGGAAAAAGGACTTTCTAGGTGGAGTAAATGCCTTGTTGGAAGGACAAAGTCCACTTGGATTTTGAATTCAAATTTGAAGAATATTCCTTTTTTATGCCTTTTGAGAGAAAATAGAGTTTTTAATAAATGAATTAAATCTATTTTCTTGTGCAAGTTGCAAAAGCTAGAGGATGGGACATGAGAGGAGATTAAATTAATCAAGGTTAATTAATTTAATGAGAGATTAGAATGATGTGACATTTAGATTTAGATTTATGGATTGATTTAAATCAAAATATGAGAAGAATATGATTTCAAGATTAATTAAATAAAGATTTTTGTTTTATTTAACCAAGGAGATGAAGTTAGATTAAATCAAATAAGGTTTTAATTTATTTAATTTAATGGATGAACTTTAGAGATTTAATCAAATAAAATTGATTATTTAATTAAATAGGGATAATTAGATAGACTGATTGATTTAATTAACGATAAAGGATGACTTAATTAGATAAATGATTTATTTAATTAGGGGAGGAGTATTGATGAATTTAATCAAATAAAGGTATTTGATTAAATGGTTAGACCGAAGGATGATTTAGGATGAAGCAATGTTAGTGGTCGGAATCATATGTGCAGTGTCAATCAATATATTTTACGTGTCTACATTTTTCCCCTCTTTGAAGCAGTGCACTCGTAGCATTGGTTCAAAGAATAAACGATATCAATCAAAAGCCAAAAAAAAAATTGATTTTAAAAATTTGTCTCACTACTGCCCTGGCAAAGGAAATTATGGTAGCATACTGCCCCCTCAAGAGATCAAATGAGAATTCTGATTTTTTGGGTGATCTCACGAAAAAAAGAGGACAAGGTGCCTGATAGGTCCAGAAAGGCTCCGGGAAGTCAAAAAATGAAGGTAAAATACCAAAAAATGGTGCAAAAGGGCCCTCAAACAGACAAAAATAGAACCGGGGGTCCAAAACCCTAGTAGGATGGCCGAATGGGGTCAAAAAACCCTAATTTTAAGGCTTAAATAGGCCTCGAGGGGCCACTTCCAATTTATTTGAACACTTTCATTCTTAAGAGAATTCGCGATTTGAGCTTCGATTCCCTAACGAGATGGCGCAACAAAAGCTCCCATTGCATATCTCTAACCGAGTACGGACATACCAGCGACCTCCTAACATCGGTGCACCAGTATGTGATCCTTACCTAAGCTTCATTTTTCATTTTACGTGCTTATTTATTGCTTTTAGAACTAGGTTATTTGCAGCAGTGCTATATAGCGCCACTCAAATTTCAAACTGGACCGCTTGGTTCTCCAAACTAAACCGCCATCACAAGATGGACCGCCGCGATGGAGTTTGGAGTTTGAGAAGATTCCTCAAACTTTGACGCCTTCATGAAATGGAGCACTGGACTTTAGAATTAGGGTTCGGGGTGCTTACACAAAGTGCACAGCCATGGTGCAGTTTGGTATTTTGAGACCCCAATGTCGCTATTTGCAAATTTCAAACTGCGACACCTTCACAGTTTGCAATGTTGGACTAGTTTTTTGAACGCTTGGGATAAAATTTCTTGATGATTTTAACACGGTGATCTTTCCTGATGCAGGAGGGGGGGAGGGAGATCTATTCTCACGAGCACAAATCGTAGGAGATATTTGGTTACCTACGTGATCTGACTGACAAGGAGCAGGATCGAGTATGAGAGATGGGGCTATGGTATATTGCTTATGCAGTGCCCATGCGGACCCACCTTAGTATGATGTCTGCACTTGCCAAGAGATGGCACAATGAGACATCGTCCTTTCATCCTCCTACTAGAGAGGCCGCCATTACCTTGGAGGACATGTGGTGCATCCTTAGATTGCCAATTCATGGTCGACAAGTTATTTATGATATGGATGTTAGACGAGATGCCCGCCATGTAGTCCTAGCCACAGATAAGGTTATGTTTTATGAGGGCCATGTAGAACTAGAGTGTCACAGGATGCTCACGTCACCATTTCACCTAGCGATAGCCACTATCATTTCAAATCTTGTTGCCCTAAATCGACAAGGCCAGTATTTCAGTCCTCGTTGGGGGCTTTCCTAGGAGTGGATGGTTCATGACAGGATAGTCTATTTTGCGTGGGGTCTGATTCTTCTTTCCTCCCTTTATAGGGATTTATGTGAGTATGCATACTTAGATGGTCGGGCACTTGGTGCAGGTGGCATGCTTCTTCACGTGTGGACGTGGGAGCATATCTCTGTTCTTTGGCCATGGATTGTTCTAGTGCCAGTCGGACCAAATGATCTAGTAGTTTGGCACTACACGGGTGGTGTGTCCTTTACACACACCAGTGAGCATGGGATCCCTCACTGGAGGAGGGCTATTGACGAGATGATAGTGTTTACATGGCACCCCTACATTGGTCAGCCTAGATGGGCCGACAATGTGTAGCAGTTATTCTTTGCCCACCAAGATCGATTTATGCAGGGGTAGGAGCATACCATGATTGAGCGATACCTACCCAGGTGAGTTCAGCATCAGTTTAGGGAGGTACAGGATAGGCCAGATGATGATTATGTGGCCATTTTTTCTCTTACAGTGTCACAGGGTGCCTGGGGGCAATGCATTCCTGCCTCTAAGGCAGTTGACAGTTTCAGGCAATTGGTGGCCCAACCATGGGCATACGATCAGGGGGTTGCAGATCCAGGAGTTACCCAAGCGTACAGAGATTAGTTTCTACCACGTCTACATTTGACAGTTCCAGGTGTACCCTTGGTTTGATGGAGAGCTAGGGGTAGGGGAGTAGGCCAAGGACAAGGGGGTGGTAGTCCTCCAAGAGGACATCCAGAATAGGATCAGCCTACACAGGTCCAACCACCACAAGTCTAGCCGGGACAAGCTCAGCTAGGATAGGTTCAAATGGATCAGCCTCGTGTTGATGTACAGATGCAGGATCGAGACCAGGGGCTAGAGGGTGGACATGATGGGGACCAAGATCAGGCTGCCGTACCACCATGAGCCGAGGGTGAGGACCAGCCTCACATCCAACCTCCGCCAGGACAGCTAGCGAGTCAGCCGAATCCGATGGACAGGATGATAGCACATTTGTAGGCCCAGGTCTAGGCCTTGACAGCAGAGAGAGATCGGGTCCATGTAGAGAGGGACAAGGCAGTGCTACAGAGGCAGGCCGCAAAGCTACAGGTGGCTATAGAGATAGGTCAGAGATAGTAGTTAGAGAGTATGGCAACCTCCTCCTCCCACAACACAGTGCCTCTTCATTCTTATAGGGAGGCCATCTAGGAGACAGACTATTATTGTTTGCTTTACCATCAAGCCGTACCTAGACCAGCTCGGGCCCCAGATTACTCACAGTGGACCAACCACAGACTGGTAGAGGGTCACGATGACATAGGTGAGGGTAGCAGATAGGAGGGTTAGACCTCACTTTAATCGAGATATTATTCTTTCATGCCATATGGGCTCATTTTTTATAGCTCATTAGGCCTTTTTGTACTTATTGACATACACACATGTACAGTGATCTGATTATTTTGTACTATGACAGTTACCCGATGATATATATGAGATGATGGTGTTGATATGATGTGTCGTGTATCATTTATTTATTATGCATTTATGGATGGTTCTATTTCTATATGCTATGCAATAATGTTATGGTGTGATGTGATGGATGCATTTCTTTCTGATGGTGTATGTGATGGTTATGTGACTAATAGATCTATATTATGCTTCTAATGAATGATGACATATGATATGATATGCAAATGGATTTATATGATATGCAATATGGATGGATGATAGATGATATGTACATTTATATGATGATTTTATGTATGTTGATGCAAATGTGATGATTTATGCTATGATTTCTTTTTCAATCTCTTTTTCTATTATGATGGTGATGATGATGTGAATGCAATGATCATGATATGTGGCTGTGAATGTATGAATGTACATGATTTAATGTGTATGATATGCATTTGTGACGATGTTTATGATGTGATGTTTATATGACGTGAGATGTTATGCAAAATGATATGTGAATAATGACCTTATAATGTATATGTGAAATGATATAATGAATGTTTTTATGAGATGTTTTATATAATTATGGATAGATGTATGCACTTAATGCAATGGATTGTGTATAATGTTTATGTACCTATTTATGCTTTGTTTAATTGTGCACTCGATGCTTATAATGATATGGGATGATTTATGAGATGAAATGCAAAATGATTGTAATATGGTGATTTCTGAGATGTTCTATATGATACGGATGGATGATGGATGATGTGTATATTTATATGATGATGCTTTATGCAAATGGATGAAAATGCCTCATCTATGTATGTGATGCGATGGTGGTTATATGACTATGCCATAGATGATATGATGGTTTATTTATTTATATGCAAATGTGTATGTAATGTTATGATTATGAGATGCTTAGAATAACAAATCTATATTATAATGTGTATGAGATGATCAATTTTTCTATATGATATGCATTGTGTTGACGATTTGTGGATGCAGGATTAATGATGGTGATGATTAACTATCATAGTACCTTGTTAGCATGAAAAAGAAAGAAGAAATGGAAGAAAGAAGAGATTTCAACAATTCAAAAGATGATGATGATGATGAACATCTGTCGTGGAGTTGGGGTTTTCAAAGGGCCAATTATCTTATGTTTGATAACACACATAATTACTATGCATCAAGGTATTAAGAACCAGGATGACGTTGAATTTAGTGTGATGGAATTTGACTCGATAATCAAATAGGAGTACTCTTGTTCACACCTAGCATATGAAAACCTTACTAAGATGAACTTTAGGTACTTCAAACATCTCAGACCAAAACATAGAAAGGAAAGTCTTCCTATGTGGTCAACAAAATATCTAAAACACCCTTTGTACATACCTAAATAAAGCAAGTATTCACCGAGGTTATATTGCAAGAATTTCCAACAAGCACAACAGATAAAAAGATCATGATCATTGCCCCATTCCTATCTCTCTAAATCCCTTCGTTGGGGACATCATTCAGAGGTCCTTGGAATGAATAAAATAAGATAAATCAAAAGAAAAGATCCAGTACACAAACAAGTCAATGTTCTTCAATACCTCTAGCCAAGACTAAACTACGGTGATGCTTGATGTTGATGTCCATTGTAGGAAGGATGCATCCTAGGACATGACAATATCAAATGATTTGATATGGGACTGATTCGATGATAGGCTATTGACACAAAGAGTTGACCAACTTGTTTACGCACTAACCTAGATTTTGAGATTTTGACTTTTTGAGTTTTCACTTTTTTAACATGCTAGACTTGTTTCCAATTGTTTTACCAAAGGTTGAGGATGATGATCATTTATTATGAATGATATTATTGCAGGTGAAAGTAGAATGGGACTGATGGATTTTTCTTTCAAATATTTGGATGTTTTTGGAGTTTTTGAAATGTTTTGAGGCTATTTTTGGTATTTTTTGAGATTTTATGAATGTTTTGATTTTTTATTTTTTAAATATTTTGGGGTTTTCTGAGATTTTGACCAAGAGACTAACCTAAGGACCTATTATAGGGGCCTCAAGGGCTGATAAATAGATTAGCCTTTCCTACATTATACACGCAGAGACCACGTAGTTCGACTAATGACTTGACCAATTTACAAATGAAGATATACATGATTAAATGTTAGTTTATTATGACAGACTCCTAAAGGACTGACCTAAGTATCTCGGGGGATGATCAAAGATCAACCTTTCCTACATTCAAGGCTCAGAGACCCATAGTTTGACAAGACAACTTTTCTTTTGACTTTTTGGATCTTTGACTGACTTTTTGACTTGTTTTTGAATTTTGATATGTTTTGAATGTTTTGGATTTTGTATTTTTTTATGTTTTTGGATTTTTTGAATTTAGGACTTCAAGAATATACACGGATCTGATCCGATGGGAACATGCCCCCAATGTCATGTAATAGACTACTCTGATAAAGGCAGGACAAACTGACCTTGGGAATCGGTCGAGTAGTACTAGGAGGGATCATGACACAAACACAGGACCAAGCTATGATGCAAATGTCAAATGGATGGGTGATGGATGGAGATCTGAATGCAATGGATGATGGAGATGCAATGGATGGATGATGCAAAACAAGCCGTAAAGATCCTGGTGGATGGAATGTGCTTATTTACACAAGGCACCTATTTTCCAGTTTTTTACCAAGGTACTTGTCCAAAGTACCACTGAAGTTGTATTCACCAGAGGACAATTTTTTCTCTTTACTATTTTTGATCTTTTTTCTAATTTTTTTTTTTAATTTTTTTGTTGTCACCTAGACGCCTGTTTGCCAAGTTTTTGCCAAGTTAACTTTTTGAGATGATAGTTATTCATGGGCTCTTGCAGAGGTTCCCCTTCGGTTGTTGATAACTGATATGCCCCTGACTTATAGTTTGTTGTGATAACAAATGGTCCCAACCAGTTGGGTTCAAATTTTCCTTTGCTATTTGGATTTGGGACATTCTTCTAATTCTCCTTTAGTACCAGTTCTCCAACTTGGAATGTTTTGTTTCTGATTTTCTTATTATAGCTCCTTTTGAGTTTATTCTGATAGACTTGCAAATGGTTTAAAGCATCTATACACTACTCATCTAGTAGCTCCAGCTCATTCAGTTTTGACACTCGGTACTCTTCATTTTTGATGAGGTTTTGCAATGATATTCTTAGTGAGGGGAGCTCGATCTCAATGGCAGTATGGCCTTTGATTCGTAGACTAGGGGAAATGGGGTGCTGCCAATGGGTGTGTAGATGCTAGTTTGATAGGCCCAGAGGGTGGGATTGAGTTGCAGATGACAGTCACAACCTGCGTCATTGACTATTTTCTTGAGGATTTTCAAAATGGTTTTATTTGTGGCTTCTGCTTGGCCATTGCCTTGGGGATAGTATGGGGTGGAGAAGTGATGTTGGATTTTGAATTTTTCACACAATTCATGAACATCCTGATTCTTAAATGGTGTCTCATTATTTGAGATAATGGCTTGTGGGACACCATAGCGACAAATGAGATAGTTCAGGATGAACTTTGATATCTACTTCCCTGTTATATATGTCATGGGTATGGCTTACACCCACTTGGTAAAGTACTCAGTGGTAGTTATGATGAACTTGTGGCCATTAGATGAAGTGGGAGTGATTTTTCCAATGAGATCGAGTCCCCACTGTGAAATGGGTCATGGTGTGATGATGGGATGAAGTTCTTGAGCTAGAGCATGGATGAGGTCCCCATGCTGTTGACATTGTAGGCACCTTTTGATGTAGTCATGTGCTTCTCTTTCCATTGTAGGCCAATAATACCCCATAATTTCTTGACTAGGGTCATTCCACTCAATTGTGAACCACATATCCCATTGTACACCTTAGTTAAAGCAGTAAAAAAATTTAATAATTTTTTTTTTAAGCTTGAGGGTAAGTCAGCAGGTAAGACACCTATTCATAGGTAAGTATAAATGTCATGGTACCAGGGATCCCCATGACCAATGATAAATTTTGACTCTGATACCTTGAATGTGGGCGTGAGAACATTCTCTACAAAGAATTCATGTTTTAGGACGTTGCAAGGGATGTCCAACAGGGATCCAATCATTGCCATGGCGTCTGCAACTCTGTTGTTGGCTTTGGGTATCTGCTCAAATGTGATCTCGATAAAGGATTCCTTGAGAGTCTCCACTAGTTTCTTGTATGGAGTGATCTTATCATCCTTAGTTTGGTACTCACCATTCACTTGGTTTATTATTAGCTGGGAGTCTTTGTATAATCTGAGGGCCATGATGTGCCACTACACTACTATTCTGAGACCTATGGTTAAAGCCTCGTATTCTACAATGTTGTTGGTGTAGGGAAATTCTAATTTATATGATCTAGGTATGTAGTCCCCCTATGGAGTGATAAAGAAGATACTGGCTCTTTATCCATGTTGCGTGTATGATTCATCAAAGTAAACTTTCCAGTGGTTGAGATTGAAGATGGATTCATCTGAAAACTCTAAGATGAGAGGATTCTCTAAATAGATTGGTGCTTCTGCAAGCTGATCTACGATGACTTGGCCTTTAATTTATTTTTGCTCCACATATTCAATGTCATACTCTGATAGTATCATGACCCATTTGGCCATTCTTCTGGTTAGCATTGCTTTTGACAGTAAGTACTTGAGAGGGTCGATTTTGGCAATGAGTTTGAATTTGTGTGCTAACATGTAGTGTTTGAATTTTTGCGATGCAAACACTATTGGTAGACATTCTTTCTCAATGAATGAGTAATTTAACTCATGCCCAACCATTGTTTTGTTGATATAATAGATGGCCCTTTCTATCCCATTTTCATCGTGTTGAGCTAGGAGAGCTCCAAGGGTTCTTGTTGTTGCTGACACATAGAGAATTAATGGCTTTCTTGGGATTGGTGGCATTAGGACTGGTGGTGTAAGCAGATATTCTTTGATCTTATTGAAGGATTCTTCACACTTGTTATCCCACTTGTACGCTACTCCCTTGTGAAGTAGGTGAGAGTATGGATTCTATTTATCTGCCAGTTGTGCTATGAACCTTCAAATGGACTGAAGCCTTCCTTGGAGACCTCTCAATTTTTTCAATGTTTTGGGTGCCTCCATCTCAAGGATTGCTTTTACCTTAGTAGGGCCTACCTCAATACCTCTCATTAACACTATGTATCCTAGCAACTTTCCTGCTTGTACGCCAAAGACACACTTCTTTGGATTTAATCGGACCTTGTATTCATCCAGCTTGTCAAAAATGGCACTTAAGGTTTCTATGTGATCCTTCCTCTTTCTGGATTTGGCTAGTATTTCATCAACATAATCTTCAACATTTTTATGGATCATGTCATGGAAGATTAATGTCATGGCTCTTTGGTATGTTGCTCCTACATTCTTCAAGCCGAATGGCATCATATTCTAGTAGTAAGTCCACCATGGGCAAGTGAAGGTCGTTTTGTGTTGGTCTTCTTTAGCAATCATTGTCTAGTTGTATCTCGAGAAACCATCCATTAAGGAAAGCATTTCATGTCCCACCATCATGTCTATAATCATGTCAATGTTGGGCAATGGGAAATCGTCTTTTGGACATGCTTTGTTTAAGTCCCTAAAATTTGTGCAGATTTTGATGCCCCCATCAGGTTTTGAGACAGGCACCAGGTTTGACACCCATTCTAGATAGTCTATTGGTCGAATGAATCATGCATCCAATAACTTCTTCAATTCCATTTTGACTAACAGGGCAATCTAAGGGTGCATTTTTTTGAGCTTTTTTCTAACAAGCTTTGCTTCAAGATATACTACTAGGTGATGAACTACAATTTTTGAATCGAGCCCTGGCATGTCAGCATAGCTCCATCCAAATTTTACATGTCTCTCTCTCAAGAAAGTTGCTAGGAGTTCTTGTTCTTTTGACAGTAATGACTCCATATAGAATGTGATGTGCGGGGTCTCCTTTGTTCCTAGATTAACTAGATTGCATGTTTCTACTAGGACCGCTAATTTTTCCTGATGGAGAGCTCTGAAAGGAAGATTGAATCCCCCATCCTCAGGTGCCTCAGAAAGGTTTTCACTATTGGATGCATCCTTTCTTTTTACTTTTTCGGGTCAGAGAGTGCCATAGTGTGGTTTTCACTCAAGGACTTAGAGATTATTCTCAGTTTTTTGCTTTTGCAACTGAGGGATTCAATCACTTCCCCATAATATGCATGTGTATCTAGCTCAATGATGAATCCTACTTTGTGTTCCCCATATGGAATATTATCCCATAGTCCCATGAATTTTGAGAGTGCCTCATCATTTTCGAATGTGTCAATAATTGGTGGTCCTTGTTGGTCATAATCGATGAGTTGTGGGTAAACTAGATGAATTTCATGGTTTTGGTTTTCAGACTCATAAGATAGTGTGTTGATCATGATAAGGGTGGTATCCTCAAAGAGCCTAGGTAGGTTTCTTATGGGATCCTCATCATCACTACTACTATAGATGTCAGTTATGTCAAATATGAAATTATCTATGGTGTGGCCAGTGGATACAAGTAAGCGAAGCTCAGCTGGTGTTGGTTCACGATGAGTCTTGACTGCTTTAACTGGGGGACCTCATCCATGTATTTTTATACTCAGAGGGGTACATCCAAGGCTAGGATTTCTCATTCGTGTCTTAGGAATGAGGGGTATTATAAGCCCATTATCGTTTTCTCCAAGTCTTTGGTTTCTATCATAGCCCATTGCAAGCATCATTTGCAAACCTATGCTTCTATCATCCATTGGTAGATTGGCTGCTAGTCTATTATCTTGGTATAGGAGATGAGATGGGTGCTCCTCTATGACTTCTCGGTTGAGATCTCCCCAACTTCTAAAGTTGTGATATTCAGGGGATGTTTGGGAAGTGGAGGCTTGATTTGATTGTGGATGTCCTCGTGATCTAAGAGATTGTGGTAACTCTCCTACCACAAAGGCATTTTTGTGGATCATATAATTTCCACAACCGTTATCTTGGATGATGAATTTGATATCAGAGATGGTGGGGATGGTGGGAATGACAGGTGTCTCTATCATAGAAGTGGAGGCGAGAGTGCTTGGATCAATGTACGGTGTTGATGGGCCTTCATCATTTTTAGGTACTTGAGGTATTTTGTAGTATTTTTCCTCAAGGCTTTTGCATAGGAGAATGGTTCAGGATCTCCATGGATGGTGACCTCTTGTCCTTCATATGTGAATTTGACACATTGATGGAAATTTGATGCTACCACTTGTATTGGATGGATCCATGGACATCCTAGGAGAATGTTATAAGGAAATTTGAGGTCCAAGACCTGATAGGTGGTTTCCATGATAGCTAGCCCTACTTGAATAGGGATTCTGATTGTCCCTTGGGACACTCTTTCCTGATCATCATATGCTCTGATTGTAATACCTTTTCCTTTGTCGATGGAATCCTCTAAGATTTTTAACTTCTTAATGAGCTTGAGGGAACAAATATTCAAGCCTGCACCTCCATCCACCAATACCCGCTTGAATTTACTCTTTTGTACTAGGACCTCTAAATGGAGTGCACGGTTATGAGATGGTTGAGCGGGAAAATCTTGGTTGGAGAATGTAAAGAGATTCGGGGTAATGATGTTTCCGACCATAGCTTGGAATTGTTCTGCATCAAGATCTACGGGGATAGTGGATGAAGCCAATGCTTCCTCAAGGATTTTCTTATAGGCGGATGAGATTTTTAATAACTCCATGATGGAGATTTGTGTTGGCGTTCTTTTTAGCTGATCAAGGACATTGTAACCATTGGGAACAGATCTTGAATTGGACATGAAATTTTTGTTTGGTTGAGATGATCCCTCAATAGTAATTTTTTCGCCTCTTGTGGTGACTCCACAATCGGCCTGAGCTCCTTTGATAGTGATTACTGCACAGTATTCATCTATGGAAGCAACAACAGTTTCATACACATGATTCATGTTTTTGAAGGTGTCTTTCCCCTTATCAATGTTATTGTTCCCCTTATGGTTAGGCATTGGATTCGTGTATATTTTGAGATTCTAATTCCCTATCTGTTGTTCCACATTTATGATTCTTTGATCAATAAGGTCTTGGACTATGTTCTTTAACCTCATGCAACTGTTAGTGGTGTGTCCTTTGATTTTGTGGAAGTCGCAAAGCTGATTTTCATTGTACCAAGCAGGTTTAACATCTGGTTCTTGGTAGTTCTCATAGGTGGGAATCTTGATGAGGTTTCATTTATTAGTTTCTTCATGATGACTTCAAGTTGTTCCCCAAGAGTGGTGTACTTTCACTTGGTAAAATTCTTGTTTTGCTGGGGTGGTCCTCTTTGGTCATTGATGTTATTGATCACTTGATTGTTTGGTTGTTGTGTTGTGTTCACTTGATAGTTGTTTTGATGATGGTTTTGGATTTGTTGTTGTGGTGCGGGTGTGTTTTAGCGAGGGGCACTAATGACAACTTTGGCATCGACGACACCATCATTGGTAATATTTTTATTTCTTGCCCATGTGTGAGGTTTGTCATTGTAATTGGTAGGTGGGAAACTATTCTGTTGTTCAGGATATGAAGTTGATCCTCCAGGTTGTGTCATAAGGGCTTGTTCGATGTTGAGCACCTTGGAAATCAACTGGTCGTACGTGGTGATCCCTTGGACTTTGAGATGGAATGCCAAGAGGCCGTCAAGGTTGGATATGATAGTGCACACTTGTTGTTCCTCGGGCATGACCCATTTACTCTGATTGGCCTTGGATCGCCATCATTGTAGGAATGAAGCAAATGATTCATTCTTACCTTGTTTCAGAGCTGAGAGTTCCTCTAGACCGACATCCATGGAAATATTGCATGCATAGTTTTTGATGAATGCGTCTATGATTTCTTGGAATGTCTTGATGCCTGTGGGTAGGTGAGAGAACCATTCCAAGGTGTGGCCAGCCAAGCTCCTAGGAAATAGCCACATCATATAGGTATCATCATACATGACTTCCATGCAATGAACCTAGAATTCCCTTATGTGATCCTCATGGTTTCCTGTCCCATGATATTTATCAAACTTTGGGATCTCAAATCCCTTTGGGAATAGTTTCATCACAAGGCTCATGTCGAATGGATAAGGACACAAGTTACTAGATGCCCTTGTGGTTCACCCTGATTGAAGGTCTAGCACTTGTTGTGAGAGCAACCTGATTTGTGTTGTCACATCATTTTGTGAATCAGGGGGTGGGATTAAGGTGTTCTAAGGTGATTTGATTGTTGGTTGGATGGGTGGGTTTTTTGGTGTGTTGTTTGATGGTATCTGCACATTCTGTTGAGCCATGTATGCTTGGACTTGTTGTTGGTCTTCTTGTTGTTGTGCTAGGATTGCTTGTTGTTGAGCCTGTTGTTGTTGTTGTGCCAATAACACTTGTTTTTGAGCTTCTAATTGGGTTGCTTCCTATTATTCTTGATATTTTTTTAGCATTTGTTGATATGTGTGTTGTTGTGTTGTGTGTTGTTGTGCAAGATACTGCACTTGTGCTTGCACTTGTTGCGCTTGATATTGGGCTTGGGCTTCAACGTGCGCTTGAGCTCGTGCCTGAACTTGGGCTTGAGCTTGAGCATGAGCTTGTGCCTGTGTGGCTTAAGCTTGAGCTTGAGCTTGAGCTTGTTCAAATTTTTGTTGTTGTTTTTGCAATAATATTTAGGCTTGGGTAGCTTGTTGTGCTTGTAATGCAGCTTGGGAAATTTGACCAGCTTGTGCAACTTGAGTGGCTTGCTGAGCAGCTAGTTGTGCGGCTTGTTGAGTAGCTAATTGCCTAGCTTTTTGTTTTTGTAATTGCAGGAATTCCTTTTGATAAGTAGCTTGTTGAGCTGCTTGCAATTCCATACTGTATTGGTTTGATGTATTGGAGCTTGGTTGTGGTGGATTCGGAATGGTGCTTGTTGTGGTGGTGAGAGGTGTTGTCGTGTTGATGGTTGGGTTTTGAGGGGTGGATGGTGTGATCGATGTGGTTGGTCCTTGAGAGATCACGTTTTGAGATGTTAGGGGGGTGGTTGATGATGTGATGTTGGTGGTATGTGTTATTAGGATAGTTGTCATCTATTGTTGTGATGTTGATGACAAGTTTTGAGAGTTTGGTGTGATGCTTTGATTGATATTTGGGATGTTGGTTTGATTTTGATTATTCGATAAAGGCGGAAGCCTTAAGCCAAGAAGTGGTGTGGATGATGATGGCAGTGGTGGAAGTGGTGAAAATTTGAGGGATTTCATCTCTTGAGGAAATGGTGTAGTGTCAAAAATGCCCCCTGGTCTGAACATGTCACCTTCTCCTTCTAAGGTTATGGGGAGAGAGGTTTGGGGTGTTGCACAAAAGGATGATGATGATGGATAATTGGGATCATAGAAAGTAAGAGGGACATATGTATGTAATGGATTTTTGGGTACATTTTTTCCCAAGATGGTGTTTGCATCCAAATCTTGATTGTTGACAAGGGGGTGTGTTTGTATGGCATTGAGAAATGCACTTCCCTTGTTAACACTAGGTTGAGTTGGATCAATGGATGATGTGACTTACGCGATATTTTGAGTGATATTTTTGGATGGGGGTATAGATGAGATGGGGATGGTGGATGAGATTGGGGGTGTGATCCCAAAAGATGTTTCCACAATAGTACTCATGTTGAAATCAGAAGGGAGTTTAGCCCCTTGTTTTTCTAATTCGAGCATGTATAGTGAAGGGTTTAGTCTCATCGTGATGTTGATAATCTTATGATTCTCCAGATTTTGAACTATTTCATGATTTCCTCATGTGACATCCCAAAGGGACTATTGATAAGATCTTCCTCTTGGCCTTCCTCTTTTGGATTTTGTGATGATGAGGGAAAGTTAGTTAAAGGATTGCTTGATTCAACGGGATTCATTTCAGAGTTTGTTTGACTTAGGTCACTTGAAGCGGGTGTTTATTTGTTGGCTTCAATGTTCTTATTGTGTTGAGATCTAGTTTGCACCATAAAATAGGGATCAATTTTTCAAGAATATTTGGGAGATGAATCTCTAATTCTTTGGATTGATATATCTTTAGGTACAATAGGGGAAATTTTTAGGATGATTTAAGGATCAAAGGGTGATAATGATATGGATGTTAGATAGATGATTGGAACTCTTGAGAAAATATTGAGGGATATGTTAAACTTTAGGACTTGATTTGGGGTTGATTTTTTTTTATTTGGTTTTGGTGGACTCATAAACTCTAAGAGGTTGGATGTTTTCCTAGAGTTAAATCGTTCACAAGATGCTAATTTGTCTAGGTGTGAGAAGAAGGATTCATCTAAACACTCCTATCCAAACAAGATGATTTTGATAATGAACTCATAAATCCCAAGATGTTGGATGTTTACCAAGGGATGAATTTGTTCATAAGGTTTGATAATTTGATCAAATATGTGAAGAAGGATGAATCTACACACATTCAATCAAGCAAGGTGATTTTGGATTAGTTTCAAATGATTTTCCCAATGTTTAACATGAAGGATTTTTCCAAGATTTTTGAAGAGTTGATGATGAGATGATTTTGGTTTTGATGTTCAAAGATGGATGAAGGTTTGATTTTGATCCTAGGATGTACCTCAAAAGACACTTGTTTACTAGACTTCGGTTTTGAAGAACATAGAATACTTCTAATGACCTCTATAACTAAGAAGTGGTTCAAACTGAGCATACATTTTCAGATTGTTCAAAGGAATGAGTCTATAGAACCTTGTGAATTTTTTTCTTATTTTGATATGTTGCTTTTGATTGCACTTCCTAATGTATTTCTTGATGACCTTTCGAGTGTGACTCCTAAATTTTGAACTTTGGCTCAAGGAATTTTGTTTTGGGATTTTGACTTTCTTGGAAATCACGAGGAATTAACACATGTGTGAGAGCCAATTTTGTTATCTTTGCTTAGTGATTTTGTTTTACCATAAACACTTCTTTGATTAGATTTCCAAAGTAGATGTCCAATGTCTCAATTTCTTCGAATCCCACAAAGTATGTTGTGTGGAATTTTGATGAAATCAAAGCAAGGGTTGCCTATTGTTTAAATTTAGTAGACAAATTGAGATGTAATCCAAGTGTTTAGAAACCTCTAAGGATAAATTCCAAGGGAAAGAATTAACACATGAATTTAGTCAATTGTATTTGCCTCCTAAAGGGTTTGAAATTTTGATGATGATATTAAATGTTTGTTTCCAAATTTTTTTGAACAAGCAAAGTGTTTTGTAACCAAGAAGAAGCACAACCTTATGGATATGAAAGTCAATATTTGTTGAGTCCCCACTTGGACAAGTCCAGCTACGCTTATTTTTAGCAAATGGTTAGATGCTTGACCCCACTAGCTCCCCTCCACGGAACTCACTTATATGGGGTAGCCAAGCATCAACACCCATGAAACTCCCATGGCATGCTTTCCATTTCTACTAAAGACCGTAAAAATGTGGGGCGGCTTCAAAACGATCGTTCTTGCACCAACAAATAGATAAGGATTTTGGCCTTTCTACAACAAGGGTTTTAATTCGGACTTTCCGTTCATAGGAGTTGACCCAACATGGCGAGAGACCATTGCTTCCCTTCTCGTCAGAGTCAACCGCGTGATACAGACGTTTATTCCAATACCCACATTTATATCCCGGTTGGAAATACTCTTGATTTTAGAGTGTTACTGGTTGAGTCATTCCCTTGGGTGAGTACTTTTTCCCCAAGGCATTCCCTCTAAGATAAACAATAGAGAATAAATGTATTCATAGTTCAATCAACCTTTATTTAGAAACAAAGGGAGAACACATGCAATAGATTTACTCACACTCGCACAATTTGTTGTTCAATTTTATTCCCCAAAATGAAATGTGGAGGTGATCACTTTATCCCACCCTAAGACCATCAAAAAGCCTTTTGATTCTCAAGATCACCGTGAGGCGTGAGAGAAGTGCATACTTCTTTTCGATGGTGTTAGTTTAAGTAATCACAAAGCAAAATTGCACATGTTCTTTTTAATCCAACAAAATCAATAATGATTCTTTTTTTTTATAGCACCAAATGAAGTATGAGAATTTGTCTTGTTCAATTTAATAGCCCCAAACAAAATCTAGTGAGTTTGTGTCCTAAAGTTCTTTTTAAGCCCCTTTTGTAACAAGAATTGGAAAAAAGTTCTTTTTAGAGCCCAAAATGAAACTAGTAAGTCCTAAGTGTGAAAGATATCAATTTTTTCCTTAAGAGGAATAGTGAATCCTCTAAGAGTGTTAAACAAACACTAGAGTGTTTAAAAACACTTGGAATCACAAGATGAGGTCATCATGCTTATTTTATTTTTCACCTTTGACCAATTCACCCTACAAGAAAATCAGTTAGATTTTGCAAAAACAAAGGTCAAGAAAGCAACAAACATGCCAAATAACCAGAATTTGATAAAAAACACGTGTTAGAAATAACTTGTCACTTTTTACTTCCCTCCAGCGGTGCACTCCATGAAGGCGTCGTAGTTTGAAGTCACCAGCGGTGCTGTATAATGTTGCTTACCAGTCAACGTCACTCTGTAGCCAGACCAGTGAGCATGAAGGCATCGCTATTTTGATCAGCGGTGCAGTTTGGATTTTGAAAAGATTCTAGCGGGCTAGAAAGCGTCAGCGGTGCTGTTTGAAAATTTGAATTATGGGAAGGAATTTTGAAGCATCGTAGTTTGAAATTTTCAGCGGTGCTATATGGTGACGCTAAGTTCTCAACGGTGCTAAAGAGTGACATTGAGATTCCAGTGGTGGAGTTTTCTGTAATCACCCAAAGAGCACAAAATTTCTTCAAAAAATGTGATTTGATCTCCTGGGTTGCCCTCCTTCTAGCGCCAAAATGCGAACCTAGATCCTATACCTGCAATAACACAACAAATGAACACATTAGAAGATTGAAATGCAAGTTAGAATATAGATTCCTCAAGAAATCCATTTGAATGCAAAAGAAAAGGAATAAAATGAAGAACACAATAAACTTGAATCTAAGATATCAAATCCTATTCTAAAACAAAGCAAACTCTTAATATCTTGAGGGAGTTGGTGCCAATTTGATGTGAAAATTGGCCCTTTCCCAACTCCAATGATGTAGTGAAGATGATTGATGATGAAGAGTGATCCACTTGATGAAGACCTCCAATGTTCTTCAAGATATAAATCTACATAACCTAGCTAAGAGTGGATGAAATTGGATGAAAGTTGCTATGAATTTGAGTATAGTAAGTTTACTCAAGTTATGGATGATCAAATGAGGAATGAAGTCTCTTATTTATATAATGTCAAGTTGAAGAGATGTCCAAAATGGAGCAATGTGAGACTAATAATTAACCAATGACAAAGTGCCACTTGTCAATAAGTGAATGGATGGAGGATGTGCAAGTTTTGAAGAATGTGTCAATAAATGCATAGATTTGAATTTTGAAAATGTTGAAATGACATGTAAGAGTGAAAGAAGGTGCATTGAATGCCACTTGGCTCAAGGCAAAAGGACTTTCTAGGTGGATTAAATGCCTTGTTGGAAGGACAAAGTCCACTTGGATTTTGAATTCAAATTTGAAGAATATTCCTTTTTTATGCCTTTTGAGAGAAAATAGAGTTTTTAATAAATGAATTAAATCTATTTTCTTGTGCAAGTTGCAAAAGCTAGAGGATGGGACATGAGAGGAGATTAAATTAATCTTGGTTAATTAATTTAATGAGAGATTAGAATGATGTGACATTTAGATTTAGATTTATAGATTGATTTAAATCAAAATATGAGAAGAATATGATTTCAAGATTAATTAAATAAAGATTTTTGTTTTATTTAACCAAGGAGATGAAGTTAGATTAAATCAAATAAGGTTTTAATTTATTTAATTTAATGGATGAACTTTAGAGATTTAATCAAATAAAATTGATTATTTAATTAAATAGGGATAATTAGATCAGACTGATTGATTTAATTAACGATAAAGGATGACTTAATTAGATAAATGATTTATTTAATTAGGGGAGGAATATTGATGAATTTAATCAAATAAAGTTATTTGATTAAATGCTTAGACAGAAGGATGATTTAGGATGAAGCAATGTTAGTGGTCGGGATCAGATGTCCAGTGTCAATCAGTATATTTTGCGTGTCTACAAGAAGCATTGAAAACCTTGTAAGAAGTTTAAATGCCTTTGGGAGAGAAATTCAACAAAAGGGGCTTTAAGGGAATATTCTTTAGAATATGCCTTTGTGAGGATAAATAAGGTAATTACTTATTTAAAAGAATTGATTTTTTTGTGCAAATTGGTTAGTTGACTTGTAGGTGAAGGGGTGAGGGGGGTGTAAGAGAAATTAATGCCTTTGTGAAGGAAAATCAACAAAAGGGGCTTTGTAAGAGGTTTAAATGCCTTTGGAAGAAGCATTGAAAACCTTGTAAGAAGTTTAAATGCCTTTGGGAGGGAAAGTCAACAAAAGGGGCTTTAAGGGAATATTCCCTGAAATATACCTTTGTGAGGATAAATAAAGTAATTACTTACTAAAAAGAATTAATTTTCTTGTGCAACTTGGTTAGTTCACCAAGGGTTGACTTAACCAAGGGTGGGGTTAAAGGCTAGGGAAATGGGTAATAGAGATTAGGGGGTAATTAGATTAATTAATCTAGAATTAATTAATCTAAGTGGGATTAGGGGTAATTAGGTTAATTAATTTAGAATTAATTAATCTAAGTGGGATGAGGGGTAATTAGGTTAATTAATTTAGAATTAATTAATCTAAGTGGGATTAGGGGTTTTTATGACATTTGTTAAATAACTAGATATATTTAAACAAATAAGAGGACATAGGGGATTTAATTAAATAATTTGATTTATTTAATTAAATTAGATAAACATTAGTGAATTAATCTAATAAATTACTTTATTTGATTAATAGTAGAAATTGATGAATTTAACTAAATAATAAGATTTATTTAATTAAATGGTTAGTGCAGAGGCGATTTAGAAGGAAGTGATGTTAATTAATTAGAATTAGGTGATTGGACTATTTGAGTGTCTACATTTTGCCCCTCTTTGAAGTAATGTACATGTTGCATTGATTCAAAGAATAACACTGTCGAGATCAAAATTTAAAAAATTTATGGTTTTTTCGGATGCCCCACTGATGCCCCAATGGAAGAAATTACACTGCTACATTGCCCCCTTGAGAGATCGGGCAAAAATTTTGATTTTAGGTCAAGCTCACGATAAAGATTCAGGATCGGTTTAGCTCAAAGATGACTAGAAAGCTCAAGTGTTTGATGTAGACAAATTTGATGATGTATAGACAGTCATCGGCCATGGGTAGCCTCATGTATATTTTAATATATCACACATTTTTGATACTTTGATAGAAATGTTAGTAAAGATAGAAGAATAAGAAGAATAAGAGGGATCAACCCTTGAGTCCAAAATGATGCAGAAGTCCAACAAGTCTATGAGTCGTCGAGACTTTATTAGATATGATGATGAATGATGATGATTTATTGCTTATTCAAAGATTGGGGATATAAACAACACAACTTTCCTTATGTTTGATAACCAGGATGTTGTGGTAATCTAGTGAGATAGACTTTGACTCAACAAAAAGATAGGAGTATTATTGTTCACACCTGACATACGAAAACCTTGCTAGGATGCACTTCAGAAGTTTCAAACATCTCAAACCAAAACATGGAAAGGAATAACCTAACAATGTAATAGTCAACAAGTTGTTCAAAACTCCTTCCATACACACCTACCAAAGAAAGTATTCGCCAAGTTATATTACAAGGATGCCCAACAAGCACAACAGACAAAAGATAATGATCAATGCCCCATTCATTTCTCTCTAAATATTTTTAGATCAGACATCATCGAGAGGTCATTGGAATGAGCGTAGTAAAATAAATCGCAAGAAAAGATCAAATACACAAACAAGTCAATGTTCTTCATACCTCTAGCCAAGACTAAACTATAGTCATGTCTGATGTTGATGTCCATTGTAGGAAGGATGCATCCTAGGACTTGATGTTATCAGATGATTGTGAGACTAATGGGATGATGGGCTAGTGATACCAAGAGTTGACCAACTTGTTTACCTATTGACCTAAACTTAAGACCCTGATGTTTGAGTTTTCACTTTCAATTTGTTATACTTGTTCCAATCGTTTTATCAAAGGTTGAAGATGATGATTGATTTATTGTGAGTAGATGTTTATTGTGGGTGAAAGCAAAGTGAGACAGATGGATTTTTTTCAAATATTTGGATGTTTTCGGTGTTTTTTGAAATGTTTTGAGGCTATTTTAGGATTTTTGAGATATTTATGAATGTTTTGGTTTTTTTGTGAGATTTATGAATGTTTTTATGTTTTTGTGCCTTGGGGGATGATCAAAGATTAATCTTGCCTATGTTTAAGCTCAGAGACAACATAGTTCGGCATGGTGACTATGTTTTTGACTTTTTCTATTTTTATGAGTGTTTTTAGATTTTGATATGTTTTAGATGTTTTTGGATTTTCGCATGATTTTGACAATTTGGATATGGATATGTGTGATGATATCAGTGATTTGTTTTGGAATTTTTTTTAAAACAAAGCTAGGGTTGATTGATCTGATTGATGGATTGATGATGATAGCATTGTTGAGGATACACAACAATGCAAGGATAGTGTTAATTCACAAGGACTAAGATGATGATGTATTGATTGGATTTGATTGATCAAGATTGTGAAGCTCGATTTGGAACAAAATCTGTTTGAATGATTCGATGTGACATTTGAAGCACACTTTAGATGCGACTGATATTGATTGTTTGGATTGATGTTTGATGAAAGATAAAGCTTGATAAGGAACATCTTCATGTCAAAATGTGACATGGGCTAGTGATCTAGATTTTTTTCTCACAAGTGTTTTGACCAATTTGCTTTCATGTTTTCCAATGTTCAAATCACCACATAAGTTGGAAGATATAGATCAAGATTTATTCCTGAAGTAAGATGTAAATATTTGCCCCCAGTGTCTAGCAATGTATGAAATGCCATGGGTGGATGCTTGGATAGGTGTGCGGATGGACGGATATGGTAAGCATGCAAAGGATTCCAAGGATTATCTTATGACAAGATAAGGTGTTCAAACAGAGGATGCTCATTTGGATAGTGGTTCATGGCTTAGATAATGCTAGGTAGGATAGGATCAATGAAAATTAATCATGTCAAGATGTTTACCATAAGCAAGTGTAAATTTTACACCAAACTTTATCAAGATCAAGATAATGTAGATAGATGGCAATGGGTTGGATAAATGGTTCATGGATGAATGGATTTATTATGGATAAGATAGATGGAATGCTAGATTTATTATGGATGAGATAAGATGCTTTCACCTAAATTAGCGCATCCAGATGCTTGATTCTACACATGATGCATTTTTTCCATGTTTTCATCATGGTACCTGTCCAAAGCGCCACCATAGTGGTTTTCACTGGAGGATGATTTTTTTATCTTTACTATTTTCATGACTTTTTTGATTTTTTTTTGTTTTTTCTAAAAGATTTTAAGCTCATGTTGAACCACTTGGTGGTGCTGAAATATATGCTTTTGTCACAATGTGCCACTAATATCCTACTTGAAGAAGCTTCTTTGCCAAGATATGTGCACTTGAATACAACTTTTGATATTCTTGATCTACTTTGTTGATACCGAAGTTAACTTTGTCTTTATGCGCACATCGCAATAGAATGCCTTTTGAATCCTTATGATGAAGGGTGGATGCCAGTAAATGATCAATGTGGGAATTGGATATCATGTGTGGAGGCATGGATGGTGGAGTGTGTTTAGGAATAGGAGATGGATTGGTTGATAGTTTAGAACCTTTGAGTCTCCAAACTTGGGAAGATGAGTTGCAATGATGGGTGGTTACAGAAGTGTGCATGGAATTAGGACCAACTGCTTGATATACTTTGTGTGTCGCTTGAAAAGCCTGCTTTTGTCTTTGTGGACATCTTTGATGGATACTTTTCCCTTTTTTATTTTTCCCCATAGTTTCTTTGACTAATGGAGTTTGATAGGGATAATCTATCTTTGTATTTTTTGGTATCCACTTGTATTTGATTTGTCCTTCATGCTTTGCAACTTCTTTTTCTTTCATGATGTTCTTCTTGCTTTGATTCACATCCTTCTTTTGATGTTGGTCCCAATTTTTGGATGAGGTGGCAGGTGGATGAAGATTCGTGACGTGGTTAGTTGTAGTATTGGCATTGGTTTCACCATAAAGATTCTTCATACTCCCTATGTTGATGTTTGCACTAGATAAAATTGTCCCCAGTATTATAGAGGTATCGTTGATATTTTTAGATTCCTTAATTGTCAAATAACCAATACCTTGATGCTTAGGATTTCCAGTAATCTGCACTAGTTCTAGTATACCATATTCATGTAGGCCTAATCCTTTGCCTTGATAATTCATTTGTTGAAACATTTTATTTGAAATAGGATATGATTTACCTTGGAAACAAGGTGCTAATCCTTCTTTTCTATGTTGTGGATCTTCAAAGATGATAGCTTCTTCATTGATAAGATAGCTTTCCCTAAAAAAGGTAAGTGATCCAAGTTTATAAGTGATAAGATCCTCCATAAGTGGGATAACTTCCTAATTCATATATTTGGCTTGATCTTGTGAAATATCAGATTTTAATGCTTCTTCAAGACATGTTGATGATTCACTTTCCACATAAAATTATTCCTGATGATTCATTTTTGATATGCCTTCACGGGATGTTTCTAATTCATAACCTCTATAGAAGCCTTCTTCATGACCCATTTCTAATATTCTCTAGATTTTTCTATATGTTGTTCATGTGTATAAATGTTAAGAGTAGGAGACTCTTGTTCCTTGGTAATGATATGAAGAGTATGAGACTCTTGTTTTGAATGAAGATCATCTACATGTCCATCCAATGAAATCATCTCATGGGTAGATGGAGGAGTATGTGCTATATGAATATGATCATTATTTGTGACATCGTGTATAGATAGGAGAGTGCCCATTAGGTCATTGTAGTATCGTGGAGATACAAATTCTTGATCTTGATTAATTTTGGAATTGCTTTTGACATGCTTTGGATCAAGTTCTTGACATGGGTCAATTTCAAAGGATGGATTGCTTATAAAGGTTTCTTGGATATCTTCATTAGGAATGGGAAGTGGCTCAATATCCTCTTGAGCTTTGAGTGAACTTGGATCAAATGTTGAGTTGAGGATTCTTTTAATATCTGTAACCATGAGGTCAAAGGATGTCAATATGTCTTGGAAAGGACCAGTGCTAGACTTTGGTGAAAGATGTTGATCATGCTTTGGAATAAATTCTTGAGATATGTCCTCTAACTCATTAGGTGATGTAGAGAGATTTTCAACATGATCATTGGTTGATGGATCATGGATTATGTCAATAGGATCAAATAATTCTAACACTTCTTGAAATAGATCATTGTCAAATATTGTTGAGGGGTTTTGATCATGACTAAAAAGTGACTCTTGATGTATGTTGAGTTGATAATCGGATGAGGTAGAAACATCTTCAAGGTGCTCATTGATGGATAGATCTTGATCATTGTTTTCAATGATTGTGGTGGAGAGATTGTCAATGTTTTCAACCATAGGATCAAATGATGTTATCGTTTCTTGAATTGGATCATTGTTGGGTATTGTTGGTGGATTTTGATCATGATTGAAAAGTGACTCTTGATATATGTTGATTTAATCATTGGATAAGGTAGAAACATCTTCAAGGTGCTTATTGATGGATAGATCTTGATCATTGTTTTCAACAATTGTGGTAGAGAGATTGTCACTACTATCACTAGTGGTTGAATCTTTATCATTTTCCTCAACAATTATTATTTCTTGATCAATAAGGTCTTGGATGATATTTTTGAGTTGGATACAATTTGATATTTTATGAATATTTTCTCTATGATACTCACAATAAGATCTACCCCTATTCCAAGGGAAGTCTAGGATAGAGTTGAAAGCACTTACTTTTGGAAGAGTGATGAGTTTTGCATTAACTAGTTTTCTTAGCACTGATTCGATTGGTACTCCAAAAGGAGTATATTCACATTTTTGGTCTTGTGATATTTGTGCTTGTTGAGGTGATTCTTGTTGTGATTGATCTTGGAGATGTGGTGATTGATCTTTGAGATGTGGTTATTGGGTTTGTTGTTTATGTTGTTGATCTTGATATCCAATCTCTTGACATTGGAGATATTTTCCTTGATGTGGTTGTGGACACAACTCAATGATTTGATGACATGGTTTAACAATGGAAGAGTGTATTGATTTTCGGGTGGGGATATCTCTTGGCGCAATGAATCAACTATTTTGGTAAGTGTAGCAATTTGATCTCGCAAAATTTGATCTTGATTTTAATTTTGAAACCCTTGATATAGTTGATTTGGTTTTTGTTCAAGTTGATTTGGAATGTGTAGAACCCCAATCCTAGACTTGCACAAACATAGCAAACAAACACAATATTATATCCAAATGCAAGTAAGAACCAAGATTCCCATGAAATTCATCTACAATGCTCAAATAGGAAAGAAATTGAAGAACAAAGTAAAGAAGGTAATTGAAATTCTATTTAAACATCCAAACTCTCAATCCCATGGGGGAATTGGTTCCAATTTGATGTGGAAATTGGCCCTTTCCCAACTCCTATGCAAGCTTGATGAAGATTTGTTGATGATTGAAGCTCCTTGATGAAATTCTGGTATAACCTTGCTATGAAACCATGAAAATGATGAACACTTGATATGAAATGGATAAAATTAGCTCTCAATGTGAAGAGAGTAACTTTTCTCTAAGTTGTGGAATCAAAATACAAAGGAAAGACTTCCATTTATAGAAATACAAGATGGAGGAATGAGCAAAATGAAGCAATGTGGGATCATTCAACATCCAATGGCCAAGTGCCACTTGTCAAGATGTGAATGGAAGAAGCTTGACCACATTTTGGAGAATGTGCAAAGAGAGGGGAGATTCAAATTCAAAAGATGGCTTGAAGGATGAGGTGAAAGGTGAAGTTAATGCCACATGGCTCAAGAAAAGGACATGTAAGATATTTTAAATGCTTTGTTGGATGTACAAACCCTTTTGGAGGGATTTTTCAAATTTGGGGAATATTCCAACCATTGATGCCTTTTTGAAAGAAAATAGATTATTTAATAAATTGATAAATTGATTTTCGTGAGCAAGTGGAAAAAGCTAAAGGATTTGATGGATTAGAATTAAATTAATCAGGATTTGATTAATTTAATGAGGGATTAAATGATGTGACAATTTGATTTACATTTATGGATTGATTTAAATCAAAGTTGAGAGGAATATGAACTTAGACTTAATTAAATAAAGATTTTGATTTATTTAATTAAAGAAGGATGAAGTTAGATTAAATTAAATAAAGATTGATTTAATTTAATAGAATGACTTTAGAGATTTAATTAAATAAAATGGATTATTTAATTAAAAGGGGGATTACATAATTAATTAAATAAAATTGATTTATTTAATTAACAGGAGATGATGACTTAATTAGATAAAGTTAATTTATTTAATTAAGAGATGAAATGTGATGAATTTAATTAAATAGAGATTATTTAATTAAATGATTAGCAAAGAGATGATTAAAGATGAACTGGTGTTAGTAAAATTAGGATCAGGTGTGATTGGTATATTTTCCATGTCTACATTTTGCCCCTCTTTGAAGCAAAGTACTCGCTACGTTGGTTCAAAGAATAAATTGTCTTGATCAAAATTAAAAAATTCTTTGATATTTTTGGATGGCCTACTGCTGCCCTAGCGAATGAAGAATTACGTCTGTATACTGCCCCCTCAAGAGATCAAGCGAAAAGGTTCAATTTGCGGGTCAATCTCACGACAAAGAGGTTCAAGATTAGTTCAGCTCGAATGTTTGATGTAGACAGATTTGATGATGTAGACAGTCATCATCCATGGGTAACCTCATGTCTACTTTCATATATTACACACACTTGATCCTGATTTGTACCATGGCAATTACATTATTGATGATATAAATGAGATGATTATGATGTTTATATGTAATGGATGATATGATGATGCATGGATGATATGATATGATGATGCTTTTATGATTATGCAAATGGATGATAAATGTATGGTTTATTAGATGCTTAGAATAACCAATCTATATTATGCAATGATGAAATGCAATGCATGCAAGATGATCAATGTTTCTTATATGATATCATATGATATGCAGATGGTTTGTGGATGCAGGATTGATGCATTAGCGATGATTTATGATTAACTGCCATGGTACCATGTTAGTGCAAAGGGAAGTAAAAATAAAATAAGATGATGACAAGAGACACCAACAAGCCAACTTTATTAGAGATGATGATAATGATGATGACGATTTTCTTACCGAGGAGTTGGGATTTTAAAAGGGCCAATTACCTTATGTTTGATAACACACATAGGCACGATGCATCAAGGTATAAAGAACCAGGATTGCGTTGCACCTAGTGTGATGGAATTTGACTCGACAAATAGATAGGAGATTTCTTGTTCACACCTGACATACTGAAACCTTGCTAGGATGCACTTCAAAAGTTTCAAACATCTCAGACCAAAACACAAAAAGGTATAACCTATCAATGCAATAGTCAACAAGCTACCCAAAACACCCTCCATACATACCTAACAAAGCAAGTATTTTCCAAGTTATATCACAAGAACGTCCAACAAGCACAACAGACAAAAGATAATGATTAGTTCCCCATTCCTTTCTCTCTAGATTGTTCTGATTAGACATCATCGAGATGTCATTGGAATGAGCGCAATAAGATAAATCAAAAAGAAAAGATCAAGTACACAAACAAGTCAATGTTCTTCATATCGCTAGCCAAGACTAAACTGTAGTGATGCCTAATGTTGATGTCCATTGTAGGAAGGATGCATCCTAGGACATGACGATATCAGATGATTGATTTGGGACTGATTGGATGATAGGCTATCGACACGAAGAGTTGACCAACTTGTTTACGTACTGACCTAAACTTGAGACCTTGACGATTGAGTTTTCACTTTTAAACTGCTAGACTTGTTTCTGACTGTTTCACCAAAGGTTGAGGGTGATGATTGATTTATTATGAGTGATGTTTATTGCAGGTGAATACGAGATGAGATAGATGGATTTTTTAAATATTTGGATGCTTTTGGTGTTTTGAAATGTTTTGAGATTGTTTTTGGTATTTTTTAGATGTTCTACAAATGTTTTGATTTTTCAAATTTTCAAATGTTTTTGGATTTTTTGAGATTTTATGAATGTTTTTGGATTTTGGTGTTTTTTTAATGTTTTTTGTATTTTTTTGAGATTTTATGAATGTTTTTGGTTTTATGTCTCAGGGGCTGATCATAGATTAGACTTGCTTACGTGTAAGCTCAAAGACGACATAGTTCAGATGGTGTATTTTTGACATTTTCTGACTTTTATGAGTGTTTTGGAATTTTTGATATGTTTTGGATGTTTTTGGATTTTTGCATGATTTTGATGATTTGGATATGTGATGATATCAGTACTCTGTTTTGGGATTTTGTTGAAAACCAAGCTAGGGTTGATTGATCATATTGATGGATTGATGATGATAACATTGTTAAGGATAGACAACAATGCAAGGATAGTATTTAGCAACACAAGGATTAGGATGGATATCCCAAGATGATGATGGATTGATTGTATTTGATTGATCAAGATTTTGAAGCTTGGTTTTGAAACAAAATTGTTTTGAATGATTCGATGTTAGATGTGACTGATATATATTGTTTGGATTGATGTTCGATGAAAGATAAAGCTTGATAAAGAACATCTTCTTGTCAAAATATGCTATGGGCTAGTGATTTGTATTTTGGCTCACAAATGCTTTGACCAATTTGAGTTTACATTTTCCAATGTTCGGATCACCACATAAGTTGGAGGATATAGATCAAGATTTATTTTTGAAGCGAGATGTAAATATCTACCTCCAGTTTCTAGCAATGTATGGAGTGTCATGGGTGGATTCTTGGATAGGTGTGTGGATGGATGGATATGGTAAGCATGCAAAGGATGCCAAAGATTATCTTGCGATAAGATAAGATGTTTGAATGGAGGAATGCTCATTTGGATAGCACTTCATGGCTTATATAATGTTGGATAGGATAGGATCAATGAAAATGACCCATGTCAAGATGTTTACCATAAGCAAGTGTAAAGTGTGTACCAGACTTTCACCAAGATCAAGATAATTCAGACTATGGATGCAAATATATGCAAATGGATTGGATAAATGTTTCATGGATGAATGGATTTATTATGGATGAGGTGAATGGAATGTTGAATTTATTATGGATGGGATGAGAAGCTTTCACCTGAACTGGTGCACGTAGATGCTCGATTCTACACATGACACCTGTTTTCCAGGTTTTCATCATGGTACTTGTCCAAAGTGCCACTGAAGTGGTTTTCACTAGAGGACATTTTTTTCTTTACTGTTTTCAATCCTTTTTCTGATTTTTTTAGATTTTCATTTTTTTTTGAAAGATCTTAAGCTCATGTTGAACCACCTGGTGGTGTCAATGTAGATGCTTCTATCATAATGTTCCATCAATATCCTACTTGAAGAAGCTTCTTTTCCAAGATACGTGCACTTGAATGCAACTTTTGAGATTCCTGATATGCTTTGTTGATACTAGAGTTAACTTTGTCTTTGTGTGTACATCAAGATAGAATGCCTTCTGAATCCTTATGACGAAGGGTGGCTGCCAATACATGGTCAATGTGAGAATTGGATATCATGCGTGGAGGCGTGAATGAAGTGTGTTTAGGGATAAAAGATGGATTGGTTGATAGCTTGGAACCTTTGACTCTCCAAACTTGGGAAGATGAGCAATGATGGGTGGATACGGAAGTGTGCATGGAATTAGGACCAACTGCTTGATATACTTTGTACGTTGCTTAAGAAGCCTGCTTTTTCCTTTATTGGATACTTTTCCCTTTTTTATTTTGCCCCATATTTTCTTTGACTAATGGAGTTTGATAGGGATAATCTTTCTTTTTATTCTTTGGTATCCATATGTATTAGATTTTTCCTATAGTTGCAAGCCAAAACAACAAAAAGAAAGCAAGAAGAAAAGAACATCAACTACCAACACCAAAAAATAGCAAAAATTGGGTACCAGCAACCAAAATGTCTCGTAGGACAAGCCTCCAAGAGATGTAACCATAGAACCATTATAAGCTTAATCAAAAAAATAAAACCCCTAATAATCCTACTAATGAAACAAAGACCATTAATAAGTTCAATCCAATTATAGCATAAACTTAACCATAACATAGCTATTACATAATAGCAGTCTGAGATTAAAAAGAAGTAATTCAAAATATGCAAAGCAGCCATAGAAAAATAAAAGAAACCAAGCCATTATTTGGCTTTGGCAATTAGGTCCTAGTGGTGACTAATTTGGGAGACAAACTCCCTCCAGTCAAGTCCCTCTTCAGCAGTCTGGTCCTGATTATCTTCATTTTTACCCAACTTCTTTAGCATTTTCCTTATCTTTATTTGGCCCAAAACAACACCCATCATTTCTCTACACATGAGGCCATCAGTAACTCTCATCAAAGTGATTATGGATTTTTCCATGTCATCCATCTACACTTGCATGTAGGTGATCTTGCTTTTAATAAAATCAATATTATAATTCTCAAGACTGTTAGTAGCAATAGCAATATTCTCATTCACAGTGGTATTTGGCATGTCCATCCTTTGCTCCTCCTCCTCTTTACTAATATCTTCATGTTCATTTGACATATCAACCCTATACGCCTCCTCCTCTCTACCAGTGTCCTCCTCCTTATCAGGATTCTCCTCCTCCATTCCTTCTTCTCCCATATCATATGTAGTCTCTTCAAATTCCATATCATCACTATCTTCATCCATTTGAGGCTCAAACACTTCAACCTCTAGAGGTTCATCATCATGGGCAATGGACTTTTGTTTTCCTTTTTTATCTTGAGGAGAAAATTTTTCTAGATAGAAAGATCTTCGGCCTCCACTAGATTGGCACAACTGCCCCTCCTCCACAAAATCCTTTTGACTCCCCTCCATTTCTTCATTTATTGTTATGACCTCACTTTTTTTTCAATTTTTTTTCTGCATCTTAGCCTTCGGAGGTTCCAGGAGAAGCAATGAGTGTTTCCACTTCTCTAGGGTACCCTTAATCAATTCGAGCTCAAAGGATTTTTTTGCAGGGGCCGACTTACCCACCAGGGTGGAAGGAGTGGAGCTTTCAGCAGCAGAGGGAGAAGCATTAACAAGGGAAATCACATTGTGGCTAATAATTTGGGACAGGGGCCTAGGGTTAGGCATGGGAATGGGATTAACCATAGCCTGGGGTTCATCATCTTCCCCAACATTTTGATTTGGGTTTTCCAATCTAGTGGGTAGGGGATTGTCATGGGGATTATTAGTCAGGTTATGTTTATAAAGAGAAAGCATAAGTCCTTGGTGCAGAGGGGGTTTTGCACCATTTTTAATATTTTGTTACAGTGAGGAAAGCGTGTAAAAAGTAAGGTTTATGTGTTCGCCATGATGAATGTGGTTAAGCGGGGGGAAGTGATATGCATGAATAGTCACATAACATCCCTCCAAAGTAAAATATCTCATTACAAATGTAGACATACAAAATGTATTGATTGACATTGCACATCTGATCCCGACCACTAACACCGTGTCATCCTAAATCATCCCTTGGTCTAACCATTTAATTGAATTCCTTTATTTGATTAAATTCATCAATGTTCCTCTCTTAATTAAATAAATCATTTATCTAATAAGTCATCCTTTCTTGCTAATTAAATCAATCAGTCTGATCTAATTATCCCTATTTAATTAAATAATCAATTTCATTTGATTAAATCTCTAAGTTCCATCCATTAAATTAAATAAATTAAAACCTTATTTAGTTTAAATATAACTTCATCTCCTTGGTTAAATAAAATAAATCTTTATTTAATTAATCTTGAAATCATATTCTTCTCATATTTGATTTAAATAAATCCATAAATATAAATCAATATGTCACATCATTTTGATCTCTCATTAAATTAATTAACCTTGATTAATTTAATCTCTTCTCATGTCCCATCCTCTAGCTTTTGCAACTTGCACATGAAAATAGATTTAATTCATTTTTTAAATCTCTATTTTCTCTCAAAAGGAATAATAAAGGAATATTCCTCAAATTTGAATTCAAAATCCAAGTGGACTTTGTCCTTCCAACAAGGAATTTACTCCACCTAATAAGTCCTTTTTCCTTGAGCCAAGTGGCATTCAATGCATGTTCTTTCCCTCTTACATGTCATTTCAACAATTTCAAATTTCAAATATATGCATTTATTGACACATTCTTCAAAACTTGCACATCCTTCATCCATTCACATGTTGACAAGTGGCACCTTGTCATTGGTGGATCTTTAGTCCCACATTGATCTATTTTGGACATCTCTTCAACTTGAAATTCTATAAATAAGAGGCTTCATTCCTTATTTGATCATCCACAACTTGAGTAAACTTACTATACTCAAATTCATAGCAATCTTCATCCATCTCATTGAGTTTTATAGCTAGGTTATGCAAATTTCATCTTGGAGCACTCATCAATCTTCATTAATCATCTTCATCACATCATTGGAGTTGGGAAAGGGAAAATTTTCACATCAAATTGGCACCAACTCCTTCAAGAGATTAGGAGTTTGTTTTGTTTTAGAATAGGATTTGATATTTTAGTTTTAAGTTTGTTGTGTTCTTCATTTCATTCCTTTTCTTTTTTCATTCAAATGGATTTCTTGAGGAATCTCTATTCTAACTTGCATTTGATCTTATTAATGTGTTCATTTGTTGTGTTCTTGTAGGTATAGAATATTGGTTCACATTTTGGCACTAGAAGGAGGACAAACCAGAAGATCAAATCACATTTTTTGAGAAAATTATGTGCTTTTTTGTGTTTTTGTGTGTTTACAGAAAACTCTGCCGCTATAAGCTCAGCGTCACTATTTAGCACCGCTGAGGACTCAGCATCACAATACCACACCGCTGTAAACTTCAAATTGCGACGCTTCCTACTTCCTGCCTAGAATTCAAATTTTTAAACAGCACTGCTGAATCTTTCCGGCTCGCTGGAATCTTTTCAAAATCCAAACTGCACCGCTGACCAGAATAGTGACGCCTTCATGCTCACCGGTCTGGCTGCAGAGCGATGCTGACTGGTAAGCGGTGCTATACAGCACCGCTGGTGTTTTCAAACTATGATGCCTTCATGGATTGCAATGCTGGAGGCAAGTAGAAAGTGAAAATTTGTTTTTAACACGTGCTTTTTATCAAATTCTAGTTATTTGGTCTCTTTTATGATTTCTTGACCTCTATTTTTGCAGAATTTAACTTATTTTCTTGTAGGTTGGATTGATCAAAGGTGAAGAGGAAAAGAAGCTTGATGACCTCATTTCATGATACCAAGTGTTTTTAAGCACTCCAGTTTTTGTTCAACACTTTTAGAGGATTCACTATTCCTCTTAAGGAAAAATTTGTTATCTTTCATGCTTCGGACTCACTAGTTTCATTTTGGAGTTTAAAAAGAACCTTTTAAATTCTTGCTACAAAAGGAGCTTAAAATGGACTTTAGGACACAAACTCACTAGATTTTGTTTTGGGCTAATAATTGAACAAGGCAAATTCTCACACTTCATTTGGTGCTATAAAAAGGAGTCATTATTGCTTTGTTGGATTAAAAAGAACATGTGCTACTTTGTTTTTGTGATCTCTTACTCAAACTAACACCATTGAAAAGATGTATGCACTTCTCTCGCACCTCACGGCGATCTTGAGAATCAAAAGGATTTTTGGTGGTCTTAGGTTGGGATAAAGTAATTGCCTCCACACTTCATTTTGGAACTAAAATTGAACAAAATATTTTGTGAGTGTGATCCAAACCTATCGCGTGTATTCTCTCTTTGTTTCTCAGCAAAGATCAATCGAGTTACAGATATGTTTTCTCACTATTGTTTATCTTAGAGGGCTTGCCTTGGGGAAAACTTACTCACCCAAGAGAACGACTCAACCGGTAACACTCTAAAACCAAGAGTATTTCCAGCCAGGATATAAACATGGGTATTGGAATAAATTCCAATATCATGTGATTGGCTCCAATGAGAAGGGAAGCAATGGTCTCTCACCACATTGGGTCAACTCCTATGAATGGAAAGTCTGAATTAAAACCCTTGTTCTAGAAAGGCGAAAATCCCTATCTATTTGTTGGTGCATGAACAGTTGTTTTGAAGCTGCCCCACACTTTTACGGTCTTTAGTAGAAATGGAAAGCATGCCATGGGAGTTTCATGGGTGTTGATGTTTGGCTGCCCTATATAAGTGAGTGTTGTGGAGGGGAGCCAGTGGGGTCAAGCATCTAACCATTTGCTAAAGATAAGCATAGCTGGACTTGTCCAAGTGGGGACTCAACAAATATAGTCTTTCATATCCATAAGGTTGTGCTTGTTCTTGGTTACAAAATGCTTTGCTTGTTCGAAAACATTTGGAAACAAACATTTAACATCATCAGCAAAATTTCAAACCCTTTAGGAAGCAAATACAATTGACCAAATTTATGTGTTATTGCTTACCCTTGGGATTTTATCCTTAGAGGTTTCTAAACACTTGGATTTACATCTCAATTTTCCTACTAAAGTTAAAAAATAGGTAACCCTTGCCTTGATTTCATCAAAATTTCACATAACATACTTTGTGGGATTCGAAGAAATTGGGACATTGGACATCTAGTTTGAAAATCTAAACAAAGAAGTGTTTGTGGAAAAAACCAAAATCACTAAGAAAAGATAACAAAATTGGCTCTCACGCATGTGTTAGTTCCTCATGATTTCCAAGAAAGTTAAAATCCCAAAACAAAATTCCTTGAGAAAAAGTTCAAAATTTAGGAGTCACACTCAAAAGGTCATCAAGAAATATATTAGGAAGTGCAATCAAAAGAAACATATCAAAATAAGCAAAAAATTCACAAGGTTCTATAGACTCATTCCTTTGAACAATCCAGAAATGTATGTTCAGTTTGTACTACTTCTTGGTTAAGAGGTCCTTAGAAGTATTGTATGTTCTTCAATCTAAGGTCTAGTAAACAGGTGTCTTTTTAGGTACATTCTAGGATCAAAATCAAACCTTTTCATTCATCCTTGAACATCAAACCAAAATCACCTCACCATCATCTTTTGAAAAATCTTGAAATTATCGTCCATGCTAGGCTTTTTTGGCAAAAATCAAAATCATCAAAACCTTGAAGCAAAATCCTTGAAATATTTGAATCAAAAACATCAAATCATCTTTGGCTAGGTATGTGTAGATGCATCATTTTTCATATGCTTAGTCAAATTATCAAACCATCTTGTTTAGCTAGGTATATGTAGATGCATCCTTCTTCATATGCTTGGTTAAATTATCATCTTTTTTGAACAGGTGTGGGTAGATGCATCCTTCTCTCTGCACATATTCAAATTATCATCCTTAAAGAAAATCTACCTCTTAGATAATCATCCAACATCTTAGGGTCTATTTTTTCATAAATCCAAAAGCAAAGCAAACCAAAAAATCAAATCAAGGTCAATTCAAAATCCAAAACAAATCCAAAAGGTCCTAAAAATTCTAGCTTCCCCTCAATATTTCTCAAAATTTCAAGCATCCACATCATCCATATTTTTCATCATCCTCATCATATCACCTTTGATCCTTGAAAAACATCCTAAATTTTCTCTTTTTTGTTCCTAAGATTAGATCAATCCAAAGAATTAGAGATTCATCTCCCATATTATTCAAAATTGATCCCTATTTTATGGTGCAAACTAGATCTCAACACAAGAGGAACATGGAAGCCAACAAAGAAACATCCACTACAAGTGACCTAAGTAAAAAAAAAATTGAAACAAATCTCGTTGAATCAAGTAATCCTCTAATCAACTTTCCTACATCATCACAAAACCCTCAAAAGGAAGTAGAGGATCCTACCAATAATCCCTTTGGAATGTCACATGAGGAAATCACCGAAATGATTCAAAATCCGGAGAACCATAAGATTATCAATATCATGATGAGACTCAACCCTTCACTATACATGCTCGAATTAGCAAAATAAGGGACTAAACTTCCTTCTGATTTCGATGTGAGCTCTATAGTGGAACCATCCTTAGACGTCATGCCTCCAATTTCATCCACACTCCCCATTTCATCTACACCCCCATCCCAAAGTATCACTCAAAACATCCCGCAAATCACATCATCCATTGCTCCAACTCAACCTAGTGTTAACAAGCGAAGTGCATTTCTCAATGCCTTACAAAAACACCCCCTTGTCAATAATCAAGACTTGAATGCAAACACCATTTTGGGGAAAACCATATCCCAAAATCCATTACATACATATGTCCCTCTCACTTTCCATGATCCCAATGATCCATCATCATCATCCTTTCACACAACACCCCAAACCTCTCTCCCCATAACCTCGCAAGCAGAAGGTGACATATTCGGACTAGGGGGCATTTTCGACACTACACCATTTCCTCAAGAGATCACATCCCTCATGTTTTCACCACTTCCACCATTTCCATCATCATCCACACCACTTCTTGTTTCAAGGCTTCCCCCCTTACCAAATATCAATCAAAATCAAACCAACATCCCAAACATCAATCAAAGCATCATGCCAAACTCTCAAAACTTTTCATCAACATTGCAACAACAACTGACAACTACCCCAATAACACATACCACCACCATCACATCATCAACCACCCCCCTAACATCTCAAAACATGGTCTCTCAAGGACCAACCACATCAATCGCACCATCTACCAATCAAACACCAATCCCCAACACGACAACGCCTCTCACCACCACAAAAAGCACCATTCTGAATCCACCACCACCACCAACCTCCAATACATCAAGCCAATACAGTATTGTGTTGCAAGCCACTCAACAAGCTACTTATCAAAAGGAATTCCTGCAAATACAAAGATAACAAGCCATGCAACTAGCTACTCAACAAGCTGCACAACTAGTTGCTCAGCAAATCGCTCAAGCGGCGCAAGCTGCTCAAGTTGCCCAAGCTGCATTACAAGCACAACAGGTTGCCCATGCCCAAATCTTATTGCAACAACAACAACAAGCTACACAAGCTTAGGCTCAAGTTTAGGCTCAAGCTCAGGCATAATCTCAAGCTCAAGCTCAAGCTCAGGCACAAGCTCAAGCCGTACAAGCACAAGCTCAAGCTCAAGCTCAAGATCACGCTCAAGCTCAAGCCCAATATCAAGCATAACAAGCAAAAGAACAAGTGCAGTATCTTGCACAACAACATGTAGTACAACAACAAGCATATCAGTAAATGCTAAAGCAATATCAAGAATAGCAGGAAGCAGCCCAATTAGTAGTGCAACAACAAGCATTGTTGGCACAACAACAACAGCAAGCTCAACAATAGGCAATCCTGGCATAGCAGCAACAAGACCAACAACAAGCATTGTTGATACAGTAGCAAATACAAGCATACATGGCTCAACAGAATTTGCAAATACCACCAATCAACACATCAACCAATCCACCCGTCCCATCAACAAGCGAACCACCTCAAAATACTTTCATCCCACCTCTTGATCCGCAAAATGATGTCACAGCACAAATCAAATTACTCTCACAACAATTGCTCGATCTTCAATTAGGGTGAACCACAAAAACATCTAGCAACTTGTGTCCTTATCCATTCGACAGGAGCCTTGTGATGAAACCATTCCCAAATGGATTTGAGATCCCAAAATTTGACAAATACTGTGGGACGGGAAACCCTGAAGATCACATTAGGGAATTCTAGGTTCATTGCATGGAAGTCGCCTATGACGATACCTATCTGATGCGACTATTTCATAGAATTTTGGTTGGCCACGCCATGGAATGGTTCTCTCGCCTACCTACAGGCATCAAGACATTCCAAGAAATCATAGACGCATTCATCAAAAACTACACCTGTAATATCACCATGGATGTCAGTCTAGAGGACCTATTAGCTCTAAAACAAGGTAAGAATGAATCATTTGCTTCATTCCTATAACAATGGCAATCCAAGGCCAATCAGAGAAAATGGGTCATGCCTGAGGAATAACAAGTGTGCACTATCATATCCAATCTTGACAGCCTCTTAGCCTTCCACCTCAAAGTTCAAGGGATCACCATGTATGATCAGTTGATTTCCAAGGCACTCAGCATCGAACAAGCCCTTATGACATGACCTGGAGGATCAACTTCATATCCCAAACAACAGAACAATCGCCCATGTACAAGCTATAATGACAAACCTCGCACATTGGGCAAGAAACAAAAATGTTACCAATGATGGTGTTGTTGATTCCAAAGTTGTCATCAATGCCCCTCAAAAAAACACACTTGCACCACAACAAAAAATACAAAACCATCATCAAAAAAACCATCCAGTGAACACAACAACATGGCAACCAAACAATCAAACAATCAATAATGTCAACGATCAAAGGGGACCATCCCAATGAAACAAGAACTTCACCAAGCAAAAGTACACTGCCCTTGGGGAACCACTTGAAGTCATCATGAAGAAACTAATAAATGAAAACCTCATCAAGGCTCCCACCTATAAGAACTACCAAGAACCAGATGTAAAACCTCCTTGGTACAATGAAAATCAACTCTACGACTTCCACAAAATCAAAGGGCACACCACTTAAAGTTACATGAGGTTAAAAAATCTAGTCCAAGACCTCATTGATCAAAGAATCATAAATGTGGAACAATCAATAGGGAATCAAAATCTCAAAATATACATGAATCTAATGCCTAACCATAACAATAAAGGGAACAATAACACTGATAAGGGGAAAGGCACCTTCAATAATTTGAATCATGTGTACGACCATATCGTCACATCCCTGGATGACTATTGTGCTACCATCACCATCAATGGAGCCCATGTTGATTTTGGAGTCACCACAAGAGGCAGAAAAATTACCATTGCAGGATCATCCTAACCAAGCAGAGTACTTGCACCTAGATATGTTCCCAATGGTTACAATGTCCTTGATCAGCTAAAAAGAACCCCAACACAAATATCCATCATGGAGTTATTAAAAATCTCATCCGCCCACAAGAAAATCCTTGAGGAAGCATTGGCTTTATGCACTGTCCCCACAGATCTTGATGCAGAACAATTCCAAGCTATGGTCAGAAACATCATTACCCCGAATCTCCTTACATTCTCCAACCAATATTTTCCCACTCAACCATCTCACAACCGTGCACTCCATTTAGAGGTCCTAGTGCAGAAAAATAAAGTCAAGCAAGTCTTGGTGGATGGGGGTGCATGCTTGAATATTTGTTCCCTCAAGCTCATTAAGAACCTAAAAATCTCAGAGGATTCCATCGAAAAAGGAAAAGGTATTACAATCAGAGCGTATGATGATCAGGAAAGAGTGTCCCAAGGCACAATCCAAATCCCTATTCAAGTAGGGCCAGGTATCATGAAAACCACCTGTCAGGTCTTGGTCCTCGACTTGCCTTATAACATTCTCCTAGGATGTCCATGGATCCATGCAATGCAAGTAGTAGCATCAACCTTCCATCAATGTGTCAAATTCACATATGAAGGACAAGAGGTCACCATCCATGGAGATCCTGAACCATTCTCCTATTGTAAGAACCTTGAGGCAAAATACTACAAAATACCTCAAGTACCTAATAATGATGAAGGCCCATCAACACCATACATTGATCCATCCACTCTCACCTCCACTTCTGCGATAGACACATGCCATTCCCACCATCCCCACCATCTCTAATATCAAATTCATCATCCAAGACAACTGTTGTGAAAATGATATGATTCCCAAAAATGCCTTTGTAGTAGGAGAGTTACCACAATCTCCTAGATCACGAGGACGTCCGCAATAAAATCAAGCCTCCACTTCCCAAACATCCCCTGAATATCCCAACTTTAGAAGTTGGAGGGATCTCATTCAAGAAGTCATAAAGGAGGACCCATCTCATCTCCTATATCAAGATGATAGACCAGCAGCTAATCTACCAATGGATGACAAAAGTAAAGGTTTGCAAATGATGCTCGCAATGGGCTATGACAAAAAATAGAAACTGGGGAAAAATGATAATGGGCTTATATTACCCCTCATTCCTGAGATGCGAATGAGAAATTTTGGCCTTGGATGTACCCCTCTAAGTATAGCCATATGTGGACGAGGTCCCCTAGTTAAAGCAGTAAAGACTCCCTATGAACCAACACCAACTGAACTTCGCTTACCTGTATCTATTGGTTACGTCTTAGATAATTTCACTTTTGACATAACTGATGTCTGTAGTAGCAGTGATGATGAGGATCCCATAACCAACGTACCCAGGATCTTTGAGGATACCACCCTTCTCATGATTAGCACCCTATCTTATGAGTTTGAAAACCAAAACCATGAAATTCGTCTAGTCTACCCACAACTCATTGATTATGACCAACGAGGACCACCAATTCTTGACACATTCAAAAATGATGAGGTGCTCTTAGAATTCATGGGACTGTAGGATAATATTTTTGTGTGGGGATCACAAAATAGGATTCATCATTGAGCTAGATACAAAGGCCTTATGGGGAAACGATTGAATCCCTCAGTTGCAAAAGCAAGAAATTAAGAATAATATCTAAGTCCTTGAGTGAAAAGCACACTATGGCACTCTCTAACATGAAAAAAGAAAAAATAAAGGACACATTCAAAGGTGAAAAACTCTCTGAGGCTTCTGAGGATGGGGGATTCAATCTTCCTTTTAGAGCTCTTCATCAGGAAAAATCAGCAGTCCTAGTAGAAAAATGCAATCCAATTAATCTAGGAATAGAGGAGACCCCGCACATCACATTCTATGTGGAGTCATTACTATCAGAGGAACAAGAGCTCCTAGCAGCCTTCTTGAGAGAAAGACAAGTTAATTTTGCATGGAGCTATGTTGACATGCCAAGGCTTGATCCAAAAATTGTAGTTCATCATCTAGCCGTGTACCCTAAAGCAAAGCCTGTCCAACAAAAACTCAAGAAAATGCACCCTTAGATCACCTTACTAGTCAAAATGGAACTAAAGAAGCTACTAGATGCAAGATTCATTTGACCAATCAACTATCCAGAATAGGTGTCAAACCTAGTTCTTATCTCAAAACCTGATGGGGGCATCAGAATCTACACAGATTTCAGGGACTTGAACAAAGCATGTCCAAAAGATGATTTCTCGTTGCCCAACATTGACATGATTGTAGACATGACGGCGGGACACAAAATTCTTTCCCTGATGGACGGTTTCTTGGGATACAACCAGATAATGATTGCTAAAGAAGACCAACACAAAACGACCTTCACTTGTCCATGGGGGACTTACTACTTGAATATGATGCCATTTGGCTTGAAGAATGCAGGAGCAACATACCAAAGAGCCATGGCATTAATCTTCCATGACATGATCCATAAAACTGTTGAAGATTGTGTTGATGACATATTAGCCAAATCCAGAAAAAGGAAGGATCACATAGCAACCTTCAGTGCCATTTTTGACAGGCTAGAGGAATACAAGGTCTGATTAAATCCAAAGAAGTGTGTCTTTGACGTACAATCAGGAAAGTTGTTAGGATACATAGTGTCAATGAGAGGTATCGAGGTAGACCCTACTAAGGTAAAAGCAATCCTTGAGATGGAGGCACCAAAAACATTGAAACAATTGAGAGGTCTCCAAGGCATGCTTCAATCCATATGAAGGTTCATAGCACAGTTGGCAGATAAATAGAATCCATACTCTCACCTAATTCACAAGGGATTAGTGTACAAGTGGGATAACAAGTGTGAAGAAACCTTCAATAAGATCAAAGAATATTTGCTTACACCACCAGTCCTCATGCCACTGATCTCAAGAAATCCATTAATTCTTTGTGTCAACAACGGCAGTGGCCCTCGGTGCTCTTCTAGCTCAACACAAAAAAAATGGGATAGAAAGGGCCATCTATTATATCAACAGAAAAATGGTTGGGCATGAGTTAAACTACTCATTCATTGAAAAATCATTTCTAGTAGTAGTATTTGCTTCACAAAAATTTAGACATTACATGTGGCACACAAAATAAAACTCATCGCCAAAATTGATCCCCTCAAGTATTTACTATCAAAGGCAATGCTCACTGGAAGGATGGCTAAATGGGTCATAATATTATCAGAGTATGACATTGAATATGTGGAACGAAAAGAAATAAAAGGTCAAGTAATCACAAATCAGCTTGTGGAAGTACCAATCTATTCATAGAATCCTCTCATCTTAGAGTTTCTGGATGAATCCATTTTCAATCTCAACATAGCCAACCACTAGAAGCTTTAATTTGATTGCTCATACATGCAACATGGATCAGGAGCCGATGTTTTCTTCATCACCCCACAAGGAGATTGCATGCCTAGATCCTACAAATTAGCATTCCCCTACACCAACAATATTGCAAAATACGAGGCTTTAACCATAGGTCTCAGAATAGCAATACAATGGCACATCATGGCCCTTAGAGTATACGAAGACTCCCAGTTGATAATAAATCAAGTGAATAGTGAATACCAGACTAAGGATGATAAGCTCACTCCATACAAGAAACTGGTAGAGACTCTCAAAGAATCTTTCATCAAGATCACATTCAAGCAAATTCCTAGAGAAAACAACAAAGCTGCAGATGCCATGGTAACAATTGGATCCTTACTGGAAATCCCCCACAACATCCTAAAACATGAATTCTTGGTAGATCAGCTTCTCATACCCGCATTTGAGGTACCAAAGTCAGAATTTGTTTACGAAATTGTTGGTCCTGGAGATCCCTAGTACCATGAAATTTATACCTACCTACGAATAGGTGTCTTACTTGTTGACTTACCCTCAAGCTTAAAAAGAACTTTTATTAAAAATCCTCTAGGTTTGTCATCCTAGGAAATACCTTATACCATAGAAGCATAGAGGGAACCTTATTATGTTGTCTTAATACTGACAAAGCCTTGACTGATTTAACTAAGGTGCATAATGGGATTTGTGGTTCGCACTCAAGTGGAATTACCTTGGCCAAGAAACTATTAAGGACGGGGTATTATTGGCCCACAATGGAAAGAGAGGCACATGACTACATCAAAAGGTGTCTACAATGTCAATAGCATGGGGACCTCATCCATACTCTAGCTCAAGAGCTCCATCCTATTGTTACACCATGGCCCTTCTCACAGTGGGGGCTCGATCTCATCGAAAAAATCACTCCCACTTCATCTAACGGCCATAAGCTCATCATAACCGCCACTGAGTACTTTACCAAGTGGGTTGAAACCATACCAATGACCTACATAACGGGGAAGCAGATATCAAAGTTCATCCTAAACTATCTCATATGTTGATACGATGTTCCCCAAGCTATTATCTCAGATGATGGAACACCATTCAAGAATCAAGATGTTCGTGACCTTTGTAAAAAATTCAAAATCCAACATCGCTTCTCCACCCCATATTATCCCTAAGGCAATGGCCAAGAAAAAGCCACAAATAAAACCATTTTGAAAATCCTCAAGAAAATAGTCAATGACATGGGTCGTGACTGGCATCTACAACTCAATCCGCCCTCTAGGCCTATCGAACTAGCATCTGTACACCCACTGGCACCACCCCATTCTCCTTGGTCTACAGATCAGAAGCCATACTTCCCATTGAGATTGAGCTCTCGTCACTAAGAATATCACTGCAAAACCTCATCACGGATGAAGAGTACCGAGTATCAAGACTGAATGAGTTGGAGCTACTAGATGAGTGGCGTATAGACACTTTAAATCATTTGCAAGTCTATCAGAACACACTCAAGAGGAGCTATAACAAGAAAATCATAAACAAGACTTTCCAAGTTGGAGAACTGGTACTAAAGGAGAATCAGAAGAACGTCCCAAATCCAAATAGCAAAGGAAAATTTGAACCCAATTGGTTAGGACCATTTGTTATCATAGGAAGCTATAAATCAACAGCATATCATCTATCAACACCCGAAGGGGAACCTCTGCAAGAGCCCATGAATAGCTCCCATCTCAAAAAAATTTATGCCTAATCTTTCAAGGTATAGAACCCAAAAACCAAAAAAATTAGAAAATGTCCTGAAAAAATGGTTACCTTGAAAAAACCGGAAAACAGGCATCTTGGTGACAACAAAAAAATCAAAAAAGCAAAAAATCCAAAAAATAAAGAAAATAAAAAAAAGGATCAAAAATAGTAAAGAGAAAAATCGCCCTCTAGTGAAAACCACTTCAGTGGCACTTTGGGCAAGTACCTTGGTGAAAACCTAGAAAATAGGTGCCTTGTGTAAATAAACAATTTCCATCCACCAGGATCTTCACAACTTGTTCTGCATCATCCATCTTCCAACGTATTCCATATCTCCATCCATCATCCACTCGCATCTACATCATAGCTTGGTTTTGTGTTGGTATTATGATCCCTCCTAGTACTACTCGGTCCATTCTCAAGGTCAGTTTATCCTGCTTTTATCGGAGTGGTCTATTGCATCATGTTGGGGGCATGTTCTCATCGGATTGAATTCATGTATATTCTTGAAGTCCTAAAATCAGAAAATCCAAAAACATCAAAAAATCAGGAAATCCCAAAACATTCAAACATGTCAAAATCCAAAAAAATAGGTCAAAAAGTTAATCAAAAATAGATTCATCTTGTCAAACTACGGGTCTCTGAGCCTTGAACATAGGCAAGGTTAATCTTTGATCATCCCCCGAGACACTTAGGTCAGTCCTTTAGGAGTCTGTCATAATAAACTAACATTTCATCATGTATATCTTCATTTGTAAATCAGTCAAGTTGTCAGTTGAACTACGTGGTCTCTACGTGTATAACGTAGGAAAGGCTAATCCGATTGATCAGCCCCCAAGGCCCCTAGGGTAGGTCCTTAGGTTAGTCTCTTGGTCAAAATCTCACAAAACCCCAAAACATTTGGAAAATTGAAAATCAAAACATTTATAAAATCTCAAAAATACTAAAAAACAGCCTCAAAACATTTCAAAACATCAAAAACATCCAAATATTTGAAAAAATCCATCCATCCCATCTCGCTTTCACCTGCAACAAACATTACTCATAATAAATGATTGTCATCCTCAACCTTTGGTAAAACAGTCAGAAACAAGTCTAGCAGGGTAAAAAAGTGAAAACTCAAAACGTCAAAATCTCAAAATCTAGGTTAGTACATAAGCAAGTTGGTCAACTCTTTGTGTCAATAGCCTATCATCCAATCGGTCCCATATCAAATCATCTGATATCATCATTTCCTAGGATACATCCTTCCTACAATGGACATCAACATCAGACATCACCATAGTTTAGTCTTGGTTAGCGGTATTGAAGAACATCAGCTTGTTTGTTTACTGTATCTTTGTCTTTTGATTTATCTTATAATGCTCATTCCAAGGACCTCTCAATGATGTCCCCAATGAATGGATTTAGAGAGATAGGAATGGGGCAACGATCATTATCTTTTTATCTGTTACGCTTGTTGGACTTTCTTGTAAAATAACTTGGTGCATACTTGCTTTATTTAGGTATGTATGGAGGGTGTTCTAGATATCTTGTTGACCACATAGGAAGGCTTACCTTCCTATATTTTGGTCCAAGATGTGTGAAATACCTAAAGTTTATCCAAGTAAGATTTTTTTATGTCAGGTGTGAACAAGGATACTCCTATTTGATTGTCGAGTCAAATTCCATCACACTAGATACAACGTCATCCTGGTTCTTAATACCTTGATGCATCATATTTATATGTGTTATCAAACATAAGATAATTGGCCCTTTGAAAATCCCAACTCCGCGGTAGATATTCATCATCTTTTGTCTTGTTGAAATCTCTTCTTTCTTTCATTCCTTCTCACTTTTCACGCTAATAGGGTACTATGATAGTTAATCACCACCATCATTAATCCTGCATCCACAAATCGTCAACACAATGCATATCATATAGAAAAATTGATCATCTCATATGCATATAATATAGATTTTTTATTCTAAGCATCTCATAATCATAACATTACATACACATTTGCATATAACCATCTCTTACGTAGTTACAGAAAACATAAATAATCCATCACATCATCCACGATATAATCATATAACCACCATCGCATCACATAAATAGGTCAAGCATTTTCATCCATTTACATAAAGCATACATCATCATAAACATGCATATCATCCATCATCCATCCATATCATAATAGAACATCTCATAAATCACCGCATTGCAATCATTTTGCATGAACATTTCATAAATCACCCCATATCATTATAACCATCCAGTGCATAATTAAATGAAGCATAAAAAATACATTGCATTAAGTGCATACATCCATCCATAATCATATAAAACATCTCATAAAAGCATTCATTATGCCATCACATATACACCATAAGGTCATTACTCACATATCATTTTGCATATACACCATAAATCATCATCTACATACCATTTTGCATAAACATATCATTTCATGTATAACATCACATCACATCATTATATAACATCGTCATAAGTACATATCATACATGGAAAATCACATACATTCATCATTGCATAGCTGCATATCATGATCATTGCATTCACATCATCATCACCATCATAACAAAAAAAATATCGAAAAAGAAATCATTTCATAAATCATCACATTTGCATCAACATACATAAATCATCATATAGATTGCACCATCATAAAAGCATACATAAAAAGGTACAACAAGAGAAATGTACCATCATAAAATCCATCCATATCACATATCCATTATATCCATAATCGTCACAAATACATATCACATGAGGCATAATATAGATCTGTTAGTCGCATAACCATCACATAACGTATACACCATCAGAAAGAAATGCATCCATCTATATATATATATATATATATATATATATCCATCACATAATACCATAACATTATTGCATCGCATATAGAAATAGAACCATCCATAAATGCATAATAAATAAAGGGTACATGGTACATCACATCAACATCATCATCTCAACATGCTAACAAGAGAAAAAGGTGGCACGAGTTCGAGTCTAGCTTAACCATTTTGAAACCTTGTGAGTTTCTCACCATCATGGAGGAAGTTTTCCACAAACACCTGGTAATCAGATCTGCTCTTCTTAGCAACCTTCTTACCCTGGTTCCGCAACCTCGTCGCCTCCACAATGAACTGTGTAGTGACTTTGAATTTGACCATGCTAATGGCCACTTGACCCTTCCTCTAGGAATTAGTAAATTTAGTAGTAAGGATCTCATTGTATCCTTTCATCACCTCAAAAAAAGGAACCATACCCACTCTACTAAACAGCCTCCACAAATCAGCATTTTGCTTAAGGGCCAAGCAGTTTGGAGGTTTTGTTCTATTTTTAGGCCCCCCCATTTTAGATGATTGCAAAAAAAAATTGTTACTCTTCTTCAAATCTTCCCTCATCCCACCACAACACCCCGAAAACCAAGTTATCTTGCAAAGCACACAACATTTTTTGTTTTGAAGAAGAACTCTTTTAGGAATAGAATTTGAGAACTTTCCTAAGGGCGTGATCTTTAGCACAATTCCCTAAGCAAAAATGTAACTATTACCATTACAAATAATTAATGAATCCAGAGATTTTGTAGCAAGTTAATCTTTAGTGGAGAGGATAGATTTGACATTAAGCACATCAAGTCCTTGAGAACTAACACTAGCCTTAACTTTGAAATAATCCATGTGATTCTGGGAAACCTTAGAAATAGTATGAAAATTAAAATTATCACAAGGGGCGATCTTCATAGTCCTTTTTGAATCATCATTACCATCATTAAAATAAGTCTTTTAAATCATAAGATCGCATAGTCCCCCTATGCCAATCCTTTATGCCAATATTAAAAGATATAATCATTAGCATATTTTTCATTGAGTACTTTGTCTTTCATTGCCTTAGGCAATTGGTTGTACTCCCATCTGGTCCACCTTACACCTGAGTGCTTCATTGGCTACACAGTTAGCAAAAAGGTTGTCTTCCCTGAACACAGGTTGTATATGACAGTGAGTTAAAAATCTCATTAGGACTTTGTAGTTGTCAATAATGTCTTTGAGTTCCCAAGGAATCACAACACCACCTTTTAGAATATCAACAATTAATTTTGAGTCTCCTTCCAAAATGACTTTCTGATAGCCCAAATCTCTGAGAGTCTTTATTCCACCACATATTGCCATAGCCTCGACTTTGTTGTTGGAACATATGCCCAAGTTTTTTCCATATCCCACTATGCAATCTCCTAGAAGATTTCTCAGCAACCCACCAGCTCCTGCAATTTTGGGATTACCTTTTGAGCACTTGTCAAAGTTACATTTGATCTGATCTATTTTCAGGCAGATACCACACAATCGACTTCCTAGCATCAAGAGTGGTCCAATTGAGATTAATGAGTTATTTCTTTAAACCCAACATCTACTTTATTCTCAATTCTTTATAAGTTGGCCAAAATTTTGAGCAGTTGTACCTTCCTGCTTTCACATTTTCCTATATTTGGGTCTTTATAAACATACATAACTCCATGTTGTTTCTCTTAGCTTCCCTAAAAATCCTATTGTTCCTTTCCTTCCATATTCCCCATGTTATAAAAGGAAGTACTTGATTCCATAGGTCCACTATAATCTTATGAGAGTAAGGGAAGCTCGACCAGCTTTCAAAAAATGATTTCATAGTAGGGGGAAATACCCAATCCATGAGCAACAAGAGGAGGAAGAAGGACCACACTTCTCTATAGTAAAAATAATGAAAGAAAAGGTGCATAACTAACTCCTCTTCCTGTTTACAAAGGATGCATCTATTAACAAGCTAAAATTCCCTCCTAACAAGGTTGTCAATAGTTAAAATTCTACCATGTGTGGCAACCCACCAAAAATAGTTTATTTTAGGAGTAATATTTTTAATCCAAACCTTGTCCGAGTGAGGATCTTTGCAATCTATAAGAGGTTTTTCCATATCCTTATAAGCATTTTTAACTGAGAAACGGCCTGAGGAATTCTTGAGCCACATCCATTCATCATTCATGTCTTTAGAGAGCCAAGTCACCTCCCCAATGAGGCTCTATAACTTTTCCACCACATGCTCCCAATTCAGTTGTCTTTGGCCTCTCAGATTGGCACTCCTGAGCAACCTTTCAAATTCCATCCATTTAGGGTCAGTTGACTCCTAATTGATGTAGTCAAACGCCTTTTTCCATAAATTATGGTTAGACTATTTTTCAAGGGATTAAAGCCATCAACAAAATAGAGAGGGGGTTGAACAGCCCAAGGGTCCTTTCAAAAGTCTATATCCTTCCCATTTCCAATATGCTTTCTCACACCCAAATTCAGCACAATTTTGGTTTTGATTAAGTGATTCCAGAAAATAGAGCCATAAGGCAGGTCAAAGGAGGTGAGGAAACAACCAGGGTCTCTGTTCTTTATGTATTTGGCCTAAAATATCTTAACCCAATCCTTCTTCCCTTCCAGGAGATACCATCCCATCTTGGCAGTGAGGGATTTGTTGAAGAGCTTTATTTTCCTTATTCCTAATCCTCCAACATTCTTAGGGGTACACACTTTCTCCCAACCAACCAAATCCAAACTGTTTTTCTCTTCCATTCCAGACCACATGAATATTCTTTGAATTTGTTCATTTTTTTATGCAATGAAGGTTGGAATTTTAAAGAGATACAAATAATATACCGAGATATTTTGGAGAGAAGCTTTCAGCAATTGTATCTTCCCTGCAAGGCTTAAAATTTTACCTTTCCAACCTGCTAGATTTTTTTGGACCCTTTCAATTAGATGATTCCAATAGTTATTGTCCAGCTTTCTAGAGATGAGGGAGAGACCAAGGTAACAAGTAGGAAAAATAGCTTCCTGGCAGCTTAAAATCCTCACCACTCTTTCCTTCACAATTTGGTCAGCATTGAAAAAATGTAGCTTGCTCTTATTATAATTAATGTGTTGTCCAGAGGCAGAGGCATGTTCATTAATTTAAAATAGATTTCCATTGGTTGGCTTCTCTAACTAAATGTTAGTGTAGGTTTTTATTTCCTAGTTGGGATATTTATTTTCCCTTTATTACTAGGTTTTTCCTACACCTTTTATTAATCTTGCTTAGGTTAATAAAGCATGTTTAATTAGGTGAGAGGATTATGAGGTGTCACCTTCCTACATGTTAGCATCCATTATCTATCTTGGGAAGATACTTTGTTATCTTTAGTCCGATAGATGGTTGCTCCTCATTGGTCGGTGTTGCCACCTACACCCCTCCCTCTTGCTTATATAAACACGCTACCTAGCTTGTATTTTCATCAATATCAAATGCATTGTGTTGTTACTTTGCCATTCTCTTGCTTTGAGCTCTTAATGCAATTTTGTCTCCTCGACTTTTGCATGTCTCTCGGAATCGTTGGTTTGCTTTGATTTGCATTTCATTTGCATTTTAGTTTATGTAGCTTAGATCTCTCTTTTAGATTCTGGTTTTAAATCTTATTCAAGATTTCTAACACTAAGGTTTCTCCAAATAGTAAGGTTTCATCAACAAATTGTTGATGAGAGCCAGGAGGGAGAGATGAATCAACTTTGACTCCTCTCAAGGTTTTAGAATCAATAAGCTTTTGAATATTTCTTCCAAGACCTCAGCAACAATTATGAATAGATAGGGAGAGAGGGGGTCACCTTGTCTCAGTCCCTGACCACATGAAAAGAAGCCCTAGGGGACCCCATTCACAAGGACAAAGCACATAGGGGTGGTAACACAGGTTGTGAGTAACTTGAGGAATCTACCATCAAATCCAAATTTCTTGAGAACAACAAAGACAAATGTCTAGGAGACTCTATCATAAGCCTTAGAAATGTCAATTTTGAGGGCCATCCCTGGGTTTTTACTTAGGTCCATTGAGTGGAGGATTTCATGGATAGTAATGATCGTATCAAGAATGTTTCGTCCTTGGACAAAACCTTTCTAATTAGGGGCTATCATTTTACTTAACACAGCTTTGAGTCTAAACACAATTATTTTTGAGAAAATATTATACACTGTGTTACAGAGGCTTATAGGTCTAAATTCCTTAACAGATAAGGCCTCTTCCTCTTTAGTGATAAGGGCTATGAATGTAGCATTCATTTGATTGAGAAGCCTTCTAGACCTAAAGAAATATCTAGCAGCATTTAACAGGTCAGAATAAACAATATCCCAATAAATCTAAAAAAAGGTCGGAGGGAACCCATTAGGCTCTGGGGCTTTATAAGGCCCAAAAGAAAAAACAACCTGCTTAACTTCGTAGAAAGAAAAAACCTTAGACATGACCTTAAGATCTTAGTCATTAATAACATTAGGGATAACTTCTAGAATATCATCAAATACCTAGTTTGCATTCCCTTGAGAATTCTAGAAAGAGGAGAAAAAATTCATAGCTTCATCAGCTATTTCTCTTTTGACCTAGTCACCATGGTGCCATCTTCTTTCTTGAGCATTCTTATCTTGTTCTTGCTTCTATGTTTCATTATGAACTGATGAAAAATTTTGGTGTTTCGATATCCCTCTGTGACCCATTGAACCTGAGATTTTTGCTTCCAAAAAATCTCCTCTTGTTTGTTAATCTTAAACCATTAGGATCTCAAATTGCGTTCATGAGTGAAAATCTCTTCATCCACAAGACCGGCCTCCACTTTATCCTATACTTCTTTGAGGTTATTCCCCAAGAATTTTTTAGTTTCAAAAATATTTCCAAAGGTGACTTTATTCCATCCTTTCACTCTTTGTTTAATTCTTCTCATTTTTTCCACTAGGCAAAACATGGGGGTGCCCCCTGTGGGTTCAGCCCACCAATTTTTAACAAGAGCAACAAAATCAGGATGTAGAGTCCACATTAGTTCAAATATGAAGGGGAAAGGGCCTTTGTTGAAATCAACATTTCTCTTTAACAATATGGCATTATGGTCTAAACCAGATCTTGGAAGGGCTGAGAGTGAGAAATGTTGGGATATATTCCAATAGGAAGAGATAAGAAACCTATCCAGCTTAACTTGAATGAGCTGATTTCCAAGCCTTCTATTGGACAATGCAAATTTGGAACCCAATAAAGGAACATCAAATAACCCAGTAGAATTGAAAAACCTCACCAATTCCATCATGGTCTCAAAGTAATCTTCCAATCCTCCCATCTTCTCTATGGGTAAAAGAGGATAGTTGAATTCGCCTCCCAACATCCAATATTCATCCCATTTTCTATTTATAGCATCATTCAGATAATCCCATAATTGTAATCTGTCCCTACTAAATTTGGGAGCATAAACATTGATTAGATTCCATTTTTCCAACGAAGACTGATCTGCCAAAGACACCATTAAACTATTTTTTCAAGAGAATCTGAGAGACCCTTTAAATTTTAGAGGATTCCATAGAGTGGCTATTCCCCCTGAGGCTCCCTCAGCATCACTCAAAAAGTAATTTGCATTAGGCTAGATTTTCAAAACAACCTTTTCAAAAACCTCTTTCTTCATTTTTGTTTCTTTAAGGAGCAAGACATCCACCTTTTATCTAGAAAACATGACTTGACCAAAAAAAAATTATATGGGCTATTTAGGCCCCTAATATTTTAGGATAGAATCTTCATAATCATAACAAAACCGAAACAGGAACACCAAGAGGTAGTTAGGGAAACATCCTCCATTACTTCTTTTTAGGCTTCGAACCCGTAATTGAGTCCAATTTTTTTTGTCTTCCTGAAGCAACATCCCTCACAAAATCTTTGTTCCTTGATTTTGTTTGGCATGTTCTTCCAACCTTGTTCCCCCCTCCAACATCTGGTTTCTTTTTCTTTTTTGACTTACTAGAGGCTTGTACCCAATCTTCACTTTCTTCTCTATCATGAAAATGAGGGGGAAAACCCAAAATAGCTAAAGAATCATTCAGGTTTCCACCCTCCTTTTGAGACCGAAAAGAGATATCCTCCAAGGACAAATCAATGGCTGCATGAATTTCCCCATCCTCTATCCCATCCCCATTAGCAGCACTAGGATCAATTGTATCATGAGTCTGTTCATTTTCCCCCCATGAGCCTTTCAATCTCTTCATTATATTCTTCATGAGGAGCCTCCTCTTCTACTTTAAGTATCATCCCTTGTTGCAAACCCAAGATTGGGATTCCATCCCCTGAGGCCACTTTCTTGGATACCTTAGATTTTGTGACCAAAGAAACAACATGGGGATCATGACAAACATCAACCCTATCAGCGGAAGAAGCATCGGGCTAAGAGGGGGCAAATATCTAAACACTACCCCCTGGACACACTCACCCTTAGAGGAGGGGATAGCAGATTCATCCTTAAGATCTTGAATCACTAGCTCTAGAAGGGGTTGTGAATCAATATTGAGCTCCTCATGAGACCTTTTATTGCAAGCATCTATAAGGTGGCCAAATTTCTTGCAAAATTGGTAGAACTGTCTAGCATTTTCATACTCTAGCGGCTAGGACTAGTTTCCAAATTTTGACTTAAGGATAATAGGGGTTGGCAGAACCGAATTTACTACAATATTAACACAAATTTGGGCATATACTAACCTAGACTTGTCTTGTGTTATCTTGTCAACTGCCAGGAGACTACCAAAGGAATTGGCAATCCCTTTGAGAATTCCCAACTCCCAAAACTCGAGGGGTAGCCCAAGAAGACAAACTCAGGTAGGGGCCATAGCACCCAAGTTCGCGGAAGGGTCAAATCCCAGTTTCCACTTGCATAAAGAGAGGAAATTCTTAAAGCCAACATCATATGCCTAGGGGCCTCCTATTAAAACCTTTAACATATATTCATATACCACAAAGGAAAAGAGAAAGATACATTTGGGCATTGCACTAATAGAGACACTACCTTTTAGGTTCCATACAAAAGCAGCCCAGAGCCTTACCTATTTAATGCTCGGCCGATACGCAAAGAATTTTCCAACCTGATGAGGCCTTGCAAGGACCTCATATATTTTCTAAATTTAGCACTTGGAAATTTATGTTTGGTTTAAAAATTGATGATATTACCTTTTATATACTTCATTTATGGGCTTGATTATGTAAGGAAAGCAATGGTGTGGAAGCAACTTTCCTAACATCAAAACCACAGGGAAGAATGCATACAGTACTTTTAATTTCCAAATTACAATCTAATTAAGACACACGTGAAATATTTACATAAATAGAGAAGATACTCAAAGACAATGAACAACAGATTTACATGGGAAAACCCTTTCAGGAAAAAACCCACCACACCAAGCTGAATCTCTTTGTATTACAGTAACAAACAATTACATACAATGCAGAGATACAACTCTCTGGTATCAGTTCACAGTAGCTTCATTCACTGTTCAATCTCTTACAGAAAATCTCTCAACAAATCCGATCATTATTTCCAAACTCAGAATGCTCTCATTTAAAACTTATCACATCCTGATTTTTACCTTTTGTTCATCCTTATCCGCCATTACCCATCATAGAATGTTTCCATCCCATTATAGATTTTTCCTTACATGCAGTTCAGCTCCAGCGTCACAACTGTTGCAAAAATATAACTGCCATCCATTTGAAATTCGCTTCCTCTGATTTGTCCACGAGGCTCCACATAAGATGGTCAATTTGGTCAAAGGCGTTCAAACTTTGTTGGCATATCGGTGAGACACTAACCATGTCTCCCCAATGCCACAAAGTATTCATATCGATATCGGCATAAGTCCCAATAGTCGGCAAGATGTTATAGCGTACGCCATGAGTCATACCTAATCCATCGACATCCATTGCATTTCTATCGGCAAGAGTTTCTCCATCGGAAAGACGTTTTACCGAGCTCACAATTTGCATCGACTTCAGTTTTCCTTTCGGCAAGACTATCACTCTTCGGTTAGACTACATATCAATATCCTAAGTCACACTGAAGAGTCATACTTGTCAGCAAGACATTTCGCTCTCGCCAAGACCTCCCACCGAGTCTTCATGTTGTTCTAAAGCATCCACCAGTCAGCGAGACTCATCGCTTTCGCCAGGACTTCATACCGAGGTCCTAAGTCATACCGAGTGCCCCAATCACCAGTCAGCAAGACATTCGTCTTTCGCCAAGACCTCACATCGAGCAACCAAGTCTTACTAAGTTGGAAATAATTTTGTCTTTCACTGAGACCTTTCACCAAGCACTCATGTCTTACCGAGTCGGCAAGACATTTGACCTTTGCCAAGACCTCATACCGATTGCCTTGAGCTACTCTGATGACTTCAGTTGTATCCCTGTCGGCGTGACCTTCCATTCTCGCTGGGCCATCTTACCAAAGCCCTTTTGTTAGCCTGATGACCATATGCTATCGGTGAGACATCCTTCATCATTGAGAGTTCTCCCCAAGCCCTTTGTGTTACTCTGATGACCTGGTCGCTAGGAGTCTCCCCGACATCCGCTAGACACCCGATAGCAACTCGGCAAGACATTTCATATCGGCAAGACTACATATCAACAACCAAGTCTCCCCGATAACTGAGAGTGAATAACCATCGGCGAGAAAAACAACAGTCGGCGAGAGATCTTGCTAAGTCTCCAAGTCATAGTGATAGGTCTATTCAGCAAGACTGAAACCAAGTCACAGTGACTAGGGAATTTCAACAAGATTCAAAACAGCTAGTCGGCCAGACTTGATTAATGTCACAGTGAATTTTCCCTCCAGGAGTTACATGTCAATATGGATTGAGGAAAATATTCCAACAATCTCCCACTTGACGAAGACCTTACTAACAACTCCAAAGCATAATAAAACTACTAAAATTCATGGGCCAAGAGGCCCATCGAACTGGCACACCACCTGTATTTGTCTATGCTCACAGGCTTCGTCAATGCATCTGCAACATTTTCCAGAGTATCCACTTTCTCCAAAGAGACCTTCCCATCCTCCACCATATCTCGTACAAAGTGATACTGTACATCTATATGTTTCGTCCTGGCATGGAAAGTAGGATTCTTTGCCAAACATATAGCACTCTGACTGTCATAGTAAATAGTAATTTTTCCTGCATCAAAACCAACATTAGAACACAAACCTTTTAACTAGATTGCTTCTTTACAGGAATGTGTAGCTGCCATGTATTATGCCTCTATAGTGGACAAAGCGACTACAGCCTGTCGCTTGCTCATCCAACTCACTGCACCACCATTCATCATGAAAATATATCCACTGGTGGATCTTCTGTTGTCAATGTCCCCTGCCCAATCAGAGTCCACATAACCTCAAATACTGAGAGTCCTCTGTGATTCAACCAAGTTCCCATGGTAACACAAAGCATAGTCTGAAGTACCCTTTAGATATCTAAACACTCTCTTCACAACATCCCAATGTGTCCTTCTAGGATTAGCCATAAACCGACTAAGAACTCCCACTGCTTGGGAAATGTCTGGCCTTGTATAGACCATTGCATACATAAGGCTGCCAACCGCACTAGCATAAGGTACACTGGTCATGTCGTCCATCTCAGTAGGAGATTTTGGACAGTCTTCAACAGATAGCTTCGTTCCCTGTAAAACTGGAACAACTAGTTGCTTGCACTCAGCCATACAAATCTCTCTAGAACAGTCATGATATACTTACTCTGACTGAGCCAAAGTTTTCTATTTTTCCTATCCCTAGTTATTTTCATTCCCAGAATATACCTTGCTGCACCAAGATCTTTCATTTCAAACTTTGCAGACAATTGAGACTTAAGATCAGAAATCATTAGCTTACTATTGCCTATGAACAACATATCAACATAGAGAGCAATAATAAGAACTTGATCACTTTCAGCTTTCTAATACACATAGTGATTAGATTTTGATCTTACAAATCCTAATGACAAAACAAAAGTGTCAAAATTTTGGCACCACATTCTAGGAGACTGTTTTAACCCATACAGAGATTTCTTCAACTTGTAAACAGTCTTTCTTTACCTTTTTCCACAAAGTGTTTTGGCTGGGACATATAAATTTCTTCTTCAAGATCACCATGAAGAAACGTTGTCTTCACATCCATCTGTTCAATTTCTAAGTCAAACACTGCTGCAAGTGACAAAAGAAATCTAATAGATGTCAGCTTAGCTACAGGAGAAAATATTTCTCCATAATCAATTCCCTCTACCTAGGATTAACCTTTTGCAACCAGCCTCACTTTATATTTTTCTACACTGCCTTCCACCAATTTTCTTTTTAAAAACCCATTTAGCCCACAGCTTTTTTCTTCCTTTAGGAAATGGCACCAAACTCTAGGTATCATTCTTTTCTAATGATGCCATTTCTTCATTCATGGCTTCCAACCAAGAGTTTGAATCAGACATTTTAAATGCCTCTTTCACAGTCCTAGGTTCATCAGTGCTAGAAATTAAAGCATAGGCACAAGTAGACTCTATCAAAGAAAACTCATACCTATCAGGTTGCTTTCTTTCATGATTTGACCTCCTCACAGGCTGAGGCTGAGATGGTTCTTCATCTTTAGAACTTTCAGAGCTACTTGAGCTTTCCTCAGTATTAGGTACATTTTGATTTTTCAATTCCTCTTTATCTGGTGTCGGAGGAATTTCTTCTACATCCTTTTCATTTTCTGATTTCTTCTCTGACTGTGGATCCAATGTAGAAGGTTTCAGCTCACGAAAGATAAGGCTTCTGTTGTACAAAACCTTCTCAGTCTCAGGGTTCCAAAGCTTGTATCCTTTTATGCCAGCACTATAGCCAATAAAAATACGCTTTACAGCTTTGTTTTCCAACTTGGATCTTTTTTCAAATGGCACATATGCATATGCCTCACAACCAAAGACAAGAATATGTCTTAGAGAGGGCTTCTTTCTAGACCATGCTTCCAAAGGCGTCTTCTCAACAAGATCAGAGTTAGGAGAATGATTTACCAAGTAACGTGTTATAGAGACTGCTTCAGCCTAGAACTTCTCCTCCAAGCCAGCACTACTCAGCATACTTCGTGCTCTTTCCATTACTGTCCTGTTGAACCTTTCAGCAACTCCATTTTGCTATGGAGTGTAAGGTGTAGTCTTATGTCTTTTAATCCCATAATCTGTATAGTACCTTTTGAATTCATCTGAACAAAACTCACCACCATTGTCAATCCTTAAACATTTTATTTTCCTACTAGTCTAATTTTCAACAAGGTTTTTAAATTCCTTAAACTGACTGAACACTTTTTATTTACTTCTCAGAAAATATACAAATGCTCTTCTTGAATAATCATCAATAAATGACATATAGTATCTTGATTTAGATAAAGAAGAAACATTCACTGGACCAAACACATCAGAATGTATATAATCAAGCAAACCAGAAGATTTGTGAGGACTGGAATAAAATGAAACATGATGTTGTCTACCATATATGCAATGTTCACAAAATTCGAACTCAAGGTTACAATCTTCAAGCCCTTCTACCAGGTTTTTATTTTTCAAGGTTTTTAAACCTTTCTCACCAATGTGGCCTAGCCTATGATGCCAGAGCATTTTCTTTTCTGTTGGAAGTTTAACCTCCATGGAGTTTACACCATCAAGAATGTTTTCCTCTATTCCTCCATGAGTAGCTTTTTGTGACTTCGCAGAGACACTATTGCATTGAATAGCTTGTGCATCCAGCTTGTACAAGGTACCAATTCGAGCACCCCTAGCCAGCACCATAGAGTCTCTAGTCATCTTGCATCCATTTCCATAGAACATGACATGCACTCCAATATCATTCAGCTTACTTACTGAAAGTAAATTATGAGCCAGACCTGGTATATGCATCACATCATTAATTCCCTTCATTCTTCCATCAGGGAATTGAATTCTGACTCTTACACTGCCAACAATTTCCAAAGATGAATCACTTGCCAAATACACCTTTCCACCATTGTATTCTTCATACTTCGTGAACCAATCTCTATGAGATGTCATGTGGAAAGATGCTCCAGAATCAATCAGCCAGACATCATCAAATGTCTGCATAGCCAAGGCTGCAATGAAGGCGTCTGCATCACTCTGAGAAGAATCATTTTCAGAAGAGGTCTTCTTCTTCTTTTTCTCCTCTTTGCAATCCCTTCGGACATGACCAAGTTGCCCACAATTCCAGCATTTCACTTTGGACTTCTTGCCAGGAGACTTTGATCTCCCTCCTGATTTCAATCTGGATTTCTTGTCCTTCTTCTTGCCTTTCTCCTTTGATCTACCTCTGACAGCAAGAGCCTCTTTTTCCATCTCAGAATATTTTCTTCTCATCTCTTCCGATAACAAAGAAGCAACAACATCTTCCATCTTGAAATTGGATGTCATACTCCCAATAGCCATCACCAGATGATCCCAAGAATCTGGCAAAGAACATAGCAACAACATGTAGCGATCTTCATCTTCAATCTTCACACCAACAGATGTTAACTGAGCAATCAGCATGTTAACTAAGCAATCAGCATGTTGAAAGCATTCAAGTGATCAGCAATAGATCCTCCCTCCTGCATTCTCAAAGAGTACAACTTCTTCCTCAAGAACAATTTGTTCCCCAATAATTGAGAGTGAATAACCATCGGCAAGAGAAACAACAGTCGGTGAGAGATCTTGCCGAGTCTCCAAGTCATAGCGATAGGTCTATTCGGCAAGACTGAAACCAAGTCACAGTGACTAAGGCATTTCAACAAGATTCAGAACAGCTAGTCGGCCAGACATGATTAATGTCACAGCGACTTTACCCTCTAGGAGTTACATGTTAGTATGGATTGAGGCATATATTCCAACAAATTATGTATGAAGACTTAGAATATAAAACTTTTATATAAATGTTTATTTCCTATGAATGCATAATTTAAATGGTATTTAATGTGTGATTGTTTCATGATTGTGTGTATTTAACACATAACTGGAAGAGAAATTATATAATAGATGAAGTGCTAACTGTTTCCCATTCAAATGAGATGGGCAACTAACTTTTCATGACTTAGCATCTTCGACCGAGTTACCTGTCAACCAAACAATAGTTCTAGATAAGCACGTGTTCTAGCTCTGAAGTTTTGTTCAGCATCAACTGAAGATAATCATGAGCTCTACATGATTTTTTTCCCAGTGCTCCAAAATATCTTTAATAGATTGGAGTTAGTTTAATTTCCTGCTTTCCCCTATTTTCATATAAGAGAAGGATATTTATATCCAGTCTCAGTTTGATGATAGATTGTATTAGTTTCTATTTTTCATTTCTTGGTTCTTCACTGAAACCTTGTACTTTAGTCCCTCTTTGGGAAAATTTGATGGAATAAAAGAAGTAGATCATATTTGTGTTAAGATCCCTCCAGAAGCAGTGTAGGGCCAGCTCTTCTGAAGGAAGGTGATCCTGTTAGTTAAATAGCTCATATTCATTCTTGCTTTAAATTGAAATCATTTCATTAGTTTAATGTTAGAATAAATTTTAAATCTAACATTGAAATTTTATTTCGATTACTATGTTAATTAAATAGAGCTCTTTCAGTTCACTTTCTAGTTAATTAGATTGCAGATAAGATATTTAATTCAGCATTGATAAATGATTATGTTCTTAATAGAATATGAGCAAAGCGGGAATTATAACTAGATAGATTGGACGAATGAGGATTGGAGTAGTTTGTTTTTAAAATTAGATTTAAATTCTATCGATTAGTTAGATCTTGAATTTGAGTAAATGTTAGATTCTTACCCAAATTAGATTAAGTTAATCCTCCATTCTCACAATCTGATTTAGCTTGGAATATGACCTATCTCTGTACATTTTCAATTTTGAAGTAATTATGGTTTAAAGCTTTAGAATAAATTAAGTAAGAAACAAGTTAGAAGAATAGAATGGAATAGTGTAGAGCCACTTCTGATAAGGAAGGAACAACTCTGAACCACTCCTAACAAGGAAGACCCACAACAAACCCCCCAAAACCGATCCAACTCTTATCGTAGATAGCTTTAGACACCCCTGGGTTGAAAAATAGAGATTAAATGATTAGGGAATTGTGACAACAACAACCCCTATCCATCATTTTTGGCGTTGTTGTCAGGGAGTGATCTGGCCTATAAAAGAAAGCTTAAGCCTTAATTGTTGGTAATAATTTCTTTGTTAGTTCATGATCTAACAAAGAAACCAGTTTGGAAGATTCATAAGAAGAGATCTAATACCTTCCCCGGAAGGGTCTCCATCACACTCTTTGAGTTCATCATCTTCAACTCAAATGGTCTCTATCCACTTAGAAAATATAGTAGACCAAGGAGGAGGAGATATCGAAGAAGAGGTCCCTAACAGAACATTATCTTTCCCTATTGCTCTTAATAGGGAGGCTAATGAACCACCCATGAAAAATATTTCACGCTCTGTTTTACCTACATTTTGTGGGAAAATTTTGGAGGACCCTGACCAATTTTTGTTTAAATTTAAAGTATTATGTCAAACTTATGATTACACATCTGATAATCAAAAGTTAAAGCTATTTCGATCCACTCTAAAGGAATCAACCTTGTGTTGGTTCATGGGATTGAATGCCAATTCTATTAACTCTTGGGAAGAAACGAAAACAATCTTTTTAGACAAATACCAAGATTATTGTCCAATTGGGGACAAAAAAGAGGAATTGTTTAAAATGAAATAGTTAGAAGAGGAAATTTTAGAAGATTACGTGGATAGATACCAATTTGTTTTGAAAAGATGTGGAAATGGGTTGGATGAAGAGATTAGTAAGTTCATTTTCCTAAAATGAATTGATCATGATTCAAGGGATGCCTTGAACTTAATAGGAAAAGGATACATCAACAAACTCACTTTTGGAGACATAATTGAGATTTGTAGGAACTATTCAAGGACAAGACCAAGTTCTAGGATGAAGAATAGGTTCCTCAACTAATGTTTCTAAGGTCATGAAAGAAATAGAAAATTTAAAAACCGATATCCTACTTCATCTTAATTCCCAGCCTAACAAAAGAATAGCAGAACCATTGGCTATATATTGTCCTAAGTGTAGAGACAAACATCCATTAAGGGAATGTCCTCTTAATCAGGTAGATTTGTGTGATATTTTTGGGAAGAGGTATTCTACTAGTAAATGTAATCTCCTTCCAGAGATTAAAAATCATTTGAAAAAACCTTCTCAATCCTTACCTATGGAAGAAGAACTCAACTATATAGGACAGAGACAATTTAATCCTACTTCTGGAGGACAGGCTAATCCTAGAAATAATGTCGATTGGGGTTCAAATCAATGGAATAATCACTGGAACTCTCTTGGTTAGTGGAATCCACAGTCTAAGTGGAACAACCAACAAATACCAATTCCACCTCCTTCTATGCAAACATCTTGGAGACCACCTTGGGGACAACCTGAATGGACTAATCCTCAATAGAACCAGCCTCAATGGCAACCCAATCAATATCAATGGCATCCTAATCAACCTCAATGGCATCCTAACCAAGGTAATAATCCTCAATGGAAAAATTAGGGACTAAGAAGACCTTGGAATCAAAATCAATCACTTTCTCCTGGTTCCACTCGACCTTCAAATTCTAGCTCAGACAATTCCCAATCCTAAAAATGTTAAACCTCAACAGCCAACTTACAATTTTGAATTCTAATACAGTTGGTTTAAACAACATTGATTTAAAATATATTGAATTGAGGACTCAATTAGTACCATCAAAATCTAATTTGAGTAAGGATGAACAACAGCAAGATTTGATGAAGGATACATTGCAAAAAAGTGAAGATATTTCTTCTGATAAACAAGCACCATTTCTTGCATGATTTCAACAAGAATCGGTGATTGGAAAACAAGTTGAGGAGAAACAAGATGATTTAGGAGATTCCCAAATTATCAGAGAACTTAAAATTATTAACATTGAGATTCCACTTCTGAGAGCTATCTGTGATATTCCACAGATCAATCAGGTGGTTAAGTATTTATGTGTAAAAATACCTGGAAGGAAAAATAAGTTACCTTCCACAATTAAAATTGGAGGAAAACTATCTGATGTTTTATCAGGAAAGTTGATCCCTCAGAAGTATGGTGATCTAGGAAGTCCAGTAATTACTCTTAACATGAATGGAAATGAAATTTCAAATGTCCTTAGTGATTTAGGAGTTTCTATTCATGTTATCACAACTAAAATAGCTAACAAATTGGGAATTACAAGTGTTCAACCAACAACCACAGTCTTACAATTAGTAGATCAATCAATTGAAAAACCAGAAGAATTCTTGAGGACGTCATTGTTACTATTGACACATGGGAATATCATGTTGATTTCCTTGTCTTGAAAAGTAAACAAAGAAAGATAGGCTATCCAATCATTTTGGGAAGACCTTGGTTGGAAACATTTGTTGCCCTTATTGATTGTAGGTCTGGAAGCATGACCATTTCTAATGGAATCAAACAAAAGGAACTATCCCTTTACCCACAGGAAAAACCATCTTTATCATCTAAAAATCACAGCTAGACTGATGATTTTAGTTCAGAAGATGATGAGGTTCGAGAACTTGCTATGGTAACATTGATAGAGCATGCAGAACAGTATCAAGAATATATGGATGAGGAAGAAGGAAACCTTGAAGTTCATGATGTTATTGATGATCAAGATCACTGTCCTTTAACTAATATCATGAATTCTGATTTAGGTCATAGCCAATTACTCCATAAAAATTTTCCACATCCTTTTCCTTTAGATAATTTGATTGGAGAACCCTCCACTCTTCAAAACAAGACTAAGCAAAACTTAGTACAAAAAAATAAGCCCTTACTCATTAATGCTTCCTTATTGACTAAACAAGAAGATGATCTAAAAGAAATTTTAGAAAATAATATTGAAGCATTTGCTTGGGATTATAAGGACATGAGAGGGATTCATCCTGATATCTGTACACATCACATTTACAATGAAGATGTTAAACCTGTAAGACAAGCTCAAAGAAGGATTAATCCTGCACTAATAGATATTGTGAAGTTAGAAATAGAAAAATTGCTTCAAGTAGGATTCATCTATCGTATCTCAAATAGTCAATGGGTTTCTCCACTAGTCATAGTGCCTAAGAAAAATGGTAAATGGAGAGTATGTGTGGATTATAGAGAATTGAACAAATCTACTAAAAGAGATTATTTTCCACTACCTTTTGTTGACCAAGTATTGGATAACTTATCAGGCAGTAGTTACTTTTCTTTTCTTGATGGTTTTAGTGGATATAACCAGATTCAGGTAGCTCTGGAAGATCAAGATAAGACCACGTTGACCTTCCCATGGGGTACCTTTTCTTATAGATTCTTTCCTTTTGGACTATGTAATGCACCTGCTACCTTCCAACATGTTGTTCTTGCTATTTTTGCAGATTTAACATGTGTGGAGGTTTACGTGGATGATTTTATAGTTCATGGTAAAACTTATGAAGAATCTTTGAATAATCTGAATAAAGTTTTGAATAGGTGTAAAGACCATAGGTTATCATTGAACACTGAGAAAATTCTATTAATGATGACTAAAGGAATTGTGTTAGGACATCATCTATCAAAAGAAGGAATCAAGGTAGACCCTAAGAAAATTGAGATTATTTTGAAAATACCAGTACCTCAAAGTCATAATGAAGTGAGAAGTTTTTTAGGACATGTTGGTTATTATAGAAGATTTATAGAAGGGTTTAGTAAGATTGTGGGTCCTCTATTTAATTTTTTAAAGAAAGATTCAAAATTTCTTTGGACTGCAATGTGTCGACAATCTTTTGATGAAATAAAACAAAACTTGACAACCGCACCTATTATAGCTAGACCAATCTAGGGTGAACCTTTTCACATAAATGCACATGCATCTAATTTTGTGATCGAAGCAGTTCTTGGACAGAAGGATAAATCAAGAGCAATGCATGTCGTTTATTATATAAGCAAAAATCTTAACCCAATTGAATAGAATTACACCACTACTAAAAAGGAATTTTTAGCAGTTGTGTATGCTATTAACAAATTTAGACATTATATTACTGGTTATAAGACTTTTGTGCATACAAACCATGTAGCTATTCAATACCTAATGAATAAATTTATGGTGGGAGGACATATCATTCGATGGTTATTATTATTACAAGAATTTGAAATAACAATTGTTGATAAACCAAGTAAAGATAATGCTGTGGTTGACTATTTATCTAGGATAGTTTTACAAGGAAATAATGAACTGGTTGAAGATGCATTTCCTAATGAACACCTATTTTCTATATCAATTCAATCACCTTGGTTTGCTGATATTTCTAATTATTTAGTAACTAGGAAATGTCCTTATTTTTCATCTAAGCAGCAAAAGAGATTAGTTAGAGAAAGTTCTAGGTTTGAATGGAATAATGGTTTGTTGTTTAATATGTGTTCAGATCATGTCATGAGAAGATGTTTATGATATCTTGAAGGCATGCCATTATGATCTAGGTGTAGGACATTATTCCACAGTGAGAACACTACATAAGATTCTGGGAGCAGGCTATTTCTGGCCAATAATGACTAGGGATGCAACTCACTACATCAAACATTGTGATCAATGTCAGAGAATGGGGAAACCTACACGTTCTACATAAATGCCACTTCAAACACAAGTTTCCCTGGAACCATTTGGGAAGTGGGGAATTGATTTGTTTGGTCCCATAGATCCACCATCAAAAGGGAATCATTACATCCTTGTATGTACTGATTATGTTACTAAATGGGCAAAGGTCAAAGCATTACCAATTGCTAAAGAAGAAAGAGTTGCATATTTCTTGTACAAAAACATCCTATAGAGATATGGAGTGCCTAGAACACTTGTATCAAATCAAGGGCCACAATTTATGTCTTTAATGCTTGAGGAATTTCTTCAGAGATATCAAGTTCAGCATAGAAAGTCATCACCATGTCATCCTCAAGCAAATGGGCAGGTAGAAGTGACTAATAGAGAACTGGAGAATATACTCTCAAAAATAGTTTCATCTTGAAAGAGTGATTGGTGTGATAGATTGACATAAGTTGTTTGGGCATATAACACAACATAGAAAACAACCACAGGATTTTCTCCATATGAATTATTTTATAGAAAAACACCTATTCTTCCTATAGAATTTGAACTTGAGACACTTAGAACAGTTTTAAAAGTGGGTATAGATTTGACTGAAACACAAAAAAGTAGAGTGTTGCAATTGAATAGGTTAGATGAAATGAGGATGGAAACCTTACATCAAACAGAGATCATTCAAAATCAAAGGAAACAATGGCATGACAAGAATATTTGCAATAAATAATTTACTATAGGAGATTGGGCATTACTGTTTGATTCACGGTTTCAAGAATTCAAACGGAAATTGCATACCAGATGGCTTGGACCATATGAGATTAAGGAAGTTTTTTATAATGGACTTGTCCAATTAATACCTATTGATGGAGAAAGGAGGACAATGCTAGTAAATGGACATTGGCTTAGGCTTTATCATAAACCAGCACCAAAAGAAGAATTTACAACTGAACTTCAATCAAGGATAGAACATTTTACTAAGGAAGATTTCTCTTCTTTAGGAGAAGTGTCTTGTCCTTAATATTATTCAATTTCCATGAATAAAGAAGGTAAATTGAAAACCAAAAATGGCGGTTTACCTTCTAAAAATTTATATAAAAAAAAAAATCTAACCTTCTTGTCTCTTGCAGGTATAGATTTGGATAGATTCTAATAGCTCCTCACATAACTAGAAAGATCTTGATAGCTCCTGGTTGAATTGGAAATCAATTCTTTGATGAAACCTTGGTTTAAGTTCAAATTAATTCAACTCTTGATAGCTCCTGATTACTCCTGAACATTTGTTCTTGATAGTTAAAGAAGATCTTAAAGAGGAAAATTTACAATTGCTCTAAGTTATTAATGATCAGTTGATAGTTGATGTGATCCACGACATTTAGGAGCAGGAAGAAGAATTAATGCATCGTTGAAGCTTTCAGCTTCATTATTTTTGCTAACTTGTTTGTTTATTGTGCAGGTATAGGTTCAGTTAATGTTCCATATTTTCATGGTTAGACATAATAGCATGTGGAGGAAAGTGGGCTCCCACAAGGGTTGAGCCCAGCATGTTGGATATGAGCAGAAAACATTACATTTACTAATTGTGATTAAATGCACTTTATAATTTGGTGATTAAATGCATTTAATGAATTCTGATCATTTTTTAAAAGTTCAAAGATTATTTTGGAATGCTCTACTGTCACATATACTATCTATCAACATCGATTTCATTTCACATGAGAGGTAAGCGTTTATGTGATGTATTTATTTTCGAAAGTGTAAATGCATTAAATTATGTATTATAAAGTTGTTATAAAAGTCATTTATCATGTTAAATGCCAAGTGTAATTTATTAAGCAGTTTAAATATGAGGTGACATTACTTTCTCAAGTTTTCAAGTAATGATTGTGAAGAGATGTTAAAGCAAAAAATTAACTATATGACAAGATCGACTGCCACCTTTCATCAGCAAGTTTTTGAACAATTTTGGTTGAAAAGAAATTTCAGGCGTGCAAAATGTACTATGGTTTAAACTAAACATAATGGTGAGTAAATGACATTTAATGTCGAGAAAACAGCTCTAAGATATTTCAAATTCATTAAGCAAAGAGAAAAAGACCGTTGTCATTTCTGTAATATCATTTTTTCTACATTTTCTCCTAACTGAAGATTGTTCTTGAATTTCTCAAATTCTCCATCTAAAAAAAATGGGTTACAAGAAGATGGTTGAACCAAAAGAGGAAATTTTACATAATGAGACAAGGAGATGGTTACAAAAAGAAGGATTTCTAGACCTCATACTCAAATATGAGGGGTATGAATGGGATATCATTCCATAATTTTTAAGGAATTTCCATATCAGCTTCATAGTGGTGAGAGGAGAAACTATTCAGGTATCCATAGTTGTGATTAGCGCATTATCTGGAATCCCAGAGCTGAAGGTGAAATTGTTAAGTGAGGTCAACATGATTTAAAAGAGCTTCTAGGAATATCCAAAACTCTGCCTATTTTTCAAATTCACAAAGGGAAAAATAAGGGCATTGAGAGAGGAATTCTTTAGGAGCCCTGGTCTTTGATTGTTCACTACTTGATGAAATATTTTACATGCAACAACCAGTATGCTTCAGTGTTGAGGCCAGCTCTGCAGTTGTTGATTCATGTTCGCCATTGGAAAGCTAAACCAGAGGTAAGAGTAAATTTTTTCACATTCTTGTTTTCACAAATCAGTGACATGGCAATGAGATGTAAAGAGAAAGAAAGTAGAATTACGCATCATGGTTTAATGCACTTTATTGTTAAGCATCATTTCATGCAAAAACCTGATGGTGAAGAAAAATGGATACAATTTTTGATGAATACTAAAGGTGAAAGTTCAGAAAAATATAAAACCCCCACCAGAACTTTGAAAATAGAAAAGGAGAAGGGTTCAGAAAAAGCTAGGGCAAAAATTTTAAGGAGGCATCAAAAACTAGACTCTAAAGAAGTTGAACCTTCTAGGAAAAGGAAGGCAAAAGAAATAAAATCCTTAGAGGAGTATGAGCCTGAAGAAAGAAGCAGTAAAAAGATGAAAGGGGTTGAGAAAAAAAGAAAAATTAAAGAAGAGAAAATAAGAAGAAAAACTTGAAAAACCTAAGAAAGAAAAGAAATTGAAGAGAGGAAAGAAAAGGAAAAGTCAAAAACCCCTCCTATAATTCAAGTTGAAGAATCTAAAACGGAAAAACCTAAAGATTATCAATCTATAGAAACCCCTAAGGCTGAAACTACTATGCAAAACCCTACTACTCCCCAAAAATCTCCTATTGAAAAGGAAGATTCTCAGCCTTTATCCCCAATGTTTGAAGAAAACATTGGATTGTCAAAATTTCAAGTGTTTGAAGAAACCCAAATCCATGATACTATTGTTGGTTCTCCAACTCATCATGGAGAAAAAATAGAACCATTTATCCACATCGAAGGGAAACAACCTATAGAACAGCCAAAAGAAATAGATATTGATTTAAATCAAAGAAAAGAAGAAGAAACACAGATTAATTTACATTGAAATTATCAGATTGGAGAGAGAAGTAGAAGAAATTAAAATGCAAAACATGATATTACAGATGAAATTGAAACAAAGAGATTAAGAAATCTCAAAATCTGAAACAAAGGTAGAAAAATTGAAATCTCAGTTGCAACAAGACACAGCCTAGTTGTTCATTCAACTGGAAAATGCTAAGGAAACCCTAGGAAAAATAGCTGAGCAATGTGAACAAAAAGATAGCGAAATTAAAAGGTTGAAGGAGGAAATAGAAAGAAGGCAGAGAGTAGCTCCTGACAGGGAAGAACCAAAGTAGACAGTATTTTCATCTTCCAAATTGCTTATGTTACCTCCACCAGAGGAAAAACCACAGGAAAAATCCATGGGGCCAAGGTATCTTTCACTCACTGCCATGAAATATAAACAACTCAATAAACAGCTTCAAGATAAGATAGAAACAGTTACAAAGGAAAGGGATGAAGCAGAAAAGAAGGTTACTGAAGCAATGGGCATAGCTTTTGCATTAGTAGCTAGCAGCCTTCAAGGATGTATGGTTTATTTCTTAGATAGTTGTTTTTAAAATGGAAATTAAATCAACTTGTGTTATAGAGACCTCTTGATTTCAAGACTGACAATGATTTTCTACAGTCATATTTAAAAGTCATCCAAGTATTCAAAATCAAATGTGTGAATTTTTCCAACATGGTTTTCTTATGGGAGATATAGATGATTCTCTCCTTAACATTTATGTTGGAGAACTCCAGATCAGGTCATTTGTCTCTTTGTTGCAAAATCAGGTTGAATGGAGGAAAAGAATGGAATAATACAAGGAAGTACAAAGAAGGTATGGTTTTCCAATAAGAGGGGAGAAACCTGATGCAGCCTACCATATTAAAAATTTCAAATCAGTGGCTAGACTCAATGATGTGGCTCCAATTTATGTTTCTAACCTATTGAATAGTATTGCAAGTTTTCAAAATGTGGAAGGAACACTCCCCCCATTAGCTCAGCAAGCATGTATTGAACGATATAACTCCATTCCAAATCCATTAAAAAGAAGAGCCCATCAACCCAAACAATATCAGTTGGAGTTTAACAAGGGTTAGGCATGTGATCAATTTGATACAACAACAAGAATTTTGGATTGGGATGAGATTTAGGAACCCCATCATCATTATGCCCACACCAAAAATCAATGCATCTAAAAGAATACTAGAAGAAGTCTTGAAACCCTGGTATGAGAAACTTCAACAGAACAATGGCTTCACCAACAAACTCAGGAGAGCAAACCAATACAAAGAAGTTGTATTTGATTGTGCCTTATGGATCGAAGCTCTGAATAAGAAAATCCTTGATATAATTAATCTATAACCATGAGGACATGGTTAAGAGCGAGAAGGGGAGGATGATGAGGCCTTGCAAGCACCTCATATATTTTCTAAATTTAACACTTGATACTTTATGTTTGGTTTAAAAACTAATGATATTACCTTTCTATGCTTCATTTATGGGCTTAATTATGTATGAAGACTTAGAATATAAATAATTTTATATAAATGCTTATTTCCTATGAATGCATAATTTAAATGGTATTTAATGTGTGATTGTTTCATGATTGTGTATTTAACACATAACTAGAAGAGTATTTATATAACAGATGAGGTGCTAACTTGTTTCCCATTCAAATGAGATGCACGGCTAACTTTTCACGACTCAGCATCTTCGACTGAGTTACCTGTCAACTAAACAACAGTTCCAGCTAAGCACGTGTTCCAGCTCTAAAGTTCTGTTCGGCATCAACTGAAGATAATCATGAGATCTCCATGATTGTTTTCCATGCACTCTAGAATATCTTTAATAGACTATAGTTAGTTTAATTTCCCGCTTTCCCCTATTTTCAAATAAGAGAAGGATATTTATGTCTAGTCTCAAGTTAGTTTGGTAGTAGATTGTATTAGTTTATGTTTTTTATTTCTCAGTTCTTCACTGAAACCTTGTACTTTCATCCCTCTTTGGGAAAATTTGATGGAATAAAAGAAGAATTTGATCATATCTATGTTAAGATCCCTCCAGAGGTAGAGCAGGGCCCGCTCTTCTGAAGGAAGGTGGTCCTGTTAGTTAAATATCTCATCTTCATTCTTGCTTTAAATTGAAATCATTTCATCAGTTTAATGTTAGAATAAATCTAAAATCTACCATTGAAATCTTATTTTGATTACTGTGTTAACTAAATAGAGCTCTTTCAATTCACTTTCCAGTTAATTAGATTGCAGATAAGATAGTTAATTCAGCAGTGATAAATGATTATGTTCTTAATGGAATATGAGAAAAGCAAGAATTATTACTAGCTAGATTGGACGAATGAGGATTGGAGTAGTTTTTTTTTAAAATTAGATTTAAATTCTATCGATTAGTTAGATCTTGAATTTGAGTAAATGTTAGATTCTTACACAAATTAGATTAAGTTAATCCTCCATTCTCACAATCTAATTTAGCTTGGAATATGACCTATCTCTGCACATTTTCTATTTTGAAGTAATTTTGGTTTAAAGCTTTAGAATAAGTTAAGTAAGAAACAAGTTAGAAGAATAGTGTAGAATAGTGTAGATCCACTTCTAATAAGGAAGGAACAACTCCGAACTGCTCTTGACAAGGCGGACCCACAACAAACCCCCCCAAAACCAATCCAACTCTTATCGCAGATAGCTTTAGACACCCTTGGGTTAAAAAAGAAAGATTAAATGATTAGGGAATTGTGATAGCAACGATCCCTATCCATCACAACCAATGACAGCTTGAGGCCATCCATTGCCTTCATCATCAATTTGTCGAGGACATCAACTTCCCATCCAAAAACTAAGTAAGAGTCAGACTCCGTGTTCATTCTACCCATAGCTGGTGTGCTAACACCCACCAATTTTTCCACAAAAGAGACCAGTTCTTCCTCAGAGAAGAAAGATTCAATTCCAAAAGATGAGGACAAAGGCATCTTGCCAAAGGTACGAACTGTCCTTGCAAGAGAAGGGACAAAAGTACGAGAAGGGGAGCCCACATGGGGGATAGCAACCTTAGGAGCTGCTAAAGTAGGCACAACACCAGATGAAGGGACACCATCCCTAGAATGGGGAGCCTTCGCAGGCCCCCCACCCAACCATCCCATTGGGCAGGCAACATCGAATAGAAATAGAAAATCAAAAGCAGCAAAAGCGGGAAATTTGTAGAGAGCATAGCTGAGTTTTGTGTAATTACTTCCTCTTGGAAGAATGAAGAAGAAGCCCTTCAAAAAAATTTCATTGATGCCAACATTGTTTGGTGACATTTTTTTCCATCTGGTAAACAGTGCTTCTATTACTCTAATCCGACAATCTGGTCCACAATGGTTCATATTAAAAGATAGACCTATGTGGTTTTAATATGTTAATTAGGACTATTAATTGCATCTATGGACAAGTTTTCAGCGATTTTGGTTGAATGGGCTGAAATCTATATAAATGACAGAAGTTCTGCATACAGGCCTTGTATATTCTTCTGGTCGACATGGATAAGTGGTGTACACTTTGTGGATAATTAAAGAGATCTTTCTTAGGTTTGGGCTAACCTAATTTATGTCTTGCACTTTTTTTTTTGAGTGCGAAAGAAGTTTTGGTTTGACCGACAAGCTATTTTGAATCGATTATGTGTACACTCAATTAGGTCGACCTAATTGATGTATGTAGATGTAACAATGTATATATATGAAACATTTTTGTATTAAAGGCATACATGTGTGTGTGCAATATGCGACAAGTAATAAGCAGTAATGTGCAATTGTGTGATATTGTGTGAAGTTGTTGGTAGTTGTTGTGAACCTACAAACCGGTGCAGGATTTTATATTCCAGAGCTTAATTGAAACTGAACTCAGCACATAGAAGGTGTATTCATCAATTAATCTTTTGGAAGTGAGCCACACTCTTGTTTTGTAATATTTTAGGGCTATGAGCCTTTCAAGGAAAGTGTGTCCTGGCATTGTGCCCTTATAATATCTTATGACCAGTTATAATATATTGTGAGCTAATCCTCACCGTGGTTTTTCCCATTCTAAGTTTTCCACGTAAAAATCTTGGTGTTTATGTGTCATGTGGTGTTATTATTCCTTTCATGTCTTTGTTTACAATTGCAGATAGATATGTTTTAAATATTGATTGGTTAGCAGTTAAATGGTTTGGTAGAATACTGATTCACCCCCCCTCTCAGTATTCTGGGTGTTCAATAATTGGTATCAGAGCTTGGTTCCTTTGAAAAAGTTTAACAGCTTAAGGAAGATCTTGAAGTTTGAACACATGGTTGAAAAAAGGTGTCTTGCTCCTCCAGAATAGATCTCTGCAACTGAAGAACTCCATGTTGCTCTTGAAGATTTGGAAAGAATTGAAAATGAGAAAGAAAATCTAAGGGAGAACCTAAAAGAAGCAAATGAGTGCATCAAGAAACTAAGAGAAAAAAATAAGAAATTCAAAGAAAGGCATAGAGAATTCAGTGATCAGTTGAAGAAAATGAATGAAGACATCACCAAACTAAAGGTACAAGTGGAAGAAAAGAAAAGAATTGAGGATTTTCAGAAAGATAAAATTCATAGAAAGGTTGATGAGTGTACAAAGCTTGAACAAGAAGTGGTAACCCTAAGGACTGACCTGGAGAAAGTAAGGGCTCATGAGGACAAATTCAAAACAAGTACTACAATGATTGATGAGTTGATTGCATTTCAGAAACCTTCTAAGGATAAAGGTGGTTTTGGACTTGAAAAAGGACAAAGCTCAAAAGCAAATCAAACTCCTAACAAGGTTCACAATCAAAGGAAGACTCAAGGCAATGGTAGACAGATCAAGAATCAAAGAAGCAATACTGGAAGGATTCCTATCAGATAACCTAATGCTCAAAGGTACCCATCTTTCAATGATATTTGTTTTTCATGCAATAAATTTGGTCATAGAGCAACTAAATGTAGTAGTAGAATGAATCAGAATGTTAGATTCTTTTCTGGACAATGCTTTGCTTGCAAAAAGTTTGGGCATAGAGGTATTGAGTGCAAAATTCAGATAATAATGAATAGATTCAATACTAGTATAATGATTCAATATTTTCAAGGTTATTGCTACACATGTTATACATTTGGACATAAAGCTAACCAATGCAAATCAAGGTTAAATGCAAATCAGTCTAGTCAGAAAAATATTGTGTTACACCTACAATAAACTAGGACATATTTCAAGATTCTGCATAAGCAATAATGGAAGGAAAGTTGATTTGAAACAAAGGAATAAACCTGTGAATAAAGTGGATCCTACTGAAGTCAAAAAAGAAATGGAGTAAATTTTGAAGAAAAAGGAAGAACCTGAGAATAAAGACGAATCAAATGCATCTATATCTACGTCTAATGCAGATATTTCTTCTAAAAGCTTAACCCAATAGTGGATTTAGGGGGAGCAATTACAGAGGAATCTAATAAAGCCCTAATATAAGAGGTTTCAAGTGGTGACACGAAGATATGTGATGATAAAATTCATTCTGAAGATGTTGAAGAAGTTTTGGCAGAAAAGATGCAAATTTGGAGATTTGTAGAGCATTTTAGGGTTTGCAGTGTATTCATAGAGTGTTTATCAACTTTTTATGGGTGGAATGCATTAAATGCGAGATTAGGGTAGATCGGTAAGGTATAAAGTAAAAACCTAAGTCAAGTTAAATCATTTTTATGCATTTGGAGAGAGTTGAAGTAAGTTGAAGGCAATTCAGTGCATCTGGCATCAAACACTAGTTTTCGTTGAAGCGTGATAAAGGTATTTACATCTATCTGTACTTTGTGGGTTTTAATTAGAAGTAATTTTGATAAGCATATAAAAGAAAATTGAGGGAAAAATGGCCACTCCCACTATGGTTGAAGTTTCTAAGATACCCTGACCGAAATTTAGAAGGTTTTCATGGAAGGTTTACGAAATGGACCCCATGGGTGTGTTTTCACAAATTCCAAACAATGTCTTACCCATTGAGGATACTAGAACCTACATTCATGGGAAATTAGAAGAATTTGATCACCAAGAACTCACAAGAATATGGATAAAGGAGCTAATTGGGGATAATTCCTCGGTGAAGCTAGAATATGAAAATCTTGTATAGAAGAAGCTAGATTTATGGAATTGGTTCCCAAAATTTTGCAATAGAATGGATGCAAAGTTTGTAAGGATAGAACTTAGAAGAGTGCACAATATTTTTTTATGGACAAGTGTTCCTAGAGTAATTACCAAGGAAGTGATTAAGGTTGTGACTGGCCTCTATAACACTGGACCTGTACCAGTGCTAAAGGTTGTGAAAAATGATGTGGTTATGAAACTAACTGGTGCCACATATGATGGGAGAGCACTAAAAACCAAACCCATTAAAAACCCTACTGTGAAGTATGGTGCAATCATGATAGGTCAGAAAATCTACTTCACCAACAAAGGAAATTCAGTGTCTACAACTGCAATTTATGTTGCACATGACATGGTGGTAAATGGAAGAGACTATGATTTGTGTGAGTTGCTCTAGCAGCAACTTATGGATAACCTAAGCCAAACTAAGACAAAGAAATATCCGTTCAAGTTTGGTACATTGGTAGTATGTTTCCTACTTTACTTTTTGAGGGAGCTACTTGGAAAGAAAAACATTATATGGAATATCAACAGACAGGTGGCACATCAAATCTTTGAACATTTACATAGCATTGGAGACTTCAAAGCACAGGGTGATGCTCTAACTACATTCTTCGCAGTTTTTCAGAACAATATGTATGAAAGAGAAAGAGTTCCAAGTAGCTTAGTAAAGAAATATGCAAAGGAAATAACTTTCCTAGTAACTACTGATGAATGCATCATAGAGGCAATAGAACCTAGAACTCTATGGATAGAGCCTCTAGGATATGAGATTGATAAGGAGGTGGTTGAGAGACTCATTGAGATTTTTCCAAGCAGCCCTAAGGATCTCACTCTGCCCCAACATGGTACATATGAAGAGAAGTCTACCGAAGTGCATTTGGAAACTTTAGCACCTCAAAGGGCTAAAAGGGTAAATAAAAGTGTTGAGGTATTCTTCCAAATGCATTCAATTTGTAAGGATGATGTTGAAAGGCTAAGGGAAGTTGTTGAAGAGAAGAGGACCAAATCAATTGAAGTGCCCTCTGAGCCGAGAAGATCAGTAAGAGCACCTTCCACTACTACCTCTGCATAACCTAAAACACCCAATGTAACTACAATAGTAAAATTAAAGAAGGTAGAACACGGTACCCCAGCATTAGTTAATGTAACTGCTTCCTCTAGACCCCACACCAAAGCTTCTAAGAAAATAAATGTACCCCATGTTGCACCATCTGCCATCCCCAAAAAAAGAATAAAGCAAAAGGAAAATAGAAAAAGGAATTTGAGTGATGTTGTACAAGAAGAGATTGACCTTGGCTTGAAAGAGGAAACTCAATTGAAAAGGAATAGAAGAAGTAGTGCTTCCACCAGCAATGAAGAAGCAGAAACTAGAGACAATGTTGAAATCTCATCTGATGAAGAAGAGACAGAGGAAGAAAACAATGCTTTCAAAATTCATGTGCATGAAAAGAAGGGTGAAGAAGACACATCAGAACCTATGCAAGACATGCCCAGTTCTTCTCCACTAAGAGAATCCTTACCCCTGAAGTTGGAATCTTTAGTAAATAATATGATAGAATATGAGGATTTGCTAGCTACTACTAAGTCGTTTGATGAGGTTAATGAAGAGGGTAAGGAAAAAATTGTAAATGCATTCATTCAATATATGGTTATTTTTTATGAGAATATGGAAACTATAAGGAAGAAGGTGGTTGACGATGTATGGGAAGCTCTAGTACAAAGAAGGCATGAAGATGTAACTGTTGATGAAAACATCAAATCTAATACCTTGAACACATACAGATCCTTCTTATCTGAGGAAGATATTGCTACCCTGCTAAATGAATGTTCTAAGTTGTTCAGGGTCAAACAAAGAGTCACTCTTCTAATGACTAAAGTGAAAGACAATATCGAAAGGTTGAGGCAAGAGACTCTTGATACAGTAATGGAAATGACAAAGAATTATGGGATGAGAACTACTTATTCATCTCATACAACTCAAGCACAGGAGCCTACTAATGTCACAAAAGTAAAGGACCGTCTTATTTTGGATAAGGTTGGTGATATACATGTTGCTTCAGAGATGTCTACTCCTCAGAATTATACAAAGGATACAACCAACAAACACATTGAAGAACAGGATAAAAATGATATCAGTAACAATCCAAAAGAACACAATGAGAATACCAAAAATAGTGGAAAGACAAGAATGAAGATGAAGGAAACAAAGATGAAAAGAGTAATGATGGAAAAGATGATGAAGACAAGAAGAAGCAAGTAAACAAAGAAGAACCATTAGAAAAACCCTCTAGAGAAGAAGAAGAAGAAGAGGAAAAGAAAGAAGAAAATAAAGAAGAAACAAAGGTTGGAAGAAGTGAACAAGAAACTTTAAAGACTACTGAGCCATCAAAGCCATCTAGAGAATCATCCAGAAATACTCTTAAGGGTCTATTAACAAGGAAAACAAGGATTCATCTTGTGCTACCACCTCAGTTGATTCAACTTCCATCACATTCGGGCTCTGTGGACCTGAGTAAGATCTCACCAATTGAAAGGATAAAGATTTGTGTTACTTTTCTTGACTCTAGTACACTGAAATTGTTGAAACCTATCAAAAAGGGACTGAATTGGTAAATGATGTTATTAAGGCTTTATAGGAGACATCTCTCGATGCCACAATTCATGATTCCCTAGCTCTTATTGAAAACTTAAAGTTCATGGTTGATTCACTAAAGAATATACCTCTAGCCTTAAGAAGCAAATTGAAAAAGAGGCAGAATCAAGACTTTTGGAGAAAAGGTTACTAGTTCTGCAGGATAAATGTGCAATTGCACATAGCAAGGTGTTGCAATGTCTAAAAGAGGTAAAGGATTGTGAAGAGGAAGCCCAAATATTGTTTGTGTATTGCATGTGGTGGCTTGATGCCACTCAAGGCATTAAAACTTAATGGATTCAATAGAGTCTCAACTTCCCAATACCTCTGAAGCCTACAAAATTGCAGATGGTAGAAATTATACTGTCTGGACTTCTATTGTAGACTTGCAGAGAAAAATTTTCACCTTACAAAGGTAGAAATAAGATGCAATGAGGCGGTTTGGATATCTTGGAGATCTAGTAATGTACAAACACATTCTTGTATCAAGTGCCTTGGTGGATGTAGAGAAACTAGAAAAGATGAATCTTAATCCATCCACTCCAAAAGAAGGAGAAGAATGCTTAGTAGAACTAGAATCATTGCATAAAACACTTGTTAGAGTGAAGGGGATCTGGGATGATGGAAAACTTGCTTGGGAAGCTATTATCAAGGAATTAGAAGGTGCCCCAAGTTCCAGTTAAATGTTTCTTACATTTTTTTTTTGCGAGTTCATCATTAGCGCGACCTTTGTCCTTGATATCAAAGGGGGAGAAGATACTATTGAGGAGAAATTTTGGTTTTGGAGAAGTATTGTATAGTTTTGTGTATAGTTGAAATGGGGAGCTTGCATAGCTAGTGTGAAGAAAGTTTTGGTTTTGGAGAATTCTTGTATAGTTTTATGTACAGTTGAAAGGGGGAGCTCACATAGCTAGTGTGAAGACACTTTTTTTTTTGAAGATCTAGTTTTGGAACATGTTGCCATCAATGAAAAAGGGAGAGATTGTTGGAAGAGTGAAGAAGAATCCCTTTGGTGTGTTGTCATTGATGCCAACATTGTTTGGTGACAATTTTGTCCACCTGATAAACAGTGCTTTTGTTACTCTAATCCTGTAATCTAGTCTAGAATTGTTCATATTAAAAGATTGACCTATGTGGTTTTAATATGTTAATTAGGACTATCAATTGTATCTATGGACAAGTTTTCAGTGATTTTGGTTGAATGGGCTGAAAGATATAAATGACAGAAGTTCGACATGCAAGCCTTGTATGTTCTTTTGGCCAACATGGATAAATGGTGTATGCTTCATGGATGGTTAAAGAGATTTTTCTTAGGTCTTAGTCGACCTAATTTATTTCTTGCATGTTTTGTTTTGAGCATGAAAAAGGTTTTGGTTTGATCCGAAAAGCTATTTTGAATCGATTATGTATACACTCAATTAGGCCACCTAATTGATGTATGTAGATGTAACAACGTATATACGAAACATTTTTGTATTAAAGGCATACATGTGTATGTGCAATATGCGACAAGTAATTAGCAATAATGCATGACAGTGTGATATTGTGTGAAGTTGTTGGTAGTTGTTGTGAACCTACAAACCGATGCAGGATTTTATATTCCAGAGCTTAATTCAAACTGAACTTGGCACATAGAAGGTGTATTCATCAATTCATTTTTTGAAAGTGAGCCACACTCCTATTTTGTAATCTTTTCAAGTTGTGATCCTTTCAAGGATAGTGTGCCTTTGTAATATCTTATAACCGGTTATAATATATTATGAGCTAATCCTCGCCATGGTTTTTCCCATTTTGGGTTTGCCATGTAAAAATCTTGGTGTTTATGTGTCATGTGGTGTTATGATTCCTTTCATGTATTTGTTTACAATTGCAGTTAGATATGTTTTAATTATTGAATGGTTAGCAGTTAAATGGTTTGGTAGAATATTCATCCACCCCCCCCCCCTCTAAGTATTCTGGGTGTTCAACACTTCATCCTTTGTAAGGAATTGTACAATTGTCTATTAGGGTAAAAAGATTGAAAAGATTTATAAAAGTCATTATGTATCATGATGCAACCTTGAGTCTCTACTCTTTTATGTTGATTTATATTCCATGTTTTTGTAATTGCAATAAAATTCTAATAGAATAATTGAATGTGGAGCCTATTATCATATTCTCTCAAGGAATCGCAACTCTAAACACACTTTTCTATGTGCATGTATGGATCAATTGTGTACAAATTACTTCTTTAGGAAGGTAGCTAATTTTGATTAATATTATTAATGTTTTCCATGTACATATGTTTGGCTTGTGAGTTTACCACCACCTTGCCACACAACACACTAAGGTACATCATATACATATTCCCTCCTAATATCATCTCTTTCAAATGTCTTTTTCATGCTTTCTAGGTGTCCTAGGAGGTCACTGAGTCCCAAGTAGAATGTGAGATTGATATAGGATATCCCTCTTATGATGTGGTAAGATCTACATGGACCTATGGTGTGTTCTCTTCTTCTATGTTACTTTTTGCAATTGATTTCTTAATCCTCCATAATTTATGCATCATTCTCGTGCCTAAAACACTTGTTTCCCTTCTATTTGGCTCATTTACTAACCATGCATCCATTGCATCTCAACTATCTATATCAAAATCACTACTTTGTATGCTATTTATCCTTTCAAATTTTATTGTCGACCTATTTCTACTTTAGGGATCTTCCCTATTGGATATAACCTTTATATGCATCTCCTTCATCTATATCTCTCTCTTATGCCACCTCCTCAAGGTAAGCTTCCATCATTTCTATATACAATAGTATATGTACTACTTTGTCTTCCCCATAGAAGTGGAGCTCTTCTTTTAGTGAATCAATAATTCCATTATAATTTAGAAACCACTCCAAGTTGAGAAAAATGCTATATGCATCAAGGGTTCCTTCATATCAATCACCTCAAAATCTATTTTCATCTAAATGCTCAAGAGGTTTATTTCCATATTTCTCCGTGTACTAATAGTGCTTATTGAGGTTTCATCAACCAACTCAATGTCATAGGGGGTTGTGTATAATACTTGCCTCCCAAGTTCGTTTGGGAAATTTATTGGCATCCACCGCTAGATCTATTAATGCATTTCAACCATTTGTTATGAAATTTGAATCCAACCATGATATGGTGTTTTTTACACTTACTCATTATTTTTTCCATAGGTTTTACCTATCCTCGTTTCGTATCTTCTCTATGCTTGTTCCAATATTTGTCAAATTGATTTAGTTTTTCCATTATATTTTCATCTACAAAGTTTGCAAATTATTTTAATTACACTTATTTTTAAAAGAAGTAGGTTTTGTTGTGCTCTATTTTTTTCTATTCCTCCCTAATGGTCTTCTTGTCCTCATTTAAAATAAATTTTTCCTTCAAGTAGCATTCCCTCTCTAGGTGACTATTGTTGCTCTATTGTTACTTTTGTATTCATGTACTACTTTTCTCCCCAACATCTCTTTTCTCTCTTGATATTCATTTTCCAATTGTTCCTCCTTGGTGAGAAAATTCTCTCTTATCCCCTCCCCGTCCTCAATCTCTTTTGAAATCTTGCAGACTTTAGGTAAATGTTCTTTGGAATTTTTATTATATCCTTGGCCCCCCTTGCTACATTTTCCCCTAAAAGTTCTTCACTTTTTGTCAATACTTGGTAATTTTAATAATGATGAGTTGCTTCAAAGCACTAAAGGAATCATGCTCAAAATTTTCACAAAACCCACAAGGTTTCTTCCTTTCTTCCCTACATTCATTTGCGTAAAAACCTATTTCACTATATTTAAAATAGGTGACTTCTTCCCTTCTCTATTCTCAACCTCTTCCTCTACCACATCATCCTTTATTATCATTGTGATAGCCTATACTTCCACCTTGTGATTACTCATATTGATTGTTTATGGAAGGCCTCTCATCTTGCACCTTTGGCACCACATGCATTTTATTAATTGATCTTTTGTTGGTTCTCCATCGTGGTTATTAGTAACAATGATCCTAGACATGGAGGTATATTTTTTCCAAATATTTTCCTTTGACATCCCCTTGTGGATGGGTGCATCATCTTTGAATTTGTGGTTGTTCTAGGGCTCAATTTCTTCTCTTATCTAGAGAAATAATTATGAGAAATCATTATTCTCATGCTCATATCACTCACCACAAATACCATAGTACACACTTTTGAGTCTTCTAGGTGGTTTTGTAATCTCCAGTCATAACAAAGCAACTTGTTTCTTCACTTCTAGTATAGGGAACTCACTCTATAGGTAGCCTTCATTAGAACAATAAGTGTATTGTATCTTCTTTTTGTGGGGTGGTGATGCATGCATATGACTCTCCTTTTGCAAGTATTTCTTGTTTTATCTTTAACTACTATGATTTCAACTTTAATTTTTCTATCTCTGCATTCTCAACTTTTTCATTTATCTTCTCCATGGTTGCACTTCAATTCTAGAGGCCAATTCCATAGACCTTAGAAATAAACTATTCAATTATTTGCTTCTTAGTAAGGAGCTTCTCTAACTTACTAATCACTCCCTTAAATATTTGGTCAAAATCTCATATACTTTCACCTTTCTTTCCTATAATCTTTGGAATCTTGCTCACACTTTCTAAGGGGCCCTCTAGAGATTGAAAATTGTTTATGAATTTATCTTTTAGATCAATCCATTCCTTGTTGTGTGAGAAAATTTGTTTCATATACCATTCAAGTGTTTCAACCCTTATGTCCCAAAAAAGTCATAGAGTAAGTAGCCTTATATCTTATTCCATTTCTCCTCCAAGAATAATTTAGAACCAATATATGTTTTATTGTTTCTTTAGTATCTTTTTGAAATATAGGTGGTTTAGTGTGATTTGTCTAATTATGTTCATTTTTGGAGTACTAATCTCCTCTAGTTTTTCTATATTTCGTGAGGATTCTCCTTTACTCTATTTTATTTTCCTTTTCTTCTCTTCATTCCTTGGGTCCTTTCTCCTTCAACTTCTTGACACTCTTCCTCTCTTGATAACCTCCTATTGTTTCACTAATTTTCTCACTCTACCCTTATCTCTAGGTAACTCAATCTCAAAGAAATTATGCCAAAAATTTCCTCACACAACATAGTATTGGGATTCATTTATTTTGGAATAGATATACATTATTCACATATTAATATAAACCTCTACTTATCCCTATTGATGAGGTAATGGGGATGAGGAATAAGCAAAAATCTAGTGTTTGGTCTTATCCTCACAATGAACATCTCAACTTGTTTGGCGGTGCAACTATAAGAAACCCTAGTGTAGCTAGTGTAATAGTAGTTCTCAAATATATCGAGGACATAAAGAATGGATCCTTCTACCTAAGAAAAACAATATAACAATGAAATTGAAGCAACAATTCTTGTAGAAATTTTGAAATTCACTAAGTCTATGGGTTGTGATAATCTAAAAGTGGAAGGAGAATCATTTATCAAAATTAATGGAACTTGTAAAGACTATCAAGGATTGAACCCTTCATAACATTATTGATGAAATCAAAAGTGTGGAAAGAGCTTTAAGGATATTGCATTTAGACATTGTTAAAGAGATAGCAATAAGGTTATGGATCATCTAACAAACAATGGTATTAAACAAAGACCCTTCTCTGCTAAGGTGAGAAATGAAGTAGTGAAATAGCAACTATATGAGTTACTTGTTAATGATCTTCATGTCAATGCACAACCCAAGCCCACTTATTGATCACTTTCATAAATGATGAATGATTTGATAAATGGGAATGTAGTTAAATAAGTGAAAAGTTCTTGTTTAAATTAGTAATGGTTCCCAAGAATGTAAAATTATATTTACCTTTCTTGAAGTGATTTATGCACTATGACACTCGTGAGTGGATAGTTCTAACATGATAGTGATCACAACAATTAGAGCATTGATTAACCTCTTATTTAACCAAGTAGGGAAGTTTGATTGGTAATATATTTGTGTTTTCTCTTTGTGAAAGTGAAATTTAATATTGGTGTTGTGAGAGGTAGATAGTGATGGAGGCCATAACAAATCAGGATCTAAGGAAAATATTTTGTATTGAAGATGACACCTTTGTAGTGTTCATAAAACACATCTTGATTAGTATGTGTTTTGACATGTTCAGGGTCACATAGGCTTATCCTGGCAATGATTGAAGTAAATATTATGGAAAAGGTGGCAAACAAGGCAGTGTTCCCATGGATTATGAAGACTCTACAAAGGCACCCATCTCCAATTTTCCCTTCAAAAGATTATTTGATGTCTTATCAATTATACCCACAAACATACACACACATCAACATTTCAAAGTACGTGTGTTGTACATATTCATTGGTGTCTATTACTGAATGTGCACTTATGTATCTAAAAAGAAAAAGAAAGAAAAAATAGTGTTGTGTGCACATTATGGGGACAAGGCAATGTGCCCAAGGATTATGAAGACTCTATAAAGGCGCCCATCTTCAAAGTTTTCTTCATAAGGTTATTTTATGTCTATCAATGACATTCAACAACAAATTTTTAAAGCAGATATATGCATCTGTGTAGGGATAAGGTGGTGCATGAAGAATTTACAAAGGCACCCATCTGTAAAGTGTCCTTCAAAAGTTTATCTAAGTGCTCGTGGATTATGAACTCTAAAAAGGCACATATCTTCAAAGTGTTCTTCATAAGGTTATCTAATGTCTATCAATAACATTCAACAACAAATTTTTAAGGTGGATATATGCATGTGTGCAAAGGGATACAAGAATGTATAAATATTTTACAAAGGCACCCATCTCTGAAGTGTCCTTCAAAATGTTATTGAATGTCTATCAATAATATCAACTAAGGGAGAGGTCCCGATGGTGGAGCGGGCTCCTATCGTGGGGATAGGAGCTAATAGCCTGGGCCCCACAAAGCAACAATAAAAGACACTATTTTTTTCAAATGGTTATTATAATATGATATGATAAGTGCATGTTCAATCAAAAAATAGTCCAATCAATGATATAGTAAATACTAACCACCTTCCCAAATTTAGGTGAATGCAAATCTATATTTTTTATTTGCATAATATATGCACTAATACATTAAAACTGATATGACATGTACATAACCCATTTACATTTCAACCACCATAGATTTGACAACTAACCAAATTGGAGATACATTTGAACATATTACAAATAAAAATATTGCATTATTCATCCTTGGTTGACAAACTTGTTGTTCCACCATGTCTAATTATACCCCTCTTTTTACAAAATCACCCTGCAAAAATTGAAAACCAACTCTCAAGCTCACCATGCAATAAAATTTTACACAATAAGGACTCATTATTTCAACCATATTTCATAATTATAAGTGATATTTAATTAATCCAAACCAAATATTAAAACTCAACAATTTCAAATTTCTCAAATCAGCTTTCAAATCACACTATAATTAGTATTGCCAACCCAAATTTCTAACCTCTCAAATCACATTTATATGTGCCATTCACAACCCAATTCATATCACATCTACCATTAGTTCCAAGTATGCAACCTCGAATTCCCTCAAATAATTCAAATTTCTCCACTTGCTCACAAATTCCTATTTATACAAGTTCCCAAAGATGTGTATTGCATATTACCCTAATTCAAAATTCAAATTTCACAGTTTCAGTTTTAGACACCTATTTAAGACTAATTTCAAATAGCTCTTGCAAACTACTTTCACACACCTATTGCAGCTTCCAAGGTAAGTATATTTCAAAGTTGTTTTAAGATTACAATTGTATAAACTATTCAATGTATGTTTATTATTCATACGTATCATGATTTTCTTCAAAAACATTTGAATACATACGTATCATTCCACCTATCATCCTTAGTTTACACATACACACAATCGACCAAAAGATAGGTGCATGAAACCCTTAGCAATCAAGTATATGATACCCTCAAATACTAAAGCATATATATATTATATAATCAGAGAGATAAATTGATGTTTCATATAGCCTTGTTCATTTACATTTAAATGAATTAGATGTAAAGTTTATTTATTGTAAGTTTATTGTTCATACGTATCATATTTTTCTTCAGAAATAGTTGCAAACATGTGTATTATTCCACCTATCATCCTTGGTTTACACATACACATAGTAAGCCAAAATATAGGTGCATGAAACCCTTAACAGTCGAGTATATGATACCCTCAAATGTTATATATATATATATATATGGCAGAGATATATAAATTGATGTTTCATATAGCCTTCTTCATTTACATTTAAATGAATTAGATGTATGGTTTGTTTATTGTAAGCTTATTGTTCATACGTATCATGATTTTCTTCAAAACCATTTGCATACATATGTATCGTTCCACCTATCATCCTTAGTTTATACATACACACAATCAGCCAAAAGATAGGTGCATGAAACCCTTAATAGTCAAGTATATGATACCATCATATATATATGGCAGAAATATATAAATTGATGTTTCATAAAGCCTTCTTCATTTACATTTAAATGAATTAGATGTAAACGAAGGTTTCAGTGCAACAGGAATGATCTATGGCTAACATGGAATCTACCATGAGAGACATTGAAGACAATGAAGTGGGGTCTTCCAACAACCACGTCAATGAATTGGTTGACTAGTGTTACTTCTACAAAGGGGAAAGATCCCCCAACAGTCTTGAACGAAGATGAAGAGGAAAAGGTTGTTGAATGGTGCAAGGAGATGGTTTTTGTTGGCCATGGATTGGAAATTATTAATTTGAAGTCTGAAGTAGCACAAATATTCCAAACGAAGCCAAATCTATTCAAGGATGGAGTTCCCAATAAGTCTTGGTGGATAGGCTTCAAAAAAAGACATCACGGTTTGACTTTGAGGATAGCACAAGGACAAGACAAAGACCATGCACTCAATTTGAGTACTGCAATGGTTGTTGACGATACATTGACAAAGGAATATGAAGCTAATTTATATGGTCCAATGAAGATTTGGAACTGTGATTAGATTGGCATTCAAGGCAGAAGAAATGGTGCAATGCAAGTGCTTACAAAAAAGGGAAACATAATTTTTTCATACATTATACCCAAGAGCCGAGAGTGGATCACAATTTTATGTTGTGTGAATGTTGTTGGATAGAAAATACCTAGTTTTTATTTGTTTAAGAGAAAAAAAAAATTGAATAACTATATAGCTCATTGTGAACTAGGCACATGTATGGTTGCTCAGCCCCGTGCTTGGATGAAAAAAGACCTCTTCCTCAATTGGTTGCACCATTTTGCTAGTTTTGTACCTAGGGGTGTGTCACCCACTAATAGACGCATGTTGATTTTTGATGGTCATGGAGACCGAGTTGCATTCTCTACTATTAACAAAGCAAGGTCACTAGGCATTGACCTGCTAACCCTACTAGCCCACACATCTTACAAATTGCAACCACTAGATGTTAGTGTCTTTGAGTCTTTCAAATCATATTTTAAGAAGGAAAGAGCAACATGGAAGAGTAAGTATCTAAATCTAGAGATTAAAAGGGTAGATTTAGCAACACTTGGCAATGTCATATTTTAGAGAGCATTGATTGTTGATAACATAAAATCAAGTTTTAAAAGAACTGGTATTTGGCCCCTAAATCCAGATGCATTAATGGAGGATATGTAGCCAAGTGAGACATTCCAATTTGTTGCCCCCGAGGAAGCATCAACTATAGAAAATATTCTAAGTCTGTCCACTAATGTTGTGCCACAAATAGAGGTTGAAGGGACAAATGGAACACCTAATTTGGCAGACTAGTATACTCCAATAGAAGCAACTAGTTTGTCGGACCAGCAATCTCCAATTGAAACACTTGATTTGGCAAACCAGCATACTCCGCTAGAAACACTTGATTTGGCAGACCAACATAATGATGCAGACTTCTCTCTTTCTCTACCCAGTGCACCAGACGACCCATCATGGTTGTTGGAGGGGGCTACAAATCTTGGTATTGATTTGTGTGTGGATAAATTCCAAATTCTATCAATGCCATCTCCACCAAACAACGTTGGCCCATCTACCTTAGGCATTTTTATGTTGATTGTGGAGAGTGTGAACCTACTCAATTGTGAGGAGGTGAGGAAGTGGATGAAATAGTTAGTGAGGTATAGGTTCAAAATGAAGAAGATTCCATGGAGCCATTGGGAGGCCAAATAAGTTCAAACATCTCCCAATTCTTTAAATTACATGTTCATATAGTTAAGGACAAGTCCAATCATCTCATTGATTGTGGGATTCGACTTAGCAAACAATCTCAGCTCCTTACCATAGATGACTACATGAAGATGCTAATGGAGCAAGAGGAGAGGAAGAAGGAAATCCAACAATTGAAATATAGGAAGAGAGAAAAGATCAAACAATGAAAGCTTGAAAGAATTGCAACAAGGGACCTAAAAGACCAAATGAGAATTGAAAAATACCTTCAACGACAAGCAGCTGGGGTACAAAGAGAATAGCAAAGGAAAGAGAAGGAACAAAAAAAGGAGAAACAAAGGATTGAATGAGAAGCTGCTAAAAAAGAAAGAGAAATGGAAAAGGCTAGAAAGGAGGCAGCAAGGGAAAGGCATTTGAGCGATCCTTTAAATCCCTTTCCTGAACTACATGCAATATTCACTAACTTTGTTTCTATTCATTGCCCCCAATATTGTCCACCCTTGCCTCACACAAGTATTAGCCAAACACAATCAAATTGCAATCCTACAGGTTCAAAGGCAACAAACATGGATGAGCGATTGGCTACGCAAGATTCAAAGACCAACAACACATCAACAAATAGCTTCCCATCATTTGAATTCTCTTTTCCAATTTTCTTTTCATAATTGGAATGTTAGATTGCGAATAGTTTTTTATCACTGTTTTGAAGGTGTTCTATTTACATAGAAAGAACCTGAACAACTGATGTAATTTTCACAATACTAATATGTTCATCTTTGTTGTTTTCTTGAAATGGGTAGCGACCTTAACATAGTTAAGTTCATGTTATCAACAGTGAATGCTTCTTATAAACGTATAAAAAGAAACAAGCAATGTATGTTATACTGTCTTTTGCACAATACTAACTCTTATCGTATTTAATCGTATACGCTCACATTAAGAATATATCTCGTTGTGCATGGCATAGAACCCTTAATTGATCATGGAATATGTGTGTGTATGCCATGCAGATATATATATATATATATATATTCCATTGTCAATCAAGGGTTGTATGTTATGCAAATATATATCTCCTTAATGTGAACATAAAGGGTTAGATATGGTAAGAGTTAGATTTGAGGATATGATAAAATCAGTTTAGGGGTTATATATAACTTGAAACGGCATTATGATATAAATATTTATAACCCTTTTTGAAACTAATATAGTTGTATTAGTTAGATATGGAATGACAATGAAATATATATTTGCATGGAATACAACCCTTATATATATATATATTTGCATGGAATACAACCCTTAAATGACAATGGAATATATATATAGAGAGAGAGAGAGACAGAGTCAGAATATATATATATATATTTGCATGAAATATATATATATATATTTGCATGAAATATATATATATATATATATATTTGCATGGAATACAACCCTTCAATGACAATGGAATATATATATAGAGAGAGAGAGAGAGACAGAGTCAGTCAAGGGGTTATATCTAACTTGAAACAACATTAGTCAGTTAAGGGGTTATATATAACTTGAAACAGCTTTATGATACAAATGTTTAGAACCCTTTCTGAAATAGCATTATGATATATATATATATACACATTTGTATGATAAATTTGTTTCAAGTTATATATAACCCCTTAACTACTACGCCCTTAATATTAGTGTACATCGAGTTATGAATAGTCGGCTTGTGGCTATCTTAAATCTCTATTAAGTCATATTATCATTAGTATATTGTTATTTAGTTGTTTAGGTCAGCCTAAGACTTATATAGGTGTGTCTAAGTCGGCCTAGGTGATATCCTAGGCATAAATAGGTGTATATAGGAGGTTGTGAGTCTTATTTCATCATCAAGTTGTGAAGTGTGTTCTCATTAGAGATATTTGGAGGTTTTCCCCCTCGAAGTGGCTTGTTATCCTCAATTATTATCAAGTATTTGTAGAATATTTCATATCATATTCTTCTATTGTGCAAGTTATTTCATAACAAGTGGTATCAGAGCATGATCTTGGCACTATAGAGGCAAGGTTTTTTCTCAATTTTGGAGGCAATTTTGGGAAGATCATATCTTTTATATTTTGGCAAAAAATATTCTTATTTTTAAAGGGTTTTTGAAGAACATATTAAAGAATCTACAGTCCATATTTCAGAAGAATTGGAGTAGAATTAAGCGAACGATTGCAGAATTAGGGTTTCTACACAATGTTTTTGGAATCTGCATATCTCACAAATCTTGTCGAATTGGAGTCTTTATTTTATTGGGTTTTTGAAGAAATACTAAAGGAGATTACAGTAAAACAATTGGAGGAATTGGAGCATAAATAAGTAAGTTATTTAAAAATTAAATTTTTCACAATTATCACTCTCCACACTGCAAATCTGCTTATTTCTTGGAGATTTTTCTAGGTGAGAGTTATTTTGACCCTATTAAGTTACAGTAAAAATTTCAAAGAATTTAAGTTTCATTTGTGTGATTTATTTCAAAATTAGTGGTTTCCATCATGACGGGGCCTGCAACAAGGGGCAAAAAGAATGTTGTCACTCCGGGGAAGACTCCTAATAAGGATGGGGTAACAATAGAGGATATTACTCCTAATGAGGAAATCAATAAGGTCAAGGAAGAAATTTCCTCAATGAATATGGATAAGTGTGACCTAAGAGGAGATATATTGGACATACGAAACATGTTAAGCACCTACATGGCTGAACCAAGAAAGGAGTTCTCAAGTGACCACGTGAAAATTCTAGGTCAGCTACCATTGACAAAAGCTTTAGTACTCCTATGGGATCTAGGAATTTATTTCCAAAGGTGGATATGTGCAAGTTTGATGGCAAGGATCCTCTAACATGGACAAACCAAATGGAGAATTTTTTTGAAGTACACCAAATCCCAAATGGACAAAAGGTCACAATGGCTTCCTTATATCTAGAACTAGATCAATTCATTTGGTATCGTTGGCTTTGCACTCATCGAAGAAAAAAGGGGCTCACCGTCTCATGGTCAATTTTTATAGAGGAACTCCAAGCACAATATAGCAATAGCGTGATAGACAACTTCTTCAGCCAGCTGGCTAAACTTCAACAAACAGGATTAGTTAAGGATTATATTTAGCAATTCAAAATCTATCCTTAAGAGTGGATACAATTACGGAGGAAAACTTGAATGATTTATTCTTGGGGGTCACAAGGATCACATTCAACATGAGGTACGTATGTTTAGCCCTAGCTCCATAAATGAGTCTTTATCTTAGCACTCCAGTAGAGGAGAAGTATTATTCCTCAAGCAGCTGGGCTAATGTGACAAGAGAGAAAGGTTATTCAACACAACCTACTAGGTTGACTCCATAGAAAATTGAGGAGAAAAGAGAAAAAGGGTTGTGTTTCAATTGTGATAGCAAATACAGTCGAGGACATAAATGCAGTGAAAAGAAATTGTTCTATATTGAAGGTCCAAGTGAGGAAGAAGAGGAGGAACCCATACTAGAGGATGAAAGGAGTCAAATGAGGAATCACATGATTCTCAACCAATCATTTCTGTCATGCACCCCTCGTGCTCTGCTCCACAAACTCTCAAGGTGGTGGGGTTCTTAAAGAAGGTGGTAACAAGTGTTGATCCACTGTAGTACTCATAATTTCATCAACAAAAAGTTAGCTACTCGCCTAAATTGTTTTATATATCCAACTCGCAGTTTTAGGTTTTGATTGCGGTGATGGTGGTACAGTTAGTTGTTCAGGGAAGTGTCATAGCATTAAATTATCCATGGGAGATTATCAACTTGATACCCCAATGTATGTGATATCCATGGGTGCAGTAGATACTTTTGGGAGTACAATGGCTTACTACATTGGGAACGATTAGATGAACTTCCAAGAACTATTCATGAGATTTCAATCAGAAGGAAGGGTAGTATAGCTAAGGGGGTTGAAGGAAAAATCCCCACAAATGGTAAGCTCTCATCAAATGCAAAAGTTGCTTAAGAAAGGAGTGGATGGATTTGTGGCCCACTATGTTCATTTAAAGTCTCTCAATCTAATGCTCCTACTCATCCAGATTTGCAAGCTATAATTGATTGTCACTCAGTTGTTCTAGGAGATATTCCTAAAGGACTTCCTCCTAAGAAGGATCATGATCATGCCATACAGTTAGTTCTAGGGAGCCAACCACCGAACATCAGGCCTTAGAGGTATCCACACATACAAAAGAGTGAGATAGAAAAAATTGTTAAGGAGATGCTAGAGGCAGGAATTATCAAGCATAGCCAAAGTGCTTACTCCTCACCTGTGGTGATGGTACGTAAGAAGGATGATACTTGGCGCATGTGTCCATATTATAGAGTGCTCAACATGTACACCATTAAAGATAAGTTTCCTATTCTAGTCATTGATGATTTGCTAGATGAATTGAATGGAGCTATGTATTTTACCAAGTTAGATCTTAGATCTGGTTATCACCAAATTCGGATTAAGGAGGAAGATATTTGTAAGACAGCATTTCAGACTCGTGAGGGTCATTATGATTTTTTGGTGATGCCATTTGGTCTTACCAATGCACCATCTACATTCCAAAGTTTGATGAATTCCATTTTTAAGAAGTTCTTGAGAAAGTTTGTGTTAGTATTCTTCGATGATATATTAATTTATAGCAAGACTTGGGAAGAACATTTGCAACATGTGGATCAAGCATTACAAATACTTGAAGATCATAAACTCTATGCTAAGCCATCCAAGTGTGCTTTTGGTCTTACGGAGGTGGAGTATTTGGGACACATAGTTTCACGTGAAGGAGTAAAGGTGGACCCTAACAAAATTAAGGCTATCATGGAATGGCCTATTCCAAAAACCATTAAGAAACTGAGGGGTTTCTTGGGATTGATAGGGTACTATAGAAGATTTGTGAAGAATTATGGTTGTAGCAGCACCTCTCAACACTTTATTGAAGAAGGATTCTTTTCATTGGAACGAGTTTGCCAATACAGCATTTGAGAGATTGAAGGAGGCTATGTGTACAACTCCAGTGCTTGCCACTCCTGACTTCACCAAGGAATTCATTGTGGAATGTGATGCTTCTGGAAATGGGATAGGAGCAGTTCTCATGCAAGAAGGTCGACCAATTGCTTTTGAGAGTCGTCAATTAAAGGGTAAGAATCAACTAAAACCTAATTATGAGAAGGAAATGCTAGCAATCCTCCATGGAGTTAAACAATGGAGGCCTTATCTATTGGGTCGACACTTCAAGGTTAAGACAGATCATGATAGCCTAAAATATTTTTTGGAACAAAGACTATCTTCTGAAGAGCAACAAAAATGGGTCACTCAAATGTTAGGATATCACTTTGAGATTGTATATAAGAAAGGGAAAGAAAATATTGTAGCAGATGCACTTTCAAGGAAGGATGAGAAAGATGAAGCCTTATTGTGTGCCCTTTCAATATTACAAGAAAATTGGGTGGAGGAAGCCAAAGCAAAGTGGCAAAATGATGTTGTGACAAGTAATCTCATCGAACAATTAAAAAGTGATAGTAGTATTTCAGATAAGTTTTGTTGGAAAGGAGATACTCTTTGGTATAAAGAGTGTTTGTATCTCTGCAAGAATTCCACTCTTAAACACAAGATTCTCACAGAGTTGCATGAATCTCCAATGGGTGGTCATTCAAGATTTTTGAAGACATATCATCGAGTCAAGCAAGATTTTTTTTGGGAAGGGCTAAAAGGTGATGTTCAAAAATTTGTCGCTAAATGTTTGGTTTGTCAAAGGAATAAAGGGGAAACAATTAAGACACCAGGTCTCTTGCAACCCTTATCTATTCCTAGCCAGCATTGGGAAGAGGTATCCATGGACTTCATCACAGGGCTTCCCAAATCTAAAGGTCATAATGTCATCATGGTAGTAGTTGATCACCTCACTAAATATGCACATTTCATTGCATTATCACATCCTTTTACAGCAAGTGTAGTGGCAAAAACAAAATTGGAGAATATCCAAAATCTACATGGTACACCTAAGGTTATTGTTAGTGATCGTGATCCTATCTTCACTAGTCACTTTTAGAAAGATTTATTCTCATGTTTGGGTACTCAATTGGCTCATAGCTCTTCATACCACCCTCAATCAGATGGGCAAACTGAGGTTGTTAATAAGTGTTTGGAAGGATATCTATGTTGTTTCACTTCAAAGAAACAGTCTCAATGGGTAGATTGGCTACCACTTGCAGAATGGTGGTGTAACACTTCTTTTCATAGCTCATCAAAAATGTCTCCATTTTTGGCACTTTATGGATATCATCCTCCTTCCATGACATCATCAATAAAGGTGTCACCAAGAGTTCAGGCAGTAGAAGACCACTTGCTTCATCAACAACAAGTACTTCGTGGACTCAAGGAGAATTTAGCCATGGCACAAAATCGAATGAAATAAATAAAAGGCACTTCAACATCATAGGAAAGAAGTTTTGAAGTTAGATTAGGTCTCTTTGAGATTGCACTATAAGCAAAATCTCCCTAAGCAAAAAAAAAGAATAATAAGTTGTTCCCAAGGTATTATGGTCCATACCAAATCATGCAAAAGATTGGTAGTGTTGCCTACAAGCTAGAGTTTCCACCAACAACAAAGATACATCCAGTTTTTCATGTTTCATGTTTGAAGAATGTAATTGGGCATAGTATTCCCACTCAAACAACACTACCAAAGCTCGATGAAGAAGGAAGAATCATTTTGGAACCAGAGTGCATTCGTCAAACACGCACAAAGAAGCTGAGGAATAGAACTCTCACTGAGTATCTCATCCAATGGAAGAATTTACCAGTTGAAGATGCCACATGGGAGGACGAGGAGTTCATTCAAAAGAATCCAAACTTGATTAGCATTGAGGACAATGCTCCTTTGAAGAAGGGGGGCATGCTACGCCCTTAATATTAGTGTACATTGGGTTATGAATAGTCGGCTTGTGGCTATCTTAACTCTCTATTAAGTCATATTATCATTAGTATATTGTTTTTTATTATGGAACAAACAAGTTTTGAAGGGACCTGAAACCCTTTACAAACAGATTTTGAAAGGATCTAGAACCCACAACTAGAAGGTTGTCAAAAAATAAAAACAAGAAAGCACAGACAACCAAGGATAAAAAGGCAACCAAGGCCAATGAACTACAACTGACTACAAAGCCATAAGAGCCAGCAGGCCACCAAAAACCAGCCCCCAAACAAGAACCATCAAGATTTACAGTTAGAGTTACTCTTGTGGGAACGGAGAATCATGTCAAAAGGAGGCTTAGAGAACTTCTCTTTCTTTCCCTTTATAGTGATCCAGCCTTCTTCCACTTGCACTACCTTATCAAGCCAAGCCAGCGCACCATTATCCTGAAGAAGAATATTTACAGCCGTAGTCTTAGAGATTTGAACCGTGTTCCTCCCTGCAGGTGTGGCCCAATCAGGAGAACCACCCGAAATGATAGCCGAAGCACCATTACCAGAAGCGGAAACCACAGGCCCAGTCTCGATCTCTTTAGGGGTTTCAACATTATAGTCTTGCATAGCAGCAGTAGCCTCTCCATTTGAGTCCCGAGAGGATGCCCCAAGGCCCTGTGAATCCAAAGCAGCCACCTCAAAAAAACTCCTAGGTTGCTCAACTTTCTTCTTAACCATATAATGTTACTGAGAAGCACCATTCCACCATGTAGTCTTCATGGCTTTTTTCTCAAAACCACATTGTGCAGCAGCATGACCTGTTTTAAAACATCTTCTACAACGAAAGGGAATCCCCTCATAGTCCAAAGATTGGACCCAAGACCCCTTAGAAGATTTAAGAACAATCTCTGCAGGCAACCCTTTTGAGACATCCATTTCGACCAGTATGCGGGCAAAGGTGGAATGAAAAATATCAGAGGATTCATCATCCACCAACAAGAAATCACCAAGGGCTTCACCCACTTCCTCCAAAAGAGGATTAGTCCATAAGTGGAGGGGAAGATTAGGCAGCCTAACCCAAATCGGGATCTTATTGAAAGTTTCAGAAGCAGGGTTGAAATCAGAATGCCAGGGCTTAAGCATCAACAAATGTTTATCCTCCTAGCTAAAAAAATTATCACATAAAATTATATTTCTATCCTGAGCATTCTCAAACTTGGCAACAAAAAACCCCTTAGCCATGGGAAAATATGAATTTTACCAAAAATTAGAGGCTCCCATTCATAAGAGATCCAGGAATGCAGCTGAGGGAGGCTAGGCCAAAAACCCCTAAACCGACAGATCATCCCACGAACAGAAAGCTCAGCGACAGTCTCTTCTATTTCTTCAATTGTTTCCACATTCAGAGCAATCGAGATGGCCGAAGCAACAAGGATGAAACCACCAAACAGCAGTCTCTCGTGCACTATTTTTGGGGTCGTCGCTCGCGCAGCAAAGCCACTGCTCTTTCCGCACAAAACGCCAGCCCCCGCAACTCCCATTGCTACCTTCTCCCGCAGCTTAGCCTCGCCGTGGAGGTCTCCTCCCTCACCATTTCCAGAGGCACGGGCCACAACCGACTTAGCCGCAATCGTCTTAGCCCTCGCCATTTCTCCAAAAAAGAAAATTATTATATTATATGGATAACATATTAATATTAATATAATAATATATAATATATAATATTATTATATAATATATAATATTATTATTTTATAATATGTAATATTATTATTATATAATACATAATAATATATTATAATGTAATAATATTTTTTTATTATATAATTTATATAATAATATATAATATATAATTATAATAATAATATATATCATAATAATTATTATATATTATAATAATTATAATACATGCCTTGTTGTCTAATAATATATTGTTATTTAGTTGTTTAGGTCGGCCTAAGACTTATATAGGTGTGTCTAAGTTGGCCTAGGTGATATCCTAGGCATAAATAGGTATATATAGGAGGTTGTGAGTCTTATTTCATCATCAAGTTGTGAAGTGTGTTCTCATTAGAGATATTTGGAAGTTTTCCCCCTCAAAGTGGCTTGTTATCCTCAATTATTATCAAATATTTGCAGCATATTTCATATCATATTCTTCTATTGTGCAAGTTATTTCATAACATTAAATAAATCTCTCTCTCTCTCTCTCTGTCTCTCTCTCTCTCTCTCTCTCTCTCTATATATATATATATATATATTCTTGAAACAACATTATCATACATGTAAAAGTCACTGTAATTGAAGAACAACTAAACCATACATCTATTTCATTTAAATGTAAATGAACAAGGTTGTATGAAACAACAATCTATATATTTGTTATGTGTGTGTGTGTGTGAAACAACAATATATATATTTGCAATGTATGTATACATACATTGTAGAGATATATATATATACATTGCAGGGATAGATATATATATATGACAGAGATTAATAAATATATATATATATGAAACAACAATTTATATATCTTTGCCATACTATATATCTATCTTTGCAATATATATATATAGCATTTGAGGGTATCATATATATATATATATTGCAAGGGTATCATATATATATATTGCAAAGATAGATATATATATATGACAAAGACTAATAAATATATATATATATGAAACAACAATTTATATATCTTTGCCATACATATATATCTATCTTTGCAATATATATATATAGCATTTGAGGGTATCATATACTCAACTGTTAAAGGTTTCATGCACCTATCTTTTGGTTGACTGTGTGTATGTGTGTATGCAAATGGCATAGTTAATTTAACATTCTTCAAGCAACTGTGAACTAAAGATGATAGGTGGAATCATAAAAGCATAAATCTACAAAAAATCTCAATTAATCACGATTTTTTAAAATTGATAGGATGGATGACTTTTCCCCGATTTATAGGTGGAATCATAAAAGCATAAATCTGCAAAAAATCCCGATTAATTGTGATTTTTTATAAATCGGCAAGCGAGATGATTTTTCCACGTTTCAAACTACAAAATCACCAAAAAATGCATTTAAAACCTACAAAAAAACGCGAATAAAATCACGTTGATTTTCACATTAAAAAAAACATGAGACCATAGCTTGTTGCTTATTGATAGATTTTTTCCAAGCATCCATAACTTGTTTGAAAGCACCTATTTTAGGGTTTTAGCCACAGCAACAAGGCAATGAATTGTTTGATAAAATGCATTCGTCATGGCATTCCATCACCATGAGACCACATTTCTTTTCTTTGAGGCATTTTTTCAAACAGTTCACTACCTTGTCTATGCTATATTGCTTACTATTAAGCTTTGATAGATTTTTCCCAAGCATCCATAGCTTGTTTGAAAGAACCTATTTTAGGCTTTTAGCCATAGCAGCAAGGTAGTGAACCGTTTGATAAAATGCTTTGGTAGACATGTATGAAAAATGTGGCAGCATAGACAAGGTAGTGAACTGTTTGAAAAAATGCCTCAAAGAAATGTTGTCTCATGGTGATGGAATTCCATGACAATCCACAAAATGCCTCAAAGAAATGTGGTCTCATGGTGATGGAATGCCATGACAATCCACAAATGGTCTCAAAGAAATGTGGATTGTCATGGCATTCCATCACCATGAGACCACATTTCTAAAGCATTTTTTCAAACAATTCATTGCCTTGTTTATGGCTTGTCATGGCATTCCATCACCATGAGACCACATTTCTTTGAAGCATTTTTTCAAATAATTCATTGCCTTGTCTATGCTATCGCTTACTATTATGCTTTGATAGATTTTTTCCAAGCATCCATAGCTTGTTTGAAAGCACATGTTTTAGGATTTTAGCCATAGCAACAAAGAAGTGAATTGTTTGATAAAATGCTTTGGTAGAAATGTATAAAAAATGTGGTAGCATAAACAAGGCAGTGAACTGTTTGAGAAAATGCCTCAAAGAAATGTGGTCTCATGGAATGTCATGACAAGCAAATGCAATTGGCAGTTGCTCCTAGTTATTAGTTATGCAATGTGAAGTAATTGCATAATTGCTTAAGTTGACTTTGTAATTGAAATTTTGTCATCTATCAACATCTAGTTATTAGTTATGCAATGTGAAGTAATGCTTTGACTTTAAAACATGTGCAATGCAATGTAATCAACAATATGAATATAAACTACAAAAATCTATTTTCTACAATTCATTAGTTAAACTCTTTATTTTATTTGCTCTCTATATCTCTATGTTATGGAAATGCCTTTCAATTTCAAAAAACTAGTTTTTATCTCTTGTTCTACAATTTTTTACATTTTTTTAAAATCTGATTTTTTCTTTATTTTTTCAAAAAATCTTATACTTTTGGTTTGTCGATTTTTCCCCAAAATATTTTTGCTGCTATGGGTGGATTGATATGTATGCAAATGTTTCCAAAGAAAATCATGATTGAATAAAAAAAAATGCATTGAATAGTTTATACAATTGCAATCTTAGAACAGCTTTGAAATATACATAGTTTGGAAGCTACAACAGGTGTCTAAATTGGGGATATGATACTATAACATGCATTGCTTATTTCATTTGACATATAGCCTTGTTCATTTACAATGAAGTGAATTAGATGTATGGTTTGTTTGTTTTTCAATTACAATGACATGTGTATGAAAATGTTGTTTCAATTTATATATAAGCTTTTACAAGTATATGAAACCCACTCGGCCAAATCATAGGTGCAAGAAACCCTTAACAGTTGAGTATATGATTCCCTCAAATGCTATATATATAAATGGTGAATGTAGAGAAAGACATATGTATGTCTGAGATATATACAATGTCTATATATATCTTTTGGCCGATTATGTGTGCGTGTGTATATATATATACATACATACACAATCGATCAAAAGATAGCTGCAAGAAGCCCTTAATAATCGAGTATATGATACCCTCAAATACTCTCAATATATGGGGATTGCAGAGACAGACAAGCGAAATGTCACAAATATATAGTGTTTAAAGATATTGTAGATATATCAATATATTTTGGTCGGTTGTGTGTGTGTGTGTATATATATATACACATAGAGAGTCAATCACAATATAGCTACATGAAGTATCTTTGAAATGAAACAAGATTTTCAATACTATAAAAAACATTTGCAAACCAATTTAAAAAAACATACAAGAGGTTCATTGTCATTGTGAGGTTAGAAGACAACCTCTCCTATCATGGCGAAAGTTTACTATTTTCCTATCAGGGAGGGGGAGAGAGAGAGAGAGAAATGAAAAGAATATCACCATTACTCACTCCCAACATCTCCGCAATCAATCATGAAGTGCCCCACCACTGCTCCCTCAATGGATGGTGTTATGTGCAGACGCCAACTTTGAATGGTGTTGCAAAGAATGAAGATGATACCCTAGTTTGTGAAAAACACACCAATGTGGTTGCCAAAAGACTAATGACAAGGGAGAGGGAGGAAGTTAATGCAGAGTAAATGGCATTTAGTTTGCAAGAACTAGCGTGACGGGAAACAGGCAAGCAAGTACCACGCATCTGTCAATGGTCGATGCCACCTTTTGCCTCGTAAAAGTCATTTTTAGAAATTGTTCGATATGAGTTGGAAAACATGTGAAATTCTCTACCAGTTTGATTTTTCAAGGTTGCTAGGCGGACCCTCTACACCATGCAAACAAAAATTTTGGCCGACATGTCTTCTATTGACATGGACCCCTCACACAACATAGCCCTTGCCACCATCGAGCCCTCTCCCTAAACAATTTTTTAAGGTAGATAAACATACACACACATGCACCAGCATATCATTGTCCAAGTGTGTGTACATATTCACTTGTATCATACTAGGGGAGAGGGCCCAATAGTCGTGCGGGGTCCAATAGTCGTGCACCCAATCGTACATATAATACCCAATAGTTGTTTATATAATGTCCAATAGTTGTGATTTGACTACCCATAATTAAACAAAATGTATGCTTTTGATCTAAAAAGCAACCAATCATGTGATACCACATCAGCGCTCAACTACTCATGATGTAATGCACGAGGAATTGGTCTCACTATTTTTTGGGGCCTTTTTCGACACCTTGACAAAAACGCATGCTGATGTGGCATCATATTTGATGATGTGGCCCTGAAACCTTAGTTATAAGCAAAGAACTTGCCAAGTAAGCCACTGTAAAAAATTGGGAGTGATTTGAAATTTCGACGTAGGATAATTAGAAGCGCGAAGTTAGGGTGCACGACTACTGGGCCCTCTCCGTGTGCACGTTACATATCCAAAAAATAAAAATAGTGTTGTGCGCATGGATTTATATGTGTGTTCCCAATGCACACTAAGTGTTTGAACATATTCGCTAGTATCTATTAGTACTTGTGCGCGCGTTACATATACCCATTAAAAAAAGTGCCGTGTGCATGCGTTTATGGGTGTTCCCAATGAATAATAAGTAAATGTATTCCGCAACCTTCATATTGTTTTTTGTTACTGTCATTTATTCCATAGTAGTGGTAAAATAAACTCCACCATCTTTAGTTTGTGTTTGAAGATACACTCGATCATTGCATACAACATATCTCTGCTTTGTTTGAATCTGAATTACAATGACATTTGTATCTACATGGCTTTTTACGGCAACTCAAGATCGCGGGACAGTCAGGAAGTATTGTTGGGAGTTTAAAGACACAAAAGAATAGTCGAGAAGTTATCTCCAAAGGGAATTCCAGTACCCCCAACCGAGATTTATAACTTCAAAAGCGTATACTCTGTGATATATATGTGAGAAAATTTGAATATATTACTGCCAACACTAAAAGAATCATAAGCTACAGCAAGTCCAAGTGCATAATCATGCACCTTACCTTTTACTTGCACCAAAGTCATATCTCGTATTAGCGAAGATGTCTATCACAACATCTCTAAGGCAAAACATCTTGACAAGTATCCATCATTGCCTACTTGTTCTTCAAGTCGCCACCAGTAACAAAACCCACCCAATGAATAAGGGCGTCCAATCTTACCAGGCAAATGAAAAAGCTTATTCACACCTTAGTTTAGAAGCTTGACCCAAGAATCACCAAAACTGCAAACAGCTTCCACACGGGCCCTCATTACCAGTGCCTCTTTAACTATACTTTTATCACCATGTTGCACAAGGTGAAGCAGGTCCACAATGATTGTCACATGAAGACTTCACCCACCCGTTACAAATTTCATAAATATTGGTGACCAAATGAGATGTTGAGGGCACATCATACACAACAACTGATCGCTCAGCATATATAAGTTCACTTCATTGAATAGCCTGGGCAAAAATATCTGCTCTTATTTATTTCTAGTAGCAGAACTGATGACTGCTATAAATTTTGCCACATTGGCTCCCATGCATACTAGAGGATGGATTCATGAGCAATTCGTTGCGTTTGTATCTTCTTCCTTGTTTTTGAGTTCAGTCTTCGGCAAAGCTTACGATGCATATGGTTCTTGGTTTGGCTTAAACTGAATGATAGCTTGGTCTCATTTGTCAAATTTCTTCAAAAAGGATCTTTTAGTTGGGTTGGGAGCTAGTAGGTTGGGACATATATCGGATTTTTGCTTTGACTTAATGTAATCTTCAAACTCTGGTCTAGTTCTGACGCACGCCAATTATTGTTTTCTTTTTTAACCATTTTACAGGAGAATAAAAAAAGGTAGGCAAAAAAGCTTGATAATAACATGAAGATTGTGTTACTTTATTTAATAAGTAGAGCGTGTAGAGATTTTATATAAAATAGAAGCAAATGACATGTATTGTTTTGCTGTTAAACAAGTCTAAAACCTCTGCTGTTAGTTGCCCTAAATTTTTTGTTTCAGTGAGAACTGTCATAAAAAGGCAGCAAGACACTTCATATTAAAAGGACAATGACAGATGAGAGGAATGAGTGAAAGCCAAACAACTAAACAAACGTGGCAGCTTCCTTAAATAAAGGAAGCTAGAGCATAACAAGAAGAAAACATATATGAAAAGAAGGAAATAGAATAATACCAATACCATCCAAATAAAATCTGTTTGTTGACAGGGATGAGCTCAATTGGTTAAATCATTGGATTCTCAATGTCTCATTGTGGAGATCCCTATTTAAATCCCCAAAGTGACATCTAAGGTTAAATACGTTTAATATGTTGATTTCTAGCTTGAATAAAATGTTTGATTAATGCTGGGAGAGGACGTCCCCATTTGTGGCCTCCACCAGTGTGGTCCAGCCTAAAAATTCCCAACTTGTCACAAAATAAATTTAGGGAAAAAAAAAAAAAAAACTGTTTATTGTTAACTGCACATTGATTTTTGTTTATATAAAAAAGAGTAGACAGAATAACAGCAATGCCAGCCAAATTTTGTTTTCTAAAATGATATATGAAAAGATGCATTATTTTTGTCATTCTATCTTTAAAATTTATAAACAGAATTGGCTCAGCTGGTGCAAATGCTTGGATCACAAAGAGTTCGCCAGGGTTCTGCTGAGCAAAGGCAAATAGACACATTGTCAGACATAGGTGTCTCAAACAGCCCACTTGTTCAACTGATTTATGTACTCAGTGATAAATTGTTCGAAGAAATTCCCAAAAAAAGTGTAAATGTTATCAAATCTTATCAGAGCAGGATCCTAAAAGACCTATGGAAATTCTAAGTCTGAGATTCTGTGTAAGAATTCTTAGTCAGATTTGTACTTCTGTATTTGAATGTGCTGATTGCAGAACATTAATTAATTTCGATGTCTCCAAATAAAGGAAGGAAGTCTCATTTATATGTGGGAGACACGCCTCAAGGAAAGACGCGTCTCATGAGAGGACATGTCTCCACTTTGTGGAGACACGTCCGCTCATGGGACATGTCCCTTGAGCACGCGGGCTCCCTTAACAACCGAACCCATTCGGTGTTATCCATAGACTAATATGAGAGTATTTAACAAACAGCAATCATATAATATGAATTCAGATTTATCGATTTGCAAATTTCAATCATCATCATCTGAAATTCGAATGACTTATTTGATGGTTTTATATTTTAAGAACAATTTGGTTAAATATAAATGATGATGATGCATGAATGCAATCATCATTTATATTTGACCGAAGCTATCTTAAATCAACACTCCCTCTTAGCTAGGGAAGATATTCCAAATCAAATAAGTGGAGATATCACCTTCACACGTGATATCGAAGATATGATATGTTTTCTCAAGATTGTCAAGTCACATGACATTCTTCATAATCAAATCTTCATTATGGTATGTGCACTGACATCAAGTCACATGATGTCTACCATAATAATTCATGGCATATCCACGGATATATATAGTTATCCACCATGATTATCTCTTAAGGATCACAATGATCTTCAAATGACATCAAGTCCCATGATATCCATCAAAGTGTCCAAGAGATACTATCTTGACATGTCCACAGATATCAAGTCACATGATATCTATCATGATAGTTCAACTCATCATTGTAGAGCCGTCACTTTACAATGTCACATACAAGTGTTCATTATTAGAAAGATCGTCACCTTTCAATAATGTACACAAGGGGAGCGAGCCCATAAGGTCATGGAGTCACACGCATGACAAAAGAGTTTACACATTAAATATCTTTAAATATATTAGTACAACTTCTAAACAATTTTGAATTTCAAACATAATATCAAATTACATTTCAATCATACCAAGCTTCTTCCTGAAGTGTTCAACCTTGATTCGGGAGAGAGGTTTGGTGAGAATGTCTGTTGTTTGATCATTTGTACTAATATACTCCAACTGGATCACATTCCTTTCTACCATGCCTCTTACATAATGGTAGGGGATCTCAATGTGCTTAGATCTATCATGGAATACTGGATTTACAGAGAGTTTGATGCAACTCTGATTATCACAATGAATGATGGTAGGATTCAAGGGCTCACCAAAGAGTTCCACAAGCAATTTCCGGAGCCATACTGCTTCTCTTGCCCCCATAGAGGCTGCAATGTATTCAGCTTCTGTCCAGCTTTGAGCTACTGAAGACTGTTTTCTGCAGATCCAAGAGATCATAGCCTATCCCAAACTGAAGCAACATCCTGATGTGCTTTTCAGATCGATTACACTTAGTCGAGAAGTATTGTTGGGAGTTTAAAGACACAAAAGAATAGTCGAGAAGTTATCTCCAAAGGGAATTCCAGTACCCCCAACCGAGATTTATAACTTCAAAAGCGTATACTCTGTGATATATATGTGAGAAAATTTGAATATATTACTGCCAACACTAAAAGAATCATAAGCTACAGCAAGTCCAAGTGCATAATCATGCACCTTATCTTTTACTTGCACCAAAGTCATATCTCGTATTAGCGAAGATGTCTATCACAACATCTCTAAGGCAAAACATCTTGACAAGTATCCATCATTGCCTACTTCTTCTTCAAGTCGCCACCAGTAACAAAACCCACCCAATGAGTAAGGGCGTCCAATCTTACCAGGCAAATGAAAAAGCTTATTCACACCTTAGTTTAGAAGCTTGACCCAAGAATCACCAAAACTGCAAACAGCTTCCACACGGGCCCTCATTACCAGTGCCTCTTTAACTATACTTTTATCACCATGTTGCACAAGGTGGAGCAGGTCCACAATGATTGTCACATGACTTCACCCACCCGTTACAAATTTCATAAATATTGGTGACCAAATGAGATGTTGAGGGCACATCATACACAACAACTGATCGCTCAGCATATATAAGTTCACTTCATTGAATAGCCTGGGCAAAAATATCTGCTCTTATTTATTTCTAGTAGCAGAACTGATGACTGCTATAAATTTTGCCACATTGGCTCCCATGCATACTAGAGGATGGATTCATGAGCAATTCGTTGCGTTTGTATCTTCTTCCTAGTTTTTGAGTTCAGTCTTCGGCAAAGCTTACGATGCATATGGTTCTTGGTTTGGCTTAAACTGAATAATAGCTTGGTCTCATTTGTCAAATTTCTTCAAAAAGGATCTTTTAGTTGGGTTGGGAGCTAGTAGGTTGGGACATATATCGGATTTTTGCTTTGACTTAATGTAATCTTCAAACTCTGGTCTAGTTCTGACGCACGCCAATTATTGTTTTCTTTTTTAACCATTTTACAGGAGAATAAAAAATGGTAGGCAGAAAAGCTTGATAATAACATGAAGATTGTGTTACTTTATTTAATAAGTAGAGCGTGTAGAGATTTTATATAAAATAGAAGCAAATGACATTTGCTTTGTTGTTAAACAAGTCTAAAACCTCTGCTGTTAGTTGCCCTTTATTTTTTGTTTCGGTGAGAACTGTCATAAAAAGGCAGCAAGATACTTCATATTAAAAGGACAATGACAGATGAGAGGAATGAGTGAAAGCCAAACAACTCAACAAACGTGGCAGCTTCCTGTTGATGCGTGTTTTATGACACAACAAACATTCTAGAATAAAGTATCAAAGACACTATATCCCCTCTTGAAAAACTACTTCGTATGCTAAGATTGCAAGTAGGATCATACGGTAATTCCAATGTTTAAGATGAGCGCGGATAAGCTCTGTGGTTTGATGTGATTTGCTGGGGCACAATAGGGATTTATTTTTGCAAATTACTCAGAAAAGCAAAGACACAAATACAGTACCATTTTGGATTTTCTGACTTTATATAAAAAAAAGTGAAAAAAGGTAAGGGTTTAGAAATCCTATGCTAGTCCTATGAAATCAAGAGACGACAAGGATTAAGTGAAACCAAATAAACAATACTTTGCTTTGCCACGCTCAACGACAACTACACAAAGCAAGTGCAATCTTCTGGGATTTGTGCTTAAGATTTCTTCACCACGAATAATACCATCAATAGAACAACATTATTCGAAGTAAACATTGAAGCATCCACAATAAAGCTCAGTCTAACTTTACGCATTGAATGAGAGTCATCCACTCAAAGAAAGTATGAGCTAAGTTTCGCTAACCCTTGTTATCAATCTATCATTCTCTTTAACACACATTAAAATTCTAATTCAAATCTATTGGACGAGAAAGAGAAATATGTAACCATGCAACCATTTGACAATCAAAGGATTCAAAGCACCTCATGCATTATGAACTTTATTATCAAAATAGTGTTTTTGCAACAATCTCATAAACTCTCTCTCTTATTCTCTACAACTTCTTCTAAGCTCTAATCTCTAATTCTCTACTAATCTCTTGATATTTATTCTCTAATTTCTAATGAAATGAGAGAGAGAAGGGGGGGGTTTATATAGCAATCTCGGATTACAATGAATGGCCAAGAAATAAGATTAATGGCCCAGATTCAACAGAACTAAACCCTAATTAGGGTTTCCTAAACATCCATCAGTTAACTGGAGAGAACTTTAGGCATCTGGAGTTGCATCCTTATCCACCCGCAAAGCATCACGTTCGGCGAACTTTGACACGATCCGGCAGACTTCTTCCATGGCAATGTCCGGAAGCGCATTGACGTATTCCAGCAAGTCCAAACTCTCAGCACATCCTGCAAAGGTGGTCGTCCATTTTGGTTCATGCAACAAGAAAGCCTCCTTGATGATCATGAAGTGGAATGCCTTGGTGAAATTTTCTTTCATGATTGGCCCAGGGTGGTGGAGAAAATTCTTTGAACTTGTTCTTTTAAATTTTGTGGCCGCAAGTGTTTCTTTCGAACAATATCTCGATCAAGCATATCTGCAACCATCTGGTAAACCTTACTTCGAATCTCCTTCACCTGCTCTTCAGCTTTGGCGCTATCTTGCTTTACCCTTTCCAAAACTTCTCTTCGTGAAATCAGAGCATAGTACCAGCCAATAAAATCATATGCAGCTCTAGCTTCAATAATCTTGTCATCAATCAACTTTTGCTTCGAGATGCCTTTTAATTTTCGAATACATGGGATAATCTTATTCTAGATATCTTCAAGGCCATCCCATGATTCTGCTAAGTCTGTAACTTGTGACAGTAGAAAGGAAGTTTGTTCATATACATATGCCAGCTTCTCCGTGAATTCCATTGCCTCATCTTTCTTTCCAGCCATCCAGTCCCTAGCTTCTCTGGCTGTTGTCAATTCTTCTTCAAAATTTCTAACCAGTTCTTGTGAAGAATTTGGAGGTGGAAGTGTTGCCTGGTCACCTTGATTGAGTGGCTTGGTCAAGTGCTAGATATAATCTTTTAGACGCTCAATCTCTTTTTTATATTATTTTTTCTTTGCCACTTCTCTTTCCAACCTAGACTTGATGGTGGCAACGGAATTGTCTAAGTCCTCAACTTCCTGCCCTTTCATTGTTGGACCCATGTCAATGGTCATGATGGCATACTCATTCGGGGCAATCTCATCTTGGAACTTATCAGCTGTAGGTACTGCTATTTGCACCGTGTGATTGCCGGCCTCATCCCTTTGTATGGCCGAAAATTTCTTGGCTTTCTTTCTTGTGGCAGCTTGTTCTAGCCTGGCCAAGAAATCTGTGGCATCATCTTCTTCAGGAACCTCTTCTGGCGCCTTTCTCTTTAACCTTTCTCTTAGCCAATCCGGTATGGTTGACTACTCAATTCCGTCTTCTTGTTGATCTTGGACTTCTTGAATATCCTGCATATTTTGATCTTTGTGCACATCTTGAATTTCTTGCACCAATTGGATTTCTGGCATATCCAGAATTTCTTGCACATCTTGAACTTCTTGCACCGATTGGATTTCTGGCATATTCGGAATTTCTTGCACATCTGGATCTTCTTGGATTCCTTTGAGGGCGGAAATCATTCCCTCTTCAAATTCCCCATCCATGATGTCTGTGTCATTGTCTGATTCCAGAATTTTCGTGCCTGTAGGAGAAGGTTGATCATCATCTTCCAGTTGCACTGGGTCCACATCTCCAACTGGAGAAGGAAACCTGACATGCTCCCAAGACTCTTCATCCATGGCAAGTATTTCATCTATATTTCTGGAAGTGGCCGACTGAAGAGGTATGGATTTGTGCTTCTTCTGAGAAGGCCCTTCATCTATTATTTTATTCTTGCCATGCTTTGCGGATTCATCAATTTATTTCCTCTTTCTCAATTGGGCGGCATCTATTGGTCCATCTCCACGAGATGCACCGGCATTTGATGAACAGGATTCTGAATCGCCCATCAATTCATATGTGAATTGCACATTTCTCCGCCGCAAAACTTGCATTTGTTGATCTATCCACCATTGAGAATATTTGAATACAGGCCGCATGAATGTTGCCAAGTCCCTCATCTCAGGTTCAAACCATCTCATAGGAGGAAGTGGCTCGTTTTCATCGAAGCCTGGCTACAAATATACTTCGTCATCCTCCAATTGATCAGGTACCTTGAAAAGTTCGGTTGCCCTTATCATACTTAGTGGCAATCTTGTCCACAGCCTCTTCCTTACATCATACTCATCAGCCTCATTAGCCCAGAAATCTTCCAAGTCTATCCGGTGCTTGTATTTCTCTCCGTCCACCGTTCCAATGTGATGGAGTGGATCAAAGTTATTCCTCGGCTTCTATTATGAATGGATATTTTTGGATCTCTAGTCGAGCACTCTCCGCTGCTTGCGCCGTTGGACATGATTCCTCCATATTGCCGATGAAAAATGGAAAAGTGATAGCTGCCTTCTGTTTTGGCCTTTGGATATTCTGATATGTTTCCAATTTCCTTAGAACTTCCAACAAAACCATTTTGTTGGTCGGATAAATGGGCAATCTATAAGGACGTCCTGAGAATCCTTGGATCCTGATGTAGGTAAACTTGGGATACTCGATGAACCAGGATCCATATGGTCGATCAGACTCTTGGCCTCGCGGGTGAGTCTCTGATGTGTTACGCCTTGGAGAAGTCGAGTGATGTACATAAGGAAGGCGTCATGTGCTCGCCTAAAATGTGACTTCTCCTTTAGCTGCAACTGTGGATAACAATCATAGGCCTTGAGCTGTCCTTTGTCGTTGCCAACTACACCCTTGCAAACCAACCCAGAATATTTGTAAGACCTTGCAAGTGAATATATGACATATGAGCTCATATGAAAGGTCTTGGTTTCCTCCAAGTTGACCAACTATTCATGGAGGCTATCACTGATTATTCTGGACCAGTTAAACATCTTCACTCCGAAAATTATTTCATCAACGAAATAATACATCTAGTTTTCGAAAGGCGCACCCTGAGGATTGCCTACTATTCTATTCAGCAGCAAAACGATGTCGCCATATTCTTCTTTGAAATGTATTATGGCCAACTTCTTCGGCATCTTCACCGCAGTAGGTTTGGGTTTCAGCAACCAAGTCTTGTTTATGTTTGATGCACAAAAGACTTGCTGATTTTGGTAAGGCTTAAGTGCATCCTCTTTGGTTCGGTAGGACGTTCAGTTGTAAACTAGAATTCCAAAAGTTTCTTGAATGGCTGGCTTGGACAAGTATGCGAGAACTCTTCCATCAGGGGCTTCTATCTATCTTTCCCGTGCATTATAATGCAATGCACATTCCACCATAAGTTCCGGACACTCTTTTGCTGGTGGAAATCCAGCTGCATGAACAATTCTGTTGCGCATCATCCTTCTTGCAATTGGTGTAGGCAAACGTTTATCACTTCCGTACATTCTTTCCCTGAAATCATCGAGGTCAACATGGCCAAGGTTGGTGTCCACAATATGCTCCCACTTGGATTTGATCTTTGACTGCAGCGACACACCCTTGTTGGCAAACTTCATATTTACTCTCTCGAAAACAAATCTGCAAGAAGTAACAAAGAGAATAATTTAGAATTCAAAATTTAAATTACTCGAAAAATAATCCAGCTAGTTGTCAAATCAAACTTCGTGAAGAATTACGTTGGAAAGAAAAGAATTGACGAAGTTTTTATGCCAAAATGAAGTGGAAAAAAATATAAATATGCCTGGCTCTTCTGGACAAATGAAATAGTCACAATCACAATGCCAGCTAGTACAAATTTGCTTCTTTCACTTTGCTTCAAACTTTTCTCAACTTTCGTGCCTTAGACAAACTTTCTTCTCACACTTTTCTTTCAAAAATCGAATGATTGTAAAAATGAGAAGTGAATTCAATTTTAAAGCTGAGAAAATTGACCCATTTAGCAAATTTCAATTGTTTCCATCAAATCAAGTTTGAACTTAGCTTGTACTCAGCTTCTGAATGGCAATTTGTATCTTCAACGACAGTCTCCGGGAAAGTTTCCAAATCCGACACCAGTTCAGTAAAGCTCTTTTTATCTTTTTCCAATTTTGATTTTCAAAGCTTATCTCTTTGGGGTGTTGAAAAATAAATAATTAAAATAATTATTTTATGTGTCATTTTCAACCCCTTCGTTTTATGGCAATATTTATTTTTTATCTAAGGCAATATTTAATTTTCCAAAATTTTCCTTGCCGTTGCCTTAGATAAATTTTCTTTCCATCTTCATTTCGCAATAATTTTCTTTCCGTCCATTTTATTTCGCCATAATTTCTTTCTGTCCTAAGTCTCTGGCAAAATTTATGAAGCACATTAATGCTAGACTTAGAAAAATATTTTAGATATGGCGAATTTCTCTAGTGCCAAGCATATTTTAAATATTTCCCAAAGTCCATACTTAGGCAAAATTTTAATTTTCTCTTACTTCTCTAAGTATGACGAATTTTCACTTGACTTGTGCCATAAAATTTTCTATCCTATGCTCAAGCCATCTCATGGCGGACTTGCTTATTGTTTAGGCCATATCATAATGTGTTGGGTGAACTTGTCTTCACTTCCTTCCATTTTCTCATGTCATCACCTCATGGACTAGGCGGACTTCACTAAGTGTTGAGTCATTTTCCTATGTGGCTGGGCACTTCACTTTGTTTCATGCCATTGTCTAATGTTGTCCAAGGGCGGACTTCCTCTTATGTCTTGCCATACAAGGGCGGACTTACCTCAACTTCAAGCCATCCAACATTTGGCTAAGGGCGGATTTGGCATGTTTTTATGCCACTCAATGTTTTGTCCAAGGGCGGACTTGACATGACTACATGCCACTTCTTTTTCCTATGGCAGGCTTCATCCATTTCCTGGCCACTTTCATTATGTCCAAGGGCGGACTTGCTTGTTTCCTATGCCATTCAAGGGCGGACTTGGCATGATCTTGTACCACTCAAGGGCGGACTTCACCTCTTCTCATGCCATCCTTTCATTTTGTCCAAGGCGGACTTGCCATACCTTCATGCCAGTTAAGGGCGGACTTTACTTCAGCTCATGCCACTTCCTTTATTTGTCCAAGGCGGACTTGGCCAACCTTTGTGCCAGTTAAGGGCAGACTTTGCATTCATCCATGCCATTGCTGGGCGGGCTTTACTTCAGCTCATGCCACCTCCTTTATTTGTCCAAGGCGGACTTGGCCAACCTTTGTGCCATTAACTTCTTCCAAGGCTGGGCAGACTTGGCCCATTGCCATGCCATTGCCTTTTGTGCAGGTCGAACTTCATCTTCAGCCATTGACTTTGCCCTTCTTTCAGCTTGCTGGTTAAGATTTCAGTCTTCTTTCATGCCTTCACCATGCTTTTCAGTCATACCTGGGCCATTTTGCCATGATTTTCTCATATTTATCCATGATTTTTTTAGATTTCTTCATGAATTTCCCAGATTTTTCACCATTTTCTGTGATTTTTGGGACTGATTTTTCCAGATTTCAACGTTTTTCAGAAATTTCACCATGAATTCATAAAATTTTCAAATCGTTTTTCTGAGAGTTCTGTTGAGTTTTTTGAACTTCTGAGTGGATTTTCAAAATTTGAGCCCCTTCTAAATATAGAAACTTTTTAAAAATAGAAAATTTTCCAAAAATAGCAACTTTCTAAAAATAGCCCCTAAAAAATAGGGATCTCATAATTGCTCAAAAGTGCTAAAAAAGTAGGTCCTAAAAAAAATAGGGGGCCAAAGTGAAAACCCTAAAAAATAGGTGTCAGAATTGACTGAAACGACAGTCGATCTTCGTCTCCCGAGCCTCCTAAGCATGATGATGACATTTGCATGATGATCCAGGCTCAATTTTTTCGCTTGGCTTGGATGACTCAAAACTGAAACCCCAAAAACCCCAAACGGAGACCAAACAAAACAAGATGCGCAACGGCAAAACCCTAAAAAGGCAAACTACAGGCAAACTACCAGGGTCCCCATTTGTAATGGGGCGAGGTGTGAATTAGGTCACAACACTTCCTTAAATAAAGGATGCTAGAGCATAAGAAGAAGAAAACATATATGAAAAGAAGGAAATAGAATAATACCAATGCCATCCAAAAAAAATCTGTTTGTTGATAGGGATGAGCTCAATTGGTTAAATCATTGTATTCTCAATGTCTCATTGTGGAGATCCCTATTTAAATCCCCAAAGGGACATCTAAGGTTAAATACGTTGAATATGTTGATTTCTAGCTTGAATAAAATGTTTGATTAATGCTGGGAGAGGACGTCCCCATCTGTGGCCTCCACCAGTGTGGTCCAGCCTAAAAATTCGCAACTTACCAACAAAAAAAATTTAGGGACAAAAAAAAATAAAAACTGTTTATTGTTAGCTACACATTGATTTTTGTTTATATAAAAAAGAGGACAGAATAACAGCAATGCCAGCCAAATTTTGTTTTCTAAAATGATATATGAAAAGATGCATTATTTTTGTCATTCTATCTTAAAATTTATAAACAGAATTGGCTCAACTGGTGCAAATGCTTGGATCACAAAGAGTTCGCCAGGGTTCTGCTGAGCAAAGGCAAAATAGACACATTGTCAGACATAGGTGTCCCAAACCGCCCACTTGTTCAACTGATTTATGTACTCAGTGATAAATTATTCGAAGAAATTCCCAAAAAAAGCTATGCAAAATATCTTTTATTAAACAAATGCAATAAGGCACATGTTTTCAAATAGCACAATACAAATACATAATTGTTTCTATACTTGGTCTATATAATAAAAAACCAATCACCAACTTAAATTTACACATAATATTTAAACAAGCAACTATATTGCAGCTGAAAAGAATAAAAAACTGCATAGAATCTTAAAGAACACCTGAAAACTTCTTTTAGGTTAAAATATAGATTAATAGTTATCAAATATAAAATATAAATTATAAAACTAATTTGTTGATAGGTTTGTTGTTATACATTATTTATATTACACTGTTCCCAAATAACTCATTGCCTGCACCTTGTGAACAAAAAGTCTACCATAGGTTTTACAGTCACGCATGCTAAAGCTGTGACTAAAAATTCCTCTGCAGATCACAATGACTGGGAAGTGGGAAAAAAAAAGGCTAACAAAAGTCCTCAAGGTATGCCAGGATACATATACCTTGTAAATAGGAGATACGTGCAAAAAGATGTCCACAATTACATGATAAAATATTAAAATGTGTTGCTCATTGCCTGCACCTCGCGAACAAACAGGCTACCATAGGTTTTACAGTCACGCATGCTAAAGCATGCTTCTAAAAAAAGGTTAGCAAACCGTTCAGCTGTGATAAAAAATTTCTCTGCAGATCACAATGACTGGGAAGTGGAAAAAAAAAAGAGGCTAACAAAAGTCCTCTAAGGTATGCCAGGATACATATACATTGTAAATGGGAGATACGTGCAAAAAGATGTCGACAATTACATGGTAAAATGTGTTCAATGAAAGTCAGATCATTGAAGAGCACAATTACATGGTCTTTTGCCCCAACAGAAGCTGTGTAAAAGCCTGTGGCATTTTTCTGCAAGACAATTCTATTTTATACAAGTTAGACAAATATATCATAAACTTAATATTGCTACTGCACCCTGTCTCCATAAACTTAAAGAGAAGGTGAAACTTTCCCCTGCGTCTTATCTTCCAAGGGAGACATTCTACAATCTTGAGGCAAAATAGTATTAGAAAAATATTCCAGTGGCACTAGAGGAGATTCTTTCACAATCATCAGTGACTTTGTTTTGTCAAGGGGAACAATTTTGGAGCCTTGCAAATACAATGATGTCTTTAGCAAAGTGGAATTTTTCCCGCTCCAGATTACAATTTGTTCTTTTTCAAATGTAACAAGGACACATGGTACCAGATCCTGTAAGATAAGAAAGGTAAAGAGGTTAAAAAACGCCAAGTAAATTTTGGGAAATACCTGTAAGTATGAAACATATTCATGTTTTTATAGTTTACCAGTGGTTGCTGTAACATGACATACCCTAAGCTTAGCACCTATCTTCCTGTAGTCGCTTTTTGGTAGACCCTTACAATCTATCCTTACAAGGTCATTTTTCTTGAAGGCTTCCCGTACATTATGTACAAGGCTACAATAAACACCATTCTTCTCTGCATTAAAATACAGAACAGAAACATGAGGCACAAAAGTCTAAATAAAGAAGCCGAATATAAAACCTATAATGGAGAGAGTGTGAATCAGAAGCATGCACGACAAGATATATCAACACTCACTCAATTTTGTCAAAGCTGGTGTATTAAGGCCTCTCTTTCTCAGTACTTTTGTTTCTGCGATAGTGAACCCATGAACAGTTGTCTTTATGAGCCTTGGATATACGGGTGTATGTGGTTTCCATAGCATTAGTGGAATAATTGGCCTTTCTTTGGGTTTGTAATTTCTTCCTCTGTACAAGGCGATGATATTATGATTGTGATAAATTATTTTTCCACCAGTTTTGTCCTGGAAGGTTTAACTTCAACTTAATCAACACTGTGATACATAGCAAAACATAAACATCAAAATCAAAAACAACCAAAATATTGATAGCATATACCATAGCAGCAAAAAATATTCTCAGGAATAAATTGGCAAGCCAATAGATAATGATTTTTTTTATCATAATTTAATTGGGAAAAAAAACAAGACAGCATTAGGGTTTCAGTAAGCAAAACACAGCTGGCAAAAATCACAAAAAAACTGAGGTTAGTGTTAGGGTTTTCAAAAAAATGTTCAAAATCAACCAAAATCATGATTTTATCAGTTTGAACTTTGGGGTGGTTTTTTGACAATTTAAACACAATTAATTAAATCAGTTTAACTAGTGTTTTTTTACTAAAAACCTCAACAGACATGATTTTTTGTTTATATTGCAATTTTTTCAACAAAAAACTCAGGCTGCAAGGCAAGTCCTGAATACTCTCAATTTATCACGAGTTGTTCACAACTATTGCTTTTATGATACATACTTGAAAGAAGTAAGTGTCCATGTTATCTAATCCTAAAAATGCCAACAGAACTAAAGTAATTCAAATTACAAGCATAGCTGCATTAAGATAAATTTTGTTTCACATCACTAAGTTTTTTCTTGGGATAAAAATATAAGCGTCAAATGTTATTCTCAAACTTCAAAAGTCAATTATCTTTTGATTTTACACTAAAAGTTGTGTTTTTCAGGCACTTAGAACACATGCCATGCTAGTGGCAGAATGTACATGCCCTTTAAAATAACCAACATTGTTCTTGCATTTTAGTTTGGATAGTTGGAAAGCATATTAATGTCTTACCTTCTACCTGACTCAAAGGAGAGATTTGATCTTAAGAAATTTCCTGTTGTAGCAACAGGACGAAAGACACTTCGAGAAAAGATTATATGATTGGTTCACAAAGGAATATTTTCTAAGAATTCTGCATGTTGTATTATTTATCAAAGGAGAACTAATAATTTCATTTTTTTCCTATTAAAGAAATTGTGTAATAGAACAATCAACAGAAAGATCACAAGCTCAGCTTACAAAGGAATGAGCGAGTAAGCTATGTTATGCATATTGAATGACATGTACAAATTAGGGACACCCTTCTTTGCCTCCATGTAGTATCCCAAATAGAATATTATCTAATATCTGGTCAAATATTATATGATATCTAATCAAATTTTAATTCCTTTCAACAATCTATGTAGGAGTAGCCAAAAGTATTAAATTCCTTCTTTTATTAAGCGGCTGGATACAGGACAAATCAAGTTCAGGCCCTTACGAGAGCAACCAGTCAAAATATTCGCTGCAATTGGTGGTGCTTTGGAATATCAATTGAGCCTTAGCAATTGATTCAACTCAGCCACCTTGTGAAACTTTAATCGCCCCCACTTCAACACCCCCTCCCCCACCTCCTCCCCCCACTTTGAAGCTTGTGATTTGCAAAAGCAATCTTAATCGCAACTTCATGGAATTGGCTATGAATATTTTGGCAGAATAGTGTATGATTGTCAACCACAGTTTTGGGCGGCTAAATGGTTACAATCTGCCTTACAAACAACACTAACTTCAGATATTATTGATTATGATAAACTACAAATGGAAAATCACTGCCCTCTTAAGGATTATTTTCACCCAATCTTTCTGTGAACCTTCATGCACAAGATGTAAAATTATGAATTGCAAGTTTCTGCTGTACCAGAAGGAACAAGTGGGATTTAAGCTGTTGCCAATAACCTGCTCTTAGCAGTCTGATATTAAATGCAGATGAAGCACAGATATAATTGTTGAACTCAGATATAATCGTAGAACTCACAAATTACCATTATACAATATCTCTGTATAATTCAGCACTTATTTAGAAGTTACAAACTAATATGACCAAATATGACTCAATTTCCAGATTGTTCAGTACATGATATTCTTCAATACAAAAACAAGAAAGATTTCATCATGATATCAATTTGTCCGTCACTTTGAAGCTCAAATGCAATCTCTGGTTGAGATTGCCCCAAGTCTGAATGAGGGGTTTTCATCCACTAATTCAGTAATGAAGATCAGGGGGTTTTTGTCCTCCAGTTCCAAGCCTAGAGGGGTTTCATCCTCAAGTTATTTGAACCGAAGTACAATGCTCCAACAAGGAGCAGAAATCAGAAAATAGAAATATTCATCAATGCCTCCATCCTCTTCCTTGCTTGGCCTCTCTTAAATAGAGTTTCCCTCCAAAAGACATAACTCTTCATATGACTCTTGATTGATATTTGAGGGGAATTCTTTAAAATAATTTTTAATTTTAAGAGACGTTTTTATTAAGACTCTCTTAAGTAATTATTATTATTTTAATCCCATTTTGAAAAGGGGACATTACACTCCAGCCATGGTCTCCACAGGCTTTATCTTCTTTGGTGAAAAATCTTCCTCTCACATAGTTATATGTAATGATTGTACTATATTACATTGTTTTTTAATGACATGTTTTGGTTAACCCATTTTGGGCTCAACCATCCTAGTTTATCAGAATCTCTTGTTATACTTATTGTGCTTTTAGCCTTTTAACTTTTCTCCCTTCATTTTTTTAACCATTGAAGCTCATTATGGCTCACTTTTATGATTGTAAGTTTGTAACTGGCTGTACTCTTTTTCTCCACCTACTTAGTTTGTTCATTGAGGGGTCTTTCACTAACATGATTATTTAATATTTGTACTTGTACTTTAACCACATTGAGTTTACCCCTTCAAGTCTTATTTGCATTGTTTTTGTGTTTTTGCATTTTTTTTGTTTGTTTAGTTACTTGTGAGAACCTAGGGTCTTCTTACTCAGGTACTTTGCTATTGAAACTGAATGCATGGTATTAATCAGATATTTTCAATTATGGATTTATACCCAACAGAATGTTGACAATGATATTTCACAAGCAATTATAGCTTGCATTGACATTATTATCTACTTCAAGTTCTTATTGATTTTATGTAGGCTGTATACTCAAGTTGAGCCACCATGCTATCTACCTTTTCATTGCATTAGTCCTTCAATTCTCCTGTTCCTATATTTCTTTGTTTCTTTCTTCTTTAGCCATGCTGGATCCACTATACACTGTATGGTTAACATGACAATTCTCCTGGTTGGAGTACAATAAAGAGTTGCACATTCCTAAGTGAATGAAGACCCACTGACATCATTGTATAACAATAACCTGCATAACATTGAGAGGTGGTGTTCAAGGATTTCATTCTCACTACACAAATGGCAAACCACATAATGGCATTGGCAACTTCACTACAGAATTGTCCAAGCAATGTAAATACTTTCAAAATTTAACTTTCTAGAGGTTTATGCCCAGCAGAATATTGACAAAAATCCAACGCATACAAATGGCTAATGAAATAAAGATCAATTTCTTTTCATGACAATTAAAACTTGCTTTCATGATGTTATCTTTTCACATGTATTTTAAATAGTTCAGATACTCAAGTTGGGCTACTGTTTCAAAGTGGTTGTTACCTGATTGGTAAGGATAATGGTTTATCACACCATCCACCAAGGTACAAATTCCTGATGACACCCAATATAGAGAGGCTCAGGTTCAGTCCCTGGGTGATTTTGAGGGAATGGATCTTCCTAGTCATGGAAACTTAGCCAAAGATGTAAACACTTATTCAGCATGTTGTAACCAGCTACTTAAGGGCAGAGATGCCAACATGTAAATTGGTTGTAGCCATCAAAAAAATAGGTTGAGCCACATTTTTATCATAGTAGTTAAGTCTCCCAATTCTATATACTAAAATCATCCTTTTGATTTAAAACTGTGTTTAACAAAACAAAATAGATGAAACTTAAAGAAAAACTATATGCTTATAATCCAAGTAAATGTGCTACAAAAGTGACAAATCATGTATGCATGTTACAAGCACTGCATCACTTATGAACTGGTCAGGAAAATGCGGCAGTCCAAGCTACATTCAGTTTCAACTTAATTCAGATTACAAAATTGTTTCTTCATTTTATAGCAAATATTAAGAGAGGTGAATTTCGGTATGCTTTTTAATTGTTTTTCTGGTTATGACAGGCACCTACCTTGACATCAAAGAACTACTCAAGCAATCAAATAGAAAGTGATACCAACAAATGGTCCAAAATTGGATCACTTATGTTGGTACAACCAGCCAAAATTGAATCCCTTATGTTAGTACAACCAGCTAACTTAGTCACTTGTTCTGATTGAAGCTAATCCCATATGCTAAGCACCATTGTTGAATCATTCTTGAAAAAAAGGGAACCTAAACTATGTTTCAGAATACAACTGTTGGATAAAAACAGAGAAAGAGATGCAGTGAAGGACCTGACACTTAGAAGTTAGAAGTAACTAGAACTGACAAAAAATCAGACATTGGTGACAGGTTTGACCGGAATCAAGCAAGTTTCACTACTTTGAATGCAGTTGAACCTGTCTCTCATAATACTAGGCATGCAGAATGGTCTGACCATGGCCGAGCACATTAAAAAGAAAAAACATAAGCAATGTTTGTGGGCTCTGGAGGATCTAGGATGTGTCAAAGGTTTATTTTCAGTTACAAGGATACTTGGGTTTCTTCTTGAACTTGTGCCATTTTCTTGTTAAAAACTCCATGAGAGATCATTGTAACAAATCATTCCATTGTTGGTGTTTTGAAAAACGTTTATTGTAAAGGCTTATGTTGCTTTAATGACTCAGCAGATAGCTTGTAAGTTGTATGGTGCTTGAACACTGTTGTTTTGTGCAAGGGAAGTCCATGAGAGCTTATTTGAAGACAGTTAGCCATTGTAGCAGTTAATGAAATACTGGCTTGTATAGGAAACCCTTCATGCTTAAAGAGATTTTCCCCATTTTTGAGGTTTTTCCAGGTCATACTGTCATTATCTTTCATTTGAGTTACTGCTTCAGCTCTTTGCTTGTGGATACGTGCTTGTTTTCATTGTAAATTAATCTTAACAACTCTAAACCGCATATATGTGAACAGTTTTTTCAGACATGTGGAACAGCAACTTATGCAATCAATATACATTAAGGATGAATACAATCCCTTTTGGTGAGCCTATAGTGGAATCAGTGTTACACCCCAATTGTGTAATTACTATTTACTATTACTATGTAGGGTAAAATGTAAGAACACTTTGTGCCCTAGTTTTCGATGCTTGTTTTGGTTTTGTAAATTTTTGTGTTTTGTGAGGGTTTTCTGCTTTATTTGTATTTTTTGAATATGTATAGAAAAGAAATGCAAAGCATAAAGGAACACAACTAACTACGATAGATAACTTCTCCAATGTATTGATCAATATTCAAAGAGAATAATTTATTTAATATTACAATCATACCCGGAGAAAATAGGTAAATGTTCATAGCTGCTAGGTAAACTTCAGTCAAAAAGCACACTCCTTGATGAACCAATTCTCCTCCAATAGGCTGCCTTTTTGCTCCAAAAAGGTATGGCTGGATTCCCTAGGCCTAGGCACCCCTTGTGTAATTTTCTTAGATTTTTTTGAAGCCTCCAATGTCAAAATCGCCCCTCCTAGAAAGGGCCGCCCTCTACTGCAAATGATGGCTGGTAAAAATCAAGGCTGTACCTCTTTTGAATCTGATATAAAATGATAAAGGATAAATTTGAAACGCCTCTTCTCAGTCTTGCAATCTCTAAATAATGCAATCAAACCCCCAGTTTGTCTCTCCAATTTGCACAAATAGAACACATGTATGATGCCCTCCTGTATGCTAAATTCAGTAAATATTTCACTACTTCAAAAGGCTGCAATCACTGAAGAATGAACGTTCTCCAATGGCTTGAAGATTGAAAACCCTTGGCTTTCACTTCTCAGACAAATTTCACCCAAAACCCATGCTCATTAAAATGAATTCTTTTTTTATCTCCAAGGCAAATATATAACCCTTCACAAGAGGTCGATTTTCTCCACAAAAGGCAATATTTTTAATAACATTAAAATGTTTCACTTTATACAATTAAATATTTCATCTCCAACCTTGGGATAGGCGCCCTCAATTAATTATTTAATTTGGCCCTCTTTTAATGATGATTTGACCCTCAAGTTATAACATTAAAATATCAACTTTTTAATAAATTAATGTTATTGAGCCAATTAAATATTAATATCTCCTTAAATACATCATATCTCATCACGCCATCTAAATTGGGGACTCATCTGATGATTCTCCATACGATCACATGCCTTACTAAAAATAGTAAGGGTCCCACTCTATCCATATCTGACTTACTATAAATAGTAAGTTGAGCATACTGAGTCTCGGAAGCCTCAAATGAAAGCCAAAGCTGATCATCACTGAACATTGGAGGTGATACAATCCTCAGAGGACCCTCTAATCACCTCCATTAGCCTACGAGGGTTATAATGGTAGGCTAATCTACTGAATACTGATGTCTCGCTTTGGAGGGGACATTACATAAAATGTGAATGTAATGTGAATTCAGTGGATGAATAAATTGTACTTATACTTTGTTATCACTGCTTTATGAATGAATGTCATCTCATTTAATATTATATGAAGAATGCATTTATGTGATTGGATGAATATTGTATTAATATTCTAACTTTGGAGATGTATTATGTATACTACATATTTTGTAAACAATTGACTGTCGTGTGCAAGTGTTAGTGATTGTAGGTATATGTTCAATTCCTCCAAGCAGAGGGGAAGTATCACTCAGGAGAAGGTCTTGGTCGGGTAACCAGTATCGTAACCTATCTGAGCTTACACACACCACAGTAGAATAATTGAGTCAGGTTATTAAGTGTGAAGTTGGTAAGTCATCCCTAGTCAATATGTTTGCATTAGTAAGAGTCTTGTTTACTTTTGAGTACATTATTGAGTGATGTTTATTTGTTTGAGCTTGAGAGTTTTTTCCTTGTTACTATGTTTGTATTGATATGTGGAACATACGAGGAATATGTATATGCACACACATGCATGCCAATGATAGACTATATGCACAAAGGAACATGTACATGAGGGTACATAGGTAGACGTATCTATGCACACTCATGCACGAGTTGCTTATGTGCATGGAACTATCTGATGGATCTCACGGCATGTATATGTATACGTATAGATATATTGCTCGTAGGTTCTAATCAATACCATAGTAATTGTATGTGATTTTGGTGTATGAATCGAATATATATATCCATATACGCATATGGTGGCAAATGGACATGCCCATACGAATGTATCGATACATGTATACATACATACGTATACATGTACATAAAGGTATATGTGTGTGTGTGTGTATACACAACCGATATATTAATATATATGTGTGTGTGTGTGTATACACAACCGATATATTAATATATGTGTGTGTGTGTGTGTGTATACACAACCGATATATTAATATAACAATGTGATTGCTATCTTGATGTATTCATTTGTATATCGATTATATATACATGCTTTATTGACATATGATAAGTATGAATATATATATATTAACACATTAAGTCGATGAAGTGATATAGAATAGGTCGACGCCTCTTTTGTGGAAGTCATGGACTTTGTAAACTCTTTATACTCTGGTTTTATGTATTGACCAACATTTGTTAAAGCATGTAAATCTGTCAATGACTTTATCAATCGATTTAATATATGGATTTAATATATGGATCGACTCATATTATGACTTAGTCGATAGAGGCTTGGTGTTGAAAATCTGATATTGACTATTTCTGTTAAGAAGGATATTGCGCCATCTATGAGAATGAATAAGGAGGCTTTGGCGCCACCTTTGAATCCTTTTTCTTGTAGATATCTATTTTGAGATGCAAACCGAATTCTATCATGTGGGATTTGAATTGGTATCTAATTGTTGTCATTTAACTAAGTCGACCTGTAGCTATTTAAGCCGAGTATGTGCTTATATGTTCGCCACCTTTTGAGCTGAAATAGATGTGTTGTTGTGCATGCTTGCTGCTGTCAAAACCATGCCTAAACTGTAGGCAGAGCAGTTACCTGATTGCTGTATAAATAGAGGAGTAAGTTCAAACTTCATTTGTTTGGACGCATTCTTCTATGTATTATTTCTTGACCAAGTTGTTGCATTTTATCTACATTTCTATCTGCAATATTCTGTCAAGAACAGTGAGTGAGAGCCTTGAATTTTAGAGAGAGTTTATTATTAGTTTGAGAGAAGTATTTGCCAACTTGTGAGATTAGTGGTGATCAAATCTTTGTTGAAGGATCGATACCACGCTAGTTGCTGATTTGGAAGTGTTGTAACTGCAGCCAGATAATTGGAATGCTTATCATAGGCATGAGGTTATTTTTCCCTTGTTTGTATTAGTGCTGAATGATTTGCTTCTTGAATGTTTAAACCAATATTTTATAGTTACTTGCATTTAAGGAAAAGTAATGTTTGCTTCGAAAGAAAAGTGGAAACTATTTACTCTATTTTGGGTAATGTTTGTAATTACTCCATGATAGGAGAGACTATTTGTCATAGGTATTGTTATTATACTTGATATGATTAAGTATGGATACGAAAGACTATTTGTCATAGGTATTGTTATTATACTCAATATGACTTAACATGGGTAGGAGAGATTGTTTGTCATAGGTATTGTTAGTATACTAGATATGTTCAAACATAGACAAGCTTAAGGAACACTCATAACTAGATATTTAATTATGCTAGATGGCTAGTAGGTTACTCCTGGGATTGTTATCCAGTGAAGGGAGGGAACTAGTAGGTTACTCCTGGGAATGTTGTCCAGTGAAAGGAGGGAACTAGCACTTTGCTTTATGAGTTGTGTTTCCTTAGGTTGTTTAAGAGATAGGTTATCCTGGGGAGTAGCTTGCTCGTGGAGAGGGATTGCCTAAGCATAGATATAATGGCCTTAAGGTCAAAATGAGCTTGTTATAGTGTAAGTGAATGGTAGACCATCACTCGATTATACTAAATGAGAACACTTTGGCCAAAGTAGTGTGATTGCCTTAGGCTACACTGTCAGTTCACTGTGCCAATTTAAATGCATGAAGGATACCTAGCATGTTGATGTTTATGGCAGCATCATGGTCTTCTTCCAGCAATCTTCTTGATGACAAGATAATAAATTAAATAATAGCTAAGGCTATTTAATTTATATATATAGCGATTGGATAAATTCAAGAGACACGTCATTAATAATAAATGATGATTAATTATTGAAGATGGCCGACCTTCCTTGTAATCAATATTATTTGTAATTTCCTTGGTGGCCAACCTAGCTTTTATTTGTAATTATATTTTGGTGGTCGACCTTCTCCTTGAAGAGGTGCGACCTCTCTTGCACAATGTATATATAGAAGCTCATTCCTCCTCATTCAATAACAGGCAAGTTCGAAGTCTCTTCTCTTCTCTCAAGTGCGAATTACCAAGAGCAGATTGCGAATTCATCAAGTGCAGATTGTGAAGTCATCAAGAGCAGATTACGAACTCTTCAAGAGCAGATTTGAGTTGCAAGGAAGTGCAGATCATTTATCTATCATTGCATCTTGTGAAGGTGCTGATTATTGGCCTTGAGATTGGCCTCATTGTAAAGTAACTTGTTGCCATTACATATATCTAAGAGACATATATTTGTTGCTGGGTTTTTTCTCCCTCAAGAGGAGGGTTTTCCCAGGGTATCTGCTGTGTCTTTGTGTCTGATTTTGAATTAATTTCTGTGCATTAAATCTGATCATAAAACTAACATAGCGTAGGTTATAAATCCTAGTCATGTAAGGCACAACACTAAGCTCAGAGTGGTATGTCGTACGAGGTTACCCAACCAATACGTTCGTCGAAGGGTAAGGCCATCTATCATTGATAGATGTGCGGGGGACCCAATATGAGTCTGTGGTTGGCGGAAAAGCGCTTGAATGATGCTTCTCCTCCTCAGCAGGTGACAAAAGACCAAGGTTTTGAAAGGCGGATTCCTAGACCGTCTATATCTTATGCTATGAAGCTTGAAGGAGCTGTGTATGTAGTTTTGTACTTTCTTGGTATATTGTACTTTGGGAAATATTGTGATGGAATGGAAATCCTTATTGTATGTTGTAAAGCATCTTTGTTCATATATTATCAATAAAGAAAGGAAAAAAATTTATTGCAATGGCTTATTACACAGCTTATTTTCCTCGCGCGGTGAAAACTTAGGAAATTTACTTCAGTGAAAATTTGGAATATTACAATCAGACTAAAAATAGATCAACATATTTAGAAACTAAAAATAGATCAACACATTTAGAATTTTATCTTACTATTAGCACTTGTAAGTGGATATTGACTGTTAAAACTCCCACAAAGTGAATGTAGATGCTGAAAATTACCAGATGGTGTTTGCAGAGTAAATTCACATTCAAGCTTTCAAATCTACATATTAAATAAAAGATGCATGTAGATCATTGATAGACCTAAAACCAGTATTTGAATACCACAAGTTAATCTGAAAGAAGATATTTGTACCTCAAGCTGAAAGCAAACATTTTTCATGTCAACAGTTGGCACACCCAAACACTTGATTCTGACAGCAGGTGCATATCTCCAATTGTTATGTATATCATTTATCATGTTATGCGTCAATCCATCCCTACCTGGAAAAACAGGAAAATACTAATAATAAGGAATCTATTTCTGAAAAAGACTTTAAAACATTAGATTAACATAGAAAAAAAATCCCCATGTATATCAAAAGTAGATATGGTAACAATCCCTGCAAAAAGAGTTAAATACATTAGATTAACATAGAAAAAAATTACATGCAGATCAAAATGGCTATGGTATCAATCTCTCAAAACATAACATAGAAAAAATTGACATGCACTCTCTCTCTCTCTCAACCATCACGCTGAATGGTGAATGCTTTAAAAACAAGATTTGGAATGGAGTATGACCTGCATGCCAACAAGCCTATCTTGTTTGCAATAAATTGAAGCCCGCCTTACCCCTCTCCCCTCTGCTCCCACTTCAATTCAACATCGAAGTCCCCCTTTAGATTAACATAGAAAAAATATTCACATGTATATTAAAAATCGATATAGTAACAATCCATTGAAAAAGACGTAAAAAAATTAGATTAAGATAGAAAAACTTCATGTGTGGGTTAAAAATCATTATGGTATCAGTCTCTCAAAACAGTGGATTCTCTCTCACTCTCTCTCTCTCTCATGTAAGAAATCTTCTTGCCCTAGATTTTGTGTCTCGTTTTTTTGTTTTATGTTTTGCAATTTCTTTGTGTTCTCACTAGGGTTTTTTTTGCTTTTTTTTGAATTCTTTTGCAAATAAAGACACAAAGATGATAATTTTGTCGTCATTAAAGTCTGATTTTATTAGCACTCAGATATTTATAACAGTCCATTACATGCTCAATCCACGCTCAAAAGTTGATGGCCCTTTATTACAAAGTCTCTAATAGATAGCACAGTGTTAACAACAAGTTTTGGGTGACAAAGTAAAGCTTGAACAGTGATTTTCTGAGTGTTGTTTATGGCTGATATCTCAAACTGGGCACTCAAAATTACATGTACAGTCATAGAAGATTGAAGTAAAACTTCAGGAAATAAGTGAGCCTCTTTCTGAGCCCTACAACTACAGATATAGCAATCTGAAATACAAACAGCAGTACTAAATTTATCTCAGACTTATAGATGCATAATGAAATATTGATAAATACCCATTTGCTGCCTTCTAACGTGGTTCTGAGACATTAGCAATGGTCTGGGATATTGCAGCAGACATAAGAACTCCTGTAGCAGCCCATAATCAAGCCCAGCTTCGTAGATAGACTCAGAAATTATTGTCTTTATAGAACAAATCAGTATTTAACCCTTGCTTTAATATTCACCACGTCACTGTAGCGCGGGTCCTGTAGCGCTACTATTCACGTCAATGTAGCAACAAACATAAATTTTGATTTGCAAATGATTAAATCTTAATCTTCTGCAATCTTTAGATCTGCAAACATATAACCTTGAAACCCTTGAATAATCTTTGTATTTCTTCACCAATATGCTCAAATAGAACACCTGTACGATGCCCTCCTGTATGCCCATTTCAGTAGATATCTCACTACCTCAAAAGGTTGCAACAATGGAGAGTGAACGTTCTCCAATGGCAAACTGATTCAGAAACCCTTGGCTTCCTCTCTCAGACAAAAAACTCATCAACACCAATGCTCAATCCCTAATGAATAAAATCCAACTCTTGAGGGCATTTTAAAGGCTTTCTTGAGGAGGTGTGATTTTCTCCAAAAAAACATCATTTAAATCATTTTAAATAAAATTATCATTTGCACTTAGGAAATATTTTAATATTTCACTGAAGTAGGCGCCCTCAATTAAATAATAATATGGCCCCCCTTTTAATGATAAATTGACCCTCAATATTAAGTTAAGTTATAATTTAATATTATAATCTTTTAAATAATTAATGTTTATTTAAGCCAAATAAACATTAATATCTCCATGAATACTCATTATTTTTGAGTGTCGTCTGAACTGGGAGCTGATCTGATGGAGTTGCATACGACCACACACCTTACTAAAAATAGTAAGAGTCCCTCTCTATCCATTCCTGACTTACTATAAATAGTAAGTTGAGCATATGGAGTCCTGTGAACGCCAAACGAAAGCCAAAACTGAATGCCACTGAACACTGGAGATGATACAATCCCCAGAAGACCCCCTAACCATCCTCATTAGCCTACAAGGGTCAGAATTATAGGCTAAACTCCTCTGACAATTGATGTCAGCTAGAAGGGGACATACACTCCTACCCTCCCTCTCCCTCTCCCTCTCCCTCCCTGCCTGCTGCATGATGAATACTTTAGCAACAAATTTTCTTCAAATATGATAAATTTCTCTCAATGTGCTGAATGATTAATACTTTAGCAGAGACTTTTCATTAAAAACAAAATTTGGAATGCAATATGTCCTGCATTCCAACAACCGCATATTGCTTCCAATAAATTGAAGTCACCCTTTCAAAGATAGTCTAAAACATAGTTGGAAGACACGCTGAGTTGCCGAAAACTCACTGAGTCATTCTCATGACAAGTTTTTGAGAGAAACTCACCAAAAAAAACTCCCCGAGTTTTTGGCAAGTCCGAGCCAAAAACCCATGGGTGGCATATAAAGCGCAGGTCAAGTCAAAAAAAGACCCCAAAACAATAAAACTCGGCTCCAAAACAGCAAATGAGCTCTGCAAAACCCCTCAATGCATTTTTTGCCTTCAAACACAGCATTCACAGCATTTTGGCATCTAGGAGAGGAGATCGAAAAGGGTTTTAAACAAATTTTGAAGGAAAATTCGAAGCACAAGTCAGTTTGTTGTTTTTTGTTTTTTGTTTTTTTTTTTTATATTTTTCTTCATTTTGACTGCAAAATCCAACATTGAGGTTAAAAAAAATTCATCATTGTCATGTCCCTGAAATTGCAACACTAAGAAACCTGAGCATTAAAAAGCAAATGAATAAATAAAATAACAATATAAATATTATAAATATAGTATAAATATCAAACAATTTAAATATTATATTATTATTATTACAATCATGCTATGTTAAATACATATAATATAAAACTGATATACACTATATTATATAAATATAGTATAAAATACATATAAATATAAAAATATTATAAAATAATTATAAGCAGTTAATAAACTACAGTGATTAATATAACTGATAAGGACAAACAAAGGCAGCGGTCATACTACAGCAGTTGACTAAAGGTAATAATCAAAGACTTTAGGCATCGATCATTGGTAATGGTCAAAGGTAACCACGTGGGCATGGAGGGACACGATGGATGCAATAAAGCATCCTTTCATAAGTAAACATTACAAATAAATATGTTAAAATAGACACTGATATATATATATGATATAGATAGCAACGATTATGATACAAGCAGCAATCTATAAGGAGAAGGCAGTGCTTAAGGATCTGTTTTATTATTTATTTATAAAGGCAACATATCGATTAAGTGTGGCAGGAAGCAGCGTTAGTGAAAAGTAATAAGGCAGCAATCAAGATTAAGGAAAGGCAGGTTTGTTAATAAAGAAACGTGTCTTTTCAGGAAGCGGTCTCTATTCAAAAGGATGCGTCTCTTTAAAGAGACATAAAGATATAAATAAGGATAAATAGAAAAAGAAAGGGGATCATCGTGGGAATGAAAAGAGAAGAATACATAAATACCTTCTGCACCCAAAAGAAACCCCGAATCATTTCAAGAGGGATATCCTGATCCAAACAAATCGTTGACTGGAGATACCAAAGGAAATCTGCGAACTGGTTACTGAAGGAAGGATTATAAGGCAAATTAAGTGCAGATGGAAGAGAAAGAAAATAAGCAGATTTTAGAGCAGATGGTGTGTGGATTTTAAAGCGGAAAATATAAAGGAGATCAATGCAGATTTAAGGGGATAGATAACCAGTTTGGAAAAGGAGAATATAATGATCAAATGAATACATATATAAAGATAAGTGAATATCTATAGATAATGTGTATATGCAAAGGTAGTTAGACTGATTTATAATAGTTGTAGATATATATGCTTATATATATAAATAACACGATTATGCAATAATAACGCTTGCAACAATTGTTGAGCCTTATACTTGTAATTATGATGCTTTAGTATAAATAGGGAAAACAGATTTTTATTTATTTGATTCACACTAACAATATCTTCAGAGTGTTAAAAACAGATGAATCAATTATGAGGAGAAAGAAATCAGAATTTCGGATATCCTTGTGAGTATAGCAGCCGACAGGTGAGTAAGAGATGATCAATAGTAAAAGGGATATATACTATGAACAAAGAATCATTTAATAGAAGATATTGTCTTAAAATCTAATCATTATTCAACGGATTGTGGTATGTCTATCGTAGTTATTTTATGTTTGGTTATTTATATTTATTCTTCCTATGATAGGCTCTACCTAACTATTGTATGCAGAATATATGTTCTGTGATTTATGTTTATTATTCTTGTAGTATGTTATATCTTACTATGGTATGCAATTATATATATATTAGTCATGATGATAGCAGCTCTGTATATTGGCATAAACCTGAGTTATCATACATTGCTAAATATAACATACTGGATATATTACTGATCTGTGTCACTGATATAATATGTAAGAACAGAATATGTGTCTACATTATGGAATGATATTGATATTATCTGACTGTGGCAACCAGTCGTGATAAGGGGATTGAGGGCCTACGAGGAGGGGAAACGGCGTTGGGATCATCTTCTAAGTACACCACCCCATGGTTGATGGTTGAGGCCTACCACATGTGGGCCAAGGGGGCTTATAAGGCTGCCCTTGGGCTTAGAAGGAATGATTTCCAGGACACCCTGCTGTAGTTGCACCCCCAACCTTCCATCATGATGATTAATTGAGCAATAATGGTTCTGATAAGGGGTACGGTGATAGGACACCTCACTAGGCATACCACCCCATATGGACGGCCAAAGGCCACATGGGGTCAAGAGGGGTGAACTGCTCTTGGGCCTAGGGTAGAGGGTTTCTTGGGCACCCTATCAGACCATTTTGTTCCGGGAAGAATGAATTAGAAACCTAAAAGATTCCAATATATTTATGATATGATATTTGTTTCTTGTTATAGATGTTTACTAACCTATTTGCAGATCTTAAACAAGTAGTTGTATCACTAATCTTACTTTCCTTGTTTTCTTTACATATTCCAATGAGAGCATCATATAATATTATCTTGTAAATATTTTCTAATTCTGTCTTGCAAGACCCTAATCAAGTTATAGATATTGCCTAAACCAAATTGATTATTTGAAATTGATAAAATAGGGCAGATTTAGGGATTTTCCAAATTTGGGGACATTATAGGATTAGAAGATACAATCATTGAAGCAGTCTATGGAGCAGGCCTACCACTGGTTGACAGGACAATGCTATTGAAGAACAAAGTAGTTGTAGAACAACGACGACCCTTCATAACAGCAGGGTGGCCAAAGAATGAGTAGAAAAGAAATGAGGCCACAAAAAGTATGGAATTTATGAAGCAAGCAATGGGGATGAAGACAAATGAAGACATTGAATGGATGAAGGTTCTCATAGATGATAGCTCAAAGAGTAAGAAAGTTAAGAGAATGAATTTTTGAAAATCAAGTATTACAATAGATAAATTTGCAGAAATAGGGTAGAATGTTAAGGTTATGTGGATAGTCCTTTAAAATAAAATGGATATACTTACAAATTTTAAAATTCAAATCAAACAGCAATGAAATTCTTGCTAAGTAGTACAATGGGAGCAGTCCCCTTGATTGCAATTTACTAATCAAAAAAATACATTTATTTATATTTATATTATTTAAATATTATTTATATATTTATGATTTTTATATGTTTTCTGTATAAATCATAGTCCCGAGACTCGCCCGAAAGCGCCCAGACGTGGCGAGTCACGCTCCGCGCAACCCTGGCGGCGTCCTGGGAGCGCTGGCGCGGCCGCGTCCAGGACAGACGCGCCAGATGCGCAGCATCCAAGAGAGTCCCAACCCCTGGATGCAACCGGCGCAACCAAGGCCAAAAAAAACATAAACTTAAAGTTTTTTTATATTTTTTTTTTACTTGTATTATCTCTTTAGCCCTAAAAGCAGCCTCATTTCATTCATTTGGCAAAATAGGAGGAGAAGAGAGAGTTGTGAAGAAAAAATAGGAGGAGAAGAGAGGGCAACCAGCAAGCTGTTGAAGACAAATCCAAGGTCATATCATTTGGGGAGCTTCATACCAGCAAGGAAGTGCATTGAGAGCTCATTACCAGTGATTGGGAGGAGTTTGCATTGCATTCCAAGCCAAATCTAAGAGGTAAGTTTGATTTTAATTGATTTTTTTATTTTTTTTAACAAATAATTCATTGTAATTTGTAAAATCATTGTTTTTTTGAGTTTGCATATTTTTTTTACAAATCCTACTTGCAACTTAAATAATTTTAGAAACCCTACTTTTGCAGCCACATTCATTTGCAAATCAAACCATATTATTATTTTCACAATGTCTCAAACCCCAGTCAGAAAAGACCCTGCTTGGAAACATGCTGAAATCTCTCCCGGAATGAAAAGAGGAGACGCAAAATGTAACTACTACAAAACAATATATCATGGAGGCATAAATAGATTAAAATACCATCTTGCACGCATACCCGCCCATGATGCAGTGGGTTGCACTAGAGCACCTCCCGAGGTTGTTCGTGAAGTGCAGGTGCAATTAGAAACTTTTGAAATGCAAAAAGAAATGAAAAAGAAACAGAAGCAGGAGTTGGTGGGTGTTGGAGTTGGACAGGGACTTGGTGCTGTTGGAGATGCTTCTTCCATGCCTCCATACCATCCTAGTGCTAGTGCTTGTGCTAGTGCTTTTGTTTCTGCATCAGCGATGCCTATGTGTACTCCTAGTGCTAGTGGCGCTGCTACTACTAGTGGTAGTGGCAGTATTAACATTGGCCCTAGAGATCGTAAATCTAGGGTGGACTCATATTTTGTACCACGCACTACTCCTGGTTCCCAACCGTCGCTTGAGAACATGGGTTGGAACAAGGACGCACATGATGCAGCAAAAAAGACAATTGTAGACTTTTGGTACTACTGCACCATTCCCTTCCATGTAGCCAGGTAATTCTTTTTCGTTCAATTGTTTTAAAAGTTATATTTAAATTTTAGAATCTAGATGTATCTCATTATCGAATTCAAATTTAAAGTTAAAAACTTAAAACTTTTCATTTTACAATACTTATGTAACTTATTAATTTATGACATGTTTTAGGTCACCTTTATGGCAAAACATGGTTGATGCCATAACCATATGTGGGGCGGGGTTTAAAGCCCCTAGTGAAGATGAATTAAAGGGCCCACTTTTGACTCAAAAGATGGCAAATGTGAAAGCACAATTAGAGGAGCAGCGCAAGCAGTGGAGGATGATTGGTTGCACCATCATCACTGATAGTTGGACCAATAGGAGAAATAGGACACTGCTTAATTTCCTAGTTTCCTCCGGAGGTAATTGTACTTCCCTCAATGCATTGAAATTTGAATTTGATTTAGTGATTAATAATTTAATATGGCTGATTTATGTTTTTTAATTTATTGAATAATTGGTTTTGCTTATTTTTTCAGGTGACACCGTCTTCATGAAGTCCATTGATGCTTCTGCCCAATTCAAAAATGCCACATACCTGTGTGAGGCTATAGAGGAGGTGATAGCTGATGTGGGGGAAGAGAATGTAGTGCAAGTGGTGACAGATAATGCAGCAAATTATGTTGTTGCTGGTAGATTATTGATGGAGAGGCACCCTACTATATTTTGGACTCCATGTGTTGCCCATTGCATTGACCTCATGTTGGAGGATCTTGGCAAGCTCCCATGGATCAAAACATGTGTGGATGCAGCAAAAAAATATGCAAATTTGTATACAATCACACATGGGTGCTTAACCTTATGAGGCAATACACGGGGTTGAAGGAGTTGTCTCGTCCTGGCATCACTAGGTTTGCAACAAATTTTATCACGATGCAATCCTTGATTTGGTCAAGGGCAGCTTTAAGGCCCATGTTTACTAGTGAGGAGTGGCCTTCCTCATCCTTTTCTACAAGCACTGCAGGGATTGCTGTGGCTGATTGCATTTTTTATGAGCAAGGGTTTTGGACACCAATGGATGAGATTGTGAAAGTAAAATTTAATTCTTTATTATGTTCTAATTTTTAATCATATCTTACTTTTATTTGTTTATTTTCATTCACACTTATTTGTGAAACATGTTTGCACTTTGCAATTTATTAAGCCCTTGCTAGTTCTCCTACGAGTTGCAGATGTGGAGAAGCCCGCAATGGGCTACATATATGAGGGCATGGATAGGGCTAAAGAGGCCATTAGATCAGTCTATGGTGGAGTTGAGAAGTATCGTCCCATTTGGGATATCATTGATAGGAGATGGCAAAACCAACTTCATAGGCCCATCCATGCAGCCGCATGTTTCCTACATCCGGCCTTCCAATTCCGCCGTGATCTCCGTGCAGATAGAGAAATTCTTAGTGGGCTCTACACGACGATAGAGCGGATGTTGCCCGATATTACTACACAGATGGTGCGGGAGATAGATGCCTTCACTAAGGCACAAGGAGACTTCTTTGCACGTCAAATGTGCAAAGATAATAGGACAACATTACTGCCAGGTAAAAATATATTTAAGGGCATAATTTTCATCTTTTTATATTATAATTTATTATTAAATATTGAACTTGAACTTGAAACTTGAAATGAGATTGATTTTATTTCTTTTTCTCATCTCAGATAGCTGGTGGCATATGTTTGGTTTTGATACACCGATCCTGCAAAATATTGCCATTCGTATATTGAGCCAGCCATGCAGTTCATCTGGTTGTGAGCGCAATTGGAGTATGTTTGAGCACATACACTCCAAGAAGTGCAATAGATTGACAGTGGAGAGGATGAATGACTTGGTATATGTTCATTACAACCTTCGGCTTCAGGGAGGAGGTTGATCCACACCTGAGTGGATCACTGAGGCTACAGATGCAGTCTTTAGTGATGAGGACCTTGATTGGGTGGACCAGGCAGAGAGAGGCCGAGGTTGTAGCCATGGTGAGGAGGAGGCTAGAGCACGAGGAGACATAGCTGCTGTCGTGAGAGTGGCATGGAGAGTCGACACAGGCAGACTATGGCTGCAGCTGCAACATCATCCAGACCCTTAGACACCTTCAGAGGAAGGATGTGGCTCCACTATGCCATAGGGCATAGAGTCATAGACTTATAGCTATTGTTTTACTTTTGATATTTCATATTTGTATGGAACATTTGATGTCATGGATTTCATATTCCATGAGTTTTGTATACATTTGACTAATTTTATATATCTAAGTATGCTATTTCCTTCAGCAGCGCAACTACAATTTGTGTACTTTATACTTATGTGATCGTTGTATACTTGTGCATGTGATCAAATTTGCTTTTATTTGTGTTGTATTCAATAAAGGGTGCTTGAAACAAGTTTAAAATCCTTAAAAATCTGTAAATTTCTAGGTTTTTTTCAACTTTTTTCATTTTGCCGCGTCTGCACCGAGTCCGAGTCCCGAGTCACCGAGTCGCGCGCCGAGTCACCCTCGCCGAGTCCGAGTCTCGTTACTATGGTATAAATGTACCCAGCCTCCTAAAAAAAATTGTCATACCGGCATACCACACCCACATACCCAAACCCTATTCTAATTCAGTAACTTAAATTTTCTTCAAATTGTATTTTTCCATTTTATTTCCCATTGCTGTGGACTTCAACTATTTTCAACAGTTTTCCTAACCATGCAAGAATTCAACTCATTTCTGATGATTTTTAACGATATTTTGCAGTTATTTATGTTTACATTATGAATTTGAGTATTTATTTATGTTACATGGCATTTCCAGGATGGGGATAGCAGGGGATGCATTTCAGGGATGGCAGTCCAAGAGCCATTTTTGGGGAACAGCAAAATATATGATTTTTTTAATATATTTATAGAGAGAGAGAAAATCAAATATGTTCTCAAGTAAATGGATCATTCTTAAAAAAGAAAAAATGGTGCAAGATGGCGAAAAGGAGCAAAAAATGCAGGCGAGCAAGGTAGGAAACACTGGGCAGACTATGAAGAAGAAGACCGATCAGAGAAGGGTGTGACAAGGGAGAGAAGAGAGGAAGCGAACACCCATATCCCTCAATGGGTATTTACCAATGGAGACTGGGTGGATAAGTGCCACCCAAGCTACTTCAGGAGGGATGACGGCAACATGTGCCATAAAACCAGACAGGGTGGAGGGAGTCGAAGCCAGCAGAGCACCTAGGATCAATACCAAGAAAAAGGAATAGGAATGGAGAAAATTGGATCGCTCGTGGTAGCTTTCCAAATCGCAGGTGTGGGTGGTTCGGGAAAAAAAGAAGCCCTAGGGCTGAGACATCGGCGAATTGGAGAATCGTAGAGGAAAGAAGGCTAAAAAGAACCAGTAGCCCTTGGATAGGGAAAAGCAAGAACACTAAAGAAGCGGGTCAACATCAACTCGCTGCAGATCAGATTGATCGGAGGTGGCCACAAAATGAGCAAAGGAAAGTGGCCAACAACAGCGGTGACCCAAGAGGAAAGACCCCAGAAGGCCGAGCGGGGGAAGAAAAATCATAGACAACGTGGGGAGTGCAGCCAGGTGCTAAATGGAGTAAGGGAAAGCAAGCAAAAAACTCAAATCAATTATGGAACCAGGGCAATAGAAGAATGGGAAATTGAAACTATCAAAGGAAAGGAAGAGGAAGGGAAACCAATGCAAATCTCAAGCCGTGGGGAAGCAAGTCGTTTTCGATGCCAACGGAAACTATTAAATCAAGGGTTCTAAGATTGAAGGATCGAGCCCTATTTGCAAAATGGTGTGGCCTAGGATGCCCGAAAGAAGAAATCATAGAGTGGTGGCAGCAAAACTTCAAGGATTGGGTAAGTGTTCAACAACTACCAAACTCCTTCTTCCTCATTGAATGCATTGACATAAATTTAAAGCAAGAAATTGTGTACGGAAATCCTCTGTTCTTTAAGGGATATAGCTTTCATTGCAAAAATTGGGAATCAAACATTGACCCATGGAATTACACAATCAAAAAAATCCCCACATGGATAAAACTGGTTGACCTCCCATCCAAATACTAGAGTGTGGAAGCTATGATAAAGATTGGGGATGCCCTAGGGGTATGTTTGGGAGTAGATGAAGATTTCATTAATGGGAAGAAAGAAGCTGAAGCTAATATACTGGTGGAAATTGCAAAAGGGGTAGGGATATACAAAAATTTGGAAATACTATTTGAGTTTGGAAGCTAGAATCAGAAAGTGGTCAGATGCAAAGGATTACAAATCGGAAGCTGTTTATTCAGGGAGGCTGTGAGAGAAGGATGTTCATGAGGAATGACAACTGAAAAGGACAGCCCCAATGGAGATGAGCAAAATGGAATAAAAGAGATAACAGAAAAGGAAAGTCTCCCAGAGAGTCCGCAGAAAACCCTAGCCCTAGACAAAGGTTGCATAGGGCAAATATCTAGCACAGGGTCCAAAAAGAGAAAGTTGAGTGGAAACATTTGGGAAGCAAGAAAGGATCTATGCCAAAAAATAACATATGATGTGTGTTGAATTTACATGATCAGATTTAATGCACAGAAAAATAATTCAAAATCAGACAAAATAACACAGCAGATACCCTGGGAAAACCCTCCTCTTGAGGGAGAAAAACCCAGCAACAAAGATCTCTCTTATATTTATGATATCAGTGGCAACTATACACATTACAATGAGGCCCAACACAGACCAATATTCAGCACCTTGAATAGAATAAACAACAAAACCAAACTGTTACACTTTAAGACTCAAGTTCAGTCTTATAGGAATTTGCAGACTGCCCCTAAATGACTTACAAATTGACCTTGAACAATTCGCAGTCTGGTCTTGAGGAATTTACAGAAAACTGACCTCACAGAGTTCACACCTGAGAATAATTCGCACTTGACAGAATTCACTCTTGACAGAGATCTGATTTGACAGAGTTCGCAATCTCTTGTTCTTTAATGATTCACAGTCTCCTAATAAGATATTCGCAACCTCTGAACTTTGATGATCTGCAATCTGCTAACAAATGATTCGCACTACGAGATGAGATATATCACACATGAAGGAATTCGCACTTTCCTGATAATGCTCACAAGATGATCTTCGCACTACATATGTTCGCACTGTATAATATATATTCGCACTTATGTGAATAACCGAACTGAATTGGGTCATTACAATGGACGAATCGATGTGTATATATACAAATGAATGGGAGAGATACATCCCTTCAAATCCTTCATGTCGGCCTCCAAGAAATCGCGTCTCTTCATAAATGGAAGTCGGCCTCAAATATTAAATGTCTTCTAATAAAAGATTTGACTATGAATTTGTATCTTCACATGTCGGCCATAATCAAAATATAAAATGAAGTTAATACAAAACAACGAATATAAATTAAATAGCCAACGGGCTATCATTTAATTTATGTTTCCTCAATAGGGCTGAGCTGGAAGGATCGACTGAAGCTGCAATATCATTAACACTCCCTCTCAGCTAGGGAGAGAACTTCCAGCTGCACAATATGAATCATCTCAATATGAGATCCATCAACCATCATTGCCTGCAATCAGATATAAAGAGAAGGATATCACCTCAACGTGATGACGAATATCATGGCTACATCCATGTGTGAAACAACATATCACCTCATTGTGATATTGACCACCATGGCTACACCCATGTATGGAAAGGAGCTTATCACCTCATCGTGAAAGCATATCACCTCATTGTGATATCAACCATCATGGCTACACCCATGTATGGTATGTACAAGTGTTCATCACTTGCGTGATGTTGTCACCTCAACGTGACTTTCACCATGGCTCTCCCAGAGGGTGAAACACAAGTACACAAAAATCATCACGGACTCTCTCACGTGATGCTATCATGGAGTCACACACATGACATCCACCATGACTCAGCTCAGAGGGTGGAAACAAGGGCTTTCACCTCAAATTCTTCCGTCTCAGAAGAAAATGCATTATCAAGGGCTTGCACCTCAAATTCTTCCGTCTCAGAAGAAAATGCATTAACAAGGGCTTGCACCTCAAATTCTTCCTTCTCAGAAGAAAATGCATTAACAAGGGATTTCACCTCGAACTTCTCTCACAGAGAAGAACTCATTAAACAGGGTCATCGATGCTGAGACTCTTTCTCAGTTAAGGCTGGATTCTCCACCATACCAAGCTTATCTCGAAAGTACACAAACTTTATCCTGGCGAGTGGCTTGGTGAGAATATCTGCCATTTGCTCATCAGTGCTGATGTACCTCAACTGTACAGCCTTACGCAATACCATATCTCTAATATAGTGGTACTTGATCTCAACATGCTTGGATCTGTCATGAAACACAGGATTGACAGAAAGCTTCACACAACTCTGATTATCACAGTAAATGATAGTAGGCTCCATTGATTGTCCAAACAATCCTGCCAGGAGCTTACGAAGCCACACTGCTTCTTGAGTTGCCATACAAGCTGCTATGTACTCGGCCTCTGCTGTACTCAATGCTACAGATGACTGCTTCCTGCTGCACTAGGAAATCATAGCAGAACCCAAACTGAAGCAACAACTAGAGGTGCTTTTCCGATCTGTGACACAACCTGCCCAATCAGAATCAGTGAAACCATGTAACTCCAGGTCTGCATCTGAAGTATACCTCAACCCATATCCAACTATGCCACGCAAGTATCTCAGGATATGTTTAGCTGCAACAAGATGTATCTGTCTCGGATCACACATAAACTGGCTGAGTGCACTTACTGCATAGCAAATATCAGGTCTAGTGTTAACTAGATACATCAAGGATCCAATCAGTTGTCTGTACAATGTAGGATCCACCAAATCTGAACTGGCTGCAGCCTCCTTTAATTTATGAAGATTGGTCTCCATAGGTGTAGACATGGTTTTGCGATCCATCATGCCAAACCTTAATGGTGTACTTCCCTTGACTTAGAATCATTCCATCTGGTTTCTGCCAGACTTCTAAGCCAAGGAAGTAATGCATGAGCCCAAGGTCCTTGAAGTAGAGATTGAATCAACATCATTCTTCAAGAAGCCCAAACTTAACAGGTACCGATCAATCCTTTCGTACCATGCATGAGGAGGCCGCTTAAGACCATACAAGGCCATCTTCAGCTTGCAAACATGTGACTCCTTCCCATGAACCTCAAAACAACGAGCAACAGGAGCAAATGTTTCTTCATAATCAACTCCCTCTTTCTGTGAAAACCCACAAGCTATGAATCTTGCCTTGTACTTCTCAATGCTTTCATCTACATCTTTAAGTACGGGTTGTCCTCTCAAAACACTCTATTCTTACAACATTGCAATCTTCATTTCTTCTCAGCGAGTTACAAAACTTCCTCTTGATCCCTGCTTTAGAACTTGCAAAGAAGACTTCTGGAAGTGAACTCCCTCTAGCCACCAACTCAGTCCCATGGCTGCAAGTTGTGACTTCATGCTTGATCATTTCTTTGGTTGGCATAACTTCCTCATAAGATGCTTCAATCTTTTCATCGCTAAGCAATCTCTCATCACTTTCCTGCTTCTAGCTGTTTACAAAGCATTTAGAGAGAGATTACTAACAGTTTATGACAACTATCCAAAGAAATATCAAGGCTGGAATCATACAAGGTTTACATAAGAGTTTATGAACAATCTTAAAACATGAATAAATAAATCAACATAAAAGAGAAATATATCAAAAAAATTAGAATGAAGGGATAAGGAAACTTATCTTTATTGATTTTGATATATCTTCCTTCTGTCTTTACTGCTCTTGGAAGTGCTAATCTCAGCACAACAAGAGACAATCTGCTCAACACAGAATTCTTAGCTGCATTATGCAGCCAGAATGTAGAACCAGACCTCTCAAGGAATCAAGGCTCTATCACAGTCAATCACAATCATACTTGTAGTCACACTCAGAAATCTAGCATGAAACAACTCACAAGGAGTTGTGTCCCCAAAAAGGTCTTATCCCAGCTTGTTGAAAAAGGAATGCTTCCCGGGTCATATGTGTCCCAAGGTCAAACCCAATGTCCGAAAGGAGAAGCTAAAACAGCAGAGTGACCTTGGCTGAGTGATGTTTCTTAAGAGAACTTACACCAACCTCATGAATACAAAAACCGAGACATGACAAATACTGGACATTCTAAACTGTCACAGAATTCTTCAAAAGATCTTTATGCTAGAGAACACAATTCAAGAGAAATTACAGTCTCTCTATACTAATCACACAAGATCCAAATAAACAGCAAACAAAGAATACTTATCTCTTGAAGGATGCAAATACTGGACACAATAAGACATGTTGCTCATGTGTATAGATCATCACGCAACTTTCATGGCTTGAACACAGGCCCCTGGCAAGATAATTTGAACAAGACTTATGACCGTTTATGGTGCACTTTGTTTTCAGCTGCAATCCACCAGATTATGCAACATTTCTTACTAGCATCACCCAGAGTGTTAGAGATAAATAAGGTTATCACTTATAACCTTTATCAGATCTACACAGGCTTAGCAGATCTATACAAAAAATATAAATATAAATATAAACAACAACAAAGAACAAAAACTTATCTCTTGCTAGATTTGAATTCCTTGCAGTCCATCAAAAGATCATTACTGATCTTGCACTTAAAGTCAAAGAAAGACTTCATAAACTCTTCATTCTAGAAGTCTCAAGGTTGAGACCTAGAATGACAACACCAATTTTTCCAGAATTACATCAACAGGTTCATTCCTTCACTATATCAGCATACTCGATATTCTCAATATTCAGCGATATACTTGATAACTCCCTGTAGATCGATTACATGATGACGCCAATGAGATCTCCTGACAGCAGGTTAAGTAATCACAAGGCTCTAAGATCGCAGGAATAGAGGTTCGCACTAAGAATGGATAGACAAAAGCCATTGAACTCCAATTGGGCTGTCGGCTCAATAAAACCTGCCTCTTGCAATCTATATCCTTTTGTAGATGATTTGCTGCTTCCGAATAATCAATGAAATCTGATCGGATCCTCACCCAAACCCGCTCTGATACCATGTTGAATTTACATGATCAGATTTAATGCACAGAAAAATAATTCAAAATCAGACAAAATAACACAGCAGATACCCTGGGAAAACCCTCCTCTTGAGGGAGAAAAACCCAGCAACAAAGATCTCTCTTATATTTATGATATCAGTGGCAACTATACACATTACAATGAGGCCCAACACAGACCAATATTCAGCACCTTGAATAGAATGAACAACAGAACCAAACTGTTACACTTTAAGACTCAAGTTCAGTCTTATAGGAATTTGCAGACTGCCCCTAAATGACTTACAAACTGACCTTGAACAATTCGCAGTCTGGTCTTGAGGAATTTACAGAAAACTGACCTCACAGAATTCACACCTGAGAATAATTCGCACTTGACAGAGATCTGATTTGACAGAGTTCGCAATCTCTTGTTCTTTAATGATTCACAGTCTCCTAATAAGATATTCGCAACCTCTGAACTTTGATGATCTGCAATCTGCTAACAAATGATTCGCACTACGAGATGAGATATATCACACATGAAGGAATTCGCACTTTCCTGATAATGCTCACAAGATGATCTTCGCACTACATATGTTCGCACTGTATAATATATATTCGCACTTATGTGAATAACCGAACTGAATTGGGTCATTACAATGGACGAATCGATGTGTATATATACAAATGAATGGGAGAGACACATCCCTTCAAATCCTTCATGTCGGCCTCCAAGAAATCGCGTCTCTTCATAAATGGAAGTCGGCCTCAAATATTAAATGTCTTCTAATAAAAGATTTGACTATGAATTTGTATCTTCACATGTCGGCCATAATCAAAATATAAAATGAAGTTAATACAAAACAACAAATATAAATTAAATAGCCAACGGGCTATCATTTAATTTATGTTTCCTCAATAGGGCTGAGCTGGAAGGATCGACTGAAGCTGCAATATCATTAACAATGTGAATATGGCAACTCAGGCAGAAAAAGACCTAAGTACTCTGCTAGAACAAACCAGAGAACTGCAAAAGGACATTGCCCTACAACTAGAAGAGATTTCAAATGAAATGAACAGCCCAAGAACAAGAGAGCAAAAGGAAAAGGAATGCCAGAATCAATCAGAAAGGCCATCAAGGGAAGGAGGGTCTGGAGAAAATGAGAAGGAGAAGGAAGAAGAAGGCATCATGTACATGGGAACATCAACACAAGCTGAGGATGAAGAAGTTGAAAAAGATCTACAAGTAGACGACAATAAAAGTGAAGCAGATCTGGAATCAAATGAGGAGGAACAAGAGGAGGCAGAAGAAGGGGAGATCATGGAATAAAGAACTCTTGAACAATCCCAATCAAAAATAAAGAAGACCAACATCAAGAAAAAAGAAAAGAGGGGACCTAAGACAAACAAGGCCAAACTAGAGATAGTAGCAAATGCAGCTGGACAAATGAAACTGAGAACAGGGAAGGATGTTATCCTTCCCCAGCCACAACGAAGGTCATAACATGGAATGTTAAGAGCACAAATGCCCCTAACAAATGGCATCTGGTCAAGCGCCAAATTGACCAATCAAAAGCAGACATTTTCTTACTGCAAGAAACAAAGTGGGACATAGAAGAAAGCAAAAGCAAACTCAACTGGTGAAGGTAGTGGAAGGGGAACTTTGTGGGAGCCGAGGGAGCCTCAGGGGGACTAGGTGTCCTTTGGAACCCACTAGCAGTATCAGGTGTGGTGGCAAAGGAGAGTATAAATGGATAAAAATAAAATGTAAACTGCTCCAAAAGAATGAGCAGTTTACAATAATAAATGTCTATGGGCCTATAGCCACAGCAGAAAAGAGTAATCTATGGCAACAACTATCCACATCCATAGCAAGTCTCAGGGGAGAGAAAGGAATCCTAGCTGGTGATTTCAATGCTACCCTAAACTATGGAGAAAAGAGGGGTGGATTGGGCAGATCCACTAGAATTCAGTAGGACTTCCAGGAATTTGTGGACACTAATCAATTGATGGACATACAAACAAATAATGGGACCTTCATGTGGACCAACAGGAGAAAAGGCTTCACCAATATAGCAGAAAGGCTAGATAGATTTTTCCTTTTTGGGGATTGGGGAGGAGAGAGTCAAATACAAGAAGCCACTATCTTGCCATATGTTGGATCAGACCACTTCCCAATCTAGCTTTTCATCCAACCAGATATATTCCCAAAAGGTAGCCCGTTCAAGTTTGAAAACATGTGGCTCAGGGATGAAAGTCTCCCAGACTTGGCTGCCAAATGGTGGCAAGAGTTGAGAATTGGGAACCATTCTCACCTATACAAGATGAGCAAAAAATTGAACCATGTGAAAAACAAGTTGAAGGAGTGGAACAAGGAACACTTCAAGAACATCTTTCAGGAGAAAGAGAGAGTAGAAAAAGGACTAGCTGCACTCAATGAACACATCATAGCAAATGGCATGGGAGGTGATGATTTTGAAGTAGAAAAAACACTAAAAGAAGAATTGGCTGAAATTCTAAAAAAGAGGAGTGCTTTTGGAAACAAAAATCGAGGGAAACATGGTTAAAGGAAGGAGATAGAAATACCAAGTATTTCCACAGAATGGCAATAATAAATAGGAGCAGAAATAGAATCACAACAACTAGAAGGGAGTATGGATCAGAAACCCAATCAATGGATGAGGTAAATGAGGAGGCAGTGAACTTCTTCCAAATAATACTAAACAAACCAGCTCCGGAAAATAGAAATGCTCGGGACAAATTCTTAAGCTACATCCCAACAGTAATAGGAGAAGATCAAAACAAAGTACTATATCAGAAAATAAGTATGGAAGAGGTGAAGAAAGCAACATTCTAGCTGAACCTTGATAAGTCCTCGAGCCCAGATGGGTTTCCAGCCAGATTTTTCCAAAAATTATGGGGAATTGTGGGGGAGGATTTGACTTTGGCAGCGGCAGAATCAAGGAAAAAGATGACCATGTTGGGTGCAACAAACCATACCTTTTTCGCCCTAATCCCCAAGAAGAAGGATCCTCAGTCTATGGGGGATTTCAGACCTATTGCATTATGTAACACGGTTTACAAAGTGATCACCAAGATCATAGCCAACAGATCGAAGGGTGTTGTTCTAAGCCAAATCATATCAGAGGAACAAAGTGGCTACAACTCATGATACCCTTCACTCAGCCAAAAAGACAAGGGAGCCCTGTATGATTCTCAAATTAGACATTCTCAAAGCATATGATCTAGTGGACAAACAATTCATAGTAGAGGTGCTCAAGAAATTTGGCTTCATGGAGGAATGGATAAGTTGGGTTAGTAGTTGCATATCAACTACCAAGTTCTCTATCCTAGCATTATGGCAGAGGCTATGGGCAAGGTAATCAGTGCACTAAGGCAAACAAGGGAGTGGAAGGGAGTATCAATAGCAAATGGATTGGAAGCAACAACACATCAACAATTCGCAGACGACACAATACTATTTGGCACGACGAGTAGAAAGGAAGCTCGAACTATCAGAACTTTCCTGGATGAGTATTGCTTAGCATCAGGGCAGAGTATCAATTGGCGTAAATTAGAGGTATTTTTTCTCAATACACAACCAAGTTTGCAGAGGGAGCTGGCAAGGATCTTGGGACTGAGAGTGCCAAACTTCCTAGGTAGGTTTCTGGGAACCTCTTTTCGTTGGCATCAATAAAAAATGTTACTAGGAGAACCTAGTAAACAGTTGCAAGAACAAAATGGGGACTTGTAAAGGGAAGTGGTTGTCATCAGTAGGGAGGCTAATGATGGTGAAAGCAGTGCTTTCTACCATACCAGTTTATTCAATGGCCTACCTAAAGATCCCAGTAGTGGTTGAAGAAAAACTCAATCAAATCTTCAAAAATTTCTTTTGGAGTGGATAAGGGGAACAGCAGAAGCTTCCACTAGTGGCCTAAGAGAAGGTATGTACACCTAAGGTAGCAAGGGGAACGAGTATTAAGCAACTAAAGTTGATGAACATGGCTATGGGGCAAAACTAGTGTGGGATATGTATGTGAAAGGAGAGCAAAAATGGGTGAAAATATTGAGAAGAAAATACTTGGACTCGGACTCCCCAATTAGAATCTTGACGACGGCAGACCCCCCGAGAGGATCAGCAATATGGAATTATTTGTTGGAATGCAGAGACATCATCACCAAGCATGTAACTTGGGAAGTAAGGAATAGACAATTAACATCCTTCTGGATGGACTCCTGGAATGGCAAAAAAGCCTTGGTAACACATCCCAATTTGGAGCAAATCAAAGCAGAGTTGACTCGGATCAGGGGAGATAAGATATGCAATTATGGCAAGACAAAATGGCAAGATGGAGTCCAAAAGTGGGAATGGCACTCCCTACAAGATCTAAATGCCCCACACAATCAAAAGGATGCTTTATCTGCAATCCTTAAAGAAAGAACTTTCTCCCCATCCAATCAAGGAGATACTATAAGGTGGTGTAGCTCAACTACTGGGTCATATGTCATCAAGTTTGGGTACAAAATCAAAATGGTGGAAGCCAGGCAGAACTGGCCTAACAAACTCATATGGGGGAAACACTGCCTCCCAAAGGCGGGTGTTTTTGCATGGTTGGCAATCCAAAAAAGAATCCTCGCAGAGGATAGACTAGGCACGCTTGGAATACAAGGACCAGGGTGATGTGTCCTCTGCAAGAAGAGCAATGAAAATGCGGACCACCTATTATTGAGTTGCCCATATTCAGACCGCATGTTTACTGGCATGGTTCAACATGTGGCCACAATTGTGAAGGAAAGTAATATTTGATAGCATCTAGCCAATAGCCCCCTCAATCATAATTTGGGAAATATGGAAGGAACGCAACAAGAGGATATTCCAAGACAAGGAAATGACTCAAGAGAGACTCCACGCCAAAATCAAAAGTATGATTACTAAAACAATCAATGAGGCAACCCAATCAAAATTGAAGATGTAGATGATCTACACTAATTGGGATGACAAAATGAAAAAAGCATTCAGTGGGCTAGCCATCCCCCAATTGTGTGGACTAGGCCCAAGCGACACCGCCTACAAAAAAAGGAGTGAAGTGGTATGGGAAGCACCAGAAGGAGGGTGGATCAAAATAAACTTTGACAAAGCTATTCGGGGCAACCCAGGGCTAGGAGGAGCGGGATGTGTGGCACAAGATGAATTTGGGAAGATAATTACAGAAAGATCCATTCCACTGGGAGTATGCACTAATAATGAAGCAGAGTTCTGAGCAGCATTGAAGGGCCTTGAACTAGGAGTAGCGATTGGAGCAAAGAAAATACACTTGGAAGGAGATTCGCTAATCACTATTAATGCAATTCGGCTCAATAACACCCCAAATTGGAAATTAAATCATTGGCTACAATAAAACAGCTCCTAGAATAATTTGAGGACTTTAAAGTAAGCCACTTTAAAGTAAGCCACGTATACAGGAAGGGCAACCAAGTGGCAAACAGCCTGGCAAAGGAAGCAGTAGAGAAGGACGACTGACAAAGCGGGTGAAATGGACGATGAGGATACCCGCTTCCATTGAATGATAGCTTAGAAGGCGAGACAGAGCGTGTGCTCAATGGCATAGGCAAACAAATCCACTAAAAAGACAGTGAAGCCAAAATTAGAAGGCATAGATTTTAATAGACAAAGTGGGGCGGTGCTTTAAGGGCAGGTTGCCACGAGGAGCCGTGAAGTTAAGAGTACGGCCCTTAGATTGCCAAAATCAAATGAAAATCTGACACTAAAAGGGTGATGATGTCAAGAGGAGTTTTATAAGATGTCAACGACTTGTGCAGCCGTATTGCAGTAAGGTACCAAAGGACTCAAGGTAACAACGCAGATTCCCAAGTGCAATCAGAATAAAAAAGGAGGGGATAATGAAAAGCATGCAGGCATCAATAACCGTGTTGGAGAAATCAAGAGTATTAAATGGTGATGAGCTAATAGAGCAGCTCACTTGTGGGAATTGGCACATAAGAGTACAGTGGGATAGAGGCCAGCATTGGGAACAGCATGTGCACTAAAATAGCAACTACTCTTGATAATGGGGATCATAGGTAACTGGCAGCGTATGCAACCGAATTGAATGGAAAAGATAGCGGATGGGACGGGGTGGTACACTTCTCTAAGTGGCCATCATAGCGGAGACAAGGGAAATGAGGTTAAAAAGCGCTCAAGGCACACAAAGTGGACAAAGTGAGAACTAGGTCTGGAAAGCTCGAAATTGCAAGATTGTGCGCAGGTTCATCAACAGAGATGGAGACTCCGCTCTTTCTAAACACGACCAATCAATAGCAGTCCTTTTACAGAGAAATAATAGATAAAAGACTGAAAGGGCTGCTAAATTCTTCGCACCCACTAATCCTTTGGGCAACAAAGAAGGTATTGGGGAAAGAATTTCTCATGGCCCGGCAAAGGTTCAAGGCAAATGTGGAGATACCGCCCATGTTCTTGGCCATGCTCTTGTACATGGGGCTCTCGAAAGCGAGGAGCAAAAAGCTCTACTAGATGATCTTTGAACACGCTTGGCTTGGGGAGATAGACGAAGCGCTGGACAACGTGAATGGTAACCTACTTGTCCTGCTGCCACAGCATTACTACATGTCATTCGACAACAGCCTGGAGGTCCCAAAATTTGTGGTGGTTTGTACTCTGCGTCCGCAAGAGTTGGAGAAGAGGTGGGGTGAGATTGATAGGTCAATCTCCTTCCTCCATCGAGCGACAAGCATGACCAACAAACCGGCAACAGGCTGGGCGGGAGCGTACATACAAGCGGAAGGATTGGATGGCAGGGTGGTGGCGGGAGATAGCGAGGATTGGGAGCTCGGAGGAGGTGACAAGTGGCAAGAGCAAGACTCTCGAGATATTGAAGAAAAAGTCAGTCATCCAGCCCATAGTGCATGTGGACTCGAATGCCCAATGATAGCCGATGCAATGGAGGCGAAGAAGATGCATGCAGCAATGTCTGATGAAGACTAGGCATAGGTGCAGAAAATCTCTATTGTGGTTTTTTGGTTTGCTTGGTTTGTCAGGTATTGTCAAATCTGATAATGAATAGTCTATGGTTTGAGAGGGTCATTTTGTACAGTTTAGAACCCTCATTTTGTAAAATGTAAAGGGCAATACATAGTTAGGATAGAAACAAGTAGAATGTAACGGATGGGCCAAACAAACTCTGGTAATCTGAAAGCCATGATGGCAGAGAATGTAAAATCTTTTTGATATTAATATAATGGGTGCTGGCCCTGTCAGCTATTTACCAATCAAAAAAGAAAATATGTTCAAGTAAATGAACAGCAGTATAACAGCAGCAAAATACCATGACAATGTTAAAATGATGTTGGATGATGTCTGCAGAAGCCTACATGCCAACCATATTCCAAAAAGAAATTGTTTGTTTGTACTTCTCACACAATACCACACTGTACCAAGCCATGGCAAATGCACCTTTAATCTCTTTTGCAACTGACAATAATAACTGACCCTGTACCATATCAATAATTTTGAACTTTGAGACTTTTTTGAACAATAAAATCAGAAATCAAATTATTTCTGTTAATGGTACCTGTTATATAACTTATATCATTAACTATGAATCTGAATCATGATATATTTATTGCTGTTATACTACAGTGTTGCTATCACTGCTGTTATGATATATTTATTGCTTCTGTTATAATGCTGTCATGATATACTGTTGTTATAATGCTGTCATGATATAACAGTCTTTTTTAATGTTATGAATGGATTTTTTTAAAACATTATAAAAAATTGCTTTTCCGCAGGGGATGCCTTGCCATCCCCGACTTTAGGGACATGTTCCAGGACATTTCTGCATATTCTCTGTTTGGGGGAAGCAGCCAGGGGACATCCCCTAACATCCCGCCATCCCCAAAATGCCTCAGGGGATGGGGATGGGGGTTTGAGGGGTGTGGACGCGTCCCCCTGTAACACAGGTATTTTTTAATAAGTCAATACCTTGCTGAGTTTTGTCAAGTGCTAAACCCAAGTCAAATATCAGACTGCCGTGTTTTGTGAAGTCTGAGATTTTGAACTATATTAAATATACACATATTGAACGTTCATATACCTCTCACTCATAATTCAACGATCTTTGTGATTTTCAATTGTTGTGGTTCAACATTCGTGTTCAGTGCAGAGGCCCAAAACCTAGAACACGATGAGATTGAGTGCAAGTCCTATGCAAATTCGGTGGAAGTGTTATCCCTCACACCTTGGAACCCTAGTCATAATGATGAAAGTGAAATATGGGACCCAAAAAGTTTACCAAGGATACATTTCAAATCTCCAACAAAAAAACACCCTCCACGAGCTATGGCTTTCTTGTTCCTGCTCTGGTATTTAAACACGGCTAGCATTCACCTTTTAGCCATTTCATCACAACCCGTCAGACGGGTTGATGGCAGAGTGAGCTACACCAAGCTACCCATGATAATGCAGCCACAAAGGCCAGAACCAAACAAGCAGAAAAGTGTACGTGCTACACACCCAGGGAACAAGGTCGCCGTTCAAATCACACCCAGGCCCAATGATGTCACAGATTTACCAATCAAAAGCACAATCCAAATGAGCGATACGAGAATTGGGTCTTTCATAACAGAAGTCCAGGCTAAAATCCCCGATGTACATCGCAAAATCTTGAAATTAAGCAAAATATCCCATCACAACTGAATGATGTAGCCTAAATGGGCAACGACAGGTAAAAAAAGTCCCTGGGTGAATTTAAAAGAGTGGATGTCCTTCCGTCTAATAGCTAAGCCAAAAGTTAACATAGGAAAGGGGATCTTAAAAACAAAAAATTAAATATCTTCAACCAAATTTACTATATTCCCCAAGACTATCAGCAACAGGAATCTTAGTTCTTATAAAATGAAGGCTTACCTAAATTAACCTGTCGCTTGGTATTCTGCTGCCGGCATTGATCAATTAGCGCTTGAATTTCCTGCTTGTTGAGCGGCTCCCCCAAAAGCCCATCCCTATATCTACCACCGTACTTGTAAACATTGAGAGACGGATCGTGGTCGTCGTCTCCCTCGATTGACGTAACCTCAGAACTGGCGTGTGGAGCACACCAGCCAGTCCATTCTCTATCGATTTTACCCGGACCAAACGGCGAAAATCTGGCCTCTCTGAATCCAATCGGATTAGCCTTCGGCGTTTCTGTATAGCTGAACTGAAAATCGAAATGGAGATCTGGACTGTAGGGTTTCTGGCCAGTTCTGTCAAGAGACGACGGTGGTTTGTAAGGGGAGATTTTACGTTTCTTGACTGCAGGCGAGGGTTTAGACCAGCGGGGTTTAATGAGAGGAGTAGTGTCTTCAGGTTCAATGAATTTGGGTATAGTCCACGAGTATTTGTGAGAAGAAGAATAATGGCGTAAGCTGTGATACAGTCGACGGGAAATGGCGGTCATTGCTGTGTTTTAACATTAAAGGGCGTGAATTAATGGCGTTGCAAGAGGTCTCCCAGAATGGAGGAGCAATGAAGTTTTTTCCTTTCTGTTTCTGCATGGGATAGAATGGAAATTTGAAAGGTACAAGGGCCGATATGATTACTCCTAAGGATATAGACTAGCACTTGCACTTAAATGGAGGTTTAAGAAGGGTTAGGCAATAGAAAATTGTGTGTATATTAGGTAATATGTTTTAGGATATGGATGTCGTGTTGTAAATTTTAGTTGTATGTGGTTGGATTAAATAATTAATAGTAAGTGTTAAAGTAATGTCTAAAATAAATTTAGATAAATTAAATATTATTTTATTCTGAAATATTTGCATACATATTTAAAACATAAAGCAATGCAAATGAAAAAAGAAAGTTGTTATCAAATTAACAAAAAATATTGCAAAAGGAAATAGAATGTTCCCATCTAATTGCAAAATTAATACTTATTTTATTTTTATGTGATAAGTGAGATTTTGGAGGCTTTTACCATTAAATGGCAGCGGGAAACTTGTTTTTCGATTGCTCAATAGTGGTTTGTAGGCATGAGACTTGTCTCACACTCAAATCTCACACTATATGTAGTGTATTGGCTAAATATTAAAGACATTAAATTTCCTCGATTTATAATATTGGATCTTGATCTTGAAACATAGTGATAGAATAGTGTAAAGAATAGTAGTTGAGTTATTCTATGTATTGGTGATTTTTTTGTTATTATTTATTTTGCTGATGAATTTTTTATGTTTTTAAAAAAAAATTGAAAAGATTTTATAAAGAAATTATAAGTTTCACATATTAAAATGTTTTTTTTTTTCTTATTCAATTATTACAAGCATACAAAAGATACTTTTTTTTCTTCTTATTCTTCTTTTGGCATTTTCATATATACATGTTTTATATTGAGCATTAGTTAGTCTTCAATTGAACTATGGGCATTTTTGCTCTCCAATTGATATTCCACCCTATATAAACATTTTGGTTGTGATCATGTATTTTGAATAAATTCATTTCATATATTTTCTCTTTCTCCCTAGAGTCTACTCCCATAGGCTTGTGGAATTTATCCATTAACAAATATCTTTATTTTTTTGTTATTATTTGGACATGCATGCAAATTGATGTTTCATTTGTTCATCCATTTAATATTTTGTTTCATTCAAGTCTTCTATTTCTCATTCAAAACTTCTTTAGTGACTGTTGTACCCAAACCAATTTTTTTGCTTCATTAAGACATTTTGATTTTAAAAGAGTCTAAACCTTGTTATAATGATGTCCAAATATAATTTTTGGGCAAGTTAAGTATGGACTTTGGTCAATGTCATGTCAGTCATCAACAACAATTGGTCAGTACCTGGTGGTCAAAACCTGAACCTGGGATTCAAAGCAGGATATGTGATGATGGAAAAGTGTTTCACAATGAAATTATACTCCTACAAGGTCAAATTAGTGGCCAGAATAGCATTTACAGAGGATGAAACAAATGGAGATTTCAAGCAGAAAGCAAATTTGTGCCCCTATAGCCTAGGGGCACCCTTCTTTTTGAAGGCCCATATTTGATTTCATGTGCTTGCAAATACATTTAATTTCTTCATAATTAGTCCAACTTTCTGACAAGCTATCAAGTGAGGTCATCTGAAGTGCAGAACTCTGGCAATTGAGGTCAAAAGTTTAACGTGTGAGGAGGTTGTATGTCACAGAGGACTGTCAATTTTCAGTTTCTATGTTCCTGTACCCAGGGGCGCCCTTGAATTTGACCCCTCAAATGGATGAATTTGTAGTTTCCATCTACCGAAGACCTTTTCTGATTCAATCTAGCTTCACAATGCATCTGTTCGCAAGGTCATCAGACATGTTGAGTGACCGTGGTAGTGGTTCTAGTGAGCATGTAAAACGGAGGGTGGATAAACATGAAAATGTCAACCTGTACCTCTGTAGGCCAAGGGCACCCAGCCTTTAGGCTTGCCTGATGGGGTTTTTAGTAATCACAATTTTCACGAGACTTGTGCGGAATTACTCCAGCTATCCAACGAGTCCAGCCATCAGCCTCTGGGATTTGGCAAACGCTCGTACGTGAAGGGTCAATATAGAATGTTGAAGAGAGAAGATAACCAAAAAAATGACTATGGAAAATACACATCCCCTTGGAAAAGGTGCCCTTCTTTTTGAGGTCTTAGAAGTAGTTTTATGGCTTTGTCACCTCCAGAGACATCTCTTGTAAGTTGTTCTAGCTACGCAGAGGGATTGTCATTGCGTGAATCATAGCACTCCAGCTCCTAGTGTCAAGGGTCAAAGTATGGCGTCTAGATGAAAGTTACGCTTTTGTCAAATTAGTGATTATGCCTTCACAAATTAGGGGTGCCCTTGCTTTTGGGGTTCCTAATGCAGCTTTCAAGTGCCTTACATATAATCGTTGGATGCAAAATTCTTCCAGTCACGTAATGAACCTATCATCCAGTCACTGGGGATCATCGTTCACCTGTAGCGGCAGTTCAAAGCATCAGATGGCAAAATGGAGAAATGGTTTTTTGGAGACCTTGCATCAATTTAATCAAAGGCACCTAATTTTTTGAGGTGTCAAACGTTGATTTTAGCAGTTGCAGCTCCCGGCAGACATTTCATCCTTGCTCTGATGGCTTCACGATGGATATCTTAGTTCAGTCACAACATCACTCAGACTCTCAAAAATCAAAGCTAAACAGGGGCAACTGTAACTTTCAGTGAGCTATAAAGTAGGAAGTTAGTAAAAAATCTCATAACTCTTGTAAATGGACACCTGAAGGGTCAAATGAGGACTTTTCAGAATTAGTGGATTTTGTTGAGTGCATCCAGATGAAATTTTTGTTAACTTATTAAAATAATATTTAATTCATTTTTTGCATGCAAAGCATTAAAATGGCGATTTTCTTCAATAATTAGATATTAGCACCTCCTTAATGTTGAATTACAAATTTGCATGTAATGGTAACTGAATATTTTAATATAATTTTATCTTTGGGACTCCAAGTCAGTGTTAGTCAAACTAGAGGGGGGTCCAATCAGAAGACCTTTCTTTTTAAATCAGGGTTTAAAGCTTGTAGTGGCACCATAATGCTATGATTTTCTCTTTATTCAACATGGCGTCCATTATTTCTCTCATACAGCTTGAGCAGAAGGAGAATTTCTTCTTGAGATTGGAAAATTTCATCAACAGTCAATTTTCAAAGGCATCAAAAATATTCTTTTGCAGGTACAAGTCCAAATTCATCGACAAACATCAAGACAAGATGGCGATTTTAGCAGAAGAAAAGCATTAAAAACTTCTATCTTCTGTCTTAAATTATTCTATTTCTCATCTTAATTTCTTTTGCATGTTCGAGAATTCGGCGACTTTTGACAAAACAAATCATCTGGGTTGGTTCAGCATAGCTTCCTCTACAAAACCCATGTGTTAGAATTTTTTAGGAAAATTTACTCCAGAGCATCAATTCTTGAAGCTTTGATTTTCTCAACTGAAATTCCTCTGCATGGTGGAGTGGAAGTCGATATTTTTTGAATCTGACATTGTGGGTTGTCTTAGAATCATCTTCTGGACAAAACCCATATTTCAAATTTTCTCGAAAAAACTGCCCCTCATAGCCCTTGCTGCCCCCAATTGCTTTTTTCAGAAAAGCTCTTGCATGTCAAGCTAAATAGCGTTTTTTCACAAATCTGACATTGTGGGTTGTCTTAAAATTATTTTCCGAACAAAACCCACGTTTCAAAAAATTTCATGAAAATTGCCCTTCGATGGGATATTTTTAGCCTCAACAAGTGACTTTTTGCTTTCTAGAGAAAGTTATTAGAACATAGCCATGTTTATAGTCAATAAGTGAGTTTTTTAGAGTGCAATTCATGCATACTGAATTCAAGAAAAAATCGGTCTTAATTCATGATTTCATCAGTAAAGCTGACACCAATTTGTATCAAGTGCATTCAGAGGGTTGACAGGAGCAGTCACTCAAGTCCATATGGTTTCATGCCTTGTATAGCCGATTGTCTTCCAAGGCCGGTTTAGAGGGTTGATACCATTGGAATTTTATATGTGCAGCAAGTTCATTTGCATTTCTCACAACTAGGGGGTTTACAATCAAACTTTACGGTTTCATCATGCAACACTCTTCCATAAAGAAAAGCGTGAAAAACGTGAGAAGCATCAGAGACATAAAGTCATAGAAGAAACAGTGACCATCACTTTAGTTACAGAGTCGCCAAAGTTACCAGTCAATGAAATGCCAGTTTAAGTGTGCAGAGATTTCTAAGATTGCTTGAGTTGCTGACAAGCAGTGAATTGGCAGTTAGAACATGTGATGCTCCTAATAATGATGCAGTCAACAACCACGTGGAGGGGTTACTTGCTTGAGATCATGACCAGTAAACTCCAGGTCCCACCTTTTAGGATAGACATTAGACACAGTAGTTAACTCGACGCTTCTTTCCAAGTTAACTCATTGTTCCACATATCATTGCATGTCTGTCTTGGAATTATCTATGTTCAGTTGGAGTTTTCATTTAGGGTGTTCGTTAATTGATGGTAGTTTTCTAGTTAACTTGCTTTCAATAAGGACGTGCATGCTTGCACATTGTCTATTTAGATTAGATGTTTTGGTTAACTGATGGTAGCTTTCCAATTAATTGTATAGTTTACTTTATTAGGGTTTAGCAATAAATCTTGCATTCATTGCAAGACTATAGTTGACTCAAGGTGATTTTAGGGTTCCCTACACCTTTCGATGTCTATAAATAAGAGCTTTTTCTTATTTGTAAATAAAATTTACACGCGATAGTAATATATGTTGAGCTAGAGTTGCCTGTAATATTGCTATTTTGTATCTGTTCACTTTGGTTGGATGATCATTGTTTCATGTTCTTGTGTTTATAAGCTTTCTTTCATATCTACACCTTAGATAGGTGTTGTCGCCTCCTTGGGAATTTAGAATTAAGGCTTATCATTTATTGTTACTGTGTTAATGAGCTTTGTTTCATGTCGTCACCTCAGATAGGTGTCGTCACCTCCTTGGGAATTCAGAAGTAGAGTTCATCATTTGATGTCATTGCCAATAACCTTTCGTTCAACCTACGCCTCGAATAGGTGTCATCATCTACTTGGAAATCCTGTCTTAGAGGTTATCATATAAATCATTCCCGCTTTGTTTCCTCGTGCTTTGATTTCTTAAGGGGATTGGATAGTATAAGTTAGTTTTGAGTTGTAGTTAAGACCTACAAAACCAGAAAATCCTTGGCTGCAACGTCTGAAGTTTATTGCAAACCTTGTGCCTCTTTCAACTGAGACAAAAAGATAGGAATTAGTTTAGTTTACTTTTTCAAGCATTTTGTCTGCACAACGAGGGAGCTTCCCCTCCTAATTTGAAGAGCACTCATCACGTAGTGTGCATAGTTGTCTGTACCAACTTGCACTCCAGAGGTGTTAGTTGTTACGCCAACAGTGACAACCTTAGGTCATCTAATTGCTTCACTCTCTTTTTTTTCAAATATCCTAAAAGATCAACCATAGTAATTACCTAGATAAAGAGTTTCTATTATCTAAGAACCTTGTAAGGAACCACAACTTTATTTAGATTTGCTTGTGATCAAGCATTTTTTAATCCCCTCCATTTGTCTGCATTTTATTTCTAAAGTATTGCTTACCCATAAAGCATCACCACAGTTACTAATAGTTTGAATAGAATTTGAATTATTTTCCAATCTTGTTACTCAACATCTCTACTTTTATTTTTTAATACAAAAAAGTGTTGATCAACATCCCAAGTTCTCTTTTTTACAAGTTTCTAAACTAAACTTCTTATTGAACTCTATTCTAAAATGTTTGTATTGTGTTACTTCTTCCAAGATACCTCATTCAAAATAAAAGTTAAGATGGTTTTTTCTTTCAATTGGAAAAGGCAATGGTCTTGGTTTTGTTAACTTACATACCCACCTCCTTGCAAAAATACAAAAGTGGTCTAAGACTTGATTAATTTCTCTTGTAGCCCTTGAGCGAACCTTGTAATTATAATGAGATTATCATCATATAAAAGAAGCTTCATAACATACTCTCTCAAAAGAACAACATCCTCTCTTATTTGTGTACAACTTTGTGCATCATGCACTTCTATGCAATGGATCAACTTCAATGTCTTCTATGTTGTAACATATCCCTTGCATGCATATAATGCACCAAAATATGTTACACATGGGTGAAATAATTTCAGCATAATGGCTTTGCAAACGTCTATGCAAGTGTTGATTTTATAGAGGAAAAATATTGATTTAGATAAGGTATATTATCCAAATGAATTTTCTTTGCTTGTACATTAGGATTAACTATTTTTAAATTAAAATGTATTTTGTTATTATTCAACAAAGTAAAACTAGAAACCCAAAACTTAAAGAATGTAAATTCTAACTAAACCAAAACATAAGAGAAATGAATTAATTACAACTTACAAATTTTTGAAATAAGAATTTGCATAATTTGACTTCAAAATAATAAATAATACAAAGAAATGAATTTATCACTTAAAAATATGGAGGCTATTGGGATAAACAGGCGATGATTACCAATAAACAAAAAGGTATAATATCAAATCAATAAACTAATATATTGAAAATAATTTGATAAAAATGAAAAAGGAAATAAAAAGAGGAAGATATCATTGAGCTCTAAAGTAGCTAGATATCTCCATCCAAATAAATATTTAGTAATATAGAACAAGAAAATTGTTGGGGCTATTTAAGAGCTTTCTTTAGTCAAATCCTCCTTTTAATATTTCTACCTCCAAGACAACCAATAGATTGATAGATAGAAAAATAGTGTGTTGAGGGGAGCTTATCCCAAATGTGTATGAGAATGTTAAGAGTAGTGTAAGTGCAACAATGAAAAATAGAATGAGAGAGAAGGGATGTGAGGATCCCAAGGTGTTCAAGGGAACACTAGGAAGGAAAGCTATAATAACAATAATAAATAGAAAGATGGACAAAGATATTAACAATGAATAAGAACAATATCACTTGGTTAAACATGAGAAAGAATGTTGTAGAATGTTAGTTTCCTCACATGTTTGAACCAAATTTAAATATCGGTGTACACACCTGGAGGAATATAAGCCATACAAGAGTTGTAGAAAGTTGTAAAGTTCCAAGGCTACAAGAAGAGATTGAAAGAGTAAATATTGGATTAAAAAATGGAAGAGGTGGTAAGAGGAAGAGGTTGATGGGAAATTTGGAATCATCTTGGGTGATTACAACTAGTTTGAGAAGGTGGAAAATGGTGAAACACTAAAAATAGCCACTAAATGAGAAATTATCATGAAATGCTAGTGTGTTGCACAAATGTCCACACTTCACACTAGTTTCCAAATAATTTGAGCTCTAAAATGACGAGTTTTGAAAATCACAAGGATAATACAAAGGTTGACAAAAAGAGGACATGGTAAATAAGCCATAAGTACCATCGAAGGGAGAAAAAGGTTAATACAAGGGCTAAATGAGCCTAGAGAAACACTAAGGGGATGGACACTAAATTGAATATAAAACATACCATGGAATTACAAGGGTATGCAATTTTTGATGTTATATTTTGCCCCACTTTAGCAAAATTATGAAACTATGTAAATATGCATGCTGGAGTAAATAGAGGGAACTATTGGAAAGGAAATAACATCATGAACCCCAAAAAGGATATTGTGGGAAATGCAAAAAGCTCTTTAAGTGGAGGAACCATACCCCCAAGCTAAAAACCTATGAAATAAATATGTTAGACAACAAAAATCTACACAAGATAAATAAAGTTTAAAACAATAAACCTACAAACCACTACATTAGAACATTATAAACCTTCATTTTTATATTTTGTGTTAAATCATCTAAAAATATAGTTAATGATTTTTCTCTATTTTAAATGAAATACATTTTATTATTATTCAATAAAGTAAAACTATAATATATGACTACTTTAGAACTTAGAGAATGTAAAACTTAACTAAACAAAAACATAAGAGGAAATTCAAATTACAATTTACAAAATTTTGGAATAACATAATTTGACTTCAAAATAATGAATAATACAAAGAAATGAATTTATCATTAAAACTTGAAGAATACAAGGTTGGTATGAATGCTTTGTGCAGATGCTTGTGCAATGCATTGTCATCTCATACTAAAAAAATATAAAAAGATATCATTATGTCAAAAAAAAATATCAATTGAATTTACAAAATGACAAAACATAAAACTAGCACACGATTATCAGTAAACAAAAGAGTATAACATCAAATCAATAAACTAAACTATTAAAAAGAATTGATAAAGTGAAAATAAGAAGATATAACAAAGCTCCCAAGTAGCTAGATATCTCCATCCATATAGACATATAAATACAAAGAACAAGAAAATTGTTGGGGATGTTTAGGGGCTTGCCTTACTCAAACCCTCATTTAGGTATTCCTAACTCTATGATAATCAATTGATAGATAGATAGATGGAAAAATAGTGTGTGGGGGGTTCCTATCTCAAATATGTATGGGAATGGTAAAATCAATGCAAGTACAATAGGGAAAATTAGAATGAGAGAAGAGATGTGAGGATCCCAAGGTGCTCAAGGGCACAACAAGAAGGAAAGTTGCAATAACAATAACAAATAGAAAGATAGACAAACATAATAACAATGAACAAGATCAATATCACCTAGTTAAACTTGACGAAGAATGTTTTAGAAGGTTGGTTTTCTCAAATAGAGGAACCAAAGCTAAGCACTAGTGTACACACATGGAGGAATATAAGCATTGTAGAAAGTTGTAAAGTGTTGAGGTTGCAAGAAGAAATTGAAAGAATAAAATATTGGACTAAAAATGGAAGAGGAGGCAAGAGGAAGAGGTTGATGAGCCATTTGGAATCGTCCCAAGTGATTACCATTGACTTGGGAAGGTGACAAGTGGTGAAATGCTAAAAAATGATCATAAAATGAGAAAGTGCCATGGGATGCTAGTGTGTCATATAGACATCTGTGCATTGCATTAGTGTCTAGAAAATTTGAGCTCTAAAATGATAAGACACTAAAAAATCACAGGAATAACACAAATATTGACAAAAAGAGAACACAAGAAACAAGGCCCAAGTATCATGGTAGGGAAAAAGTCTAGTACAAGGGATAAAATGATCATAAGCAAACCTTAAGGGGATGGACACCCAAGTGAGTACAAAATATAGAGTGAAATTACAAGGGTATGCAATTTTTGACATTACAAATTCCAATCCCTCTACACCAAACAATGCAAGGTAAATACACATGCACTCCTAAGTCATGTTATGCAACTTTAGAAGTCTACAATTTTACATAATAGCATTGACAAACCCCACAACCTTTTTGTATTGCGCAGACCTGCACATGGGTGACAAACACATTCATACATTGCATTTACTTTAGCTCCATATGTATCCAACATCTACCCCACATAATCATTCCAACCAACTAACACCACATAAATTTGACATCCACTCCCAATTATCATGCCAACCAACTAACACTATACAAATTCAACATCCAACATAACCTTGGACACATGAAAAGCACACCATATGTGCATGACACTTGTTATGTGTGGAAAGTCTTAGTTGACAGCCTATGATATAAATACACATCACTATGTACTATATAAACTAGTATTCTAGTTCACTAATAAACCATGCCACATTCTATGGCTTGATTTGGTTGTACTCCAAAATGCCTTTGACAAATTAGGTGTATGCATCCTTTCACTACCTAATCATGCCCTTGCTTCTTGTCATGGCCTTTATATATTATTTGTTATGTACATAAATTAAATATGTATATATATAACTAAAATATGTATGTATATAGAAAATAATAATTATAAAAATAAAATAAAATATATTTATATAAATAAATAAAATGTGTATATATATAAATAAATAAAATATTTATGTATATCAATAAAATACATATGTATATAAAGGAGTGGAGGTGGAGTGACTTCCCTTCACCATGAACCTGAATGTGGAGGGCTTGGCACATCATAGGCACTAGGCAACTATCAGCTACAATTTCCTATGTAGGAGGTTGGGCTTGAACGAGGTAGTAGGTATTCAGTGGTGTCAGGAGATCGCGACATTGGTGGAGTCCACCAGGTTCTACGATGAAGATGAATGATGGTCGAGAACGAGTGGGTAGATGGTTGAGTTTTTTGTCTAGGCCAAGAGGTCGTTGTTGCACCAGCGAGATTGACACACGAGTCCGCTAGCGGTGGTGGAGTTTTGGAAATTTTTGGTAAAATTTTGTTATGATTGTAATGTGCATTGTATGCCAATTGGACATCGCCCAGTATCTCTATGGGCAAAAAGGATGTAATCTTTTTTTCCATGTAGCTCTATTGCGTATTACATATAAAATAAAATACATATGTATATAAATAAAATAAGCGTGTATATAAATAAAAATATGTATGTGTATATATATCATGTATTTATATAATTAAAATGCTTATGTATATAAACAATATATAATTATACAAATAAAATATTTATATATATAAACAATCTATAATTATACAAATAAAATATTTTTATATATATAACATGTACATATATAAATAAAATACGTATTGTATATAAATATTATGTGTGTGTGTTTAATAAGTATAGCCTGGTTTAGGTCTAGGAACCAAAAAAAGAGATTAATGTCCAAGTCGAGCTACAAGAAAAATACATCCACTGAGAGAGACCTCCCATGCATACACTGTCAAAAATATTATTATTTATTGTCATTGATATTAAGAAATCTTCCTTGAATGGGCTAGCTCATGTTTATTTTCTAAGTCATTTATGTTGGTCGACCTTGTGGAGTGTTCGCCTCCCTTGTGGAGTGTTCACCTCTTATGGGGAAATTTAAATAAACACTATGTTGGCCGACTCATGTTTAATTGGGTTGACTTCCCATATAGCTTCATTAATATGTAGCAAATGTATTATAAAGAGTAGTGAATAAGTAGTAAGGTAACGATTAGAAGTTATTTAGATGGAAACGATTAACATTTATAAAAGGAAGTGACACTATGTGAAAGCGTGAAAAGGCAATAATGACCTTAAAGGTAGTCCTCTTCCAAAGAAAAAGCCATGTTTATTAGATTAGATATGTCTAACGCCTATGATAAAGTTAGGTGGTCTTTCCTTCAGTGGTTGCTTTTGGCTTTTGGTTTCCATGCAGAGTGGGTCTTGTGGGTTATAAGTTGTGTGACCTCATCTTCCTTCTCTATGCTTTTTAATGGATCCCCCTCATCTACCTTTTCTATAGGTTGAGGACTTGAGAAAGGGGACCCTCTTTCCCCTTATTTATTCATTATGATGCCTAAAGGCTTTGGGAGGTTGTTGAAACAACATAGGGATAGGGGCTCCATTTATGGTTGGCACTAGGCGCAAAATTTGGATGCATAGACTCATCTCTAATTTGTTGATGACATCACTCTCATGGGTGTTGCTAGAATTGAGGAGGCATTAACTTCAAGAAGGCTCTGGAAATTTATTTGGTTGCATCTGGCTAGTAGATCAATGAGGGTAAGTCTCAAATTCTTTTTTTAATACCTCCACTTTGATCTAGAGTAGAATAGCCAACATTCTTCATTTTCATATTGGTAAACTTCCCTTGGAGTATATGGGGATCCCTCTTTGTGGTGACACCTTGAAGATGAATGGCTAGTAGAAGATCTTGGATAAATTTTGGTCTAAGGTCAACTACTAGACCTTTAGATGACTATCGTTTGCTAGCAAGGTGACTCTTGTGTCTTCCATCCTCCAGGCTCCCACTATGCAAATTCATGGTGTTATTTGCTCCCAAGAGTGTGCTCAAGGAGCTTGACTCCCTTACTACATTTTTTATGGGCAGGGAATCTTGACATTTAGAAATTGAGTTTGGTGAGTTGGGACCAGGTTTGCAGACCAAAGGAGAATGGTTGCCTTGGACTTAGGAAGTTAGAGCAGAATAGCCTTGCTTTGGCTGCAAAACTATATTGGGGTGGTGTAAATTTCCAGAGCAACCATGGGCTCGTTTCTGAATCAAAAATATTTAGGTGGGGAGGCTAATGAGGATATCCACAAAATGGAATTGTCTAGTAAAGGATTTGTGATTTGGAGCACCATTAAGAGGGGGTCGACCCTCATTAAGGAAGGTATTTTTTGAATCATTTAGAAAGGGGAACATGCTCTTTTTTAGACTAATTCTTGGGATGGTTACCCTCCAATTCTATCATCTTTCCCTCAGCTTTGACCTTGAAGTGAGATTTTTGTGGCTACTCGATGGTCCAAGGTGAGTAGCTTCAAAGGATCTTCTTATTTGGGAGGCTCTAGGGTCTATCAGTGGAAAAATCATGAGAGCTAGGCAGAAGGTGGTTCTCATGAAGAGTGAGGTATTCTGGTGTCAATTCTAGCAGAGCAGCCTTGTTCTTCAGAGGACAGTTATTTGTTGGCTTGGGGACATGAGTTTAAGGGCATCTATTTTGTTTCCCAAGGGTATTCTTCTTCAGAGTCCCTCCAAGTCAATGTGAGAGTCTATCCTTAGTGAAAATGCATCTGGAATAAGGTTGGGTGGCCTAAGTACAATATTTTCTTATGGTTGTTGTGTCATAACAAATGCCTCACCTCAAAAAATATCAAGAAAATAAGTTTTTGTGGGTCGTCTTTCTATTTTTATGTGGTTGTGGTGAAGAAAAAACTGATCATTTATTTTTTAAGTGTGCTTTTACTTTAGAAATTTAGAGACTTCGGTGGAAGATTTGGAAAAGACAACTTAGGTATGCTTTATCTTTGCAAGACTTCTGGGAGAACTTGGGACATCCTCCAATTTTTGCTTCTTGTTTGGTGGCTACTTGGGATTTGGGACATTCCAATATCATCTAGCATATTTGGTTGGAGATAAATTGTCATTTTTTTTGTGAGTGTTAGTAGATGGCTTCATAGGTCTGGTACAAGGAGTTGAGTATTTTGAAAGAGACTATTTCATCTAAATTTGACCTGGGGGAGTTTATGTCATCATCAAACATGTATATAGATTCTCTCATTTATCTTTCTTCTCCCCTAGGCCCCCAGGTGTATAGGGGAAGCAGGCTAAAACCTTTTAAGAAGATGAATAGATTGGGAAACTAGTGCCCTCCTCCTATAGGTATTTTCAAAATTAACACTGATGGTTTTGCTAAATCCTGGGGATGTTGGGATTGGAGGAGTGGGTTGTCATAGTAGTGGAGCCATATAATTTTTCTTCTCCATCCATATGGGTGTGCAATCTAACAATTAGAAGGAGGCTTGTGCTATTCTTAAGGCTCTAGAGAGAGCCTATGAGTTTGGTTGGAGAGATGTGATTTGTGCTCGACATATTCCATGATTTTGGTCTCTCTTCTTTAGGACTCTTCGTGGAGATTAGTTTTAATTGTGAAGCAAATTCTCCATCTTGATTCAAATTTTTAAACCATCTCTTTTGTCCACATTCCCAAGGAATGGAACAAGGTTGTTGATTTCCTTGTTGAATAGGCCTTCGACGGTAGAGGGACATGAAATGTAGCTGAATGGAGATAGTTGGATCTAGATAAAAGCAACACTTTGTCTAGATATCTTCACAAGGATCAGAAGGTATAGTTTTGTGTTAAGACTAGATGATATCTCTTGGCTTGGTTTGGTTTTTGGTTCAACTCTATATGGTTTTATCTAGGAGCCTAGAGGCAGTGTGTCTTTTAATGACTATGGTAATTCGAGCCTCTTGTTGTACTTGGTTAATCTTTCTTGAATAAAATTATTTTCACCTTTTTTTAAAAATAAATAATTTAACTTTATATTAACTTATTAAAAATATAACATAATTATAATAACAATAAAAATATGACACATGATGCCACATGATGCCACATGATGCCACATGTTACAACAGTGTATGGTCACAACTTTGTAAATCTCAAAGGTTTATAAAACTACAATGGCTTGAGAGAATGTGATGTAATGAAATCTCGACTAGTGGTTGGTAACTAGAATGTGGTAGGGACCATTTACAAAAAGATGACTTTAAGTGTTTAATAATGCACATGAATAAAAGGTCAAACATCGATCTTTATAAATCTAATAACTCTAGGGTAATTTTAGAGGTTTGAGTTCGCAAGTCTAACACTCCAAACATTTCATGTTGGAATACAACTATAGTCGTCCATTGAATAGTGAAATATTTTTATACATTAATTTTAATTTTCTAAGCATATATTACTAGCATATATATCTTTAATTTATTATATTTTTCCACTTTAAAAATATAATGTAACTAATCAAAAAATAAATATTTATAATAACTTATTTAATATATAATTTAAGTTATATTAACTTATTAAATTATATAATATAACTATAATAACTTATTTAAAAGTTTATATTATTTAATATTAGTAAATTTAAGTTTAACTAAATAGTCAATTTAAATTTAATATAAAAGTATATGAATTACAAAAGGCCCTTTCATGGACAAAAATTGATGTCTTATATTATAGTTTGAACAAGTAATTTATGTTGTATTAAAGGTTGTTTATTAACTATCATATTTCCTTATAATATTTTTCTATTTGCATTGAATCAACATACATTTTTTTTACAAAAGGCCCTTTGATAGCCAAAATAACACTTTTATAGTCAAAAGATATTTTTTAAGCCAAAAGGTGCAAGGCACTTGAAATATATATTCATATAATAGTACATGAATTACAAAAAACCCTTTGATCGCTAGGAATCCAAATAACAATTTTACCAAGGCCCTAAGCGGGCCAAACAAAAGCTTTATCATACTTACCAAAAAAAAATAGCTCGATAGAATCCTAATACAAACACTTTTAAAAGGAAAAATGAGCTAAGTCTCATTTACATTTATCAAACTAGGGTTAGGTTGGGTAGCATCAATGTTTGGAACAAACTTAGGATTTGGGGTCAATGAAGGTGGGTGGTGACTTAATAGGAAAATAAGAGCCTAAAATATCTCTTTGATGCGCTCTACAACTCACCACCTAACTCTCCTTTATTAGCCTAAAGCGAGTTGTATATAGTAATGTTGCATGAACTACAAAGGCCATGCTTAATGGCAAAGTAAACACACATTGTAGGTGGAGAAGTTTGGACATCTATGATCTTGAATAGATCACCAATAGGAGCATTTCTTTCCTTAAACAAATTATATTCATTAAGGGCTTTAGAAAAAAAATCTTGAGAGATGTAGGGCTCTTAGATATAATGGAACACTAGCTCCTAGACTGTTCCAGCATCTTGTATCAGGTCCAATGCATTGGACAAGAATGTTGAGGTAATATGAGAGGGATAGATTACCTGTGGGTGGTCCAAGAGTTGCTCACAACTTGATACCACATGCAATGCCTCCTCCACTTTAATGCAGTCTATATGGAAGATGGACCCCAACATTTTTGAATCAATTGTAGTATCAATTAGGGTCTCCCAATTTTCAATCAACAAGAATAATTGTATGTTCAAAGGAGTATCCATCATGATAATTCTCCTCCAGATGAAACACTAGCTCCTGTAGAGAACCAAACAAAATTAGTGAATGCAATGAAACCTTACCAAATTTGGAATTTAATGGTGTTTACTCATGTAAAGCATAAGTACTTTTTTGGAGAAATTGCCAGCACATTGGAGAGCCATTGTAAATGTTACTTGGATTGACATATGGCTTCAAGTAGAGTACAAGTCAAAGCATTCAAAAGATACAAGAACTAAATGGCTTGTTTTACCTTAATCATTATCAATATCGACTCAATAAATGTCGCTCACTTTTGATTAAAACTTATAAATTCACTAAGTAACTTAATCATTATCATTTAGCATTTGATATTTTTGCCACCCACACTATGTTTTTTATTCACATACAAGTCTTAATTCACCACTAAAGTTATTTTATTGGTTTGAATAAAAGTTTAATTTGCCAACAAAAATATTTTAATGGTTTAAATACAATAATTCATCAACGAAAATATTTTAATGGTTTGAATACAAGTTTAATTTGCCAATGAAAATATTTCATGGTTTGTATATAAGTTTAATTTTCCAACAAAAATATTTGAATGGTTTGAATACAAATTTAATTTGCCAACAAAAACATTTTATTGGTTTGAATACAAGTTTAATATGGCAACAAAATTATTTTTTTGGTTTGCATACAAGTTTAATTCACCAAGAAAGTTATTTTATTAGTTTCAATAAAAGTATAGTTTGCCAAGATTTTCTACAAACTTCTAGTGATTAAAAAAGATTCACCAATAGACTTAATATTTTTTCGAAAATAATGCAAAATTCACCAAGTTTTTATATCTTTTCCCAAGGGGGTTTCTTAAAGTTATCCCTGTTGGGGAGTGGTGTCTCTAGTGGGTTGGTGCCTACAAATTATATAGGCAAGGATTAGTGTCTCTAGTGGGTTGGTGCATACAAATCATAGAAGAGGGGATTGGTGTCTCTTGTAGGTTTGTGCCTACAAAGATTATAAATGAGATTTATATAAAAGTAATATTTTGTTGTGCTTTTTTCTCATAAGGGTGTAGACACTTAAAATGCCCTAAATGATATCATGCATTTGAATCAAGTATACTAACGTCGTTTCATCCTAAAATCCATCCTCTTTTTGCTTAATTAATTAAATTAGCCTATCTATTTAATTAATTGCATCATTTGCATCTATTAATTTAATTAATCTAATTGGGTTAATTCACCCCCTTTCATGCTAACATTTTGTCCTATTAAATTAAATACATCGAGTTATTTAATTTAAATCCCTAAGTCCTCTTATTTAATTAAATAACCCTGAGTTATTTAATTAAATATCATATCACTTTCCCCCTTTTCATTAAATCATTTATTTAATGAATATCATGCAATTCCCCTAATTGACATAATTAAAACTTTGTTTTAATTCTCAATTACTAATTAATCTAATTCCCCCCACTTGCAATGGAATATTCCTCCTTTGCACATTCCTCCAAAAGGAATATTCCTTCCCCATTTTGCACATTAAAACTTTGTTTTAATTTGTTAAATATCTAATTTTCCCCTCACCCATGAGAATATTCTAAAGAATATTCTCTCCTCACTCATTTGAAAAAAGGAATATTCTTCCTCATAACAAACTTACAAGTCTTCTTGTGCAAGTTAACTTACAAGACTTCTTGTGCAAATTTTGAAAGTGTGTTTGTTTGGAAGAATATGAACCCTTGATTCTTTCCTTGATCCATGTGATCATTGATTCTCATCCATTGATGAGAATCCATGATCCATGTTTCATCTTTCCTCCATTTTTTGACCATTGATTAACCTTTTTAATCTTAACCCTTCATTTCTCATTTGTCCTATAAATAGGTCACTATTTGGAGAAAAATGGTTCCATCTTTTAAGAGCAAACTTATGCTCTTAAAATCACTTTCACTTGCACTCATATTTAGCATCTTTTTAGCTTAATTTACTTGCATCATTAGCTTAGAGAATTCATTAATGGCTTCCATGGTAACTTAATTGCATCCATTTAGTATGTTTTGAAACTAGGGTTTAATCTTTTGAAGCTTGCATCCATTTAGAGTAGATTTGTATACACCCATATCGATCATCTTAGCATTCATCATGTTAGAATAGCTTTCATCATGTTTTATCACACATCTTTCATTATTTTTGACGATTCTCTTCAATATAATAGATCGAAACAAACTCATTATCCAAGGGATTGGGAAAGGGTTGCCATTCCACATCAATACGACACCACTCCCCCAATAGGATAAGTTTCAATGGATTATAATAGGTATTTTTGAAGCTTTCATATTTTAATATGTTAGTTTTAATGGATTCTTAGCTTACCTTACATTGGGTGATCTAATTGGGATTGATGCATAGCGGCTCAATTATACTTTGAATCCTCATGGATCAAGTGTAGTTGGCCTATACTACGTTCGTCAGTCAAATTTTGGCGCTAGAAGGAGGGCTTGAGCTAATCAATCTGACAATTTTTGCTCCAAATGTTCATTTTCCTTGTGTTTACAAGTATAGCGACGCTATTGATTATCCATCGACACATTTGATGATGTGTCACTCTATAGCAACGCACCTGTGATTTCAGTTTTTCAACGCATAATTAAAATAGCGACGCATAATTAATTTCATCACCGCATTTTAATATAGCGATGCTAAAATTATTTTTAACGTAGAATGAATTTTTATTTAGCAACAGAATTGATATGATGACGCAATTGACCTCCTTGTTTACTGTAGAGGACTGTTATCGATTTTTCAATACGGTGATGCATATCCTATACAACAATGTTATTAATGAATTTCAACGATGCAATTGATTTCAACATCATGAATTACTGGTAAACAAAATAGAACTTGATTTTTTGACATTTGTTTGAATTTTTTTGGCTTTATCTGATTACTAACATGTCTCTAACTTCTTGTTATGGTATTTTAGACTAACTAGTTTTGTAGGTTTGGACGATACAATTCGAAGTGAAGGAGCATTTTTTCATTAATTGTATAATTGTAACAAGTGTTTCGACACTCATGGGGCAATTATAACCCATTTATGATGCTTTATTTCACATTTTAGGACCAAACTAGATTTCTTTTTGGTTTAAAATGAATGCTCAAATTGGTTAAAGTTGAACCCTCGCATCATTATGCTTGTTGGTTTAAAATTGAACAATACAACTTTCACACTTAGTTTGGTGCTTAAAATGAATTGATTTTGCTATAATGGATTAAAATGAATGTGTGTTTGACTTGCTTAAATATACTTGTTGTGCATATCCTATCCCCTTGTGCTTCATGTGATCTTGGGTGAAGAGAAACACGCAAGTATATATTTTCTTCTTAGAAGTGCTTATCCTCTCCCCTTATGTCTTTTGGAAAACTTGGGTGATGAAAAGAATTTCACGCTTCAAACATGTGTCACTTTTAGAAGGGCCTGCCTCCCAACTTGTGAGAGGGAACGACCCAAGCGGTGCTTTCATTTTGGTTCGCTATATAAATAATCAGTTGTGACTAAAGTCATTTACCGACTGGTTGTGGTTGTCCCATACCGATAAAAGTCTCCCTTAGTATCCTTGTGATGCATTAAAACCCTTAGATATTTCTAAGGGCTAGGAGGCCTCTTAATTGAGTGAATCATCGTGTGTATGACACTTGTTCATCCTTAATATGGTCATTAAAATCCTTGTTTGTAGTGGCTAACCAAGTCCAATTCTGAAACTTATTTCAAGGTAGTGCATGGGAGTAGCATCACGCCCAGAAGTTACTTACCATGTTCAGTTTTTTATTGAGGCAATAAACCAAATGGTGAAGGGTCTCCTTTTCTTGGTGTGTCAAGACATTACATTTCCTTGACATAGCCTATTTTTCCATTTCATCTTCACAGATTAATCATCTCTTCTAATGATGGTAAGCCTACTAACAAATGCATACCCGCTCTATCTAGGATTGTAAATACTTGTGAGTTAGTTTAACACTTGCTTGGTTCCAAAATAATTGCAAACAAACATCAACAAGTCTTTTCAAAAATTTCAAACCCTTTGGTCTAAGTATGGATACCCTTTGACAAAACCTTGATATTGATGCTTGTCCTAAGGATTCATTCTTAGAGACTTCTAAATATTTTGGTTTACATCTCAATCCATACTTCCCAAAGTTAACATAGGTAACTATGCCCTTAACATCATCCTTTTCACAAAATTGACTTTGTGAAATTTATGATGTTTTTGACATAGACATTTAGTTTGAACTTAAGAAAGACAAGTGCTTGTGGTAAAAAAAGAAAGAAACTCACTTAAGCAAGATAAATTGATAAATTGAACCCGAGGTAAAAGTACAAAGTCGTGTCACACTTTTAGCCAACTTATCAGCACTAGTGAATTTTAGTATTTATAACTAAAAATCAATTTTGGTCAAACATATGATCTATTAAGATTCATTCTAGATAAGTTAAATATGTCCACAACTTTTCCAACTCAAATTGTTGGCTAAATGCATATGTAGCACCACTTTGAGGCCAATTTACTAAAAAAATGAAAATATATGAAAAAATTAAAGTTTCAACGACTCCTACTCATTAAATAACATATTTTTAAAAATGTAAAAATACCCTCTTGTAGATCCATCAGTGTAGTTTTCAAATATATATTTATTTTAATAGTTCAATTATTATTTTTATTTTATTTTTATTTTTTACTAAAAATAGGTTATCAGCACAAAAATATTAGGTTGATTACCGTGTCAAGAAAAATACTAAAACTTATTAAAAAAATAAATAAAAATATAATGCCCTAGATAAAAGAATCTAGATTAAGATAGTATAATTTGTTTTCTATTTTAGATAAATATTCAATATAAAAGTTGGCGTCGAGTGGAAACAACCGTGTTTTAATACACGCACATTTAAATATTTTTTTAAAAATATATAATTATTAAAATTGCAAAACAAAATATCCATGCCCTAAAGTTTCAAATTATAAATATACACAAAAAAAAATTGAAGGAAAAAAGAAAAGAAAATTTACTATATAAAGCTTGACGTCGAGTGGAACATCATTTTTCAACATTTTATCAACAACAAAATTATAGTGTTAATTTATAAAAAACTATATTCAAATAATTTTTTAATTTTGTCAAAAAATACAAACATAAAATATACTAAAAAATACACATTTTATTAGTTTACATCATTTCAAAATTCAAAACATATATGCCACTTTCTAGTGATTCAAGTTTAAAAGTTAGATCAGTGTTGGTCGTTTCCTTTATAAAAGTGTGACACAACTTTAGATCAGTGGGGGCCACATGACCATCTGGCATCTGATCGTTCTGGTTGAACAACCCTACCTTACACCCGCTATCATTCAACCAAACTTTGAACTCATTGAAGGAGAACAAACCGATATAATTAGTAGTTTGAGAAGCTTCACTTTTGAGACAAAGGAAACACCAACCTAGTGGAGAAACACAACATACATCTTAGATGAAGAAGAGGAATAAGCTGATATTGTGGTTGGATGACCCATATTACCACCCCCCACGTGGCAATAAATATCCTCTTTTTCATGATCTTGAACTTCTCTAAATGATCTCGTGCAAAATCAAAATTCCCAAGAGAAGGTCTACATGACGTCACTTCAAACTTAGACATCATAGTCCAAAAGCTATCAAACAACACATTGTGGCACTCTACCAAAATAGGAACATGTTGGTAAGGATTTTTAATAGACATGTTTCAATGAATAATCCATACATATATTCCCAATATGAACCTCTCATTTGAGTCAAGCATTAGTCTTTTTCACAATCTTAGGCCTGTCTTAAATGATCTCATGCAAAATCAAAATCCTGAAGAGAAGGTCTACATGCCACTATTTCAAACTTAGACATCATAGTTCAAAGTATATTAGAAGACGTATCCTAAGACAATACCGTAACAGAGATAAAACACTAAGGAGACATTTTCTATGCTATTTCATGAATGAACCAGATCTATACATTTCACCAAAACTTCTCCTTGATCACTAAGTCTTTAGGGTATAAACACTTTAGAGGTCTAGCATGTTTCTCATCACCTGGGTATTTGAAAACAAAGGTTCAGTCTAGGTCAACATTGGGCCAAACATTTCATCCACCCCTTATCATCTTTCACATTTCACCTCACCAAAATTTGTAAAAATTTTGAACACACCAACACCTTGGACTTGGAAATCTATCAAACCAATCCCTAACTTAGCTGGTTTGTATGTGAAATGAATCCTTTTCCATGCATTTGGTTAAGTTAGTTATCATCTTTGGACTAGTTTATCTTGAAGGTCACAAGTCTACCCTAAAAATTTACAAGTTCATTAACATATTTTATCCAAACATCAAATAATCAAACCTTGAAGTCAAAAGTGTTGTCCCAAAATGTTTACAAAGATCACTCCCCATATCATTCATCCTTTTCATCCCCCATTATCACCATTTCTCCATAAAGACTTAGAGCATCCCTTCTACCAAAATTTGAGTCAACTAGAGAGTTTAAAAATTATAAATCTCAATAGAAATCCCATAGGTGACCCACAATTTTTGGTAAAAACAAGATCACAACACAAGAGAATCATGGAGAAAACCAAAGTCACATTCATCTCAAGTGATCCCAATCCTTAATAATTTGATCCAAGAAGTCATGGTACCCCATCACAACAACCCTCGTCTCCATCAAGGCCATATGATATAGAAGACATCACGAACAACCCATTTGGACTTACTAGGGAATAAATCATGGAACATCAAGCCTTATAAAATGTAGCTCCCATTTCCCCATCTTTTGTTGCACAATCATTAACACAAGGCTTGACTTCATCCACCATTCAAACAACTCCATCAGTAGGGCTAAATCAAACATCTATTCCTAGTCTTGAAACTAATCTTGCTAAGGACTTTGGTCACACTCTTCCATTTGAAAGCAACACACTTGTGGGTACTCTCAACACCACTCCATCCTAAACAACCACTTGGACACCAACATTTGGCACTCCTCCCATTCCTGTTGTACCTGTTGTAACAGCTAATCTCTCTACACTGTCAGTGCCTAAATCTATGTGTCCCTAGGATTAGGACCCTGACCCTGTTGCTTATCTTGGCGCGGTGGTGGTGGCCCCAACAGTACATGCCCTGGCACCTATCTGTCATGCCTTGGCTATTGGTGCCCGTCTTCAGGCCCCTGTCCATCGTTCCCATCTCAGTGATCCTGTCCATCTCTACCAAGCTATTAAGGAGGCTGGTGATGCACTCTCCCATGTCCTTTTCCTCCACTCAACCTCCTACCCCTACCAGGTGCTTGTACAACTATGGAATTTGTTAGGTAGATGGGTGCAAACTGTCTCCACCAAGCATCATATGTAGGTGTGGGACTTGCATCATACAGTCCTTCGACATACACCTAGGTCTATGCAACAAGTTGTCTAAAGTCATCCACTGCCACCTAGGGTGGAACATGTGGACCCCATTGGGCCTCTCCAATGGTCCTGACAAATATGGTTGTGTAATCGTCAAGAACGACATCCAAAGTCTCCCCAAACTAGCGAGTAACCCGATTTGTGAGATATCTCTCTATCATGGTGTGCTTCTTGCCATGCATAAACCTAGTATGTTTGGAATAAAACAACTTATGCACATCATCGTACCATGCAGATACATGTAACCAAGGCCTCCAACGAAATACTATCATATCATCTATAACATGTCTCTAGTACGGGATGCTTACGGGCCCTACCTGATGAAGTGTGATCGTGGCTCTATACTGGTATACAATGGGCTCATTTCCATTCACATCGACCAGTGTAACAATCGGTCTGAGCACAACAATGTGCTCCCAGGCCCAAATATGTAAAAGTGTAACTCCGACCCCAATGCTCTGCCCCTCCATATAAATGGCCTAATGCATATCATGATATAAGGATGTGAGTACTACGAGGCCCCACGCAAAGCATGTAATATCCTCTATCATCCTTTCCTAGGCGAGTCCCCCATCAATCCAAAACTAGCACCCTGCATATCAAAGCTCTGATGCCCCTAGTCAAATCTGGGGCTTTTCCTCTATAATCCTCAAGATCAATCTGAATGATCTCTATGTACAGGGTGTCAGTACCAAGAACATCATAACAAGATATGGTCCTAGCATCCACATCGCAAATAATATGCTCGCCATGGATTAACACCCACAAGATGCGCCAAATGTCCTCTAAGATGATTGTAGCCTTTCTAGTAGGCAAATGAAAGGATGGGGTCTCGCTATGCTACCTCTCTATCAACGTTGCCATCATCGCGAGGCGAGTCCTGATCATGGGCATCCTGGCCACGAACCCAAGAACAATCGTCCCAAGGAACATCCTAGCTTGATTGGTCAATTGGGGAATGATGGACAAAATACTGGGTCTACGCTCCCTAGAATGAAGCATATGAATGATCTACACAATCGAAGTGAACTACATTAAAATTGTCAAAAAAACTTATAAATTTCATGCTTTGAACCCTAATATGCAAAAGTGACCCTATTTTGCAAAAGTGTCACTCTATTTTTGAGCGACACTCTATCCAAATGTCAAAAGTGTCACCATTTGCAAAAGCGTGTTGACTTTCAATAGTGGCACTAAACCTAAATAACAAAAGCGTCGCTCCTTGCAAAAGCACGTCGGCTTTTCAAAAGCGATGCTAGACCAATTTAAACTCTAAATTTTTTAGCGACGCTATTTGGCAAAAGCACATCAGCTTTTCAAACGTGTCTCTAGACATAACTAAGCAAAAGTGGCGTTATTTGCAATAGCGTCGTTATTCTGGTAAAAGCTTCATTGATCAATTCAAAAGTGATGCAATATAGTGATACTCTTTTTTGGACTTTTTGACCCCTAATAAATGGAACAAAAGCTCAAAAAATGAGAAAAGTTTCAATTTATGTATCAATGGTCTTGTGTCTGCTGCACATTGGTACTCTCATACCCTGTCTGTGAGGTGTTATGGGAGCTCATGAGCCACCATTTTGCCAAGGTGTCAGAGCAAAAATCATAGAATCTCTCTAAGGTCAAGTGTGCAAATGAATTGAAAGTGACCCTTCAACCTATATTTATGCCTAAAAATCAAGGTTTTTACCCTAATTTGAGTGGGAAAATGGCCTGTTGATCCTATTTTATCAATTTATGAGCTATGGGGCATATTTTGAGATGCTTTTCACATTTTTGAACTTGTTTTCATGTTCCATAATGTATTTTTGCACTTGAATCAATGTTAAATTGTCACGATATCGACTTGAAAATTCAAATCTCTACCCGATCTCTCAAGGGGGCAAGGTACCAGCTTAATTCCTTCCGCTGGGGCAATAGTGGGGCATCTAAAATATTAAGAATTTTTTAATTTTTGATCTAAACAACAACATTAATCCGAAAAGCATCAATCTTTGAACCAATGTAACAGGTACCTTGCTTCAAAGAGGGGCAAAATGTAGACACTTAAAATTGTCTTGAATGATATTACACACTTGAATTTGATTACTAACACCGTTTCATCTTGAAATTCATCCCCTTTTTGACTGTTTAATTGAATGATCCTAGTTGTTTAATTAAATGCATCAATTTCTCTTATTAATCAAATGATCATCATTATTTGACTAATTCACCCTCTTTCACACTAATTTTCATCTCATTTAATTGAATAATACAAATTATTTGATTAGATTGCTTATGTCCTCTCACTTCATTAAATGATCTTAATTATTTAATTAAATGCCATTTCACCCTCTTTCATTAAATAAATAAATTATTTAATGAACATTCTAATTTCACTCAACTTGCACAATTAAAATTGTTTTAATTATCTAATTCCTATTTTCCCTCACCCATCCACTTGCATGAGAACATTCCCTTGGAATATTCCTCCATTTAAACTAAAAAATAGAATATTCTTTCCTAACAACTTTGGAAGTGTGCTTATTTGCATCATTGTGATCCATTGATTAACTCCTTGATCCATGTGATATTGCATTCTCATCCATTGATGAGAATCCTTGATCCATGCCTTCACCTCTCATGGCTTTTCATCCCTTGATTGATCAAACCAATCTTAGCCATTGATTCACCATTTTGTCTTATAAATACATCCCATTTCTATGGGAAAAGGATCTACTTCCATTTTATCAAAGTTATGTTGCACGTTTGCACACTCATCTTCATTCATCTTACATCCATTTTAGCTTTTCATCCATCTTTAGCTTATTTTTCATCAATATTAGTTAGTTTTCATTAATGGAGTTTGTTTTATCAAAGGGATTAGAAAAGGGTCATTATTCCATATCAATACAGCACCAATCCCCCAATGGGATGAGGTTTGGAGCATTTAACCAGGTTTCATTATGCATTTCTTAATATATTTTGTTTTAATGGCTTCTTTGTTCTATGTTTTTAAACATTTCATTGGGATTATAGCTTAGTTAGTTAAATATTATGTAGCATCTATCAGATCTGGTGTATTTAGCTCATACTATGATTATAGTCACAAAAACACACTCAAAATATGGAAGATACGTCATTCAAATCACTAATAAAAATTTTGAAGCTCCATTACTTATGAGAAGTAGTGCTTCAAATCTTGTCCATCCACAAAAAATTGCATCAACTCTCCTTCTAGATCCATGAGATGGTATTTATGGAATTCATACCTCTGAGCTACTCCTTCAGGCCCAAGCCATAAGGGTTCAAAATTTCCATGCTTTCCCTTATCCTCAGGGTTTGTACAGAATCATGAGGGGCCAAATAGTGGCGATGCAAAAAAAAAGTCGACATGAGGAAGTGAAAAACATGGAAATCACATGACTTTTTGGTTGGGTTGGTTAAAAGTACATTTTTTATGGTAAAATTGAAGCAAAACGGATATCCACTTTTAAAAATATAGATATTCGTTAATAATGGATATCTAATACAAAAAAGTCATATTGACTCGAAACAAATATCCAATATCAGTATCGGATATCCGTTACTAGTTATATTTTAAATAATATAATATCAATTTGTCATATTAATATTAATATATAAAAATATATATTAATTTTTTTTTATTCATAAGACACAACCAAGGTTGCATGCTTTTGACTAGAGCTATGAACCAGTGAGGTCATAAACGGGGACCTAATCCTAGCATGGATGCACAACAACCACCACTCCCACGAGCATGGTAGCCCAGTTGGGGCACAAAGCCCACGAGCACACCAAACCAATGAGGGAGTGGTCCCCAAACACTAATGCTTGGTACAATGGTGAGAATGTCAACAACGGTAGCAACAATGCTACGGTTCAAGTCCGGAGACTTGATCCCTGGTGGCCACAACAACAACACCACCCTTTCGCCAACAATAGTAGCAACAATGCTACGGGTCAAGTTTGAAGACTTGAACCTTGGTGGCCACAACAACAACACCACCACTCATTCAATGCACCACAGACTCATGCCCAAAAACATGTATTAATATATATATATACATATATATATTAATATTAATATATATATCATATATTAATACTAATATGTATTTATATATATATACGTCATGTCTCTCCCTCTCTTTGGTTTCTCCCTCCCTACCTACCTAGATAACTCTATCTCTCCCACTCCCTCTCTCTCTTTCTCTCCCTCTCAACTCTCTCTCTCTCTCTCTAGTTGCTCTTTATCTCTCCCTCTCGGGTCTATCTATCTATCTATCTACCTCTATCTCTCTCTCTCTCTCTCTCTCCCTCTCATCACTCTCTTTCTCCCTCCCACACCCCCTCTCTCTCAAATTCATATAATTATGTATTATTAATATATAATAAATGTATTATATATATTATACGTTTATATATACTATATATATTATATATACACTATATATATTATATTATATATATACTATATATATTATATAATATATATACTATATATTATATGTTATATAATATAATATATACTATATATAGTATATAAATTATATTATATATTATATTGCATGCATAGGGAAAAGCTTCAACATATTTGAATTTCTTAAAAATGGATATCCATTTTTAAAAAGTGGATATTCGTTCCTTAGACCACATACACCCTATGTTTGAAGACATTAGGGGGTTTGTTTCGAGCTACAAGTAACGAATATCCATTATGGACAGGACGGGTACCCGTTTTGTTTTGTGTGAATTATAAATATGTACACATTATACATATCTAATATAATATAAAATAAATAATTTAGTATTATAATATTATATAAATAATATAATATATTAATATTATATTAAATATTAAATATTATTTTATTAGATATAAATATAAATATTTTATATTATATTTATAAATATTATATAGCCTTATATATAAATAATATATTATATTATTAATATATAAATATACATTAATATATTGTATAACCTAATATAAAATATACATAAATATTACTAAGAATGTGTCAATAAATGAATATTTGTTATAGAATAACGGATGTCTGTTATTTTGTTGGTATTAACGAATATTCATTTCATATCAGATATCCAATTTGGTCAAAACAGATATCCGTTTTGCTTCAGTATTGCTTGGTACTTGGCTTGGGGACCACCAAGCCTAAAATTCAACAGCCCCAATGTGTTTACAGGGGTTCTAAGAGTTTTTCAGACTTCACCCTTCATGCTAATGGTGTTTTTCATCTTATTTTGATGAAACGAAAAAGGTTTGTTCAATAAATTGTCAGTATTCTACCGATATAAGATATGCTTTATTTTGAATTTAATAGATAATTATTATTGATTTTCTACATGCACTATGTGTAAATTCCTGATTGATAGGCTGATTGAAAAACATCTATAACTGTATGCATGCAAAATGGAAATAGTAGAAATATGCATAAAACATAATTTAAAACAAACCAAATGCAATGCAAACCTCAAAATATTGAATGTAGTATGTTGACTTGTTGAAGATTTGAATGTGGTTGCTCGTGATTCTAGCAGCATAACATTAGCATAAAAGATGTTGATATGAAATGACAATGATAGGTCTCTTTTATAGAAAACCAAATTTGGAATGAAGGGCTAGGATTAAAAGCCAATATGACATGACAATCAATGGACAAGATTGAAAGATGTAGTATGAAATAGGGTTAGGGCCAAATTAAGGCAAGGATAAGACTTAGTTAAGGATGAACGGTTGAGATTAAATTATGAGATAATTCAATCAAGGTTGGAAATTGAATGAGATGTGAAGAGATAAGAATGACACTGATAAAGAGGTTGGCACAGAAAAAGAGGTTGTAAGAGAGATTTAAATAATTATAAAATTATTTAATTGAAAAGGAAAATGAATAATTAAACAATGATAGCATTATTTAATTATAGGAGAAAGGGAAAAGGTTGATTTTTCATTAAAATAACAATTTAATTAAAAGTGGAGGAAAAGGACAAAATATTAAATAATTAAAATAATTATTTAAAAGTGGAGGGAAAGGTGGAAAATAATTAAATAAATAAAATTCATTTAATTATAGAAGACAAAGCTAATGAATAATTAAATAATAAAAACAATTATTTAATTATAGTAGAAAAATGGAAATAATAAAATTGAAATTTATTTAATTATAGAGGAAAAGATAATTAATTAGTGATGTAATAAGGAGAAAATGGATTAATTGAATAATTAAGAATTATTTAATTAATAGAGGAATATGACCTTAGAAGATAATTAAATAATTAAAATTATTTAATTATGCAAACAAAAGGAGGAATTGATATGAAAAAACGGTATTCACAAGCTTAGGACATTTTTTAGTGTCTACATTTTGCCCCTCTTTGAGATGATGTTGCGACTAAGAGAAGTAACATCATTTCAAAGAATACAAAATAGTGAGTAGGAAAAGGATTAGGACTAGAAGCATGATGTCCTAGTAACTAGCGACGATGAGGAAGGATGACGAGGAGGTAGTGGTATTCCCCCTCGAGAGAATATGTGTGTTCAAAGAACACATGTGTGCTCTCGAAATGGATGAGAGGACTTAAAGGATGAAGGGTAAAAGGAAAGAGAAAAATAGATAAGGATGATGAAAGTATGGATGGAGAGGGAGGATGGATGATCATCATGCTACAATGATATGAGCAACCTGGATTTGATATTGTACTTGACATTATGCACCAAGGTATAAGGAACCATGATGACAATGTGCCCAGTACGTGATCAAAAAGGTCAAGTGCAAACATATGCCCCATAACACCATGATATGGAAGACCATGATGCCCTTGTGAAAATAGAATGCAAAGATCATGATAAATGAAAACTATGATAAAACACACAAGCAACAAGCAAGCATGCAAATCAAACCAAAAGCAAACAAGGACTATGCTCCAAGTCAAGTTAAAAACCAATTGATGGATTGATTCATGATGATGACGATGTTGTTTGACGTGGGAAGGACACATCCCGAAATAATGTGGAGATTGGGAAAGACATCCCTACATGATGATAATTGATTGAAGTGTATCAATAGATTATCAACTAATTTGGATTGAAATTATGGATAGATTATGGATGATGCACTAGATTGCAATATTGGATTGCATGGATTATAATTGATTACATTGGATGGAATGGATTGGGATGGTTGGGTTGGAAGGATAGACGATAAATGGATTGGATAAGATAAGATTGGGTGGAGGATTGAATGAGATCCAATGACAAGGGAGGACCAAGATGTGGTAAAGGATGGAAGGATTGAGGAATTCCATGGATAGGAGAGATGGCTTTGGATAATTGATGGTGATGAGAGATAGGATGATGGTGGATGGAGGATAGGAAGATGGATCTCCAAGGACTAGTTGTAAAGGACTAAGATGCCCCACACTAAAGGTAGTGCAATCATAGATGGAAGATGATAAGTGATGTTTGATATGGAAGGATAGTGCATAAAGGAGATGAATGGCATAGGATGTAAGGCTTTCATTGTCCAAAGCATGCATGTATATTTTTCCCCTAGCTTTATCAAGATCAAGGGTGAAAAGAGAGGGTGACTTGGATAGGATGGGAGGATAAAGATATGATAAGGGATGTATGATGGAGGATATGGATAGGATGATCAAGATCAAGTGGATAGGATATGGATGCATTGGTATTTGACCCCTAGGATCTTCATCAAGATCAAATATTGTAATGGAAGATGGATTGATTTGGATAAGATGGGAGATATGGAATGAATGATATGAATAGGATAAGTCGATGGATGGAAGGATATAATGCATGAGGTATATGAAGATCCTTAGCCTTGTCAAGATCAAGGGAGGGAAAAGGGGGATGAATGTAAGTAGGATAATGGATAGGAAATGAGGGATAAAGGGGGTGTGGTAGGTACGATAGCATGGATGAAACTTGCCCCCAAGTGTAGAATGCAAGAGGCTAATGAATTACACATGATGATTTTTTTCTAGGTTTTCATCATGGTACCTATCCAAGGTGCCACAAGAAGTGGTTTTCACCATTGGACGAATGATTTCTCTTTACTTTTTTATTTTTCATTTTTTTCTTCTTCTCTTTTTTTTTCCTTTTATTTTTTTATTTTTTTGAGAACATGATGGATGGATAAGGATAAGGATATGGCTAAGTGGATTGGGAATATGGTGGATGCATGGTAGGGAGATAAAGGGAGGACTCAAGAATCTAGCTCCATGGATGGTATCACTTGAAGATGTGCTCCATTAGATCATGGACAATTTGAGGTATGCTCATAGACGTTGGTAGAATGATGGCAAGGGGGATGAAATGTATGGGAAGATGACAAGGTACATGGATTTATGCAAAGGATTGGATAAGAGAGATGGAAGGATGAAATATGGATGTTGGATAATGGATGGGTTGATGGAAGACTTGTAGATGAGGGGATGGAAATGTTGGAAAGATAAACATTGGCACACACCTTGAAGGGTGGTGGAGTAGTGAAAGAGAAGTGGCTTTTGAATTCGGAGACTTGATGGAGGAGTGGATGTGGATTTTGAGATGTGTATTCCTTTTTTAAAAGGATACAATTTGTTAAGTACAAGCTTAAGAACTAGAACAAAGGATCCTTTAGAAATGTTTTTCAGTCAAGATTTTATCTTGAAAAACTAGAGAGAATTACTTCCTAGATATAGGATGGGGGTATCACCAAGGAGCTTTTGAAGGAAGAAAGATTTAGCTCAAAAGAACTAGTTGAATGGGAGCTTCAAAAATAAATATTTTGGTAATAAGAGTCTTGCATAGATTGGCTTCAAGAAGATGACAAGAACACTTCCTTCTTCCATAATTCTACAAAATATTAGAGGAGTGGAAATGTTATAGCTTACCTCATCTCACTGTAGGGTGATCATTTGTCTTCTTTTTAGGACATATCCAAGGAGGCTATTAAACACTTTTCTTCTCTACTTTCCAAGTAAGTCCCTTAGGAATTCGAAGAGGAGAGACTCATTCTTTACTGCAGCCCCTCTTTGGTCTTTTAATACATGAGTAGGGCACTTTTATATGGACCATATCCTTGGAAGAGTTAGAAAAAATGTGTTCCATATGAAGGATACAACTCCTGGAGCTAATGGTTTTCCTATTGAGTTCTTAATTTTTATAGAGACTACGAAGTTCGATTTGCTTGAGATGGTCAGAGAATCACAAAAAAATAAGTAGATGCTCAAATCCATCAACTCAAATTTCCTATCCCTTATTCCTAAAAAAGCACGAGCCTCTTCATTAGAGTTATTTCATCCTATTTCTCTCTGCAATGCTACTTATAAGATAATCACTAACATTATTGCAAAAAGATTATTTAGAAATGTTTAGTTCTTCTAATTTGTCTTGAGTAAGGAGGATTTATGAAGGGACACCATGTTCTAGAGATAGTATTGTGATTGTGGCCAAAGGAAATCATTTTATGGCCTCTTCTAAGGATAAAACCTTATTCATTAATCTCAACATGTTTAAGGCCTATGAAAGGGTCATTTGGTCAAGTTTATTGATAAAATCTTATCTACTTTTGGGTTTAGTTTAGAATGGATTAATTGGATTATGAGTTGTTTGATGTTTCCTTCCTTTTTATTCTTATCAATGTTATCCCTTTAGTTCTTTCTTTTGAATCTAGTGGTCTCAGACAAGGATATTTTTTGTCTCTTTATTTGGTTATTTTTACTGTAGAAGAATTGGGTAGATTGGTGAAGCATCATCAAATGAGAGGGATTATTCAAGGTTGGTCTTAGGCCCAAAATCTTAGTTCACAAACTCATTTGCAATTTATTGATGATACCGCTAAATGATGGGTATGGATAAAATTGATGAGGCAATAAACTTTAGAAGGGATTTAGACATCTACTTATTTGGTTCAAGCTAACAAATTAATGAGGAAAAATTAAATATTTTATTCTTCAACACTCCTGAGGCTATTCAACACATAATTGCATATATTCTTCGTTTCTAGATTGGGATCTTGCTTATGAATTATTTGAGAATTCCCTTCTTTATAGGTAATCTTATAAGAGAACACTAAAAAATATTTTAGATAAATTCAACATGAGGGTTAGGCAATAGACCCTCTAATGGTTATCATTTTCTAGTAGAGTGATTATATAGAAATCTATTTTATAGTATTTTCCTATCTACATATTTTTGTTATTAGTTACTCCTAAGAGCTTTCTCAAGGAGTTTAATTCTCTTGAACTAGAAAATTTATCTAGGAAAGAAGTATTGATTCTTATAAATGGATTTTGGTGAGTTGGGACCTTACGTGCAAATCTAAGAGAGTTGGAGGCCTTGGTCTTTGTCATTTTGGGATCAATTGTCAAGCCCTGACTATCAAAATATTTTGGAGATGGATTAAGCATTCAAAGTAGCCTTGGTATAAGATTCTTAATTTCAAATATTTGGGAGGGGTGTTTGATGAGGATGTTCCATAAATGGAGCTAAGTGGAAAAGGTTGTAATATCTATAATATTTTAAAAAAGGGAGCTTTGATTATTAATCAGGGTCTATTTTGGATCATTAACAAAGGAAATCATTCTATTTTTTGGGATGATTCTTAGGATGATCTTCCTCCCATTATCTCATCATTTCCTCATGATCTTCAATCCCTTTGTGATATATTATTGGAAATTAGGCAGTCTAAGGTGGTCGAATTTAAGTATAGTCACTCTTTGAGAAGATCCTTGTTCCATGGTTGGAAGGATCCTAATTCTTGGATTGGAGGAGGTTTTGTATAAAATATGGAATTCCTTGCTTCAATTTTGTCTAATAGATTGTGTAGTCTTATGGATGATCCAAATATTCTTGCTCGAGGCCACAATCCTAAAGGTGAGTATTCTATCAAGCTTGATTATCATTCTTTGGACCTATAAAAGGGAATATATATTGAGTTCTCTGGATGGGAAATAAATTGGAATAAGTTTGATTGGCCTAAGTGTAATTTATTTTTATGGTTTTTGAGTTAGAATAAGTACCCACTTGGGAAAGTATTCATAAAAGAGGTTTTCATGGGCCTCCATTTGTGTTCTTTTTGGAATTTATGATGAAGGAATGAATCACCTCTTCTTTTAGTATCCCTTCTCTATAAAATTATGGAATTTTTAGTGGTACCTTTGGAATAGACTTGTTATTCATTCCCTCTCTTTATTTGAGTTCTAGAATAGTTTGGGGTGATCCCTTGCTTTAACACCTTTTCTTTTGGTTGCTTGGGATGTTGGACCCTCTTTTATCCTATGGAAATTTTGGTTAGAAATAAATCGTTGCATATTCTAAAATATGCAAAAAAAAGTTATTCAAGTTTGTTTAAAATAAATGGAATGGTTAAGGAGACTATTGAGGCCAAATTTTGTAATGAAGGCCCGCTCACTTCTTTGGATCTCCACATAGCTAATCACTTGGAGATATATTTTCCTCCTTCATTACAGAATATGTCTGGCTCTCAAATTTAACAAGCCAGGAAGGTGAAATGCTCAGGTAAGTGTTCTCCTCCTCCAAGAGATGTCCTTAAAATCAATACGGATGGATCCTCAAGAGGTAATCTTAGTCATTTAGGATTCAGTGGTATTGGTTATGAGAATACAAAATCTGTTAAGTTTTCTTCTCTTCTTCCTTAGGTACTCGTACTAATAATCAGATTGAAGTGTGGGATACTCCTTATTCTCTTGAGAGGGCTTATGCAAGGGGTTGGAAAAAAATTATTTACAAGTCTAACTCTATGATTCTTGTCACCCTTCTGAAGAGTGGAAAATTTTAGGATTTCTCTTAAAGGATAGCCTCAGTGGCTAAGAAGATCTAATGTTTAGCCACAAAAGTTGAAGTTATATCCTTTATTGATTTTCCTAGGGAATGGAACAGGGTTGCTAATTACTTAGCTAAATGGATTTGGAGAATCGGGGAGATTTGGATCAAGATAAATCCTAGTTTCTTCATTAGATTATTTATGAGGAAAATAGGGATTGCCATAATCTAGTTGAGGTTAGAAATGATGAGGAATGTTTAGATTTGTAGCTCTTTTATATATTCAACAAATTGTCTTTGTAGGGATACCTTGTAGATTCTTCTTCTATTATTTACCGTGGTGGCTATGGCCATCTAGATATCTCTTGATGTACTTGTAATTAAGCCTTTCTTAATACAATTTTTTTTTGGTGCCCCAAAAAAATATTAATATCAACAATCACAAAATACTCATCATGAAAATGTTTCTTTAATATAATGAAATCTAGTTGCATCCCTTAAATATTCATCTCACATGTCCAAAATGGTGGAACTCTACCAAGTAATATGTAATCAAATTGCTTGTCAGATACTAATAAGAGCAAAAATCAAAATCATTTCAACTTGTTATCAAAGTTGTTCTATGGTGGTTAGTTTATTAGTTTCCATGTGGTTGTATTTCATCTCATTAATGATATTGGGAAATTTTCACATTTATATCTCAAATCAAGCATTACAAGAGATATTCAATCTACAAAGCATCAATTATAAGCGAGAATAAAATAAAATATTACCCAATAGTAGTGTTTGTTGAGAAGGATGAAAGTCTATGCTTGTAATAGAATAAAATTGATTGAGTGTTTGGGCTACTATGTTGAGAAAGTCCTTAAATGACCATTTGTTGAGCAAAAATTCAATATGTCCTATATAAAAATTGAAGAACACATTTGACATGAAAGTCAAGATTGCAACGTTAATGTAAAGATGCTAACATGTAGCTTAAAAAATAATAGAAATTGAGCACGTTTATGACAAGGAATTTGAACTATTTAAAAAATGCCTCAAATAAATGTGGTTTCATGGACTGACATGGTTGCAAGACATGCACAAAAAGTTTCAAGAAAATGCTCATGGAATTCCATGATTGTAAGATATGCACAAACAACTTTCAAGAAAATGCAATTGGTAGGTGTAAAGCCAAACTCCACAACTTTTGCTATTGTCCTACCTTCTTGTGCCATAATGGGAGCTTTGGAATAGTGTATAAAATTTCATCAAAGTGGTAGAATAGTTAATATAGAGTGGAATTGATGGAGCTTTTAAAATTCTCACAGGATTCTGAGAAAATCATACTTTGATCATGATTTTCTAGTGTTGTGTAAACAAGGGTTGGCCATTTGTTTTGGTTTGCAAGCCTTAACCTCATGAACATCATCCTCAAAACCCTTTATTGTTATAATTCCATGGTGACTTGCCCCTACCGGTTGTCGGTTATGTAATTCATCAATTAAGCCTTTAAACACATCCAGTTATTGGCCCTTTCAGTTAGAATTCATAGTCATCCCACATTCCATCTTGTGTTTAAATTTTTCCCTAAGTCAGGCGAATTATTTTTAATAGGCTTAGGTGTTCCCCCCAAGGGTCTTATCATCGTCGGCCTAGTCATGGCCCCTCTATGACTAATGTTAAGTTGATGCAGGAACAAGAGCCATTGGATTTGAAGATTTGATCCAGACTGCCCATCGCACACCGCATGTGGCATTAATGAAGAGTCATCCAGAAGCATGCGAGATTCATGAAAGGCTGACGCGTGTCCTTGTCGTATGGTGCCCAACCTTTGTACCGACTCTTGATAATCGATGATAGTGAAATCTATGGCTGTAATGATGGGTAGTGATTAAATCTGGGTCATTCATCGCACACCTCGTGGTACATGATTAATGTTTTCCCAACAACTTGTGAGGTGCGTGAAATAGCGACACGTGGTTTCCTTGACCGCAGAGCCAAGCATGGTAGAGCTTGTGGAGTAAGTGACTTGATGCCTAGTCAGATTTTTCCAATTGGCCAAATGGTGATGAGTCATGGTCTTAGGTTTTCAAACCTGATTTGACCATATCTAGACCACTCAATCGTCCATCTCAATCATAGATCAACAACCTGTATTCAAAATCAACAACACATGCATGGGTTAGTCATTTCATTCTGCAACTAGCAAGCATTAATGGCATTTTCTCTTCATAGGCGATCAAATGGAGCTTTTGTGCATGCGATTAATCAATTCTTATCCATTGTGGAGTGATTTGCAAATCTCCAAGTACTTGGGTTGTTAATGGCAAAGAGATTGATGCCAGCCATTAATTAACCTTTTGAGCATGTGACACTATCAAAATTCCTTAATAAATACAGATGAAGTAGTGGTCATTTTCACCACTACAAACAAAATATTTGGTATCCTTCTAAATTTGTGCAGAGCAAGGAGTTCTCAATTGTGAGCTTGTGATATTACCAGGTGTTAAAAATGAGCAATCCTGTGAGGCGGTCAACTAGACTCAATACACAAAAGTTCTCTGATGACACTTCTAGGCATGGAACAAGTGAACGTGCCCCAATTATAGAGGAAAAGGCTCATTCAACAAGCCTGTGAGTGCACCTTCAAGATGTAGCAGGAGGCTACAGTACCAGGGACTTACTATCGGGAAGACTGAGGATAAAGATAAGAAACCTACACAATTTTCCTTCAGAGCTTCTAGGAAGGTCAGGTATGGACGTGGCTCCTTTGGGTGACAAAATTCACCAATCGACGTCACTGATAGTCCATCTTAAAGCAAAACAAAAATTGACCTTGGCTATCGACAATATCTCATGATGCTTAATCAAACTGAGGTCCATGGAGCAGAGATATTATCTATTCCACCATTTGTTTTCGGGACTCTAAGTGGACATGATGGTTTTGTTCCCAAGAAAGACAAGCATGAGGAAGGAGTTGAAGTATCTTCTCCATCCCTCGCAACGACACAAAGTGGGCGCGTGTATCGTGGGTTGGGTGCTGGTGTTGGTCATGCTTCTGGATAGGGGAACTAGTCTATGGGTTTTGAATTTTTTTATGTTATTTGATAAATTGTTGTGGTGGTTACTCTTCTTCTGCGTGGGTGGTGTCATTTTTGGGTTTTTTATGCTAATTGTGCAGTTTTTTGGCGACGTGGACGATGGACATATGGCCTTGTTGGCTACTTAAGGGAATTTTGGTGGCACTTTAATGTTCCCTTTTTGATGGTTGTTACACATTTTGCTTCCCCATTTTCAGCATGTGGGGAATTTTGAAATGCAACCCAAATTCAAGTTGGAATGAAATTTTGTTGTGTAATCTACATTTCAAGCTGGAAGCTTGTTTGCTCCCTTGTGCTATAAAAAGGGAAATCATGGCTCATTTGTAGGGGGGTTCAAGTTCTGGATTTTTGAATTCTTGAGTCCAGTATACGTCAGGGTAGAAAATAGGATGAATATCGATGAATAGAATAGTCAAATTGTCTTGGTTTTGGATTATGCATATGTAAATCTTAATATAGTTTTATGGAAATTAGTGATATCGAAACAAATATTATATCTAAGGCATTCTCTCTCCTTGTGTAAATTGTGCAAGTTTTGAATGAAATATCAAGAATACCTTCGTTCATCTTCAAATGCTTTATTTGAATGTATGTCTTTGTTCATGCCTTGGTTCAAAGAATCAATTAAATGTTGTAATAGGGTCATAAATTTGTGATAATTTACAAAGGATCCGGTAAGAAGTGCTTTGGGAGTTGTGAGTTTTCATAATGTAAGGCATTTTGAAAATAGTCCTTAATTATCAGGGTAAAGAATTTCTATATCAGATGTATGACTCCATTGCCCAATTGATGAGACATTGATCTATTCATTTAAGGTATTTGTAATTTGGAGAATAATAATAGTATACTAGATCATGGATTCTGAACCTAAACATAAATCATTTAAAATTTGTTTACCATGAAGCATGTGATTAAATTTTTTTCCCTGTTCCTGGTGAATTAACAATTATTTGCTTGAAGATCAGCCAACCTTTAGGTGAGTTATGTTATTTACCCTTCATAGAATCTGATATGTGATTTGATGTATTATTCACTATGTAAATCTAAAATGAACACAATTAGGAACACCCTCCTAGGTCCCACAAAGCCTGAATTGAAGGAGTGAAACCCTTGCAGCTCTTCACTCATTAATTGGCCATTCCTCTAAGGAATTCTTAATTATAAGAACTGACTATTCTTTAGAGAGTTCTAAGGGTGTATTGGAAAAAACACCAACAGGAATATAAACACACAAACCTTGAAAAATAAAATGCATAGATAAATTTAATTGAATGAAGTTCTATACGTTTGTTTGGAATAATGTATCAACATCTATCAAAGGATAAAGGAATAGGGGTTTTTCAATGTTATAGTTGCAAGTTCCCTTGTATACATCTATGCAAAATGTTGAAGCATATACAATCCATGTTAAATTTGAAATTGTTGTGATCTTGTGCAAGCCAAAAAATAGTCCAATAAGCTTCTAACCTAAATTATTTCATCTTTAAGGCCATTAACATTTTTTTTTCAAAAACACAACACTAACACATCATACGATTTAACAACTATAAACAAATCTAAAACATTGCATCACTTCCTCGCCTTCTTTGGCCTTAAAACTACTACAATCTTGCATAAGCAAAAAAAATGGCAAATAAGAAACTTTGATAAGAAGAGCATTTAATACTTCTTGCCAAAAAAAATCATTTCAAGCAATAACGACAATAAAGCCTCAAATAATTTCTTCCAATTAAAATACATGAAGTTTTTTAATCAACCCATTTTCATTAAAAATGGTTTAGTTTCAACTATGTAAACATTATAAAAATTGGAATTGTACTTCATGAAAAAAAATCATGGAATGTAGTCAGCTATGATTGAGAAAATTAAGAAAATGTTAAAAATAACCCTTTTGCTATAGTTCCATTGGCAAGGACTAACAAGGCATCGAAGGAAGAGATTGAATGCCAAGTAAGTTGAGGGGTTTTTTTTTTTTATTTTATTAAAATAACATGTCCTCCCTCTTTGCATTTAAATTCCTACTTCAACAATTATTTTAAATATTTTCATTTGAAGTAAAAGTAATAAATAATTTTTGTTTTGATTAGGGGTAAAAAGCGAGTTTTGAAGGAGCCCAGAACCCTATACAAAAGAAGATAACTGACACTAAAGAAAACAACACAAAGCAAAAATCAACCTATCAACAACATGCTGCTTAAAAAGATACCTCACATACCAACAAAAACCTCTAACAGATAATCAAGGCTACAAAAAACACACAAGCAAGGGCCTGAAGCCTAAAAACAACCTGGTTTTATCTGGGACCAGAAACCCCTAGATATCCAAAGAACACACCTCCATCAGCCAGGCGTCAACAAACCAGCTGCTCATGGAAGACACCACTGAGCCAGGAAAGGAAATCTACTTAATGGTGTAGGACACCATCAAACCTCTAATAAAAAACACTAGCACCTCCAACAAACCAACCTCAATAATGGAGTTAGAGAGCACCACAAACCATTGGAAACAAAGCCGCCGATCAAACTAGGAATCCAACTCCAGATCCACCTCAAAAGGAAGGGGCTCCCCTATATTGGAGAGAATGTCATGCCCAACAAGTCCGCAACCGCCTGAAAACTCCAACATCCTCAACCTCCATCTCCAAAGGAGAAGCATCCACCTCAAAAGAAACAACAACTGAGGAAGCCAAAGACAATCACCTCCCCACTCCACCTCCATAGGACCTGAGATGAAGGCCAGCACAGTAACAAAACAAGCCACAATAACACCCTTCAACAAAACCTAGAAAGAGACCAACTCTTACAACCAACAGTCCACAAGAATAAACCACTGAGCCAAACACATAAATATTTGAGGGGGCTCAGCCCTCAAGGAAGAAGAGATAAACTCAAAAAACCACCCAGTCTGCAGTATGAAAGAAGAAGCCATAGAAAGCAAAGTAAACTCTGGCTGCAAAAACACTTTCAACCTGCACAACTTCAACATACAGGCATCAGAGACAAACTCCAACACCAAGAAAAATTGGGTTTCAGATAAAATCTTAGAGAACCATTCAGCCAAGATAACAAAAATAGAGGACATAAGATTGTCCACCAAAATTAAAAAAAATGCTCTACAGTAGCTCCAAGCAAATAAAAACTTTAAAGCCCCACTTCATGAGACACACTAAGCCCAAAACATCTAAAGGCCTCCAAGGGAACTGCAAAAGCAGAGCAGCAGAGGGTAAAGCCCATCCCACTAGCAAAGAGTACATTCCCAAATAGTCCACCAAAACCCCAAAAGCAACCAAGGCTTCCAAACCAACCCAAAGGAGAACACCCCAAAACTGAGGTAGCCATAAACCAATGGGACCCAAAAGCGCCAAACCAAAAACTCCCACGAGCACATTCAAAAACAAACACTAGAAAGCATGAGCTCCCCTGAAACAATGCCATAGGAGGAGGAGGCCACCAGGAGAAACCAACCCCAACAAAAAGGACCCCTCAGCTAGACAGAAAGTCTAACAAAGAACCACATCAGCAAGAGAAAGCAACACTAGAGTCACAAGAAAGCCAACCAACCCGAAAAGAGACATCCAAGCAAGCCCAGAGGATGTAAGCTCAACCAGAGAGTCATCTACAGACCCTTCAAAACCACAAGCCATAGAGGAAAACAAATCCCTTGCACCACTCCCATACCCTTCCAAGAGCAGATCCCCAAAAAGATAGGGGACACAAGCCTCAATAGAACCCTTCATCCCCAAATGCATCAAAAACCACCAAAGGGACAACACCAAGCATCATTTGATACACTACCCCAAAAGCAACCAAGGAAGATGAAACAAAGTAAGTCTGTTTCCACCCAAACCATCAATCTCCTCATGAAAACAAAGGCGAGGCTTCCCTAGGCCACAACCATCAAAGACTTCAACAAAGGCAACCGCAAAAGATATTGCAAAGATGAACTTCTGCAATCCACTAGCGAAAGAAGAGGCCCCTCTAGCATACCAAGGAAGCTTCTTGGCATAAACCAACGCAAAGCACTGACCCCCGAAAAGCTCCCACAGCCTCCCACAAGAAGCAAGAAACACCCTCCTGTAGCAACCCAAATGATTGAAGCAGCTAGCCACCAAGAACATGGACCATAGAAGGCAAAAAATCCTCTTGCAAACCCATGAAGCCATCATCATCACCATCTTCGTCCGCACTAGATTCACCCTTTGCCATGCCCTCGCCCAAGTTCAAACCTACGCTCTCGCTCCCGCTCATCCTCACCCAAGTTAATAAATAAATAATTTTTGTTATTGCTATTTAAAAAGTAATAGTAAATTTTAAGGGTATTTAAAATGATTATAAATTCATTTTCAATGAAGAACATATTTAAAAAAAAATATATCATATTTAAAATTTAATGTTATTTAAATTATATTGAATTATTTTAAAATATTATAAAATTAATACATAATTATATGTTTGCAAAAATTGAATCACATATCTGGAAATCTTATATTCACTATTTAATTCAAGTAATAAGTTAGGCTATCTACAACTAATTGTTGGAGTTGATAGTGAACCCCACAAGTCCCATAAATCACCTGCAACTAAAACACCTATCACATCCAAAGAGAAAAATTCATTGATATGCTCATGCAACCTTGAGAAGAGATGATCCAAAAAGGCAATTGGTTGTGCAATGAATTAATCTAAATTATAATTGAATAAATGATCACAACGAACAAGAATCCTTATAAAAGGAAAAAGAAAACCCTAGATGAGGGTTTGATTAGATTGAGACATGTGTCATCATCTCATGCAACAAGACAACTTAACCTATAAATAGTCCAATCTAACAATAAAAAAGAACTCCTAAGTTTAGCTTAAGTAATTAAAGTAATAAGGGACCTAATAATTAATTAATGATTAATTAATGGAGATACAAAATGGTAGACAAGTCAAATCCCCAAGATGGGAGAAAATTTGGACCAAGTTTGGATGACCCAAATGCAACTTCTTTTTTTGGTTGGTGAGCCAAAACAAGTGCCTTACTTGGGATAACATTTACAAGAGAGGGTTTCAAGGGCCTTCCATGTGTTCTCTATGTGGTATAAATGAAGAAGATGTGAACCACCTTTTCTTTTAGCGTTCCTTCTCTTTTGATTTTTGGAATAGACTTGATCCCCATTCCACCTCTATGATTGAATTTTGGAATAGTCTAGGTAGGCCTCCAACTTCAGCTACTTTTCTTTTAGTGGCGTGGGATATTGGTTTGTCTTTCATTATTTGGCAATTGTGGTTGGAAAGAAACTGTCACATTTTTCAGGAGGAATGAAGAGGGGTCAAACAGGTCTAGCTAAAAATTAAAGGTATGATCAAGGAGACTGTTGAGGCAAAGTTCTTTAATGTGGGAACCTTATCCTCCTTAGATGCTCGAGTGGCTACTCTTTTGGAGATCGTTGTTAATCCTCAATCTCTTCTTAGGCCTTTGCTTCAGCCTCAACCTCTCAAGAAAATGAATCATTCAAGTAAATGGTGTCCTCCCACTAGAGATGTCCTTAAAATTAATATTGATGGGTCTTTTAGGGGTAATTTGGGTGCTACTGGCATTAGTGGTGTTGGTTGTGATAATATTGGTTCTGTTAAGTTTTTCTTCTCTTCTTGCTTGAGCTTTCACTCTAATAATCTGATGGAAGCTTTGGCTAAATTGCATATGGTCTAGAGAAGGCATATGTTGGTGGCTAATATAAAATCATTTGTGAGGTTGATTCTTTGATTCTTGTCAGTCACCTAAATAAAAATAAATTTTATTGATTGCACTTGGAGGTTAGCAGGGGTGAGTAAAAAAATCATTTAATTGGCTTCTAAGTTTGAAGTGATCTCCTTTATTCATGTTCTAACAAAGTTGAATAAGGTTGCAAACTGTTTGGCCAAATGAGCCTTTGAGGAATAGAATGGTTAGATTGTGGAGAATCAGAGGGATTTTTCTCTGGATCGTTTGCTTTTGCTTCAACAAATTATTGATGACGATAACATGGGTTGATATTGAGGATTCTTGTTGGGCCATGCTGCAAGCCCTTTGGAGATATTAACAAGTTTTTATCTTGGGGATTTCACTTTGTAGAGACCTTGTGTGGATTCTCCTCTATCTTTGTATTGAGATGACAATGACCATCTGGAAGTCTCTTTGGTTCTTTGATTCATGAACTCAAGATCTCATAAATATATTCTTATTTTTAGCCTAAAAAAATAAAAATAAATAAATTAATAATTAATTATTAGGTGATGTCCTAATTACTCCAACACCCACCCTTAAGATCAACTTAGGGAGAAGCTAAAAAACCCTGATGAAGAATGTAATGATGGATGCATGGACGGGTCTAGGCTACAAGACCCGGTGAGGTACCCATTTAAAAATAAATGAAATCTCTCATAACCAAAGAAAAGGAGCGAACAACATAGGAAAAAAACTCATCTCTAAAAGAGAGAAAATGAAATGACTACACTACTGAAAGAAGGATAGAAGAAAGACTCAATGTGACCCCCCAGGGATTGATTTTGTCACACAAGCACAATAGATGCCCCTAGTAGGAGAGAGAGAAAAAGGATATGAATCCCCCCATATTAAAGATAGAGCTCTTGAACCAATGATGAATGCTTGAAGACAGAACACGATCCACAGCCTACAAACAACATTTCTCCCCTTAGGAAGAAACAAATCCATTGGTGATTAGAGAAGCCATTTCAAAAAAATAGAAGAATCAAAAATCCAAATCCAAATGATGTGTGCCTCTGAAAAGTGCTCAAGTGTCCACATGTTGGAAAGAGATGATGTCAATCCAAGATCGTGAGAAGACTAATGTAGAACAAGCTCAAAAGATAATGAAGATGACAAGCCAACAACGACAATGTTCCTATCAACAAAGAGGAGATGAATTTCCTCAAAGTAATCCTTCAAATATGCAATCCGCGACTCTACAAACAAGGATGATATGTCTACACGATATGAATCCCATGTAGTTGTGTTTGGAAGAAGATGAGTGTATTGCTACACTAAACCAATAGGGGCCAAAGATGTGGTGATGCCACGATGATCAGGAACAATAGAAGATGAAGATTAGGTTTCAATTTGAAGAGTGGGAATATGAAGATAAGTCTCTGAACTGTCGAAACATGCAAGACCTATGGTATACTCACTAAAATATCATCATCAAAGGGTAGGTAATCTACATTTATAAGAGTCATGAGACATTTTTTAACAAGATCCTCTAGGAATGGAGAGATATGAGTGTCTCCATGGATCTCCCAAATTTGAGTCCAAAGTGTGTGGGGATAATCAATGTCCAATACAACACACATAGTGTCATGATCAACACTAGAACAAATCACTCCTACAATATGATAATTGATAATACCCCATGGCGATAAACTCCTTGGTGTGTTTGGTGTAGATATGTTTCCATAAAGATAAGGCAAAAGATCAAGCCACCCGAGATGTGTTAGGATGTCATTTTTCCAAGACTCATAGTTATCCTTTGCTAGGATGACCACATAAGGGTGAACATAAAAACCCATGATACTTCCTCAAATGAAAATTAGAGGCTAATAACCTTAGTGCATGTCAAACATATCAAATAAAGTCATCTCATGTAAACAAATCCTTTCCAAGTGCGAAAATGTCCAAGTAATTGACAAAAATGTGAAATCACAAAAAACTGAATAAAATATACTAGGGGCATGTTTTGGAAAAAGTGCATGAATGGATGTAAAGAGCTCTAAAATACCTTTCTGACAATGCTAGAATCATGAAAATCGGAGATATAAGCAAAAAGTTATGAGCTCAAAAGAAAAATGAAGAGCCGACTTTGACTGAGAATAAAATAAACCAATAGCAAAATTTGATGATAAGACTCGCACCATTGAAAAGTACTCGGAACCAAATTTATGATAATATCTTGTTTGCCTAACTTTGACACTGTATGTCCAAGTTATGCCAAAAAGAAAAAAATAGCTCCTTTAGGGTAAATGGGGGCTAGGAGGGGTCGTACAACTATTGATGTCATGCTAATGTTAGCGAATATTCCTTTATAAAAAGACCAGGTTACTGAAAAATGCCAACTATCATTGAAATATACTCTTTCTAGCTTGAAATATCCTCTGAATATGCACTTGACAGTGTAGGCATTGGAATATGTGAGTGGTGTCAATTTTCACAGCTAGTGGCCAATTTTTTTTAAGGTGGCCAGAAAGTGGTTGGTGTTGGTTAGAGTGGTTATTTGGGCCGACAATAGGTAGCAACCGGGGAGGAGTTGTGGTCGACAACATGGAGGGGTAATTGCTAGGCGACAGTATTGTTGCAAGGGTTGTCTCTACAAGTGGGGAGCCCCCGCACAGGTATAGTCCCATCAAACACTTGCAAGCTAGCCAGGGTATAGTGCGTACCCTCAATGAACCACTAAACCCCTTTTATTGATTTTTCAATGTTTTTTATTTTGTTCTTTTTTTATTTTTATTTTTTGAACCTAGTAAAAAATTTAAGAAAAAACCAAATGATGTATCCGCGAATTGCCTACATGAAAATCAATGCAACAAGGTTGTATGGATATGTTCAGAGGTCCTTACTGCAATTTATTTTTTCTTTTTTGCAATTGCTCCAAATTTTATAAATTGATAGGCGATCTTAGGGTTTTTGGCCATTTTGAACTCAACGATAATGCCCATTTTTCTCAAAGTCGGGGCTCTCAAAATTTGAACAAGAAGTCATAGATCTGGTGCTCTAACACCATGTTGGATTTGATAGTGAATCCCATAGCTCCAAAAAATACCGACAACTAAAACGCCTATCACATTTGAAGAAAAAACACCATTGATATGCTGATGCAACCTTGAGAAGAGATGATTTAGAAAAGCAACTGATTGTGTAATCAATTAATCCAAATTGTATCTAGATGAACAATTACAATGAATGAGAATCTTTATAAAAGGAAAAAGAAAACCTTAGATGAGGGTTTGATTAGATTGAGACATGTATCATCATCTCATGCAATGAGATAACTTAACTTATAAATAGCCCAATTTAGTAATAAAAAAACACTCCTAAGTTTAGCTCAAGTAATTAAAGTAATAAGGGAGCCAATAATTAATGACTGATTAATTAATTATTAGGTGATGTCCTAGTTACTCCAACACTAATGACTCACATTGATTATAACATGTCCAAAAATTTGTTTTGTAACTCCCATTTTTGCACAAGCTACAATGATACTAGCAAAGGTTGTAGTGTTTAGTTATACACTTACCAATTCCTTTTCATTCAAAGTTTCTAAAGCCTTTTTAACAAATCCATTTCATGTGTATTTTGTGACCATTGCATTCCATGAGACTACATTTCTTGAGAACTCCTTAAAGTTGCCCAAGCTTCCAAATGTGAATTGTGCAAAATAATGCACTTGCCTCATACACGCTTCTACATTTTATATACAAGTCTAACAACATCTAATGAAACTCCTTGATCCTTTATGCTTTGATGGATGCCCATACTTTGTTCCAAAGCCAATTTTAACATAAGTTGGAAGTATGCTAGCAAATGTGAATTGGTCAAGTTGGAGATCTATTTGTTGCATTCAATGAAACATGTGCCCCCCTACTTCCACACTTGACATAAGAGTTAATAAATTTATATTGAAAATTTGTGTATGTTTGCAATGGAAATTGTCTATGCTTAAATCTAAATTATAATGAGGACTAAACGCTTTAGCCAATTAAGCTCAATGCTTTAGACTTTATTAATTTAAGCTTACACTATAATAAGGACTCAACTTTTTGACTTAATAATTTATAGAATAAATAATATATTTAATTAAAAAATTAAAATAGTTTTTATTAAAAAATTAAAAGTACTAATAATAACTAGTTAAATATTATTCATCATAAAAAATAAATTACAATAAAACTTAACTTTTTGACTTGAAAATAATAAATAATACTTTTAATTATTTTTCATAAAAAATTAAAATATTTTATTTTATTTGAAAAAACTAACAACTTTTAATCAATTAAAATTTTCTAATAATAACTAGTTAAATATTATTCATCATAAAAAATATTTAATATAATAAGAACTCAACTAAGCTATGATCCCACAATAATGGGTTACAATTTTTGGCCAAACTTGACATTAAAAACAAGATTTTTCATAGATATTCACTTTTTTTTTTTCGATACGTAAGATCATTATTATTATATTGATTAAAAGCTAAGTACAAACCTCTGCCAAGCACGAATAGAACCACCATAGCCAAAAAACCACCATAGCCAAAAAACCACCACCTTCCCAAACAATAGTATCCACCTTCAGAAGCTAGAGACATGCTGAGAGCATTGCAGAATAAACAAAACAAATCATGAACAATTTAAGCCATTAAAGAGACTACGCCGCTACCAACTACTATCAACTGACGAGAGAGACCAAACCCAACCCCCAAAGCAGAAAACTTCCAACACCCACATTACAAAAATTTGTTTAATTTAGCGAAATCCTCAAACTCAGATCTACAACCTATTTCACCAACAGCGACCAGACCAAAGAATTTCTTTAGAAATTTAATTGCAACCCCTACCAGCATACAGTGGCTCATCAAACCCGACCCATGCAAGTCCAATAGGAATGGGAAAATCTTTACCATGCCCTCATCTTGAATTTGTTCCACATCACGAGGCCTTGGGCAACCTCTGCCTTCAATTACCACAAGCAGGGCTTCATTCACACCTTCGACCAAGTCCTCACGAAACATTTTCACTAGCAAATTCTTTGCAACAGCCTTCAAAGTCCTCAAATCCAAAGTGGAAGCCAGGAAACACGATGAGACATGTAGATTACTGCGCACATACTCACCATTTTCTAGATCACCTGAGCCCAAAACTATTTTTCGTAGCCGCAACCACCAACAGATCATTGTTTAGCAAAATTCTTTTTAAGTGCTAGTCTGTAATTACCCTGAACGCCGCTTGCCTCACCAAAGACTTCAAAGAAATCGACGTGTTTGCTCTGAATCGAGCTAAGCCCTAGAGGGAAACCTCAACCATAAACTTCGAGCTCTTCGCCATTAAACTTGCTATAGAAGAAGCATTCGGCTTCGAAGAAAATATACACCCACAGACACCACACCCACAAGCTATGAAGACGGAATGCCAAAAAACCTTTGGCCATTAATAAATAAACAAATTTTACCCACCATACTGTCGCCATCAACCACAAATGGTGCCTAGACCAGCGTGTGGTATGTTCTTACCATGCGAAGAAATGCTCTCCCCATTAATTTCACCCCAAAAACACTCATGAAACAAGGTGTCGTAATCGTCCCTAAAATCCTACCGAAAGCCTCCGACAAGACCTCGACACAACTCCCAAACCCACCGCCATCGCATCCCTTCAAACATTGACACTCGGCCACCGTGGCTTCCAATGCCACCTCCCTCCGCCACCTTGGAGGGTTGCTCACCCTGCCACCCACACATATATTCACTTTCTTACACCTATAGCAACTAAACCATTAAGAATTTGAAGATGAATCAAACTAGTTATTTGTTAGATCTTTTGTGTAGATTCTAATTATATTTAAAAAAAATTAAAAAAAAATTGTGAATCATTTTATGTAATTTTTAATAACTTATTTTTCTACTAATCAACATTTTTAAAAAGTGATGTTTACTTCGGACCACATAACTTTTTTTTTATAGATAAGATACAATTCTAATTTTTAAAATACAATTTTTTCACACCAATATCTAGTGCATGGATTTTTTTATAATTTTTTGTTACATTATTTTTTTTTCAAGTCAAAGTAATTATAATTTAGACAAAAGTGTACTTCGGCCCGCATAACTTTTTTTGTATTCATTTGAATTAACTTTTTTTTTTTGTTGGAATAAAGACATCAATACCTAGTGCACGTATTTTTTATTATTTTTTTCTCTATTTTTCTATTTTTTTCGTATGTGTAAAACAAAGAACTTTGATGTTTATTGAAAATCCTACATTCAAAAGAAATTAAAAAAAATATAATAATCAAATTAAACATATTTAAAAATATATTTTTTGGGAAACTTATATTAAAGGCTACATGCTTACAAAACATAAATTTTAAATGAAGCATTTTGATAAGTGTGGAAGAGACTCGATTATAAGTATGGTTTAAATCTAACAAGGTTCTACCAAAGAGGTTTGATCAATCCCTCTTTAATTAAAATAATTTAAATCGAACCTTTAAAAATCTTAAAACAATGTATTTTTTAAAAATATGTGATTTGAGGCAAAAATCAAGATGTCCCAAATGACAGCAGAGTTGACCTAATAATCTTTAAAATAAATAATATTTTAAATTATTTATCATTAAAAAAATTAAAATATTTTATTTTATTAAAAAAACCCTTAGGTATTAGTTAAATATTATTCATCATAAAAGTTAACGCGCTAGACCAGAGCTAATAATTAGTTAAAGGTTTTCCTATCACACGAGGTTTTCTGAACTAATGACTACCTACCTAGTAATTGACTTTTGCCATCTCGGACCAGGAATTTTTTAATCTGAAAAGCTGTGTCTTTCTCAAATCCTGTTGCTCGCTTCTCGGGCTTCACAAGATCTTCTAGGAGAGTAAACATAATCTACCCCTTCTTTTACCATTACTGAGATGCTTGCATCAGCAACCCCATAAAGCCGACTGATTGAGTAAAACCTTTCACGATCCTGAATACTGCAGTTCTATTACAGGTGCGTAATGTTTCTTTTTTTTCTGCATGTAGTATGAAGTTCTATTACAGGTGCGTAATGTTTCGTTTTTTTCACAGGCTCTTAAAAAAGCAACACCCATTTGACATAAATTTGAATAATCAAAACGGGTATGTTTTGTTTCACTTTTTCTATGTGTAATTTGAATGAGCCTAAGCATGTGATTGATTGCTGCTTAAAAACTGACAACTAGAAATTGGAAATTTCAAAGTAAAAAATTTTGACTATTAAGAAATGATGTTTTGAATCATTTACATTATACGAACTAAACGAGTTTGTATGTCTGCAGATTTTGGTGGTCATAAAACTACATTTTTCTGGCGAAAATTTGACCTGATAGTAGACTTGTCTTCAGTTTAAGATATATTTGGAGATACCATGCAGAGAAGAAGGGCAAGAGAAAGACTTGAAGCAGAACCTGCTTCTAGTAGCAGTCAGGATTCAAAAGAGGCTACTATCAGTAGCAGTAATGATTTAACATTGGAGACAAATCCCACGTCAATTCCAAAAGGTCCGGAGAGAAGTTCAGAGAAGGCAGCTCTTAATTGGGTAGCATTGCTCTTTGTAATCATCAACTCATCTTGGCTTGTCTATCACTTTCAATTCGAGAGGCTGCCTCTGCCTCTTACTGCTGCTCAGGCTGGTAAGAGGGGATTCTCAGAGTTGAGAGCAATAGAGCATGTTAAAGCATTGACAAGATTTGGCCCTCATCCTGTTGGTTCCGACGCATTAGATCTTGCTGTGAAGGTTGGTATTGGTTTTTTAAGTTCAAAATCAGATCTGCCTGATAGGTCTTTTTTTTGGTCAGTATCGAATAGAATGTAGGAGATGAGATGTTAATTATTGTCCTTCAGGCCAAAATGGCACCGATCAAAAATTGTGTACTTGTTTTTAAGATTACTTTTATGAGTGTTTGAAGATTTAAGATTTTGGGCTCTAGGTTATGACTACAAATTATCTCTCTGCTGTGATTTCATGATGAGTAAGTTAAAAGGAAATGCTTGCTATCTTCTACTTCAATTTTGTAATGTTCTCTTTTCACTGAGTCAGTCTGTGTGGGACCCACAACCTCATTTCGATACTTCTTGGTGGTTGAGGGGTGATTGCTGAGAAGTATATATTGTTGAGGATTAGTTTTGTTCATTTGTACCTGATATTTGTATATGAATTTTGGACGATTTCCTATATTTTAGAGGCATTTCCTAAATTTAAGCAGGTGAGTTGGAGGCAAGACCCTCACCATTAGACTCCTCATGGAATTTACCCTAAAATGATCTTTTATTGTTGACATTGCTCGCACCCTTGGAGATTTTGAAGTGTACATGTTCATAATAAGTGCCTTGGGAAAATTTGTTCTTATTTCCTAGGAGCTTTTGGAGGGCTATGGGGATAGATTCATGTCATGCAGACTGTCATTGGATCTTGGTGTGAGTGAACTGTTCATAATGCTCTATCTCAGGTCCTTTGGCTGGTGGTTGCAAGTATGATTAATTTACTGACAAGAGGTCAAGGTTTATTGGCTGTTTGGAACTTTGGATAATTTAATGTTATTACTGTTGCACCATGTTATATGGTACTTGATTATTAAGTGATATTAATGTCTTATCAAATAAAAATTATCTTTATTATTTGACACATAGGCTAGATGCCTAGGGTTGGGAGCATGTCAAAGAATAAGTAGAGACTGCCTAACCTTGAGAGAATCATTTTATGGTCATTTCACATTTTCTAGATCTAGAGAGGGTGGCTACATTAGGAAGCACTCATCTACTGATTAGGGACAAAAACAATTGGATCCAGAGATCAAAGGACAGAGACTTGATTGCATTTGATTAAAAACATTGTTTTTTCTATTGGTATGCTGATTTTTGGGGCACGTGGAGCAGCATTAGTTCTGATTTGGGAAATATCTTCCACCAGGGGATTGAGTTCTAAGTAGTTCCATATTATTTTTGTTCTATTGATGTATTCTAACATACTTTATTATTATTACTCTATTGATGTATTCCAGCAGATTTTATCAATAAAATACAGCTCCAACCTTATTGTTAAAGTTTACTTTGTTAGTATATTAATTCATACATTGTTCTTTCTTTCCTAGTATCATTCTAGTTTGATTAAAAAACTTAAAAAATAACAGGTAGATAGAAGGCTTCACAAATTACAATATCAGAGGAGATGACTTTTAAAGGCCTTACTGGTTCTGTGTTCCCATGATGTCTTCAGGAGGGTTCATGTACCAATTTCACTGTGTGCTTGCGTGTTGGTTTCACTGTGTAGGTAAACTCATTACTTTCTTTATCTCCTTCATCACCAGTATTGATGTCGAATAAGACAAACCATTGCTCTCTACCAATAAGATTTTCATCAAAATGTTTTAGCTTATATTTTAAGTGCCAGTTATATAGATTATAATTCACAGTTATACATTATACTTAAAATTTTTAGCCCTTCATAGTCACTGCTGAACTTAATTAAGGTGCTCATCAAAATAATCATTTTTTAAAATATTGAAATGATGGTTTATGAGATATATTATGCCGTTGTAGTAGGTTTATGCATCATGAACATCTATGAAACCACCTAACTGATCTGCTGTTTCAAGTACATCATATCACCTGACCATTCAGCCACATCCAAAATCACTTCATCACATCAAAAGTTTTGATCAAGTCTCTATAGGTTCAAATCAGGTCCAAGTTTCTGTGGATAGTCAACACTAAATAGCTGTTTGGAGACTTATCAACAAAACTTAATGGTAAAATCAGCATCCTTTCTTTGTAAAAATCACTAAATTAGCTGTTTGGAGACTCGTCAACAAGACTTAATGGTAAAATCAGCATTCTTTCTTTATAAAGATCAGTGATCTTCTTGAATTTGGGGGTCTTCTTGATGCTTTTGTTACTTAATTATTCAACTGGAGGAGCGTGAGGAGGAGCCATCGGATACTTCATTTTGCATGTGGAGTGCACCCTCAGAGACCTCTGATAATTCTGTAACAAGATATTTCTTGCTAGTTTGAAAAGTATTTTTCAAGTACTTAAATAATTGTCATCTAACAGTGTGCCACCATCAACCAATACTATTCCTTTGAATTGCAGTCCCAGTATTTGGTCTAAAGAGACAGAGGGAAGAAGCATATGTTGGTCTGACATGAGGTAAACTTGTAACAGCTGACACACCATTCTCAAGTGGATTTATCTCAAAAGGCCACTCTTATATTGCTTGATTCTATATTGCATGGAGTTCAACTCAAAAATTTCGCTGCCATCTTTATCTTTTTTTTACACTACCATTTTTCTTCTGCTACTGGCAGGAATCTCAACCTGATTCTACTTTTATCTCTGAAGAAGGTTTGATGGTAAACCTTTCTTGCATACATAAGGTTCAACCACAATATTAGGCACACAATGCCTCTTGGGGTGTTGTCCTCCAAAGATTCTTCTTAATGCTTCATCAGAAGACATGCTATTATCATCTCCCTCAATCCATTTACCCCTCTCTGGAGTCTGAGATTTTGGTAGTAGAGATCCATTGGAAGAATTTGATGTGCTGTTAGCAATACCATGTGCTTGCATAGGTAACTAGGAGAGCTCTGGGGTACTCAGGTTCGCCTCTTCCTGCTTTTTCTCTATCTTAGCCATTTCTTTCAAAATCTCTTAAACTTTCAAGAGTTCTCTGCCCTCATCAATTTGTTGCTGCTCTTTCTCATTAGGAGACAGGGGAGCCTTTGAAAGTTCTCCTAATCTTGTACTTCCATCTGTTGCGGAGGTGTCTAGCTTACAAGAACTGCCCTAGTCCTCCATGCTGAAATACTTCTGCACAGTTATTAAGGACACAGTGATGTCACTTGTGAAGCGGTTTCTTCTAGGGGAACCATTAAACTTAAGGTGATAAAATAAGCCAGAAAATATCAAAACAATTATTATGGTTTAAAACTTTAACATCCGTCAATTGAGCCAGTTCATATATCATTCCATGGGACTTGTCTCTCAGCAGAACATTCCCAACCCTGCAAGATAAGTCAAGAAAGTTTTGCATACTTACAGTCATAAAACATACAATTGATCATTTCATGGCAGAGTAAACTAAACAGTTATTGACAACCATGCTAGTTTTTTAAGCAACTCCACAGCTAGCTAATTTATTTCATCAGAAAAATCATCTAAAGCAAGCCTTTCTAGCTTTCAGTGAGGGAGACTTTGCCTGCAAGCTTGTTTGGTGTCTTAGCATATTCCGTAATTAATTTAATTTAATTTGCCAATCCATTCACCTAGAGAGTATTTGGTTGAGGTCTTTTGTGTTGGCCAAAGCATTGTCCATACTGCCTTGGATTTGGCCTGACTTGTCCTCCACAACCTCTCAATGATGTAAGTCTTTCAGCTCTAAATGTGTTCCTTTCAGCAGTTCGCTTCAGTTCTTCAAAAGTTTCAGATTGTAGTTCCAAGCAGTTTCAGATTTCACTTATATATTAGACATTTGTACATTGCATGAGTTCCAAAATTATAGCATTGTAATTCTATATTTCTACAGATGTCTCGTATTTTCAGCCCACTTTCATAGTTCTCTTGCATTTCAGCTTCAGAATTTGTGAGGTTTAGAGCAGCAACAACAGGTTTTAAGTTGGGATCGTAACAGTGGTATCAGAACCACCTTCTTCACATTGTAAAAGTCTTAGTGATGACAGATTTCTTTTGAGAAGTAGAGTCTTCTTGCCCTCAATGATCAATATTTGGGCTTATGGGAAGCATATAATGGGGAATCCTCTCAAGACCTCTCTTTGTCAGAGTATGTTTAGCTTTATGAAGCAGGTCAAAGGAAGTGGTTGTTGAAACTTGAATAATTTGCTGAAGCCACAATCTAGGGTGAAATTAGTTCAGTCCATATTTTGCAAACTCTCTAAGTACTCACTGAGTTGCCAAGTACTCTCAGGTTTTTTTATTGCACGAGTTTTTTTGCCGTGGGAGTTTTTATAGGTTTAACATGTTAAATGGCCAAAAATTGCCAAAAATATTGTCCCAATTTTTTTTTTAACTAAGTTGTATAAACAAAATTGACTTCACATACCAACACATATTCAAATTGTTATATGGTGGAGGAAGAGTCATTGCCATCTACCAGCAGGTTGGAGCCACAAGCTCAATCTTCTACACCAAGCAAGGACCCACAATTGTGTGCGAGAACCATACTCTCTATCCCCCAATTTTTCACTAGGTTGGGGAAGAGGAAATTGTAAAAATTGTAACTTTTTACTTGCCTAAATATGAAATTCATGATGATTGTTATCAGTTAGCAGCTAGCTATTGTATCCACTATCCGTCTTCCTATGATTATGCAATTTTGTAATCCATATGTATTCAAGAATTAAATTTAATAGAAAACACTTCCTCATGGTTTTCTAGACTCATTTGATACATTTTGTAATTGAATTTCGCAAAAACAATGTGTTTTTTCAAGAAATTTTAATATTTTTTTAGTTGCGGAGTTTTTGTCGAGCTGAAAATTTTGGGCTCGCTGAATACTCTTCGAGTCTGAGTTTGCAAACTATGGTTCAGTCCATTAAGTTGTTGAGGAAGATCCAAACTCTAGAGACAATTTGTATGAACATGATACTAAGTTGCTAACAATGAAGATGTGGCTGAAGGCTTGCTCATTACTGGCAGCAATCATCCTCTTACAGCTACTGTTAGGAGTTTGGCAAAGAAAGAGGAAAAGGCCCTGATAGCCTCCAAATAAGTTACACCTATGCCTATAGTTAAGTGCCATATTTGCAAAAAGGAGGAAAGAGTTGCAGCTACTTTTTGTGGGAATCATGGCTCCATGGTTGAGAAAAAATATTGTCAAATTTGCAGTACTTCCAAGGGATGAAACTATGCCTAATGCTCGCCTTGAAGTTGAATGGCTTGGTTTAAAAATGCAAATAGACTTTCTAATATAAGTTTCTTTGCTCATCACAATAGATATGTTATAAGCATTTGTCTTAGCTGCTGAAGTAGAACTAGTTGGAGCTCCATAATATCCTCCATTGATATAAGTTGACGAATCACCTGACAACTTGCATGGTTGAAAAGCCCATCAAATTGCTTTCTAGAGTATGTAAACTTCAATAGCTATTTTTGGGGATAGAGTTCAGGAAGCATTGAGATTTGTTATTGGATTTGGTGGCACTGCATCATGCTCCTCTACATGGGAATTGAAAACTAAAGGAATTAGCCTTCTCAATAAGAATCTATTGGACCATTTTCTTGGGCAATTTGAGCCAAAATGTAGTGTCACCAATATTTTGAGAAGCTTCAAGAATTTCAATTTCCAACATTGCTGTTGCTTTGGGACAAAGAACTTCGAGGAGAGAGAGTTATGAATGTTGTTTGTAATTATTATGATATATAAAGTTGTACACTTCAGTTAATGTGGCTCCTTAGAACTGTTTAGTAACTGTATCTTGTGGGATCATTGGAACCAATTTTGTGATATTAGTGGTGTCACATGAAATTGCACCTTGCTGAGCACGAAGCTCAACATTCCAATGACACAATGGAAACAACCTCAAGGTGTGGGACCTTTGCGCGTATGAGGTTGAATCTCTGGAGAAGTCCGACTTCCTATTTCAATCCTAGTGCAATGTGCTAGTCTAACCCAACACATAAAATCCTACCACTAACAACCCACGAGGAAAAGGGAAGAAGGATAACATGAAAGGGAAATGAAGGTGATACACCAAGATGGAAAGGTTGCTTCTCCCTGGCTAAGATTTGCACAATACATCAAAGAAGGGGACCAAAGAACTCACACAACTCTCTATTTGGTTGATTTCAGAGGCAAACATGGAGGTTAGGGTTTGACAGGGCGCTGGAAGGAAAGAGAATTTCTCAACACAACAGTTGCAAATGATTTTAACACAACATACATGCATAAAATGCAAACAAACACTCCAACATGAAGGTAATAAACTTACTCATACATAAAAGAGGAGCGAACCAACAACAATGATCAACTTCATTAATAGAAAGGCATATAGCCAATCTTTACAATGACAAAGATGCAAAAATGCAAGTCTGCAAAAGAAAAATCCTAGAGGATCCAGAGGAAGAACCCTAAAAATTAATACATTTTTTGCCTTTATAGATCAGGAATAACTGAGAAACACAAGTCCAACCCTAACCCTAACCAGGGTTAGCAAAAAAGACTGTGCGTGCAAGATTTGAGCTTGTGAAAGATGCGACCTAGGGCATAGATCCACCAAGAAGTCAACAAACAACAATCAATAGGCATGGGCACCCATGAAATCCACTTGAGGAAGTTAGAAAATGCATTTGATAACATCCTTGAAGCCTAAGAAATTAGATTTGGGTGCTGGGAGTGGTTGCGCATTAATGGCGCCATTGAACAAAAAATGCGCCATTTCGTGGATTGTCGGGGTGTCGGGCCCAAAAATTCACCTTTACACGCCTTGGAATTAAATGGCTTAGAGCCCCGAAAACAGTCTTTGTCGAGCATCGGCGATCGGGTGATTGGCAGTTGAGAGTCGACCTTACTGCTTACCAAATGCTTGGAAGAAGGAGAAGAAGAGCGCGAAGAAGAAGAAAGGATTATATTAAAGGCACGGTCGGGCAATATGAAAGAGCTCCATTACATCATAAACCGAAATATTGTGGCAAAGAAAAATGAATAGTGCGGTATAGCGGGGAACAACCCACCACCCCGCGAGGAAAAAGACCATGAAGAGCGGTAGTGTAGTAACAATCCTGCTATACTACGATGAAAAGGATTAAGATGAGCAATAGAGTGGTAAGCCAGAAGAGATTGTTAAGAGTCAGTGCGCAGTACTGCGGGCTGAACGTTTAAAGCTTGCAGTGTAGCGGTAAGAATCCCGCTACCCCATGATGAAGCATCAAGGAGCATGCGTTATAGCGGTGTACACTCTGCTGTCTTGCAATAGAGAAATCTCAAGAAGCCTTACCCTCGAAAGTCGACGGTAAGAGAGATGAGATACCTCTTACCGAAGAAGGGTAAGAGGTAAAGGGTAAGGCCGAAGACCGAAACCCGAAAAATTGACATAGTCGAATTTTGGAAGAAAAGAAAAGAAAGTGAGAAGAGAGAAGGAAGGAAGTGTAAAGTTCGAAGACCAAAGTGAGATTTCGGAGATCGGACCTCGGACCGTCAGAGGTCAGAGGTCGGAGGAAAGCCTTATCTAGCGCGAAGGCCGACCCTTGAAGGCTGAAGGAGAAAGGTGCGAGGATGGAAGAGGAAAGAGGGAAGGCCGAAGGTTGAAGTCCGACAAGACAAAAGACTTAGCCAAAACAAACCTTATTGAGCTTTAGGTGGCGGAGGTAAGGCCGAAGGCTTACCTTGAGGGATCGATAGAAGGTAAAGGGCAAGGCCGAAGGCCGATACTCAAAAAACTTAGAAGAAAAAGGGGAAGGAAGGGAGTGATGGATAAAGCATGCAGGTAAGCAAATAAGTGACAGTTTGAAAACCCGAAATTCTGTGACTTAGCAAAATTTAGGAAAACTTCAAGGGGAAAAAATGCAAGATGGCCCATGGGGAATTTCTTAGATCGGATATCAGTGATGGGTCATCAAAGGGGGGCATGAAATGTTAACAATTAGTTTTGCTCATACATTCAAAATTATCCCACATGCAAGAGGCAAATGGGCTCAAGTGATAAAAGTGTTACAAATAGACTCTTAGGTAGCAGGCTCAAGTGGTAAAAATGTCATAAATAGACTCTTCAATAATAGAATAGTGTAATGTTTTGGAAGGAAGGAGCTCTTGTGCACAGGTCTGAAGATTGTGTTTGGGAAAGGCAGCATCAAAACCCTCTTAGGAAAGCTAATCTCTTTATGTTTTGTTCTTTTTTCTTCCTATTTCCTTAATATTAAAATCAAAACTTTGTGTTCTATTCAGGAATTTATTTATTTTTTTAGAAGTTTCAGAATATAATTTCTAGCTGTTTCAAATTTGTAATGTCCCCTTTTGGGATCACCTTATACTTTGCCCTGAAATCACAATTCCAAATGAATAGCAGATTATAGTTAAATATATAATTCCCTAGTCAAAATTGAGATGATGTAAATCTGGTTATGGAAACTTGCAACCACACTAGATGAATATGACAGACATAATCCATGAAATACATTTAATTCTAGGTCTAAGAGAGATTAGATATATATCATTATAACGAGTCCCAATGATTATGTGGGTTCAACTATAATGAGGATTGTAGTAGAGGACATGATGAGGTGCCCTAACTCTATCCTAAGCCCAATAGTAGGACCTTATCCTCTTTGGGCTCATGTGGTCCTTAACCATCATCATGAGGTGGTGTACCTAGTGAGGGCTTTACACCGTTCCCCTCCATCACGCTAAACCCTTCTCTTATTATTGAAGAGCCCTTTTTATTTACTTCAACAATTGATTCAAGTGGGGATAGAAGGAGGGCTGCAATAGGGTGGCCTTGATCCTCAACCCAAGGCCCAAGGATAGGACCTTATCCTCATTGGCCTTATGAGGTCCTTAATCGATGGTCCTTAACTATCATCATGAGGTGCCATACCTAGTGAGGAATCATTCACAATTCCCCCTCCTTGCATTCCTACCTCATCTCTTCGTGACCAATTATTGCCAAACCAAAATCATATCACTGTTCATAATAACAGTAAATATATGCTACATAATACGATATTATATCGGTGTTTAGTTGGTACAATTATATATCTACATTTATCTGATAAATAAGCTTAAAACAACTATCTCTGCGTACCACAAAAATTGATTATGTTATTATTCTGATTGAATTTGCTGCATATATATATGAGAGGCTATGCTGTTGATCGATTACTCCTTTTGTATGCCTTGACTGCTATCAATATCCAGATCTGATCTTTTTTTAATATTCAAAAGATATAAATCAGACGAATAAGAATCTATTATCCATATTCATACTAAAGAACCATAATTACTTTATAAGACTCAATAATTGCTGCAAGCATCATTATTTTATAATCATAAATAAAAAATATATATATATATATATAACTTATCTGATTATGTTTGCTGCTGCACTCAGAAATATGTTCCAGACTTCTTATTTATTTCTTCTTCCATGATTCCATATATTTTCCATTTCATTTCTAATCTGCTGCTTTATGCAGACTTCTGATTGATTTTCCTATTTTCTAATAATCTTACCTGTCTTTTGCTGAGTGTGATTCTATTTATAGCTTTACAGCTGAGTGGAGAGGCATCTTTGGAATTCCATTATTCTATCGCTCCCCTTTGATAATAATTTCTTGTAATTAATAGCTCCCTTCTTGAAATGCAGCCTCCTTAATACATCGCTGCTTTTATAAAAATGAATCGCTGCTTGCCTTACTAACAATCGCTGCTTTATGACTTTGGTTCCCCCTTAATAATCTGCCTTTGATATATATATATATATAATTTGATGTTTTATATTATTATATCATAATAATTATAATTATAATAATATCAAATTTTTAATATTTATTTTGTTATATTTGGTAATTATAATTATAATATTATCTTATGATAATTATAATTATAATACTATTTATATATATATATATATATTAGGTAAGCGTTACCAAATTATGGGGTGGTAACTCCCAGATGAATTTATTACTTTTGTTGACCCAAAGTTCGTACGGTTATGTAATGAACCACCACTCTGCTGATTGGGTTTCACTGTGATTTTTGTAGGTCTGATTTTTTTTGTTTTCAATTGATATTCTTTTTTTTTTTGTGTTTTGTGTTTGATGCCAATAATGCTAACAATACTAACAAGCATTTACATGCAATAGGAACTTTAAATAAACTAATCTACTAAGACCATTCGAGTAATGACTCAATTTAAGTGCCAAAGATACTTTCTTCATTACATAATAGATTGCATACAACATATAACATACATATTTTCAAAAGCTAGACATATCTTCTACTAAACTTTAACTTACAGCTTTGTAACTCTGTGAATAGTAACTTGCTACAGTACTAAACCCCAAATAAGTGCTTACAACTTTCAAATGACGAGCTTCTCCCACCAAGAGACAAATTGAGAAGCTTTTTAGGGTAAGGGCGCCCCTTTTGGAAGTGATTGCAGCCACTAAAGGGAGGCGTCTTTTTTCTTTATGCTGATTGAAACCCTCATGAAAGGGCGGCTGGCTGTAGGTGCAAAAATCAGCTCCAAAACCTTCTAAAATGCGAACAGCTCTGTTGTAGATGAAAATGGAGTCAATGGCAGCAAAGTCCCTTTAAGAAGATAGCTCTAATAACTTGCAAACAGCAATATATGACTCCAAATGAAGTAACCAAACTCAGATCAGCAACTTTAAGGTGGTGTTTCACACCCTCAAGCAGCTCACAAACGAACAACAAGCCCCGTCCAGGCTCACCCATTGCAAAAATCAGGAAACCCTAGTTTTCCCTCTCTCCCAAACTCCAAACTCACAAGCCAAGCAAGCAAAATAACTTCAAAACATAAGGGGGTCAAACTTCTCCTTTTTCTTTTATAATTTTACATTGAAATCACTATTCATTAAAGTGAGTACTATTCACTTAAGTTATAACTTTTTTTCACTTTAGTAATGAATAGTAACTGAAAAATATAAAGTGACCCCTCCATTTTAAAGAGACATGGTCCCTAAACCAAGGATGTTGAAATTAAAGGTGAAGATCATAATTTTAAGCACAATTATCACGCCAAATGCACAAATTCATCCCGTCACCATACTCCAGATATCAACACTGCAAATTCACGACCAAGTGCCCGTTCAAGTGACCCTCTATCCAAAACCATTAGCCTATGAGGGTCGATGTGATAGGCTAATCCTCTGATTCTCGGAAGATTAATTAGAAGGGGACATTACAGGTTACCGCTTGGGCCTTTTGTTTAATTTTTGCGGTGAGGTGTTGGGCTCCACACCATACTTTAGTTTGCCGGTGAACTGTAGGTTTCAAGCCACGTAGGCATCTGAAGCAAAACCAAGGATGGTCGTGTCAAAATCTGCATGAATTTTCATTTAGATGGCATTCCCTAACACTTCAGACATTGTAAGTCTTGCCTTGAAGTGTTATGATTGATTTAACTCTGCTCTCATGTGATTCAGTACTCCCCGCCTTGCCAAGGGATTCGCCTGAATTTGGTATGATTTCGCATGCTTAGGCTACATTTTAAGTTTGGTTTGAGAGATAACATAATGAAGCGTCTCGAGTTCTCTACAACAATGGAGTCTCCTATCCTGCTTTTTAGTGATTGGAGCCAATTAGCTTTTCTTGGGTGCATCATGGATCAACGCTTAAAGCTAGTGATGAAAGAAAGGGGTTTGCTCACAATGAAGGCTATGAGACTCATTCTGGGTAAAAGGTTTTTAGTCTTAGAGGAGCGTTATCGAGTTAACACAGACATTCTTGCCTGTTTCGTTGCATCGCTCCTTGATCTTCGCGTTCCAAAGGACGTTGTGGAGGAGATGACTTGGAAGTTGTTCTGTCCAAATTTGTTGGGAGGGTTAGAAGATGTTCTGGGGGCTGTGCACCTTGGCGTTGGGATACCTTGCCCATGTGAGCTCAGTATGCCAGTAGGAGGGGTTTGGTATTACCTGTTTATACTTGACATAAAGGAAGGGGAGATACTGTAGCATTGAAGCCGAACCTTAGTCGGTTACAATTTCCTTCGCAAGTTGTATCAGTTTGAGCCTGTTGATGATTTCGAATGGCTGGACGAGTTCGATGCTTATGAGGCTGATTAGGGGTGGTGACTTATAACAGATTACCCAAATAAGAGACTTTTAGAAATACTCATAGTTCGGAATTTTGTAAAAAGTATGTAGGGTTTCAAGCTATAAAAATGTGCCCTCATATGTTTTTGATAATGAACAACAATATGTATTTGAAGACTTATTAGACTTTTAAATGGATATAATATTAGCATTATGAAGCATATTGTCTTTCTTGTCTCCATGGTTTGTTTTTGTTGACACTCTATTATTACAAATGTTTTTGTTTTAGCTTGTTAGTTAATGGAATGCTGTTGTGATAATTTAAACTATCAATACTGAATAACCCTAGGGCAAATTTTCACAAAGAGCATTTCTTCTCTCAAATGTTTTTGCTTATTACAAATGTTTTGTGTTTTGGCTGGTTAGATAATTAAGCTATCAAAACTGAGAAGCCTTGGGGCAAATATTCGCAGAGAGAATTTTATAGAATGTATTTAGGGTTTCAATCTTTAAAGATGTGCCCTCGTATTTTTATGATAATGAGCAACAATATGTTTTTGAAGACTTATCAGACACTTAAATGAATATAATATTAGCATTATGAAGCATATTGTCTTTCATGTCTCCATGATTTAGTTTTGTTGTCACTCCATTATTACATATGTATTCTGTTTTAGCTGGTTAGGTATTGGAATGTTGTAGTGATAATTTAAACTATCAATGCTGAATATCCTTGGGGCAAATTTTCACTAGAGAGCATTTCTTCTTTCGTTGAGTCAATGAAAACAAATATATTATTACAAGGGATGTAAAAGTTTTTGGTTTTTGTTATTTTTGGAAGGACCCCAATGATTATTGCTTTCGATATCATGGGAATTGAAAGCCTATTGAAGAAATTTTAAGTTTTGTGAAAAGTATGGTTTAGTGGTATGCATTATAGGGCGGCTTGGCTCCTGTGATGAGTTGTAGGCTTTCTGTGGGTTAGGGAGCTTGTTTAAAACAAGGTAGTGCTTTCTAGCCATAGAGATTTCTAGTGATGTTGGGGCGTTGGAAAAAAGTGTTCTGGGCTTGAAGGGTTGAGGCATAGTGTGAGGGATTTACTTGTCCTCGTGGGCGAAGGCACATACATCCCTAGTATTTAAGAAAACACTATGCCTAGTAATACCCTCTAAGGGTTTTGTTGGGGGTTCCGGTATGAGGACACTAGAGGGCCCCTCGGCGTCCCTTAAATTGTGCTATGAAATTTTGGGTCATTATGAGATTATTGTAAATCGGGGGAGGAGGTTTGGAAAGGCTTTTTAGAATCAGGGTTTTATTGCAGAGTATAATTTTACCTTTTACTGACTTACCATTGTAATTTTAATTTTGATGAGAGGTGATTGATTTTGAGTTAGGTACGTACCTCAGTTATACTTACTTGTCCCCTTTTGATTTGGGCTTCATCAACCTTGCGTTGCTTCTTCAGAAATTATTGCTTCAAGGCCTAGCCAGTAGTCAGCTTGAGAACCGGTTTTGACCTCCTCTGTTTGATCTATCCCTTGGTTGGCCAGGAAGTTTGCTGCTCTATTAGCTTCTCTATAGATATGGCTTATTGAGTGCACATCAAGTTCTTGCATTAGCCCTCTTATCTTGACTACTTTAGATTGTAGATTCCAATCGCCGATCTGACCTCTTGTAAGGACATTTATGTAGACTGTAGAGTCACTTTCTAAGTCAATGTTTTTGAGATTTTTCTCTTTGCAAAGTTAGAGACCTCTAAGGATCCCTTCTATCTTTGTTGCATTATTTGTGGCCATTGGTATTTTTGCTGACATGGCCCCAATTAGTTGGCCCTGCCCATCTCCTATGATACACCCAATGCCTGATTTGCCTGGATTTCCTCTTGAAGCACCATCGCTGTTTAGCTTGAGTCTCCCTTGGGGAGGAGGATTCCATTTTGCCTTCAGCCTTTTCAGCTTGGAATTAGGAGCAAATTGGAAGAAGGGGGGACCCTTTAGCATTTTCCAATTTTTCATAAGCTCTTCATCCCACATTGTGAATTTGGATTTTCTTTGCAACTTTATGTGTGAGTTCAGCCACTCAGTGATGTTTCTTTCAATATTTGCTGTTAACTCACTGAATTCCTTTGCCTTGTCTTGGAAAATACGTCTGTTTCTCTCATTCCATATATTCCATATTAAGATGGAGGGGGAAACCTTCCAAATTAATCCCTAGAATGAGTCTTTCTTAAGCCTTGGCCAATTGAGGAAGAAACCCCATATGTTATTGCTTCTTGGTGTAGCCCAGTTTATGTTTTTTAGGAGCCAATCCCATATTGCTCCACATAGGGGCAATTCAGTAGCAAATGATCTGCACTTTCTTCATTTTCTTTACATTTTACACACCAACTAGGACCTTCCAATCCAATGGTTTTTAATTTGTCTACAGTTATAGTCCTTCTGTGTAATGCCGTCCACATGAAAGCACCTGCGTTAGGTAGTATCCACCGGCCTCGGCATAATTTATGTGGCTAAAGGTTTTCTCCTTCTATCATTTGGATCTTGTAGCCAAGATTTATCGAGTATGAGTCTGGTTTAGCCCCATACCAGATTATCTTATCATTTTGATTGTTTATGCATACTTGTCTTTCTTTCATTAGTTCCTGAGCTTGACTTTGGCAGTTTCTTCCAGCTGGATGGCTTGGAAATCCACCCAGCGTTGTTTATCACTACCATCAAATACTATGAAATCCTTGACCTTTTGACTGTATTTGCATCTTAGGGTTGGGATATGGTCCTTCAATTTTGGATAATCTGTCATTGGTTTGTGGCCACCCCATGAATCAGGCCAGAAGTCTGCTTTCCTTCCATCATTTATTTGCCATGTTAAGTGGTCAGTTATCAGGTGTCTGCTGTTCAACATGAAGTTTCAAATGTGAGACCCTCCTCAAGGATTTGCAATAGTTAGGATCCTTTTGGGGTCCTCAAAAGCTAGGTACTTCTGCTGCAATATTTTGCACCAAAGCAGTTGAGGGTTTTGGTACATTTTCCAAATTAGTTTGGCACCAAGGGCCAAATTGTGTGCTTTCAGATTTCATATACCCGCTCCTCCTCCTGCTTGAGATTTGCGCACTTTATCCCAATGTATTAGTGGTACTTTGTGCATCTCATTTGAGCCTTCCTATAGAAAGTGTTTTAAAATGATGTCCAAGCTGGCTACTACTTTTGAAGTTAATTGCATGCTAGACATACCATAGATTGGAATTGCTGATAGTACCGCTTTGATCATTGTAATTCTTCTTGCTAGTGTAAGCCATTTGTCTCTCGAGCTTAGTGATTTCTCTATGCATTTTTCTTTTATCTGCTCCCATAATTTTGTTCTAATGATACCTTTAAAGATGGGCACTCCTAAATATTTGCATGGGGTGACATCAATTGAGTAGCCCAAGAGGTTTGAAATCTTGTTTTGCAGCTGTTTCTTTGTATGGAAGAAAAATATTTTTGATTTAACCTTGTTTATTTGATGTCCTGATGCAGTTATGTATTCCTCCATGCAATCTTTAATCTTTGCTGCCTCACTAATTGTGGCTTCATGTAGAGCAGCGTGTCATCCGCAAATTGCTGGTGGGTGATAGCCTCTTATGTTTGGAGCAATCTGCAAACCTCTCCAATTACCTTCACTTTGGAATTTTTCTATATTTTTGTTGAGTGCTTCCGCCATTATTACAAAAAGGAAGGGTGAGATGGGGTCTCCCTGTCTTAGTCCATTTGTGCTTTCGAAGAAGCCACATGGTAAGTTGTTAACCAAGACTGAATATCTTGTTGATAGGCAGAAGATCATATTTAACCAATCCTTGCAAAACCCAAACTGTCCATGATTTTGATTAAGAATCTCCATTTGACTCTGTTGTAAGCTTTGCTTACGTTTAGTTTTATGATCATGCTTTGGATCTTATCTTTGTTCATAGAATGCAGGGCTTCATTTGCAATGATGATGCGATTAGTTATGTCCCGCCCAGGAGTAAAACCACTCTGATTGGCTGAGATAAATCTGCCAAGAATTTCTTCAGTCTATTGGCTAGGGCTTTTGAAATGATCTTGTAGATTGTGTTGCATAGAGAGATAGGACGATAGTCCCCAAGATTGGAACATTCTTCCTTTTTTGGTATTAGGACCAGGACAGTGTTATTGATATCTTTGATGAATTTCTTTTTTATTTGGAATTCTTCCACAATTTTCCAGACTGCTTTTTCCAGAAAGTGCCAACATTTTTGGTAGAAAAGTGCTGGGAAACGATCTGGTCCTGGTGCTTTGTCTGGATGAATTTGAAATATAGCAGTCTTGACCCCCTCTCTTGTAAAGGGAGCAGTGAGCATCGCATTATCTTCCTCTAAAATTACTTTAGGGATGTTTCTAAGGATATCTCCATAATTGAAGGTATCAGCTGCATCCTTTGGAGCTAACAATTCTCTGAAATGCTTGATTGCTTCTTCTTGGATTTCCTCTATTTCCTCAGTTATTCTTCCTTCAGAGGTTTGAATGGCTGTTATCCTCTTGTAAGCTTTCTTAATTTTGGATGTATTATGAAAGAACTTCGTATTGGCATCCCCCTCGCATAACCAGATTTCTCTGGATTTGAATCGCCAAAACACCTCTTCCCTTGCCAGTATCTCCTCATATTTTGCCTTTAGTTCTTTTTCTTTTTTGTAATCATCTTGGAACATTCCTTGGTTCATTTCTTTTTCATTAAGTTCTGATAGAGCTTGCTCTAATCTATCTTTCTCAGAAAAGATATTCTTAAATACTGTCTTGTTCCAATCAAGTAATTTCCTTTTGATATGCTTCTGCTTGTTTGTGAAGATAAAACTTTTATTTATATTTATAATATTTATTTTATTTATTTAGTCGTATTTCAAGTTTTGCAATTTTGGGGACATGGCATCCTGCAACTTTCTAAAATTACCCCAAACTACTAATGAGAAACTAACTATATTAACAACAATATTAAATAATAAATCACAAAGTCACTAACATGGCTTATTACAATACATAAACCTTAATATTCCAACACATTGCACTAATTGTGGTATGAAATTGCAGTATGGAAAGTAGAAGCATGAAATCCCACACATACAAGGGAAACATATAGGAATAAATACAACATTTTCATGTAAGAAAAGTTCCATGTTACTAGTGGAAAATCATAAGGCTGAAGGCAAGTACCAGGGCTTAAAATTCAATTCCCATCTTGAGACTAATTCTAAGATAGAGGGGATAGATGCTTGGGGTATATTGTATCCAAGATGGAAAATTAATAACCTCCACCTTTCTCTTGTTGATTGCCATAATCATTGTTTCTTGAACTCCTTAGGGAGTTCCATTTCCAAGTTGCAGAGGACATCTTGTGTGCCACATGGTAAAATGCAGATGCGTAAAGAAATATATTGGGGAGAATCAAGTTCACTCCTCTGCATGGCATTGGCTCAAACTTGTTGATTGTATAAATCTAAACACTAAGAAGCAAGGTTATATGATGCAATATTTCCAGATTTTTAGTTGCATTGTGATGAGGTGAGAGAAGTTCAAATTGTTTCACCATCATCCTAAATGGATATTGATACTTATTCAATTGTTGCAGTATAGAAACTAATTGTGATATCAATTGGACTACATCTCAATCAGTTATGGTTTTGAATGTGCATTCTTTTAGCAAATCAATTTTTATTAATTTGAGACTGGAACAAATTCATCATTTTGACAAGTTCTGAAGAGTTAATGGATAAACTTGAAGTTTCTGGGGGGTATTGTGCCATGTCATTGTCACATATTTCACATTTTTCTGAGTCTGAGTTGTGTCCAGATGAGGTATGTGCTTTTGATTTTTCTATATGAGTCCAAGGACAAATTTTGTGTTAATAATATGTTTCAATTTATGGTTTTCACTAAAAATACACATGGCTGTACAGTACTGAAATTGTTGTTTGTTGTACAATGTATTTGCATATTACAGTATGTTTTGTCGGAAGCCCAAAGGATTGAAGCAATGGCTCATTGGGACGTTGAAGTTGAAGTGGATTACTTTCACTCAAAACCTGGTGTAAACCATCTCAAGGGAGGCCTTTTTGGTGGACGAACATTGGTCTATAGTAATTTAAACCATGTGGTTATGAGAATCACTCCAAAGTATGCTACCGATGCAGAAAATAATGCGGTTCTCATTTCTTCTCACATTGATACAGTCTTCTCCACGTATGGTTACTGGATATTCTCTCTCATTTTACATGTTATCCTTTTCTCCATGGTGTATAGTAGAACAAGTAAAGTTTGGGAAACATGATAGCTTGCTTATAGATTTTTCCACCAACAAAGTATTTTAACAAAGCCACTTGATTGTGAATTGCATGAAACTCTTAGTAGGATTGTGTGCTCTATCTTTTTTGATCTATATTCTCAAGGACTATGCAGAATCCTAGCACTACAATTTGTGATGTCTTATTTGACTTGCAGTCACAACGGGATTTTTTTGGTTTTTTGTTTTTGAGTTGTACCTATTTGACAAGGATATGTAACAAAGGTGAAGCAATGTAAACTAATTTTAGACAGGCATAACTAGATTGTGTAAGGGCTAATCTCAACCAAACTTGATTCTACATCCCATCACAAGAGTGATACCCTTAAGTTCGATGAATAAATTTTCAAGGTCCGTTTGGCGCATAGAATGGCTTATGCTTGTTCTCTATCTCTACTACAATATTTTTTGTTTTCAAGCTGCTTCTTATTTCTAGACCTTGACCCTATAAAATAGTCTTTGTCATATGTTTTAAAATGTGGTTGGATTTCCATTTGTTATTTTATAAAAATTATTCACCTTTTATAGATTTTAAGTTGACTAGGACATTGGCATAAGCACAGGAAGTGTTTATGTAATGATCAAATGTTATATTTGGTTGATTGGTTAAACTGTGCAACTTTACAACAAATATCCCCTTGACTTAGTATGATTCCTATACACAGATACAGATCATTTTCTGTTATAGTTCATATGTTCTTGAATTTTGGGTTTACTGTACAAATTTTCAGTTTCAGCGATTATCCTTATGCATATATATAACTGAATAAGTAATGGAAAGTTTATTTTCCAGTTTTAATATGTCTGTTTTATGATTGATCCTTGTGCAAGTAGATTTAATTTCTTTTCTTTCCATAGACAGATGCGATTGTATCATTATGCGAATGCCCCTAACATTCATATCTGTGGGTTACCATTGGAAATAGAGCTGTAAGAGTCTGTCAAGATGCAATAATGCGAGGTCAACCTTTATGAATGTGAGGTCATTTCTTCATCCATCAAGTTAATGCTAGCAGTAGTAATGTCACATAGTTAATGTTCTTCCTTGGCCTCCTTGTTATAAGGGGTTTGTGTCTATATCCTAGATTCATGAAGTCACTTTCCATCTCTGAGGTCTGATGAGTTGTTAGTCAGCCCAGGAGAAAGATTCTATGTTATTACCCTCCCTTAAGGTCATATAAATGACTACACCAAGTTTATTTCTAACATGATGAATCAGTTTCAAGAGGTTCCTTTAGGAGTTGGATATTTGCTCTTTGATTTGCACAGTATTAGAATTCAACTTATCCATTTTCCACAAGCTCTTGAAAGCAAGAATGGTGTGCATACATTCTTTGTGTGTGCATGGTGAAATGATATTTATATGTCGCTAAAGAACTAAGTTATTAACAGAGATAACAACTGCTATTTGAAAACAAATGCTTATATATAATTTGAAATAAAACAAAGCCAAGATGTAGATGAAGATAGTTTGCAGAAATACTGAATAGCTGAATCATGAAAGCTATGCCATTTTGAAGGGAAACCTGCAAGTAAGAATAACCAAACAATAGAATTGGAAAAGGGATAATCCTTATTCCTATCGACTACCTTGCTGACTATTTTAAAATAAATTAGGTTGGGAAAGCCCCATAAACACTAATTTGGTTGACCTAACAGAAAATGTAAAATCTAGATACTACTAGAAAAATACTCAAAGGTTATGCATCCTTCAAGTTGGCCACTGCGCAACCCAAATACAAAGAAAAGTGGATGACTAGGGTTGTAACACTAACAAGGATGAATTTTCCTTTCTAATTCAGCTTCTGATGTTTTGTTTGCTTTGGAAAATTTCTGCCATTGATCTTATCAAGGAAAGATACGTGGGGGCATTGGATGAATTCAAAAAGAAGGTTACAGCTCCAGATTGTAAGTGGCACAGCCAATACTATGAAAGCACCATATGAGGACCATAGAACTTAGGTGCAAGTGTGTTGTCTTTCTATTACTTGAGAGAGAACTATTTGTATAGCTGAACTATTAGACAGACCCTGGATTCCTTCAAAATCCCTCTCTCCTATATCTATCCACTTCTTGCTTCAAATCCATATTGCTCTTGGATGCTTTGTTGGTGCTGGAAGTGTTCATCTATGGTCTAGACCTTTGGCTGGGTCTGCAGATATGAAATCTGTAATGTCCTCGTTTTCCGAGTGATCACCCAATGAAGTCTAATTTAATCAATTAAATATTAAATCATCCTAAGTAACATTTTGGACATTTATATTTAATTAATTAATTTAATATTAAGTGACTTTATTAAATAATGTCACTTTAGAAAGGTAGTGATAAATATAAAAGGTGGTGAAAAGGAATTCATTAACATCTTTTTGGAAAATTATTATCGGGAAAAAAACTGGAGAGCTTGGTTTATAGGTTCTAGAAACTTGGGACCAAAACCCTCGGGTTTGAAGGATTAGACGAAAACCCAAATCCTTTTGCAGTTGAATTCATCTTAGAATTCACACAAAGTTTCAAGTTTGGTTCAAAAGGTTGTTCGAAATTTATGGTCTTTGGGGAAAAGACAAATTTCCGATTAATGGTTTGATTTCAGAGTTTGGACATTTTTTAGAATTTCTTGAAAGATATATAAGGGAAGAAATATGGGTGCCATAGTCAAATAAGATAAAAATCTTGAGTATTTAGAGGGATCACAGTTCTGAAGAATGATACTAACCCATATTGAAGTTGAGGAGTGTTGATTTTGTTTGGCTTTTAAACTCATGGCTTGAAAAAGGAGTTGTGTAAAATCCTCAAAGTGAGTCGATGCCATTGGTAGTATGCTGTCGCTACATTACTAGCCACCAACCGTGTTAAAGAAGTTGAAATTGGTTGTATGCCGTTGCTATGTTACTAGCCGCTAGCCTAAATCCTACCAGCTTGGAGGGTTGTGTACACCAGTGACAGGGCCAAACGATACGTTGAAAGAGAGCAAAAATGAAAACAATTTCAATTTTTGGAACCATATTTAGAGGATACATTCTCAGCTGCATTAGTAGCAAGGTAGTCACTTAGAGTTGCACAGGGAATTGAAACAATGGTGGGTTTAGGTGGTGAGATTCCTTGGGATAGGATTGAAAGAAGAGTTGACCAGGATAGTGTACAAAATATACCGAATGATCTAGAAAGGGGACAATAACAAATGATGCAATAGTTCATGCATTCACAATAGCAATTAATCACAACTATTGGTCAAATGTCACAAGAAATGAATTTTCTCAAGGTGAATTAGAATGCTACAGGTGAAGGTAGCAATGAAGGTAATGATATTCTTGTTGACGTGATTTTCGTGATCGCACCAACACAGAATAAAGTTGCCAACGGCTACTCTATCCTCTCTTGAACAAAGTTTCCTGCATGCTAAGATTGCGAGATAGATCATACATTTAACTCCAAGGTTCCTTCATGCAATAGAATACCCCCAGTTGGCTCGATGTGATTTTGCTGGTATTTCAAGGGTACTTACACAATTGTTCGATAGCTGACAACAAACAGTGGATTGAGGGATTTCATGTAATTTGGATGATTTGACAAGTGAGCACAAGTTTCCTAATCCTAACCAGAAATGAACTGAATTTAAAAGAGTGTAGGGCCTAAGAAGTTTATGTTCTACTCTACGGCGTGGGACATGGCGATCAATTCTTATAGACTTCAACCAAACTCCGCTTTGCCTCACTTCCGACAGCTTCCGCAGAATTGGTGCAATCTTCAGAGGAGTAACTCAAGATGTTCAGATCACAATCTAGCATGAGGACACCATCACAACGACGCATGCCAACATATAAACCATAATCGAAGTTAAGTTTCACAAAGTTCCAGTTGACCACGCAAGGCGAACCCACCGTCAGCGAGCCCGCTAGTGGTATGGACAAGCGAAGTCTTGTTCAAATCGAGCACCACATTCCACAATTACCAAGTACTTGCATGAAATGAAATCTACTTTACTTTAAGCGACTTCAAGATGCTACGTGAATTGGAAGGATGAAGAAGCCTCAACAACTACTCATAACAAAGAAGAGATCACCATCAATGAAAAATTCTTTTATTATGAAAGCATTCACGACAACTTCTTACAAAGTGTTCAAAGGGAAGACTTTCCTTCCTTTTCAATCTAAACTATTCTACTTTCTACTCTATCAATTTCTCTCTACTCCTCTGCTATCCTAACTCTAATCTAATTCTAATGAGATACAAATGAGGGGGACTCCCCTTTTATAGTTGGCCAAGTCCAATGGACGGCTCAGATTACAATCGGCTGGATGACCAGGATCGTGCCACCTCAGCCCTAAACAAGATTCGCCCGAAAAACCGCCACAAAGGAGAGTGGGGTAATAAATGAGCCATTAATGTCCACCATCCTTCTAGAAGATTCCCGTTTGTAGACGCGTTCACACTGTTCTTGATCTTCTTTTTGACGTCGTTCTTCAACTTCTTCTTTGTTACTTGAGTTATACTAAGTCTCAACACTTAGCCATTTTTCGCAACTTTTCTTCGTTCGAGGTTGAAATGTAGCCTCAGAGTATTTTCTTCATCACTTAAGTCATCATCGCCTGGTCTCGACGTTTTTCCTGCAAATCAAATAAAAGAAGAGCATCAGGACACTTCATAATATAAACTCACCTTACCTACCCGATTTTCGCACTTTAACTTCCAAGGGTTCATCGTCTTTCCTTAGCCAACTTTACGTTTAAATTCTTCATGCCTTAGCCAAATTTCCAACCTATCTTGCATTCTGCTCGGCGCACTTCACTCTGATATTTCATCCAACTCAGGCTCGAGAAAGAAAAGCTTTCATCAGGAACTCGATCAAAAATTATCTTATGGCTTGTTCTTGTACTCCAAATGAATTATCTCTTGAAGCAAACTGCTTTGAAGAGTTTGGCTCTTGCTGTAGTTGTTGAATGAGCTTTGGGTTGATGGACCTTGTTGCCATTCCAATATTGCTGCTTCCACTCACACCAGCTGGAGTATAGAGGAAAAGCCTTGTGATTTTCTTTTCAAGAAAGTGCATTTGCTGCCACACTCAAAGAAGCAGAGAACTGTAAAAAATCGTGACTTTAATAAAACCGGGAGACGGGGGCGATTCCCCTAACCCAAAAAATTGTTTACCACAATGGTCAATGATTTTTTTGCGTTTCAAACCGAAAAATCGCGCTGATTTTCCCACCAAAAAAACCCTGTTTTTGTGCCAAAACCCTATTTATTTTGCCTGTGCGATGGTTTTCAGGCACGTTTTGGAGGCGATTTCTGCTGCTCGGGCTGACTCGTTTTTGCTGCTCGCAATTTCAAGCACCTGCGATTTTTGCTGCTCGCAATTTCAAGCATCCACGATTTTTGCTACAGGTAGCCATTTCATGCAACCACATTTCTTTGAAGTATTCTGTAAAATAGTTCACTCCCTTGTCTATGTGTTCCACATTTTGCACATATCTATGAGATCATTTCCAACTATGGTATTTGACAAAAGTCTGCCTGTTATTATGCTTTGACAAGCAAATGCATAGACAAGGCAATGAATTGTTTGATAAAATGCCTCAACAAAGGTCATATCAAACAGTTTATTTCCTTGTCTATGCATTTAGTTGTCTATTTTATCAAACAAGCCACATTTCTTTGAGGCATTTTATAAAACAGTTCACTGCCTTGTCTATGCATTTGCTTGTCTATTTTATCAAACAGACCACGTCTTTGAGGCATTTTATCAAATAGTTCACTGCTTTGTCCATGCTACTACATTTTTCATACATGTCTACCAAACAGTTCAAACTTCAAACAGTTCACTGCCTTGTCTATGCATTTGCTTGTCATGGCATTCCATGAGACCACATTTCTTTTAGGAAAATTTTCAAACAGCTCGCTGCCTTGTCTATGCTTACTATTATGCTTTGATAGATTTTTTCCAAGCATCCATAAAGCGCCTATTTTAGGCTTTTAGCCATAGCAGCAAGGCAGTGAACTGTTTGATTAAATACCTCAAAAGGCAGCTGCCAATAGCATTTGCTTGTCATGGCATTCCATGAGACCACATTTCTTTGAGGCATTTTATCAAACAGTTCACTGCCTTGTCTATGCATTTTCTTGTCTATTTTATCAAACATACCACATTTCTTTGAGGCATTTTATCAAATAGTTCACCGCCTTGTCTATGCTACCACATTTTTCATACATGTCTACCAAACAGTTCAAATAGTTCACTGCCTTGTCTATGCATTTTCTTGTCATGGCATTCCATGAGACCACATTTCTTTGAGGCATTTTATCAACAATTCACTGCCTTGTCTATAATTACTATTATGCTTTGATAGATTTTTGCCAAGTATCCATAGCTTGTTCGAAAGACCCTGTTTTAGCCATAGGAGCAAGGCAGTGAATTATTCGATAAAATGCTTTGGTAGACATGTATGAAAAATGTGGTAGCATAGACAAGGCAGTGATCTGTTTGATAAAATGCCTCAAAGAAATGTGGTCTCATGGAATGCCATGACAAGCAAATGCAATTGGCAGTTGATACTTTTGGTGGCGGCTTGTCTTTCTCTTAGATGATCTCAAAATCATATTCCAACATCCTAGTTACCCTTTTTGTTGTTGTTCTTTTGACTAATATCACTGCAACAAATATTTGAGAATTTTCTAATTCGTCTTTGCATTTAAATGTCCACTCATGAAATATTGAGACTATTGATTGATAAATTGAAGTATGGCTAAAATCACTTATTCACAAGTTGCTCTTTGTAGATTTTTCCCTTCTAATTGCATGTTTTTAAATACTAATCTACAACCCTTGTATTAAAACCATGACAATGCCCTGCCCAAAAGCATCACCCTCTACACTAATGTTTTAGTTTGGGTGGCTAGAGAGTACAATTGATGGCCTCCTTGAGTTGGTAGAATGCTGGAATTGCCAATTTCCCATGTTCAAAATTAAGGTTGTGTAATGTCCCCTTCCGATGTGTGCGCCAAGATGAGGTTAATTAGCCTAATTATTCTCATGGGCTAATTATAAAGTAAAAGGGAATACTTTAATTTAATTAATTAAAATTATCTATTCCCCATACATTATAAGGATAATGTTATTTAATTAAATTAATAAAGTAACTAAAGTGACTTTGGTGCATTATTCAATATAGGTTAATTAAGTCACTTTATTCCTGAGGGATTTAATTTAAAATATTAAAAGCGGGAATTTGAAAAGTTCAGGCGGAATTGCATACAAAATAAAAAAGGAAGTTCATTTGGTGATGCTTGGATATTATTCTACTTGGTAATTTCAAAGAGCTTCTCGAAGTTCAAAACCCTAGGACAGAAACCCTAAGGGTGATTGGTTTCAATAGTGTGACTAATTTTCCCTAGCCGGTGTTGGAGAGATTATACAGATTTCTCATAATGGATGCGACATGAAGGTTTATGAAATTTGTGAAGTCTCTTTTAGAGACAAATGTCAGGAAATATAGAGGGTCGTCGAGTTGGATGACAAATTTAATAAAGTAATTCTATGGAAGATACTGGATAAATCGTATCATTTTAAGTTTATATAGGTTTGTTCATTTTATTATTGCTTGGAAGAGGAAGGAGCGATTATATTAAAGGGGATGACTTTATTGCTAAGGGGTGATTCATTTCTTATTTCCCAAGGTCAATGGCTTAAGTACCACCGCAACCTATAAATTAATCATCACGCTTACTAAGACTTGCGCTGTACCATTTTGGGCTGCTTTGGGAGGCTACGTGGAGTCATAGATGGTCAAGCCAGTCAATGGTTTATTGACTATTCATTGTGAAGCATTCTGGGTCTCTTTTTCTGTCGAATATTTCCTTGCTGGCCACTGTACAAGTGTGAAGGGGAGTTGCAGCTTTGTGGGCCGGGCTGTATAAAGGAAAGCAGTGATTTATTATACTATGTGAAGGTAAGATTATTGAAGGTCAGCAAATATCATCACTGTTATTTATGAATAATTTATATTGTGTAAATTATGAGTTAAATAATTACAACCTCGAAGCATTCAATATTGCTATATGGTGAATGTTAAATATATTTATTTTGAGCTGGTTGGAATATGAGTAACAAACCTACGCAAAATCATATAGTTGCTAGGAAACTTCATTTTGGGAACATAGACAACATACCGGTCCCGTACCGAAAATTTCCGGTGAATCATTTACATATAAAATAGCCGTCTCCTTATTCATTTAACTCACGTACCCTAATTTGATTGGCCTCCCCCTCCCTGTACCAGTACCAGTACCCTGCGTCTCCCGACAACTATGCAAAATCATCATGTTGAAATTGCATTCAACATTAGCATTTCAATGAATACAACTGAAAACAATCTCAGGACAACATAAGGAAAACTATTTTATGAAATGTCTGTGTAATTAAATTGGTGAAATCGAAAAATTTTTGCATCCAAAATTACCTTGGGATATTTCAGGCTGTCAAAGGTGCTGCTATGTGGGAGTTGTTTAAGACAAAATGACAATAATAAGTCACAAGAATATTATCAAATCATTGTTGTACCTTACAATAGGCCTTTCTATTGCTGCTTTTTATTTTTTTGCAGAGCTACCTTGGCTCCTTTTTATGATACTGCATGGCTCAGGTATTATAATTCATGTACACCAAAAGCCAATTGGACATTTTGGCATAGAGTGTATTGTCTTACAAATCATTTGCCACATGCTCAATGCGTTATTCTCAGTTGATTTAGTAAATGACAGTATTATCAAAGGAAAGCAAATCAATTTTCCTAGAAGGTTTAGGAAATTAAAACTAGAGTTCATGGGAATTTTAAAGGTAAAAGGGGCATTAATGAGGTCAAATGCCACTGCCAAGAATTTATAGCAGCTCTAAAGAGTTATTGATGCTGTTTTATGCATATGCTCCTCTTTCACACGGGTTTGTGCTTTGAACAATGCTTAACTGTTTAACCATTTTACACCCAAAATCACATCTCAATCTCCTAGAGAAATGACATATATAAATGGGTGTATATTTGAAAGATCCCTAACCCAAATCTGATTTGATTTTTTGAGTTTTGTTTTTTCAAAGTCTTTGGCCAGCGAATAGGAAGGTTTTTGTTTTTGTTTTGTTCTTGCGTTTTTCTGATTTTTTTTTGTGTTTTTGCTGAATGTTGATTTATGCAACAATATTGCAAACTAGAAGGAAGGAAATTGTTGCTAAAACTTAAATAAATCATACAATTTAAATAGAGAACAATAGTGATGAATTTATTGGCTCAATATTATTATACATACCACAAATCTGCATATAACAATCTAATATAAACTTGAATAGCAAAAACAAACCCTTTTCAACTTCTTCTCAGCTTCACAAATTTGCCCCAGGGTCTGATATGAATTTCCAGCTAATTGAATATGCAAATCAGATCCAATAATTGGTATGAAACCCTTCGTAGCACCTAAGGTTTGAGGCCTGTGATCTTGAAATGATGCAGCAAGCTGAGATATGGTGTAAAATAAGTTGCCAAGGCCTTGAGAAGGCCTATACTGCTTATGGCTACCCCTGATCTGTTGCAATATGCTGATATAATAGTGTTGCAAACTCAAATTTGAGAAATATATACCTAAAACTCTTCCAATAAAACCCAAATGAAGACCCAAGGTAGCTCCTCCTCAAAGGTGAACTGGGTTCTCGTCCAATTCACGATAGCCTTTGAGAGTTTCTGTTCCCAGAAGGTTGAAACAATGCTGAAACCTTTCTCTAGAACTCAACCTACAAATTACTTTTGTCAAAATGAGAATAGAATGCCCAAAAATGAGCCCAACATATTGTTTTATAACCTTGCATGAGCTTTTTTATAAAAATCAATAAAACAATCCTCCTTGAGGGTCTTTCCTCATCAAAAGAAAGGGCCACTTTTTAAAAAAAACTTTGAGTTAGTAGGATGGGGGCACTTTTCACTATTCATTTTATAATTTTTTTGTTACTATTCACTTTTACTATTCCCATAAAGCAAACTTTAATATTTTCACTTTAGCCTTGGATTCATCAACTAAACTCCAAACTGAAAGGCTCATAAGGCTCCTAGTTAAACTCCGCAGCCCTTGGTTGGGTCCCCTAACCATTCTGTTGACCTACGAGAACCTTAATAGTAGGCCAATCTCCGCGATAGACTGAGTTGTCATAAGAGGGGACATTTCAGTCCTTCCTTCTCGGGATTGCTTGCCCCCAAGCAACTGCAAAGCTGGATGCTGAAGCATCATCTCTCCTTCCCACGTGGCATCCTCCAATGGCAAGTCTCTCCAACAAACCAAATACTCTTTGATCACTCTGCTCCTCAACCTCCTCTCCCTCATGTTCAAAATCTTTGCAGGAATCAAAACCAATCGGCCCTCCTCATCCAATGGAGGCAATTCAGGTGAAGAGACAACATGTTGTCCAAGAGCCTTCTTTAGGCAAGATACATGTAAGACATTGTGTATCTTACCTTCAGAAGGTAACTCAAGCTCATAGGCTACCTCTCCAATCCTCCTCAATACTCTGTATGGACCATAAAACTGAGGCTCAAGTTTTTTTGCCCCACTCTTCTTAAGTGTACTCTGTCTATAAGGTTGTAGGCGCAAGAAAACCATGTCTCCAACCTCAAATGTCCTCCCAATCCGGTGCCAATTTGCATACATCTTCTACTGATTTTGGGTGTGCCGAATATTATCCTTAAGTGCCTTAAGGATATCCTGTCCATCATGTAACCAATCCTGAGCTCTAGGCGCTCTACTATCACCCAATGCTAAGTCCTCAAAAGATAAGGCATCATAACCATACAATGCTCGAAAGGGAGTCATACCAATAGACATACGGTAAGTAGTATTATAACAATGCTCAGCCATATACAACCTTATCACCCATGCCTTCTGTTGACCCGAAACATAGTTACATAGATAATCCTCAAGCAAACACCAAGCAACTTGCTGCTCCACTCTGATTAGAATACCCAAACACCACAAACCGTGAAGCAACATATTGAAACCCATGTGAAATAATGTACCAAGCAAATCAATACCCGGTTCCCAAATCAAAATATAGAACTTGTTGTATGAGATGTAGAACATCAAGACAATGTGAAAATGAATTCCCACATGCCAAGAAATGAAAACCTTGCTGTCATAACTCAGACCAACAACATACGTGCTGCCATCTAACCAAAGCAAATCAAAATTACCCATCTCATACCTTATGTTCCTCCAATAGACTTCATGCCACACACTCCCAAGCGACTCAAAAGCTGATGTGGACCATGCTAAATCTGGAAGTGCAATGGAAACCTAAGTAGGACAGCCACTAATCCGTGAAGTACCAAATAAAATGAAGTCACCTACCAACGAATATATTGCTGCCATATCATAAGATATTGGTGACATAACCAAAGAGGAGCTATGGACGCCATCAACACCCATCAAAGACAACCCTTGAGTGGCCAATCCACTATGAGTGTCATCAAAAGAATCTTCATCATAATCGTGAAAATGATCAACAACAACTGAATTTTCTGAATTGGCCAACCTTTGCTCAACATCATCTATGGAGTGGTGAATGTCATGAATTTGTTGAAGATGAAGTTTAGCTTGTTGAGCCAACATCTTAGCTCGCTTTTCCTTTTCTAACCATCCTTCATTCAATTTTTGGGATTGCTCTATAACAGCTGCTCCAAAGTGTCTGAAATCAGTCTTATAATAAGATGCATCATATATATTACCATGACCAATGCATGCATCTTGTGTACCGACACTTATTGACTCTTCTTCACAAGTTTTTCCATGTGTAAGGGTAGCAATCTCATAAGAATGAGGAAGAAGAATATCACTATCCCAAATCAGACCTTTGGGATCCTCTTCTATGCATGCATTGTAGTCATCAAAGAACATTGAGTCTTGATTCGTCTCATGCTTTTCCCAAGTGATTAGAGATGGAAGTGGCTCAAAGAAATCTTCATCTTGGATGCTATGATATTCAAAATCAGACTGCTTGCATTCTAAACTTGTCATTTCATTCTCAAGTGGGAATAGATAGTGGTTGTCTCCATACTGAAAATTAGAACCTTTTTCTAGCTCCATTGAAGTAATTTTATGATCCTCAACACAAGTTGAATTTTCTTCGTTAATTTGTTCAATTTCTACACTTCTTGCATTAGCATTTTTCTTTATAGAAGCAGCTGTTATAAGTGACTGATTTTCTGAATTATGCAATGAATTAGACATACACAAAAGAAGACAAAGTTCAACTTTCTTTGTCCTTATCTTTTACCAATTTGACCGCCCTGTCCTTGCCTCTAAGCAATTGCTAGTAATCCTCTTTCATCAACTCCAAAGCCTCTTTGAAAGAGTGCGAATGTGAATGAGAGATACCATGTCCCATTCCTTTTTGTCTTTCCTCTCTTTGCGCTGTCCAAATGAAGCCTTCTATGTGTTTGTGGGTGCTATCCATTCTTGACAATGCTTGAACAATTTATCAACCTTCACCACCAATTGATCATGCAAGTCTTCCAAAACCAAAGGCTTTTGTTCCAACTATCCTTGGCTGCCATAGAGTGATTTTTCATCATGTGTAGGGGAAGTAGAATCAATTATCATTCTAGAAAAAGCATTAAGATCACCCAAAGAATCCATACAATTGCTGTCCATATCACTAGCATGTTCCATGCTTTTGTAATCTTCAAGGTTAGAGTGCACTTGCATACACTTTGCAACCCCAATTTGTAGCATTTCATGTCTTGAAGCTTTGTCTTCAATATATTCAGTCAAAGTATCATCATCATAAGCTGATATATTTTCCATTACTAACCAAACCCAAGATGTAGTATGCAAAACAAACCAAACATTATCAAAATGCAAGATGTTCTTAGAAGACAGCCTCTTAGTCTCCATAATCGGCTCTTTAAGACCAAATGCTTCATATGGTCTTAACAATTGTTCTTTCATTGTAGGTGATGAATGACTAGCCAAATTGAAATGAAATATATTCCATTCCACACAAATGGATATATCACTTGTGGCTGGTCCATCAAGTGTGTAACTGTTATCATCATTGTTTTGAGCCTTCAAGGAGCTCTCTAAAAGAGGACAATCATAAACTCCAGGATGCAAACTAGACCAAACTGAATATCCTAAATCATTCCTTCTTTCTTCTTCACACAACTCAACATGCTCTTCTTGTGGGCTTACCTCATGAAGCTCTTCCCTTGTATGCTCATCATCTACACATTCTTCCCTTGGAAGAAATGAGGACCTAATGTATGACTCTCTTTGTCTTCTTGTGTTATCAAGCTGATTGCATCTTTCCTTGACCTCTTGCAAGTGTTGTCTTGCTTGGGCAGCAAGCATCTTGGCTGTTTCGGCTCTTAGTGACCACCCATCACACAACCCTTGTGTCCTTTTAACATCTTTCACAATACGGTGAACAAAATCAAGACCTTTGTGGCTTGAATCCACAATATGTATCTCATGTGTAACACTCTCAACTTGAGTACCATCATAGGAAGACTCAACAACATCATTACCTTCATGTGAAATGGATGCTACCTCATGATTTGAACTGTTGTTGCAAAAATCAGAATAGGTGTCATACCCTGGTGTCATGTTTTCAACATCTCCAATGGGCTGATCTATGATTGTAACCTCTTTCACTTTGTGATCAACATGTTGACTCAATGGTGTGATATGAATCTCCACTTGATCCAAAGTTATCTCTTCTTTAGGACTCCCACCTGATGACTGATTTTTGCATTCCTTGTGATCACTTGTAGGCTGCGGACTACAAACAAGTGATTCTTCTACCGTTCCTTGTTCTTGCACATTAAGCTCTTCACTTTTCCCAGTGGTTTCTCTCCTATCTTTTGATATTTCTTTCTTTTTTTGCTGCTAATATGGACTTGAAAACATCAAGTCATTTTCATCCTCATCCGGTATACCCAAGAATTGTGTGAAAGAAAGCATGTCTTGTATCTTTTGAGGAAGAGAGCGATACTTGTCATAGTTGGCCATAATTGCTTTATTTGTTGGTGAAACATGAGGACTCTTACTTGTTCTAATACTTGTTCTAATAGATGGAGATGATCCACTAGAGTGCCCATATTACTTTGAAATTGTATCATTCAATCACTGCAATTGATGGTTGATCTTATGTTGTGACTGTTCTAACTCTTCCCACACCTGTGTATCCTTACACAACCTTTCCATGATGACTCGTCATGCTGCCCAACTGAAAAGTAAACCAAACAGAAGTACACACAACTTTGAATGCACCTAACAGGTTGGCAAGATCCAAACTCTGATACCATTGAAAGATCCCTAACCCAAATCTGATCTAATTTTCTGAGTTTTGTCTTTTCAAAGTCTGTGGCCAGTGAATAGGAAGGTTTTTTTTTTTGTTTTGTTTTGTTCTTGCGTTTTTCTGATTTTTTTGTGTTTTTGCTGAATATTGATTTATGCAACAATATTGCAAACTAGAAGGAAGAAAATTGCTACTAAACTTAAATAAATCATACAATTTAAGTAGAGAGCAATAATGATGAATTTATTGGCTTAATGTTATTGTACATACCACAAATCTGCATATAACAATCTGATATAAACTTGAATAGCAAAAACAAACCCTTTTCAACTTCTTCCCAGCTTCACAAATTTGCCCCAGCGTCTGATATGAATTTCCATCTAATTGAATCTGCAAATCAGATCCAATAATTGGTATGAAACCCTTCGTAGCACCTAAGGTTTCAGGCCTGTGATCTTGAAATGATGCAGCAAGCTGAAATATGGTGTAAAATGAGTTGCCAAGGCCTTGAGAAGGCCTATACTGCTTATGGCTACCCCTGATCTGTTGCAATATGCTGATATAATAGTGCTGCAAACTCAAATTTGAGAAATATATACCTAAAACTCTTCCAATAAAGCCCAAATGAAGATCCAAGGTAGGCCCTCCCCAAAGGTGAAATGGGTTCTCATCCAATTCACGATAGCCTTTGAGAGTTTTCGTTCCCAGAAGGTTGAAACAATGCTGAAACCCTTCTCCAGAGCTCAATCGGCAAATTACTTTTGTCAAAATGAGAATAAAATGCCCAAAAATAAGCCCAACATATTGCTTTATAACCTCCCATGAGATTTTTTATAAAAATCAATAAAATAATCCTCTTTGAGGGTCTTTCCTTATCAAAAGAAAGGACCACTTTTTAAAACCAACTTTGAGTTACTAGGATGGGGGCACTTTTCACTATTCATTTTATAATTTTCTATTACTATTCACTTTTTACTATTCCCATAAAGCAAACTTTAATATTTTTACTTTAGCCCTAGATTCATCAACTGAACTCCAAACTGAAAGGCTCATAAGGCTCTCAATTAAACTCCACAGCCCTTGGTTGGGTCCCCTAACCATTTTGCTGACCTACAGGAACCCTAATAATAGGCCAACCTCCGCGATAGACTGAGTTGTCTAAGGAGGGGACATTACAATATTATATTCCCGCATCGCAAGTTTAATGCTATGGCACCTTTTACGACAAGATCTTACCTTTCTATTGGTAAATCACAAATTAAAAATAAAAATTAGAAACTAGATACAAAAAAGGATTTAGCTTAAATCTAATTTTTGGTTACCAAATCCTACAAAGATACTCAGATTTATTCCTGGAGGAGTGCCAAATCATGAAAACACATGGAGGGTGATATGGTGGATATCATCTCTTCCCCATAATGGCTGGTTCTTCCACTTCCCCATCCCAATCGCCGAGGGCTTCATTTTCTATAATAGTTGACCACTTCTCAACACATTTATGTCACTTGGAATATTTAGTGTCACATTAGATATCACAAACCATCCTCTCTCTTCTATGCTTGTTGTTGAGGTGTGAGGCAGATAATTTGCTGTTGACTGATACTGCTGTTGATTACTTTATCCTTCTATCCATTTGATGAAGTATGGAAAGCTCTATGACTGATTGTATTCCTCTTCTCCAAATCTGATGTCCTCCTCATATGCTCATTGACACCTGTGGGTTTAAGAACCCTTTGATCATATACTGAATTTTATCATGCAAACCACCTGTGTAAAGTTCAAGCTGTTGCTACTGTGAAAGTTTCATGTGGGCAACTTCACATGATGGGAATTATACCTGGCTACAGATCCAATTTGTTGTAATTTGGCAAGCTTCCCAAAGTAATCCCTTCTCCAAGAGTTTTCATTATCAGAGGATAGGTAATTAAACTTTTTTTGCTGATTCGTTGAAACCGTGAATACAGTTCAAGATCCAAGTTAAATAAAGCACTATCTACCATGAGGTCTGGAGCAGTGTTCTGGAGCCAGATGTATTTTTCCATTGAATTGATTCATGATGCAACATCAGAACGATCAAAATTTCTAGGATTAATCTTGGGAGCATTGTGCATGGGAAAGTAGACATTGCCAACATTCTGTTGATTAGAGAATGGTGGTTCTCCTTACATGTCAAAACTCTTTCAAGCTAAGAGATGACATCGCCCTTTCAAATAGATTTATTGCCAAAACTGTGATATTGGCCTCCTAGAGCTACAATGTGACCAAGAAAAACTGCATGAAATTCATTTCCATTGACATGGTTGATCAACTTGAAACCTCTCCCTCCTCCTAGGGTTGGGTTGGTTTTGATGCGAATCTTGTTATTTTGTGGAATGCTCCATTCACAGGCATAAACAATTGGTGGATACCCTTAGCCTATTTAATTTATATAGGCTAACTAAGATGTGGCAAGGGAATAATTAATTAATTAAATTAATTTGTCTAAAGCCATTCATTTTATGGGCAAATTGTATCTAATTAATTATTTTATTAAAGTTGGATAGTTTATTAACAAGTGACTTATTTGGGGCCCAAAAGTAAAGTTTAGTTAAAAAGAAATTTTAATTGTCACTTTGAGGGGCAAAATGAGATATAATATTTCAATTATATAAAAAGGTTATAAAAAGGAGAGTTTGAAAAGAGAAATTCATTCATGGCTTTTTTATTTTCAAACCCCAACTTGAGAGTGAGCAATTGTTCATCTATTCTGCCTTAAGATGAAAACCCTTTGACAAAGATTGGTTTTGAGGATGGAAACTCTCCTAGCCAATATTTAAGTGGATTTAAAATTCAGAGGTGTGCTGAATGTTCAGAAGTTTTGTGGATATTCGTGTTGAACAAATTGAAATATTATTTTCAGATTTGTAAATATTGTTCTAGTTTGAAGTAAAAGGTGGAGATTGAACGAAAGAATCATTTGCTAGCGAATTTCTATTGATTAGTTGCTGATAAGAAAGATCCAGCAGCAGGCCGTACCATTTGGAGGTTACCATAGTAGGCTGCACCATTTTGTTAGTGGCTGCAATCTGCCTAAATCTGAACTGTATAGGTATAAGGGAGGTGTTTGGAGAGTTTGAGGTGTGTGACCAGTTTTGGGGGAGTTTGGATGGCTAAACCCTTGTTGCACCATTATTTGATGAACATTGACTTCATATGCTGGGTGCAGCTTGTTAGGGACCAGCAAAAAGGGTTAGAAATGAACTTAATTTCTTTCAGATCTGAACTGGATATATGCAGTCCCAAGTTTATCAAATGAGAATATTGGTGTGACAATTCCAGCCATAGATATATGTTGTCTTTGTGTATAGTTGTGTTGAGATAAATTTCAATTGAATAGCGTTAATATTTTGTTCAACTGTGTGAATTGTGGTTAGATTGAAGTAAATTAATTTCTTGTATTTATTCAGTTCATGAGCATTTTGTGAACATTTGTCAAAAAAACAAAAAAATAGTTAGAAATATTTCATTTTGTTTGATACCATTATCATTGTTGGTTATTACTCATAGGATGAAGCCTTTTGTGCCATATGTTGTGTCAAATCATCAATCATGAATGCAAGAATGTTTTACTGTGCTACTATAGTGTTGTACATGAGCCCAATTGACTAGTCTTGGATGTATTTGACAACTTTCTTGCTACCTTTTAGCAGTGGAGAAGTTATTAAAATTGGCTGATATCATTTCCTGTATTAGGTTAAACAACCCTTTCCAATAGTGCCTATAGATTGGGGGCTATATGCCTTGTTATGTGATACTATTGGTTGGGGCTAATTTAGTGTTTCCTTCAACACTGATACCTTAGTTAAGTTGCTTGACAGATGCTTGTGTGTTGTGATTATAGGAAGGGAGGTTTCTAGGTGGATTGCCGAGGTCATGTAGATTCAAGGTCTAGGTTTCTATAAATACTTGAATTGATCTCCTTTCCTGCTGCAAATTGGAATATAGAAACTTGAAGGCAAATAGATCTGGAAATTTGCTTCAAACTTAGGGTTTCAATTGGCAAGAGACATTTCTTTTCTTTTTCTATTTAGGTTTCCAATTGCAAAAACTATAGTGCAAAATTTTTAAGTTACCGAATTACCAAAATACTAGACTGATTCTGGGTACGAGATGTCTTGGAATCGGAATTGACACAAAATCGGTGGGGAATTGACATGAAATCGGATTTTTTGTTTTTTGATCTTGAAAAAACCTAAACCACATTTTAATTCTTGAAAACATCTTTGAATGCACTGGCTTTTAATTACAAATTGGATAATGGAAACAAAGGAACAATCAAGGCCTCTACCAAAGAATATGTGGGTAGGATGTATCTAGTCCACATAGCGATATATTTTTTTCGATACCCTGATCACTGAGACTAGTTCTCTCTTGACCCGAGGATATGGATGCGATGAGAGGGTATGGGAGAAGACCTGGTTATGAGATATCTGCCGACTAGGGTCACTCACCCAATGGATCCCTGTAATGGGGATTCGATAAATAAAGTCATTCAATATCTATTAATTGCTGTATATTATTAATATATTGTTTATTAAATTATATATTAGTGATTATATAATAAAATAATATAGTTAGATTATATAATTATATATTAAATATTATATATGTAATTAGTATATTGGGGCGTTAATTTATTGTTTACTAAATTATATGTTAATAATTATATAATAAAATTATAAATTAATAATTGTATAAGCTAGTATATATTATTATTTATATTAGTATATTATTTATTAAATTATATATTAATAATTATATAATAAAATTAAAATTTTCTTCTTCAACACGAAACGGGCTGTCTAACGACGCATAGCAGCTTTATTGGAATTCAATATTGAATCCCTCCCAACTCTATACTTGGGACTCTCACTATTCCAAGGAGCTATAAGGTTTGTTCATTGGGAAGATACAATAGCAAAGTGTAGGAAAAATTCTGAATCTTGGCGAGTATGTTGGCTCATGTTAGTTGGGAAGGTAACTATGATAAAGGTTGTATTGGCTGCAATCCGCATTTACCTTTCATTGAGACTTGAGCTAATAGGCAAGGCCCAAACAAATTTATTGATGTATAGTGTAAGTTCCTATGGGAAGGCTCAAACTAGGTGAAGCGAATCCCATTAATAGCATTGGGTAAAGTTAAACAAAGAAAAAATTCGGGGGGGTGAGTGCGGGTGGGGGTCGGGGTGGGTGTGGGCAGGAATAAAGGATTACAAATACAAAATTGAGCCTTGGGATCAAAGCTCACTTGGAAAATGATCAAAATTCTAGAAGCCTTATGGGTCAAAATCTTCTAAAACAATTTTTTGGACAATGAAGATTTGAAAGAGTTCTAACCTTTGGCAATCGACCACAAGGTTTACACATATGGAACTACATGATGAAATGTCATCAAGTAATTACAAACCACATATCTTGGAAAATGAATAATGGAAAGTCCACATCCTTTTGGTATGATTCTTGGAACAGTTATAAACATTTGGCCGAGTATTTGGAGCTGTAAGATGCACACGACCTTCTAATAAATGGATACGGCAAATGAGTGACGAATTTTATCTCACCCCTAGGTAATAATGATGATATCACACTAAAATGGAAAAGTTATAAATTCCTCCCACAAGATATCAGAGAGACTCTAAAATAAAAAAAATAAAAAAATGTCGAAAGAACCATACTCACATTGGAAAAAGAAGATGAAATAATATGGTGTGGTACAAAATTGGTAAGATATTCGATGAAAATGGGATACAAAGTAGAGATTATGGAACAACATCAAAATCAATGGCCTGTAGGCTTATTTGCGGGCTCTCAAATTCTATCGAAAGCTAGGGCATTCACATGGATGGCTTTGTAGAATAGGATACTCATTGGTGAGAGACGAGAAAAGTTAGAATTCTCCGGACCTTTTAGTGCAATCTCTGTGAATGCTATTAGAAAATTATTGATCATTTGTTGCTATCATGTAATTTTGCAGCAAATGTTGGCAGTGGGTAATAAACAAACTCGAGTGGTGTGTTCCCCTCCCTAACAAAATTGCCGAACTTTTCATCGGATTGCCAAGATTAAATAACAGTTCATTGTGGGCTGGCTTGTGGAGAGTACGAACCTTCCATGACCATTTGGATCTTCAAGGACATGGCATCAATAGTCGAAATGGTGTTGAACAAAATAGAGGTAGGAATATGTGAATTCCTTAATGTAAAGATAGGGTCCAAGAGAAAATGGTCATTCACCAAATGGGTTGACAAGATGAGTAAAAAATGGACTTTATTGAAAATTCCGCCCAAGTTGGGCGTAAGCAAGTAATCGTTGTAATTGTTGTGCACATGCCAAATGGACTACCCCACCTAGGGGAAGACTGAAGTTAAAATTCGACGGCGTTGCGAAGGAGAACCCGAGCTCCTTTGGTGTTGGTTTCATCGTAAGGGACACATCAGGGATATGCTTTGGGATGGATCTTGTAAATTAAAGGAAGGAACAAATAACAACATTGAATTCTCTGCATTACTAGCTGGAATAAACTTCTGCATCAATAATTAGTTGGGGCCAATGGATATAGAGGGGGACTCATTGACAATAATATGAGCCATCAGTTCTCAAAAAGCCATGAGTTGGAAAGCCACGAAATGGATTGAGAAAATCTATTGGCACCTTGAAAAATTGAACTTCACTTTAAGACATCTATAGAGGGCCAATACGATAGTAGACTTCTTAGCCAATTGGGGGGTGAGATAGGTGACAAAATTTATAACATCCAACAGTTAGGCAGCTTGGAATGAGCTTCATGAACTCCCACTTTTTGAAATATTGTAGCCCAAGAGTCATGGATGATATTATTGTTATAATAAGGAAATAAAATTAATATTAAATAAATAAACATTAAATTTTAATATTAATATTATTAGAGTAAAGAAATAGAATTCATGTTATCATTAATTATTAGTATATTTTAAATATTGGTATGTTATTATTCTTATTTTAAAAAAGATAAGACATTATTTTAAAAGAAATAAAATCCAAAAAAAACACTAACTTAAATTATTTAATATTTTCCCCTCCACATGCCTTTAAGATGCTTCCACATCTTGTATGGATTCCTAATGTGGGGGAAGCTAGCAAAAGGTTGTATAATTTGGCTTACACCTACTAGATGCTTTTGCTTGAAAAGTTCCAAGGGCTTTTCAAAAGATAGATATATAAGAAATGTACCCTATTTTTCACACCCTCTCTCTCCGTGTTTGGTGTTCAGCTGAAGTGGGCATTGTATTAGTAAAGGTAAAATATTGGGAAGAAAAGGTAATGTTATCCGCTTCCTTCTGTTTTGAATAATTACAGCTTGAAGAACTATACAATTGCTTTCCAGTTACAACATTTTTGGTATGGATACATTTTTTCCCCCTTCCCCTGCTCTTTTTCTTTAATTTAATGTTTTGAACTGAGCTTTGCACTATTCTTTTAGTTATGGTTCGGTTTTTGTAAGATTAGTAGCTATGTATTGCATTGAGTTTGAAAGATTTATACACAATCTAGGCTTTGTAAATGTGGAATCTTTCCATAATTGTAATGTCCCCTTTTTAGCCAGCGTCGGAGTTTTGAGGATTAGCCTATCATCAGGTCCTCGTAGGCTAATTTTGGTGATTAGAGGGCCTTGTGGGGGAGTTAATTGGTTCTTAGATGGCAGTGTTTCTTCTCCAGTTCCTTGGCATATTCAGAGGGGACCTTCTTCTTGGGTTTCTGGCTCCGTTTATATACACTTACTATTTTTAGTAAGTCAGTGGGACATCAGGGGCCAACCTTACTATTTATAGTAAGGCATCCAAATGAGCAGTATGAGCAATGGGTTAGCCTATGGTGTTGGCATAATTAATTGGCGATGAATATTTATGGAGTTATGGTATATTAATTATTATTAAAGTGCTTACTTTAATAATAATTAAATTTTAAAAAGGTGATTCTCATTAATGACTTATTGACTTATAATATAAAGTTATTTAATAACATAAAGTCAAGTTCTTAATGTCTTTGAGATGGGTGCCCACTTAGTGAATTAAATCATGGCAATAAAAACAAATATCATTTATCATTTAATATATTAAATGGATTAAAGTGCCTTGGAAATCGTGCCTTTTTGAGAAATATAAAAAGCATTCAAAAAGCAAATTGATGATTCATTATTCATTGATAGTTGTGAAAAACTCGAGTTTTGTGTGGAGCAGAAACTAGGATTTCTTGCTGCTGCAAATCAATCTTGGAGAACGTAGCTCTCTCAGATTAAGCATTCTACAGGTGTGAAATACAACTCAAGGTTTGCTCTTTAGGTGGCTGCATTTAGGGGTCACATTTTTGCTTCATCGATTTACAGGAGAGATTCAAAACAAAGAGTTTATAGAGTTTCAAGATCAGAAGTTGTTATCCGGGTATGATCTTATTGTAAATTCAAAGCAATAATTAATTAGAGTTGATCATTTGATGTTTTGGCTTTTCAACATTTCTCTATTTGCATTTGCTTTGCAATTTTATGCATTTCCTGGTAAATATTTCAAAAAACACAAAACCAAAAGTTTATATAGCAGCAGTTTCAGTTAGCAAATATCTCAGATCAGGGTAGGATATTTTAGTGGTATTAGAGCAGTTTTCTTGCCATTCTATTTGGAAAAAAAATTCATGAGCATAAAGAAAATTCTCAGAATGTAGGGTTTTGAGAATTCATTAAAAATTACAGAGGTATTCATTATTTTAATAAATTTCTAGGAGGTGCCTGCTTGTTTGTTTAACCTTCTTCACAAGGGTTATAAGGAAAATATTGAATCAACCATTATTACACAGGCCGATCCTTTGCAAATTGAATCATCTGGGTTAATCGTGGTTTCTCAGATTGAGGAAAGAAGCCATGTGGTTTAAAAGAAGAGGCCGATAATTTGTGGGAGAAATCTCAGAATCCATCAGGTGTTGCTTCCTTGCTTGCTCATTTACATCGGATGTCTAGTGATCACATGGGAAAGTCCATCGTAGTCTTCATGGGCAAAGACAAATTATACAGGTTTGCAAATAGGACAAAACGTGGCAGAGGAAAGGTCAACGCTAATCTACAAGTGCCGAATAAAGACAAAGGCTGGGTCGAACTAACAAAAAAGTCAGCTACCCAACAAAAGTGCAAATAAGACGAAACTCAAACAAAGGTGCTAGATAAAGACAAAGTGACGTCTGTTTATATTTTAGCTGCCATTCATTTATCGGAGCAGCTTGATGACAAAAGACAAGGAATTGATTTCTATTGCTTCAAAATAGATAAAAGATATTCAAATGAGACAAAACATTAAGCGCCAAATCTGAATACAAGACAAATTAATATTCTGTGACTTTTGTGTGAGGAGTTCGATATTATATTTGGAGGTAGCTCAATGGTAAAGGGTCTTGATTCATCTATTTCTATAGTCTTACTTAGTCGTTGGATATATTAGAGACGAACTGAGGAATTGCAATAAGACAAAATTACAGATGAAGACAAAGAATAGCCGATAGGATTAATATTTACTTGTTAGGATAAATCGAATTGAAGGGGCCAATTAGTATTGAAAGCCAATTGCGGGTTGGAAAAATATAATCACATTGGTCCTGTCTGATGTCAAGGTTGAAGGGACTCAGCGCAGATGATATTCAAGGGTCTGTGAGTCTCCAACAATGCTCGATTCATCTTTAACTGGCGTAAGGAAAGGTTTATGGTTTGTAGCCGACATCAGTACCTCCAGGTCAGGAAATTATTTTCAGAATAATATTGTAAGCAGGAGTTTATGAATACTTTTGTGAGTTAATCTCTGAACGTAGAAAGCTTCTGAACGTTTTGAATACATTTTTATTGGCAATAAATTTGAGATGAAGCTTGTGAAGCCATGTGCACTCATTTATAGTCACAACAGAGTCTTTGTGGGACGACCGGAATTTCTGAGGTGAGCTATTAATTTTTGTAGCATTCTGATATAAATCAGAACTTGTACCCGCTGTGTAATTGCTGTTATAATATTTCTGAGCATGAAACTTGAGTGTAAGGATTGCAACTGTAATTTAGGAAACATATAGTTAAGATCTGAAACATAGTACTATTGTATGACAATTCTGAGTAATCAGAACACCTTTGTTAGCAAGTTATTATCTCTCAGAATTAACTTATAGAGGTTTACTGATCCTATTCTGTGCATGAATGTTGGATATCTGAAAGTGGCAATGAAGTATAGAAAGAAATGAAAATCAGAACTGTATGTGCATACCATTTGTTTATCATTGACATATGCATTTACAAAATATTGTGAAGAGTTTGATAAAATGTCAATATATCAAGCTGAGAAAATATTGGAAGATATCGCTTTCATGAGTGGGAAGTAACAGGTATACAACAGAGGTGCAATAGTGGAAAGATGACTACAGAGAAGCTTATATCTGAGTTGTTAGCAGGACTCTCCGAACTTATGAGGGACCTAGACATCAAGGGGTATTGTTGAACACTGTTAAAACCCAAACACAAGGAAGAGGCTGAAAATAAAATGTTAGAACCCAAGGAAAATGGAAATGAGGATTCCAGAGGAAAAATTCAGAAGGGCAACAAAAATGAGTCAAGGAAACAAAACCTTTGTTCTACTTGCAAGGGGCCTTGGGAGCTGAATCACCTATGCCCAGGTAAACAGGTGGAAGAAAAAGGGTTCAAATCTGAAGTGGTAGGTGATGAGGATGCCCTACTTCATGATGATAGTTTGGCAGAGTTCCAAGATGATGCCTTGGATGTACATGCATCTATTTTGGAAGAGGAAGTGTGCAATGATGTTGCCAAAACAGCAGCCTCTAACCTCTCATTTGATCCATCCTATGAAGTTCATAACAGCAGTACATTTGATGAGGATATGCGCAATGTTGATGGCACATATGATGATGTTCTCCAATCCGTTAATGATGGTGATTCAACATCCTATCACAGTGCTGATTTCAAATCATAAAATTTGTATAGGAATGATATGTCTCAGGGGTCTCATCATTTGGCAGGGCAATTGAAGGTGAATGAAGGTATGATTGCTACAGCCATAGAACACTTTGATGTTGCTCAACACTTGTTGGCAAATTGTTGTTGGAAGACTCCAGAAACACACAAGCACTTTGATAGTGAACTTTTCCCTTGCAAAGTTTCAGGCACTCAGAGATGCATTGGGGGTGATGAAAACTAGTTACCTAAAATTGGTATCTGACAAAGATCATCTTCTCATGCTTGATGGTATTTATTATGATGCACTAAAAGGGAAAGAAGAGGAGGTTGATGAGCTCACTCATGAGCTTGAGGTCACCATGGACTCTTTGAGGAGCACACAAACAACCCTTCAAGAGTTAGAGACTCGGATTGATGAGCTTACAATGGAGTTGAGCTTAGCGCAATCATCATCACCTGCAACTAACATTCAGTTGTCTATGGCAAGTGTTCCTAAAGATGAACTCATTTCAGGTGATGCAGAGAATGTTATTGACAGGTCTTGGGATGAAGAGGTGGATTCTGCAGAGAGATGTGTGATCGATCACAATGCTGTCCCATCTTCTTTACAAAAGGAATATAGGGTGTCATCTAGTGGGGATATTGGTTTCCATGCTGATATGTTTCCCTCTCCTGGAAGCAAATCAAAAAATTCATTCCATATAGCTGATTGTGGTCAACAACCTCGTGAGTCATAGAGTTGGAGGGATCAGCTGAAGGTCACTAGAGATAAGGTTGATCAAGCCCTATCTCGCCTCACTTGCACACATAAGTTTGTCGAGTACTTCCTTTAGTCAATAGAATTTGAGGAGAGATGGTACGGGGTCTCGATTGGAGCTTCTATTTGAAGCTTGTGCACTATCAAGCACGCTTTGGAGGAAGTAAAATCAGATTACCTCTAGTTGCTTTCAGATAGAGACCTAGCTATTGGGTCCGCAGAGAGGTCTTGCAGAACGTCAACCCAATCAGCCCTTCAAAATCAAAGACATGAGCCACCTCCTGATTCAGATGATGGGAGTGACGAGGCGAGTGTTCCCGAGGACTATGCTGGTCAATCTTTGGCGCAGGCAGGTGCTTTCCATCTCGACTGCATAGTAAGGAGTGCTCATCACTTTTCTTTTAATCCACACACAGATCATTTGATGGTGCGTAGGTGTGGATTGGCTCAGGATTCATATCATTCGTTGTGGGATGGAGTGTTTCCATCTCTAGATACACTCCATCAGTTGGTAGGGGACAACTGCTCTATTAATGGGGATAAGGTTTCTTCTTGTTATCCTTGGAGGACAGCAGTTGTTCAGGAGTTTGGAGGAGAGTTGTATTATCTCCTTAGCATTAGAGAGTGGCATAGAGGTGATACTTCATCACCCTATGACCCCGACAGTTTGGTATGCATTCCCATAGGTTGAATATTTAGTCTAGAGGGTGCTGATCTGTTTTATATCAGCAACCTAAGAGGAGCATTTACACATCTTTTAGCACCTATGCGGGGTAGTCATCACATCCATAGGAGGTTTGCAGAGCATGGAGTGAGGCGTTGTGATGTGGACTCTTCGAGACATTTCTATCTCCTCATGTTCGATGGATGTGAGGTTCTGATGTGTTGGGATCTAGGTGGTGATAGGTTTGACACGTTAGTTTAGTTGGATCCTGATGTGTTGCTTCACCACTTTCAGCATGTAAAGTTTATATCAGAGTAACGTAGTGGAAGTCAATGGGTAATGTGTATGGAAGACTTCTGTTTTGGTTGTGGGATCTAGGGTTATCTATGTTTTGGTACATTGCTCTACACCTGGTTAGTTGTTTATAGTGGTGTTGGGCATGGTTGGGCATACTATAGATTGATTTGGGATCCTGGCATTTAGACGACAAGCCAAGGCATTCAGTTGAGATTGCTTGAGGTTAAGCAATTTCGGGGAGGGCGGATTGTAATGTCCCCTTTTTAGCCAATGTCGGAGTTTTGAGGATTAGCCTATCATCAGGTCCTCGTAGGCTAATTTTGGTGATTAGAGGGCCTTGTAGGGGATTTAATTGGTTCTCAGATGGCAGTTGATAGTGTTTCTTCTCTAGTTCCTTGGCATATTCAGAGGGGATCTTCTTCGTGGGTTTCTAGCTTTGTTTATATCATAGTTGGAAAACTCGGACTCGCCGCGGACTCGGCAGCCCAAAAAAATGGGACTCGGACTCGGGACTCGGCACGGACTCGGGAAAAGAGTCGGCTAGGACTCGGCAAAAAAAAAAACCTTAGTTTTACAAAAAAAAAGAACAAATTAATGCATTTAGAGAACATAAGAGCCTAATTTGATTATCAAACACTCATAATTCAAATATTACACGTCATATGATCATCAAACACTCAATAATTGAAATTTAATCATTCATAGTCATCAAATACTCATAGTTTCAATGTATAACATCATAAGATTATAAATGTTTACATATAATCTTGGATTCTTTCAACCCCAATTCAATTTGAGACCTCTATTTCACAAAATTGAGTGTTAAAATGAAAGAAAAAGTTAAAAAAAACATGGGTTTTTAACCCCTTTTGACTTCCAGCTACACAGGAGAGTTCTGGGTTGGGACTCCCGAGTCCAACCTCAGGACTCTTTTTAACCCCTTTGGACTCCCAGCCACATAGGAGAGTCCTGAGTTGGGACTCCCGAGTCTGACCTCAGGACTCTTTGAGTCCTGAGGTTGGACTCCCGAGTCCCGACCCAGGACTCTCCTGGACTTGACTCCCGAGTTCGTGGCGAGTCGACTCGGCTGGCCTATGGACTCCCGAGTCCGTGGCGAGTCCGCCGAGTCTGCAAACTATGGTTTATATACACTTACTATTTTTAGTAAGTTAGTGGGACGTTGGGGGCCAACCTTACTATATATGGTAAGGAATTCAGATGAGCAGTATGAGCAATGGGTTAGCCTATGGTGTTGGCAGAATTAATTGGCGATGAATATTTATGGAGTTACGGTATATATTAATTATTATTAAAGTGCTTACTTTAATAATAATTAAATTTTAAAAAGGTGATTATCATTAATGACATATTGACTTATAATATAAAGTTATTTAATAACATAAAGTCAAGTTATTAATGTCTTTCAACTGGGCGCCCATTTAGTGAATTAAATCATGGCAACAAAAGCAAATATCATTTAAAATATTAAATGGATTCAAATGCCTTGGAAATTGTGCCTTTTTTGAGGAGAAGTATAAAAAATATTCAAAAAGCAAATTGATGATTCATTATTCATTGATACTTGTAAAAAACTCAAGAGTTTTGGGTGGAGGAGAAACTAGGGTTTCTTGCTGCTGCAAATCAATCTTGAAGAACGTAGCTCTCTCAAATTAAACATTCTATAGGTGTGAAATACCACTCGAGGTTTGCTATTCAGGTGGCTACATTTAGGAGTCACATTTGTGCTTCATTGATTTACAGGAGAGATTCAAAACAAGGGTTTACAAAGTTTCAAGATCGGAAGTTGTTATCTAGGTATGATCTCATTGTAAATTCAAAGCAATAATTAATTAGAGTTGATTATTTGATGTTTTGGCTTTCAGCATTTCTCTATTTGCATTTGCTTTGCAATTTTATGCATTTCCTGGTAAATATTTCAAAAAACACAAAACCAAAAGTTTATACAGCAGCAGTTTTAGTTAGCAAATATCTCAGATAAGGGTGGGATATTTCAATAATCCAATGTAATACTGGTTTTTTTAAATTGTTTTCATCTTGGATCTGCTCTACCAAAAAAAATGAAGTGGGTATCTAAAAAAGAGAACATATAAATTCTTGGGCAATAATGTGAAAAAAATTTCCTAGCACTACTACTAGGATTATAAGCAAAGTTATATTTTTTCTCTTCCTTCTTTAGACATCAGTGACATTATAGAGTTTTGATTTTGAGGTATCTGAGAGGTATTAAAAAAGTATAGTGTGCTGTGTATAGTCAAGGTCTATTGCCATTGGGCAGTAAAACTGAAAGCATAATTATTATTATTTTTCTAGCCATGAGAATTATACAAGATATAGTGTAGTGCATTAGACTTGTCAATACTCTAGAAGCACTACACATTTTTATCATAGATGGAGACAAAACAATTATATTTTCACGTCGATGATGCTCTCTCTCTTCTTCTCTTTCTCTTGCAGATTTTGAGTATGGTTTTAAGATGTGCGAACTATTATCTGTAACGTAAAGCAATTGGAGTTTTGTAGTCATGCTAAAGTATTGTAAAGGATTTTGTACTAATTGCAATTATTGGAAGGTCATTCTATAAAAAAATGGTCAAATGTTTGACTCTTTGACTCAGAGTAACCATTATGTTTACTTTATTCATTAGTTTCTGTACTTTATATTTGATTAATTGGATAGATATTACAAATTTTTTTGTGAGTGATTGTGACAATAGGTTCCTAAGTTTGTTTTGGCAAAAATCATTTTATTTAACAAGAACTAAACTTAATTCCTAGTACAAGTTACCACCCTCAAATAGATGGGAAAACTGAAATTTTCAATAAATGGGTGGAAGGATATTTGAGAAACTATGTTTCTAGTCATCAAAAGGCATGGATCAGACGGCTTCACTTGGGGGAGCATCGCTACAATACTACTAATCATATTTCTATCAGGAGACACCATTTATGGCTTTGTATGGTTATGAGGCTCCAACTTTCATTAACTTTGTTATTTTTGACAATAGGGTACTAGGAGCCAAAGATTTGATTCAATAAAGATAAGGGTATTTTGAAATCTCTCAAGGACAACCTCCAACATGCTCAAAATGAACATAAATTATATGCAGATCAGCATTGTATTGAGCACTCTTTTTGAGGTGGGTGATATAGTCTATTTGGGATTGTAGCCATACAAACAACCCTCTCTTAAAAGGAGTGGAGAAGAGAAGCTTAAGCCTCGTTTTATGGCCCATATAGGATCAAATAGAGGATAGGGGAAGTTGCTTATGAGTTGGAACTACCAGAATAAAGTAAGGTACATAATGTGTTTCATATTTCTCCCCTCGAGAAGGCACTTGGTCATCATGTTATTCCTTCAGTTGAGCTACCACCCGATGAAGAATGGAAGTTGATTTTGATTTGTGAAGAGTCTGCTGATTACAGGGAACAAAAATTGACAAACAAAAGCATAAAAAGAGTACTTGGTTTGATGGAAAAATCTTCCAATTGAGGATGCCACTTGGGAAGTCGAGCAAATTTTGGAGCATTCTAATTTGCAATTGCTTGAGGACAAGCAATTTTTTGGAGAGGGGAGAGGAGTGTGGGGGAGGACTATCATGTACCTTCTCAAGAGTAAGTTCATAATTGACCTTTAGCCTAATTTCTATATTCTCCCCATAGGCTAATGGGATGGTTAAAAGGGGAAATATTAATTAAATAAATAAATATTAAAATTGTTGAAAAGTTAAAATTAAAAGACAGCTTATATTTAATTATTTAAAATGACATTATAAGTGATTAATTTAAGTGCTGCTAGGCTCATGGTACAAAAAGCAATTGGAAAGGACACTTAAATTATAATTTTAAAACTTTGAGGAAAACTATCCCAAAAAGAAATTAAAATTATTCTATTTTCCCAAAATAAAGTAATAAATAAGAGGAGAGCTTTCGAAAAAAAGACTACATACTTTTTGAAGCAATCATATTTTTCAAGAATGAACACATGTTGTTCTCCTTCCAAATATGAAATCCCTTTGAAATTTTAAAGCTTTGAGAACGAAAACTCTTCTAGTTTTCAATGCAATCTTGTCCAAGGATTGACTATGATCTTTTCCAGACTTTGTTTTCAGTGCTCCGATTTGGTGTGATGTTTCAATATTTTATTCCAGTTTTAGTATTGCTTCCAGTTTGGATTTGAAGTTGACGCAAGAGGAGCATCTCCCTCTTGCTCAGAAAACTCTATTTTACTTTCTTAACAAATACCCAACTTAAAACGAGATTGCAACATAGCATAGTTTAATCAGACACACGAATTCAAATTTCAATACCCCAGAATTTCTATAACAGCAAAATCTTTCTTTATTAACACAAACCATTTATTTCCATTCCATACCTTCTATTCTGCACACCGTCCACCTTACTCGCATTTATCATTTTATTCACATAAGCTATTCTTTCTTTTACCCGCAACCTGTTATTCTTCCTGCAATGTTTATTCACTTCAAATTTTGTACTCCACTTCCCATTGAGCTCTATCTCCAGCCGCGATGACTCTCCACTCTCTACAGCGCAAATCTTTGCATCTTCTTTTCATTTGGGTTTACTATCAACTTGCAGATATAATTCTGTCTTATAGCTCCTATTGACCTCAATACTGTACGCCTCCTCCTCTATATGCAATTTTAATTCATTTTAAATTGTCCACTCCTCTTTGGCTGGTGTTTACTTCCTATTCCCTATTTCTTCTTCTACCTTTGCTCTTCTAATTTCTTTCTATTCTCTACATCATATGTGGTGCTGATTTTTCTATTGATCATACTTTTGCCCTATTATCAATTGCTCATCTTCATGGAGTTTTCAGCCTTTATCATACTCTGCGCACCTCTCAAACCTTGTGCATTTGATTATTTATTTTGGACCTTGTTTTTCACACGCAACCCCACACATTGGACTCCTACACCAATTCCATTTTTTCCCACCTAGGCCTGTAGTTTCTATTTTCTCTATTGGCAGCCCCTCTCTAATTGCAGCGCAGCCCTCTATATCTTTTTTGCTTGCCTCACACCAACCTTCTTCTATCTCCTTTAGCCGTGGGCCATGTCTCTTCGTGTTCTTCTTTGTGGCTTTGATTTTAAAACTTCTCTCTTGCTCCTTGCCGTGACTTTTCATTTCTTGAGAGTTTTTGCATTATTCTTTTTCCAACTGTGGCCTTCTTCCTTCTCTAATTATGCATTTCATTATTTATTTGTGTGTCTCTTTGTGTTCTATCTTTGGAAATTCAAACTCTGCAATGCTGATCCATCTTTTACGTTTCTCTTAATCAATTTTCAAGAGTCAAATGAAATCAAATCCTCCAGACATGTTTTTGGTTGATGAGGACCGCCACAAACCCGATATGCTCCTGCATCAGAAGTTTTGGTATGAATGTTTCAGAGTTTGTAGAATGAACTTATATTGTTATTATTTTAGTGTTTGATGAATTTATTTAGCTTGCAGGCTGTACATTGTGGGTTTCTGTTTGGTCTTTTGATGAAGATTTTTATTGATGCATATTCTCAGTTGATTTGAAGGAGCTAATCCTGAAGTTGCAACCCATCCCTTTTTGTTGCCTTTGGAGGATTTGATTGAAAATGGATATATCTAGGTCATACAACTTCTGCTCTTCCCTGCAGGCTGTATCATCTAATTTATAGTCCTTTTGTTTGCTGTACTCCAATGGGATTTGATCAATATTATATATTTTGGTTGATGTTTTTAATGTTGGGTAGTAACTGGTAATTTGTTAATTTTCAGTTTGGATAAAGGAACCATACCATGCATATTTTGTCCACATTTGGTGCCAGAGGACATATTTTATTCACTGGGCGTGATTTATGAGAGATGGCACTGGATTTAATATTCATTTTGATTGTTGTGAGGGAATTGTCCTTCTTGATGGAGGGTATTCAGCAATTTAAGTTGATGAAAGGGTGATTTTTAGTAGTTGTACCTTGTTAAATTTGATTGTAGCACGTGCAAAAGTAAGTATTCTATCGTAGTGAATAATTTGGGTGTTGAGTGTATCATCACAACTATGAAGAATATCAGAAAATGTCCGAAGTTTGCTATTTCAGTGCCAAAAAGCTGATTGTTCTTCTTGTGTAAAGGTGAGGCGACTGAGCTGTGTTGAGAGGTGCCTTAGTTTTTTTTTTTTTTTTTAGATTGCAAGAATCGGGTAGCCCCCCTATAAATTGTAGTGCGCTTGGTAAACTTTTTTCACGTGACCAGTGACACTGGGGCGACACGCCCTCCGGCACCACGGGGACAGGGGGAGACTAGACCTCGTGACCTCTTGCCTACAACATGATGCTTCAGCCAATCGAGCTAGGCCCCCTGACCCAACTGCAACCTAGTATTGACTTGTCCATGTAATTTTCTTTATTATCCAACCTATAACAGCATGGATACTTATTCACACATCTCTTGAAAGAGGGTAGAACTGCTACATCAGTGGATTATTGTTACCAATAGCTAGTGTTTTACCCAAACCAAATTTTTTGCTTCATTAAGGCATTTTTCATAAAAGAGTTTAAACCTTGCTAAAATGATGTCAAAATACAGTTTTTGGGCAAATCAAATGTGGACTTTGGTTAGTGTCATGTCAATCGTCAGCAGCAGTTGGTAAATACCTGGAGCTCAGAACCTAAACTTGAGACTTAGAGCAAGACATATCTGAAGAGCACAAAAGATTTACTGAGAGGGGGGGGGGGTGAATCAGTAAATCAACACAAACTTGAATTCTTAATCTTTTTCAAACTTATTACAATCAACTTTTTGATATGAACCAATTTACACAAGTTGACACAACTTTATTGAAATGATTTTTACAAGAAAGTAGGCACCAACCTACTAGATTTATAAGAAAGATGATTTAGTAGGATACAACCTACAAGGAACACCTAAACCTTTACAAATTTAGTAGGCACCTACCTACGAGGAGCACCAACACCTAATGCAAGGCACCAAACCTTGACTTGATGGATGTAAGACTGCCTTCAATCAGATCTATACTGTCCCTATCCTCCAATCTGCTCTATGTGATGAAAGATATCACCCTAAGCCCACACAAGAAGATGGGACTTTTGACTGAATTGCTTATACTCTACAACCACACTTGAGAAATGATTTTAATGCCTCATATATAGGCTACCGAATTGTTGCAACATTTAATGAAAGATCATGATGCTTGTTTACATGGCTCTTTCAAAAGACGTCTCACCTAATTGAATGCTTTTGTTTTAATTAATTAAAATGTTCTTAATGAACAGATCACACCTTCAGATTTGTTGATCTGTTTATGATGAAAAGTCGATATCTCTTGAAAGAACACGTCTTTCAGTATAAACACAGATTTAAGAAGATATTTTGAATAATGCCCACGCCTTTACAAAAGGTAGTCACAATGCTTTAGAAATCATTTTCCACTAATCGCATTTTTAAAGACACGTCCTTTTATCTTCTAAACGCGTTTTAAAAAAAAAATGTTTTCTTCTAATCGTAGTCTTTAAAAAACACATCCTTTTGTCTTCTAAATGCGTCCTTTTATCAAATCGTTGTGCTTTCTTTTAAACAACATGACTTTTGGTAAATCTTCAGATTAGTTTAGTAAGCAGCTGAAAATCTTCAGATTAACTTAGTTAGCAGCCGATCTGATTTGTAGATAGTTGAACTATAGTAATCCGCCCTATACAAAATGCAATAACATATTCTCTTCAAGCACGATTTTGTTCATTCGGGCCTTCATACAGATTTCAGTTTGACATTTAAAGATCTCGATTTGAAGATATTTAAAGATCTAGATTTGAGACCATGTCTTCAGCCACGAATCTTCATCTTTCTTTGTATGAGTGAATATCTTTACTAAGCACATGTTGTGATCTCATTCGTTGCCCACTCAGGTGATTATTTTGACATCAATGACAAGATTTCTAACAATATCATGATGGAGAAGAAATTCACGAGGAAATTATACTCCTGCATGGTCAAATCAGTGGCGAGAAGGGTGATTTCAGAGATCAAATTAATGAAGATTTTCAGCAAAATGAAGATCTGTGCCTCTGTAGCCTAGGGGCGCCCTTCTTTTTGAAGGTCCAGATTTTGTTATTTTTGCTTGCAGTGGCAGTCAATCTCTTCAGAATTAGTTTGGTTATCCGACGAGCTATCCGACGAGGTCATTTGAGTGGCAGAACTCCAATTGCTGAGGTCAGAAGTTGAGGGTACTTGACCTTGCATGTATCAGAAGATGGTCAATTTTCAACTTTTGAGCCCCTGTAGCCCGGGGGCGCACCTGAATATGGCTCATCAGATGGTGGTATTTGTAGATGAGGTCTTCCAAGAGATTTGTGCTAATCTAGTTTAGCTTCGTAGTACACCAGTTAGCCAGTCAATCCGACATTCTGAATGATCGTGGCAGAAATCCTACCAAGCACGTAAATCAAAGGGTGGAGAAACATGAAACATATACTATAGCCTTTGTAGGCCAGGGGCGCCCAACCTTTAGGCCTGTCTAATGGAGTTTTTGGCTTTCATAGTCTTCACGGGACTTGTGAGGAACTACTCCAGCTATCCAACGAGCCCAACCATCAGCCTACGGGATTTGGCAAACGCTCATACGTACGAGGTCTTTGTAGAATGTTAAAAATAAAGATGTTCGGAAAATTGCCAAGTATGGAGCGTATATTTTAAAAAGAAAAGGCTATCGTCTCTTTGAGGTCTTAGAAGCAGTTTTCTCGCTTCGTCGCCTCCAGAGACGTCTCTTGTAAGTTGCTCTAGCTACGTGATGAGACTGACGACATGCGAATCGGAGCACTCCAGCTCCCAATATTGAGGGTCGAAGTAGGCTATCTGGTTGAAAGTTACACTTTTGATAAAATGGTGTTTGAGCCTTCAGAGGCTAGGGGCGATTTTCCTTTTGAGGTCCTTAATGTAGTTCTCTGGTGCCTTCCATACAGTCATTGGATGCAGAATATTTCCAGTCATGCAGTGAGCCTACCATTCAGTTAGTAGGGTTTATCGTTCACTGTCAGCGGCAGTTTGAAGCGTTAGATGGCAGAACAGAGAAATGGCCAAGTCTGGTGCCTGAAAATCAATTTAATCAAAGGCGCCTAATTTTTTGAGATGTTAAACGTTGAATTTTGCAGTTGCAGCTCCCAGGAGACATTTCATCCTCGCTCTGCAGGCTTCGCGATGAATATCTTGGTGCAGTCACAACCTTGCTTAGTCATTCGGAAATCAGTGTTGAATATGGTCAATTGTAACTTTGTAGTCAGCTAGAAAGTAGGAAGTTAATAAAAAACGTCATTCTTGAGCAAATGGACGCCTATGAGGTCAAATGAGGACTTTTTGAAATCAGTAAAGGTTGCCGAATCCATCCAAGTGCTTTACGTGGTTTGTCAACTGAATAAAATAATATTAAATATTTATTTTGTATGCACGAGTATTAAATGGCAATTTTCTCAAATTGGCGCCTTTGTGATGCTTATTTTCAAATTGAATATTTTATTATTATTTTGTAATCCAGACTCCGAGTTAGTATTAGTTCAACTGGAGGGGGTCCAATAAGAACAATTCTTTTCAAAGTCTGGGTTCTATTCTTGCAGTCATGCTTTTATGGTGCAATTTTGCTCTATTAATTCAAGGATGGCGTCATATTTCATCCACACAGCTTGAGCAAATTCGTAATTCTTTAGAGAAAAGGCGAATTTCCTTCAGAGTTGGGCGAATTTTCATTAGCAATCAGTGATAAAAACATCAGATATTCCTTTTGTAGTTCAAGTCCAGATTTATCAGCGAATTTCAAGACCAAGTGGCGATTTTAGCAGAAAAAAACATAAAAAAAACATCTTTCTTCTTCTCAACTTCTTCCATTTTCTTGTCTTAAATTCACTGGCAAATTTTGGCAAAACAAATCATCTGGGTCTATTCAGAATAGCTTCCTCGAGAAAACCTATGTGCCAAAATTTTTTAGGAAAATTTACTCCAGAGCATCAGTTCTCGAGGCTCTAATTTTCTCAACTGAAAATTCCTTGCATGGTAGAGTAGAAGTCAAATTTTCTCATTTCTGACGTTCTGGGTTGTCTTTGAATCTTTTTCTGGACAAAACCCATATCTTAAATTTTTTCGTGAAAATTGCCTTTCGGTAGGCTATTTTTAGCCTCAACAGGTTACTTTTAGCTTTCTAGAAAAGTTGTCAGAATATAGCCGTGTTCACAGTCAACAAGCGAGTTTTTCAAAGTGCAGTTCACGCAGACTAAATTCAAGACCAAATCGATCTTAATTCATGATTTCATCAGAAAAGCTGATACCGATGTGTATCAAGTGCATCCGGAGGATTGACAGGCGTAGTCACTCAAGTCCACATGGTTTCATGCCTCGTATAGCTGATTGTCTTCTAAGGCCGGTTTAGAGGGTTGATACCATTGGAATTCTGCATATGCAGCAAGTTCGTTTGCATTTCTCACAATCAGAGGGTTCGTAGTTGAACTTCGCAGTTTCATCATGCAAGACTCTTTCATTAAGGAAAAGTGACAAAGACATCAAGCTGCAAAAGAGATGGTGGCCATCACTTCAGTTACGGAGCCGCCAAAGTTATAAGTCAGTGAAATGCTAGTTTGAGTGTGTAAAGATTTCCAAGATTGCTTAGGTTGTTGACAAGTAGTGAATTGACAATTAAGACATGTGATGACCCCCAGACAGTGACGTAGTCACAACCTCGTGGAGGGGTTGTTTGCTTGAGATCACGACCAGTAGACTTTAGTTCCCACCTCTCAGGATAGACCTTAAACATAGGAGTTAGGCTTGGTGTTACCTTTTCGAGTTAACTCGCTGTCACATCTCATGCATGTCTATTTTGGGATCATCTATGTTCACTTGGAGTTGTATTTAGGGTTTACGTTAACTGATGATAGTATTCTAGTTAACTTTACTTTCAATAAGGACGTGCATGCTTGCACATTGTCCACTTAGATTAATTGTACCGGTTAACTGATGGTAGCTTTCTAGTTAATTGTATAGTTTACTTTATTAGGGTTTAGTAATAAATCTTGCATGCATTGCAAGATTGTAGTTGACTCAAGGTGATTTTGGGGTTCCCTGCACCTTTTGATGTCTATAAATAAGAACTTTTGCTCATTTGTACATAACTTTTGCACGAGAGAGAAATATATGCTGTGCCTACCTTGCCTTCAATATTGCTCGTTCTGTATCTGTTCATGAGTATTTACTGTTATGATGAATTGTTATGCCACTTGGGTTTCATGCAATTATGATGGTGAATTCTTGCCTTAGTTAGATATAGTGGCTAGTTTGATTGTAGATTGTATGCGTGTCTCGCTTATGCAATTTGCTATCCTAGTTGGCTATCCTTCATGTTTTGTGTTCAATAAACTTGTTCAGATTGAGCTAATAGATGTGCCACCTTGCCTTCAAGTTGAGAATCTGTACTTGTTTATCGTGTGATGTGTGTGAATAATAAGCCTATTTAAACAAGTAGATAGTTGTGCTACCTTGCCTTCACATTGTGAGTCTGTACTAGGTTTATTGTCAGATAATCATTCCCGCTCCGTTTCCTCATGCTCTGAATTCTTGAGGGGATTGGATAGTTTAAGCTACTTAGTTTTGTGTGTTGTAGTTAAGTCTTGTGATACCAGAAAATACTTAGCTGCAACGTATAGAGTTTTCTTGAAAGCCTTGTGCCTCTTACAACTGAGACAAAAAGACAGGATATAGTTTAGTTTATTTCTTTTTTCAAGCACTTTTGTCAGCACAACGAGGGAGCTTCCCCTCCTAATTTGAAGAGCACTCATTGCGTAGTGCGCATAGCTGCCCGTACCAACTTACACTCTAGAGGTGTTAGTTGTTACACCAACAACTAGTATCCTTCACTTTATAGAACAGGAACTAGGCACTTCATCTTCAAATTGCTATGAGTCGAAGTTGCAAACATTTCTAAAATTATATCAGTCCTTCGGGCTTCAACTATTCAGCAAGGTATTGATTTAATTTTGGTTTTTTGAAGTCAAGTTTCAGTAGTTAGGTTTTCAAATTAATCATTCGTAGCACAATTTAATATTATCTAAGTTATCTAGATCTACAATTAATTATTTGATCTCAGTTGTTTATCTAAAATCCAATATTGTAATATTGGATGGTTTACTGCTAGTAATTGTTCTTCCTCTAAGTAAAGATCTTGGATGGTTTGATCATTAGATCTTTCTTAATTGTAAGGTCTTTCTTAATTGTTTGAGAGGATGTTTGATGTTGGCAATGAGCTCAATTGGTCTAGAGGACTAATATGCCACTTTTTGAAGTGAATTTTGGCTTTTGGTGGGCTCTCCAACATTCTTGGAGAGTGTCTATTTATAGTAAATCGCCTAGTGGGGCCCGATTTTCATTAATCATCATCGGTATCATTCTAGGGCAATCAAATTTTGATTCTGATGCTTTCCGTCAGTTTCTACAAATCGGATGTATTATTGGCTTTAGTTTAATTATTTTAGTAAGGTTGCTTAATTTTAGTAAAATGATTTAAAGTGAACCTTAGTATAATAGCTCATTAGAAAAAGGATGAAAAGTTTTAAATCATGGATGCATAATTTTTGGACCTTGGATATCAAATATTATCATTATTTTGATAAAAGGGTCTTTTGGAGCTCAAAAGAGCTTTTAATTAAAAAGTGAATTTTAAATTGCATCTTCCAAAAAGTTTGGCAGGAAAAGTATATAAGGAGGTTTTGTGAGCTCATTTGCATTATGCAGATTATTTGATCTTCTCTTGTGAAATCCTTGTGGTTCTATGGGATTGAACTTGGTTCAACTGAACCTTCTTGAGGACAAAAATCGTCTCAGAGAAGATTAATCTCGATGGTGAAAGATCCTCCTTGGTTAATTTGGTGTGACTCATTTAGAGTTCACAGGTATGTTTAATGTATTCAGTTTATGTGAAGATTCATGTTGCAATATTATTTCCAATTTGAAATGAAAGTTTGAAGAATTTCTTGGAGATAGTGGCAAAGCAAATTATAGAAGGGATTTGAAGAAAAAGACACAAGCTATAGGATCACTATAGTATCACTATAGTACCCCCTTTGGTAGTTGCTGCAGTTTAGAGCATAGTTCGTAGACCCGGCAAGTACTCGCCGAACCCACGAGTACTCGCGGTTTCAAAACTCAGGTGAGTGACTCGTGGGTAAAAACTTGCCAAAAACTTGTTTTTTTGGCTTTTTAAGCGTTGTTTTTTGTCTTTTAAAAAATTGTAGAAATGGTGTGTGCCATGAAGGTTTGTGCTGCCTCCAGACCCCCATGAGGGCGCTGCCCCTCAACCCTATTGGGGGCGCCCCTAGACCCCCACGAGGGGCGCTGCCCCCAAACTCCTACGAGGGGCGCTGCCCCCAAACTCCTACGAGGGGCGCTGCCCCTCGACCCCATCGAGTGTGTTGCCCCCATACACCCACCAAAATCATTTGATTCATTTTGTAGCTATATTTTGCATAAAATTTATCATTTTGTAGCTATATTGTGTTTTTGAGGTGCCGAGTACTCTCCGAGTCAATTTTTTTTGGCTTGCTGAGTACTCTCCAAGTCTGAGTTTGTGAACTATGGTTTAGAGTCTTTCATCAAGTCTGAAGGGTGAATTTTGAGCATTAAATAAATTATAAATTTATTGTTGAAGTCATCTCTAGCTGCCCAAGTCAATGAAAGGCAGATCTGAAGCAAGGCATGAGAACTGGGAGGAAAATCGCTGCCCAGATCAAGGGAAAACTGTGTTCTATACATCAGCTATCTTTCTTTCTGCATTAATAACTCTCATATTTGGTGTGCCATAGCCGTTTGATGGGGCATAGGGATCTGATTAACAGGGAAGCAGTCTGAAACAGTACTAAGGAAGGTTTAAATCAGCATCTCAGCATACAGTTTGAGAATTATTCTTTGTTCTGTAATCAAGTGTGAGAATAGCAAGGGCTGATGATTTATTGATTTGGCAAGCAAAAAGTGTATCCCGGTCTACCATTCACATTCCTTGTTACAACAATAAGAGGTCAGAGTTACTTATTTCAGTTTGACTACTTGAGTTATTTATCAGCAATCTGTATGCCAATTGTTTGTGAAAATGATAGTGAATTGTTCAATGCATACAAATTGTTTGTTAAAAATGTTGGCATACTTGTAAGTAAGATGCAACTGTGCATAATCATAGAATTTTGATTTATTGAATGGTTTTCAATGTTCCACCAAGTGTTTGACGAAATGTCTATGTGCAAAAATTGAAACAAGTGCAAGTTTGTAAAAAATTCTTGGCAAGGGCATGACAGTGTGTGATTTTGGCATTGAGTTATTAGTCCATTTTGGCATTGACCAGATATGCATTCAATCAACCATTTTGACTTGATTGGATTCCACTCATAATTTGTCAGTGGCTCTTGCATTTGCACATTGATTGTAAGTTGGTTGGCTAGCTGTTAATATATTTCTTGTAATATTACTCTGCCCTCATTCTACCTCTTTGTGTCTCACTTTGCCCACCTCAGGATCTTGGTGATTAGAAAGAGTTAGAATTTGAGTGATGACAATTTTTTTTTTCTTCTTTAATGTGGATTTTAGCTAATGCCCTGTGGGGGTTATTACAAATCTCGTGTGAAATCTCAATTCAGCTCTATTGTTATGAATAGGGTTCTATAATATATATAATGGATGCCTTATCAATGTTATCATATGAATAAAATTCCCTATATTTTTAAAATTTCCCTATTTTTTTAATAGCTGTCCCTTGCTGTCCTCTAAAATGGCCTCCCAAAAACACAGTCCCCGAAATGCATTCCCCCATCGCCTACCATCCCCATCCTAGAAACTTGGTGTAATATACAGTTATACTTGTGATTGAAGCCATCCAACTTTTTTTGTTGATCAAAATGGATTGAGGGAAACGAGATGACACTTTCATTATTATGTTCTTTGATCCTGAGAGCACTTATTGTCAGAGGAAGAGATTGAATTAATCACAGTGCTAAATTTTTCATTTTTCCCGTGATTTAACATATGTTGTTCATATTCCCTTTTTACAAAAAGACATGAATGTTTGTAGTTGTGTAGATACAAAAGCAATTCCAGCCTCTTCTGATATGTAGGTTAAGATGATGCACAATTTTCAGTAGAATTTCTATTTTTCAAAACCATCCTAAAGTCATTTCTCAATTAAACAAAGCACTGAATTCCTACTTAATGGACATAAATCATTAGAAGTATCACCTAGTGTGTTTGTTACATTATTGTTTATGGCTTAAACTTGAGATTAATATGGCCTCTTGATACGTTGTCCTACCCTTTTCACATGAGAATGGAAATGTGCTATAGTAACTGCTAATGTAAAAATACCAAAATACTAGTTTTTTTGATATTGCAGGACCCTGATCTTACTCCACATAATTATGGGGCTCTTAGCCCAATGGGGCTTGATTTGTGTCTCACAGTGGTATCTATCTGGGACTTGTTGAAGTAAATGCAAGTCTCCACATAAGAAGATGTTGGGATGCAGTGGCTGAAGTGTACTTGATGTTTCTAAAAATTTCAGAAGAATTTGCTAATGTAAAAATACCAAAATACTAGTTTTTTTGATATTGCAGGACCCTGATCTTACTCCACATAATTATGGGGCTCTTAGCCCAATGGGGCTTGATTTGTGTCTCACAGTGGTATCTATCTGGGACTTGTTGAAGTAAATGCAAGTCTCCACATAGAAGATGTTGGGATGCAGTGGCTGAAGTGTACTTGATGTTTCTAAAAATTTCAGAAGAATTTTGGTTAATTTTACATTACCCAAATAAATCACTCTTGTTCAATGCTAATTTGAATAGTTTGTTACTTAGAGTGTGACTATGGTTTAAATATTTGGTTGAACAGGACATCACTTCATCTGGGAATGATGTGTTATCATGCTTCATAATAAATAATAGAGTGATTAGAAACATAGCTATTTCTGAATGATCGTCTGCTGATTAGATGCATTCCAGGGAGGGTGCAGGGGACTGTAGCTCCTGTGTAGCTGTGATGTTGGAGCTTGCTCGAGGACTTTCGCATTGGGCTCATGGATTTAAACATTCTGTTGTTTTTTTGTTCAATACTGGTGAAGAAGAGGGCTTGGATGGGGCACACAGCTTTATTACACAGGTCTGAATATAAAGATGCTTATTTTAATGCTATATTGGATATCCTTTTGGGTGCGTCAAGACTTGTTGACAAATTGCCATGTAATTTATTTCTTCTGAATATTGACAGGGAATGCTCTTGCTGAACCGAAAATATTTCCTATTTGTGTCCATAACATTAGCTTTTTGTAAATGTTGCTGATAATAAAATTTCAATTTTTTTTAATTGTCTGATTGAGAAATAAATTGTGCGTATATGCTTTTTTGCAGCATCCGTGGAATTCCACAATTAGAACTGTAGTTGATGTGGAAGCTATGGGTATAGGAGGCAAGTCCAGTTTGTTTCAGGTTTGTGAATTTGATTAATTTGGTGGACTGCAATTTGCATAATTTTATGCATTATTGTCAAGTATATCCATATAGGAGCACATAGAGAAAAAAGAAAGAAAGGATGTAATCACTACAGCTGTTTCATGTTATAAATGGGTTTATTATTAAGCTTCAAATAAAAAAATACATTACATACCTACTGTTTTCAAAATGAGATTAAAGATAGTGTTAGTATGTGCTTTAGTTTTGAATAATTTATCCACTGACTCCTTGCATTTCTGCTCCTTTTGAATTCTGCTTTCCTGTATTTGCCTGTATCTGCTATTTATGGTCATGAAAACTATCCTTCCTATCCCATTAAAACCATCCTTCCTGTACATTATTGTCTCTAGATGATGACCATGCCTTATTTTATTCTAATGGAATATTCTGTAAAAAAGTTTTCCATAGAGATTCTATATACCAAATAAACTCATTTCATTTAATAACACTTACCTGAGCTTTCCAGTTTTGAGGTCCTATTTCTTGCTTCATTACAACCCCTTCTAATGAATTTACTTGCCCCAGATATTTCATTTATGTTTGGGAGAATTTTACATTTGTCAAATTTGCACTGAACTTTTCCCAATTAGAAAGGATAGGATTCATTTCATGATGCCTTGGATACTCCTCCTCTGTAAAGAAAAATGCTATGAATTCTCCATTGGTCTTTGAAGTGTTCATCATTCTCATTAGGCTTGACCTAGATGGTAATCCTAAGAAGTCATAACAATTTTTCTCAGTAAATGCATCATAGATTACACCAGAAAGCATGGTAGTTACGTCTTGGACATTTGAAAAACCGAAACCAAAGGCTTGTCTTATGAAAGCAAGAAAAGCTAAAATATGAGCCTCTGCAACAAGAGGCAAAGAGTTATTATCTTTTAGAAACAACTAATCTTGCTTTAATATGCATAGCTGGATCACTTTTCAAGTTATTCAGTGCTCTCAAGCACAGCAGGGAGTTATCCTATTAAAATACTGTCTGGCATCTGTTTTCTAAAGGAACTTGATAGCAGACATCCATGCCATATGCCATTGCTCTTTCTCATAATGCACATATTAAACAAGTTGAAATCTGATAATACACCTCAAATACCACCAATCTATTTGGGACATGAGAGGGAAGTTGATGAGGTGCTTCAGAAGCACCCTCAATTCTGATTAGAGTTCCCTGAGGACAATAAAACAAACTCCCACAGCTTTTATTGAGTAACATCTGAGGGGAAATGCCTAGGGTAATCAGCCTGATGAATTGCATTATAAACATGAGGAATGAATAAATAACAGATCTTAGTGTAATAACCGTAATGCTTGTGTTTGTTCAATCTTGCATAATGAATATGGATTGGCCCTTGAACATGAGGATTTCATAGGTGAAATAGATGCTGGTTGAAAGTTAAAGCGAAACAAATACAATCTATCAGATACAAGACCATGTAGAAGTTACCTCTGTTTTGGTACTCTCTATATTTTTCTCCAGCTGAAATGCAATAGTCTTGCCCTAATCGGACACCTTTCGAGATGATCAAGATAGAGATCCACCTTTTATTGGTAGATTAGGAAAAGCAAAGGATAATAGAACGGAAATTTATTAGGTCATAGAAGTTTTGACTGACTTTTAAGGCCTGTAATGGCAAATGTATTGTAAGGCTCATCATTTACAGTGTACTACACATATTTGGTTTGCTGGTTTAAAATGTTCTTTACTAAAGGATCAAAGTCATTTCACATGCATGCACACTAGTTTTTTTGGATTGAGAAGTTACCATTTTGTACTTTGACACTGATGTTGTTAATAGAACTTCCTGTGAGTATCTTATCAATCTTGTATTACAAATATGCAATTCATGAAGTGTTTGTGAAAATCTATAGAATATACCATACAGAGCTTACATGATTTGATCTGCACACCCTCCTCACCTTGTTTTCTTCTGGTCTTCCTTTTAGGAAATTAGTTTTATCTGTCTTGTGATACTGTTGTTTTTAGAATTTGACATTCCTGCTTGGTAGGCCTTTAGGTTGAATATATTTTGCATTTCATATTTCTTTCTTGAGATCATGTCTTGTTTGTTTCTTCTATTATATTATTTAGATAGTCATTGATGTTTTATGCAGCAGACTGTGATTCTAGATACATCTATTTTTGTGTTCTGATCTTATCATCACAACCAAAGCAGGGTTACCTTTCACTTGATCCCAATGTTTTATATTTGTTCTATATGAAGTTTTAAACAGTAAGGACATTCTTGGTTTGGAGCAGGGTGGTCCTGATCCTTGGATTGTGGAAACTTTTGCTCGCGTGGCTAAGTATCCATCTGCACAAATAATATTCCAGGTGAGATGTTATTTCCTTGTTTGTGGTTTGTTGATATATAATTTTGATCCTTTAATTTTTGATACCATTTCACATTCTAGTTTCTGTGAACTGAAAGAATTTTCCTTCGAAGTGTCCTTAATTCACAGACTAGGAAATGTGAATAACAAAGGATACTTGAGGTGTGAAATAGGTATCAATTGCTAATTTATTAGTATTGAAACACATTTTATATTCATAGAGGTATCAATTGCTAAATATCTAGCAGAAATTGTGACACTAATATTGTTGGAATTTGAATTTAGAGCACAGCTGGAAATCTTTAGTACGTACAGAAAAATAATTTTCTTTGTACTGTGGGTTAACAAGAACCAAAAAAGATGCATAGTTACACATGAAATATATTAAATGATGAGATCTTGGAAACCAAAATTGTTGTATTTTAGATTATCCATCTTGTACTAACTACTATCAGATGAAGAACACATCAAAGTTAACATTTTGACTACATCTGTTGCCTCTCTAACACATTAAACATTAAAGTTCCTATCCCATATACATGGGCTAGTTTGAACAATTTCACTCTGTTTAAGAACATTTCTTTTTAATGGCACACAAGGTTGGGTTCTCTTTGCCTTATGTGAATGAATTATTTCATAAAATATTGGATTCAAGAATAGCCATGTGGATGATTCTTAGGAAGGATGCATATGCTTTAATTTCCTGTTAACCTAAAAATATAAGTTTATTTGAATGAGGGGGGAGAGAGGGCGAAACCAGTTAACAATATTTCATCCTTTAGAGGGTTGTATACTGCAAATTACAGTGGTAGAAAAGTGCATTAAAATAAAAAAATATAACAGATTGCCCGCTAACCAGTACAAGTAAGCAACAACATTCTATTCCTTGAGGAGACACCACAAAAAAAGTTCATTATAAGTTTAGAGTACATCAGATCCTTACTCTTATCTATTATGATTCTAATCCATAACAGTTAGGGAAAAACTATAACCATCAAAACCTTCCATAGTAGTCCCCATTCCTATTGATATTGACACTATTGGACCCCACTACCATATGCTTGACAGGATTGAGTTAGTGGCTCCTTGCTTTGTGTTATAGTTCTCTTTGGGTACATGGTACTTCCCCTTGGTTACTGCTAATGTGTTGTGAACTCTCTTACCAATGATAGGAATACACGTAGGATTTTACAATCACCATCTAAGGGGGACACCTAACATGTGATCAAAATTAAAAAACAAACCTCTTGTTGCATATGCAAGGGCAAATTTGAGCAACTTCACTCTTTTTAAAACAAGTCTTGTTAGTGGCACACTAGATTGGTTTTCTTTGCCTTTTGTGAATGCATTATTTCATAAAATATCAGATTCGGGAACAGCCATACAAATGATCTAAGTTGTAATGTCCCCATTTTGGCCATACGCTCTTCATTTGCATTTAGCCTATTTCCGGAAATCCATAGGCTAAGCTGAAGCAGAAAATTAGGGTTTCCTCTTTTAGTGCTTTTTTGAGGGTTTCCTCTTTCAGATACTGTTCAGTTGGTGTTCAGAGGATGTTGTGCAGACTTACTATTTATAGCAAGTCGCTAATTTTAGCAATTCTATCTTTTAGCAGTATCTGTTAAGCAGCAGTTCAATCCTTTGCAATCCGATAGTTCAGTTTGGCTTTCTAATGGTTTTGAAGCGAACTTACTATTTTTGGCATTGGCTATTTATAGTAAGTCTAAATTTGGCAGTAGCATCATTAGCAATTCAGCTCAAGTCATCTTGCTATCCTTCAGTTTCAGTTTGGCTTTGGTTGTCTCAATGAACTAAATTTATACTTAGTCAATTTTATGTTACTCAATTGTACCCCACGCCTAGGAGTGATAACTTCATGTTGTTTTTAAAGAGGAGACATTATGGGGTCAATTGTGCATTTAATGATTTATTAAATGCTTTATTATTGCATTATTAAGTTGGACACCTAAAGGGAGATTGAATAAAGTTTTATTATTTCAAAAAGTAAAATGCTTAAAGGTGGCGTCCCTCTTGGAAGTTGAAGTGATTCAACTTCTTGGAATTTGAAGTGATTCAGTTGCCAATTGAAGCTTATATATTGAGGTTTTGAGAAGAGTTCTTCATTTTTGGAAAATATTGTAAAGTTATGTTGCTGGTTTGAAATCCAGAATCCGGCTAAGGGAAAGCTTAGCAATTTTTCTCCATTCTTCGGGCCTGAAACTATGGTTCCCTAGATGGTGGATTGAGAGTTTGCTTCATTCAGAAGTGCACATTGAACTTCATTGTTGGAGAATTTGAAGTATTTTTCAGTTTTTGAGCTTGCTGGTTCATTCATGGCTGAAGGTGATTTTCATTAACAGCTCTTTGTACGATTTTAATGTGCTTCTGGGTATTGAAAATATGGATTCCTAGCACATAGGCGCCCCTTCCCATAGAAGATTAGAATTTATTTCAAAGTATTTATTTTATCTTGCCAAAATCACACCAGCAAGGAGGCCGTACCATTTCAGAGGTATTGGACTTCGTGCAAAAATAAATGGCTGAGTTTTGATGCAATTTCAATGTAGCAATTTGGGCGCCAACCTTCACAGGAGCTTCAACAATTTATTTCATTCAATTTGGAGGTATATTGAAGAAGTTATAAGCATTTTATTAGTTTACAGTTGTTGGTTGAACAATTTCAGTTTGCTGGTTTTTAAAATCAGATTGCTATAAGTTCAGTTTTTGGCTTCAATTTGAGTCTTCAAGAGGTTTAGAACTTGAAAGAATCATCCTTTATATATTTTCAATCATTCTATCATTGTAACACTCGTAATTTGTAGTTTTTCTTTAATTGTAAGGTTGTGAATTAGTAGTACTAATCCAACCATTTTATTACTGCATCTACTTGTGACTAATTGATGCAAATATTATAACCCTTGGATGGTTTACCACCAGTGTGGAATAATCTGATTTGTAATTTCATTTACCACCCACTGTTAAGTGGAGAATTCCCACTCTCAAGTGGATGCCTGCCATAGCGGATGAATTAGTTGAATTGTTTGTAGTATTCCCCCCACTGTTTAAGTGGTTGAGCGGAAATCTTTATGGTTGGTTCACCGCCTAAGTTCTTTCAGTTTTGTAATACTTACTCCGCCATATGTTAGCACTTCACCTTCAAAGGGATCTTGTGTGCACATTCTTGGCGTTGAGTTTATTTGTACTTCCAGTTGTAATCATCCTATAGTTGTTGAGTTATTAGATCTTAGGGATCCTCTGACCATATGCTTGCCCCTCTTCCTTAAGTGGTTTTAAGGCGCATTCTTGGTTAGAGTTACTTTGATAGAGTTATGATTTTTGGCACTAACGCTAATCAAATTGGCCTAGTGTTGACTATGGTGTAAAAATTGTGGCAAAAAATTGGTTAGCATATTTCATAAGTTGCCAATCTCAACATAAGGATGGGTACGGGTTTGGGTGTGCCGGTACGACATTTTTTCTTTCCTTGGGTATGGGTACAGGTTCATTTATTTATATACATATGTGTATATGTATATATACATATGCCTATATGTACATATACATATACATATACATATACATATATAGAAACAACAATATTCAATATAACTATAATTGAGCTGCAGGCTTGAATTTTCACAGTTTATTATGATATAAGTGCAATATGAAGAAAATTTTAAAAATTCATATAATGTCCACATGCAACATTCTATTGTTCTTTGAATCAACACTTTCAGCATAGAAAGGATTTATCCATTATGGTTTCTTGACTCTCTTCCCAACTGTTAATGCTCTGTGAAGAACCTTGCTGGTTCAACTTCCACTTTTGATGCTCAAACTGATTGTTTTTTTGTGTTTTGAGGGTCTTTGTTTTTTTGTGGTTTTTGCAGATAAGGAATATAATGCGATTTTGAAAAGAAATACTTTTAAAATCTTAAATAAATATAGTAGAGTAAATACTGAAGCAGATAGACTTCAGAATCGATAGCTAATAGGTTTATTATTCTTTCTTGAAGATTACAATGATGAAACCCTAACATGCAGACAAAAAAGCAAAGCAGATTGTAATATTTAAAAACCTGGTTGCAGCCGCCTGTAAGAGACATGAGATAGTACGGCCCATCCAGATATTGACTTCTCCCTTCGCCAAAAGGTTGCAGATGCTTCCAGAGGAATAGGCGTCCACTGTGGTGAGGTCAAACTCCAAGAAGATGAGGCGTTTTTTCCCAAAGAAGAAAGTATGGCCTTGTTGCAGCAAGTACGGCCTGTACCAGCAACTCATAAATTCGTATCACCTTGGAAAGTGTGTCAGATGTGCATCTAAATCAGCCGCTCAAGAAATATCACTCTCTCTGGACCATTATTGAATCAACCCTGAACAATGACTTCACAATTAACTCTGTAATAACTTTTGAATGAAGCTATTCAACTGCAGGCAATAAATTAGCTGATATTTCATAGCCTCTGAACTGCTAACACTGAAGATGGCTTGTTCTCCAATGCAGAAGAAAACGGTAAACCCTAGGCTTCGTTCTCTGGAAGAAGAATTCTCAAAATTGATTTCATATGCAATTCATAATGAAGTTTTTAGAAGTAAAAACCTTATATTCTTTCAAGAGGGTCGACTTCTCTCAAAAAGCACCATTTAAATAAAAAATTGAATTTCACTTTTAATAATTCCATAGTTTGGGCGCCCATAAATAATTATAATTATTAATTGAACTTGGCCCCCTTTCCATGATGGTCGACCCCTTCCATAAAGTCACTTAAGTTATAATATTTAATTATATCATAACTTTATAATATAAGCTCCAACTAATTAATATTTATTTTAACACATAAGTATTAATATCTCTCTCAATATCAGTCCAAAAGATAAACCATCTGAAGCTGGATGATAAGTGATTGAATCTGCATATGACTAGACCATACTGCTAAAAATAGCAGGGGTGCTCCGCTGAGTGTCTCCACTTACTAAAAATAGTAAGTCAAGCAAATGATGTTCGAAAGACCCCGAACGAAAGCCAAACTGAATGATTCTGATAACTGAAGCCAAGTCATGCCTCGACAAGACCCTCTATCCACTCTATCAGCCTACGAGGGCCACATAATAGGCTAATCTCAAGAACTGAGAGATGTCAACTGGAAGGGGACATTACATGCTCCCTCAACCAACTTATGAGGAAAGGCCAAAATATAAGGATGTAAAAACATATTACACTTCTTTTTTAGTTTGAAATGAAGCATGTTGGCATTAATTCATAGTAGGAATGCATAGTAAAGGTGGATCAGAAAAGTGAAAACACTAGTGATCTTGTAATACAGTGCTCTGCACATTTCCAAATAAATGTAAATTGTAATAAGGAAATCTCCTGCAAAGATTGGATGGTTAACCTATCCAGGAAGTAATACAGAAAGAAACAAAAAGAATATTTCACCTTCAAATATGACCTAGAATCACAACTTGTATGAAACTTCAAATATTAACAAAACATGGATAAATAATGATATTGTAAGGTCAATGCACCAAAATAATTAATGATGCATGAAACTTCATATGGGTTTGCCTAGGGTTTTCCCTAGGCACCTTAGGTATTTAGGCGTAACCCTGGGTGAACCCTAGACCGTTAGAGACTTTAATCAGACCAAAATTGTAGGGGGACAAAATTGCAGAACCTAGTAACATAGGGAATGATTCCTAGGAAGGATGCAGATGCTTTAATTTCTTGTTAACTTAAACATATAGGTTTAATTGAACATGGGGGAGGGTGGGTGAAACCAATCACAATGTTTCATCTATTTCAGCCTTTAGAGAGTTGTATGCTGCAAGTTATGGTGTTAGAAAAGTGCATAAAAATAATAAAATTATAAGGTCCTTTGCTTGCGACTGGCCCCCCACTAACCAGTACAAGTAACCAACAACATCTCTACTAACATTAATTGCCAATGTAAGTTGAACAGTTTAAGTCATTTACATTGTGCTAAGTATGGCTCTCCTAGTCCCTTACTAGTAGTGATTTACATCCTGCTGTGACTTCAAAAGCTGCTTATGTATCTTTTGATGTGTCTTTTAGGTCCTCCCACAAATTGTGCTTCCTTGTTGACCTCTTGTTTGTGACATATGGATGAACTTGCTTACTTGAACATGGTATCTATTGGAGATTGAAGCTTAGAACCCAAACATGTCTTTTGTTTAATACTGGATGTAGTTTACAAATATGACTCATACAAGCATCAAATTACAAAGCATACCAAGAAAGCTCTCAGAGAAAAATATAGCAAATACAACTCAGATGGAGCACATTGAAGTAGCACAAAACATATCAACATCCCAGCAAACTGCCCCACAGGCTCACTATGAAATAACAGCCCAATTATATACAACCCATCAAAAGGAGTCCAAACCATAGAAAGCAATACAAAACTATACAGAAATAAAACCAATCACTTATCACTTTTCCCATCATTTTTATTAATCAATATCAGCAATAAAGTGATGAATATTTCTTTTAAGAGATTGAATCTTGTAGTTGTTAGTTTTATGATCAGAAATTAAATAAGCAGGATTAGAACAATTTCAAACAATTTGAAACAGCATATACCCTGGGAAAACCCTCCAACTTGAGGGAGAAAAACCCAGCAACAATATATCACTTATATATTGAATAATGAACAGCAATTCGCTTTACAATGAGGCCCAACACAAGGCTGATCTGTATTGATGATAATGCCACCACACTCAAAGAGTATCGAACTTCTTCTTGGATCAATCTGCTGCAGATGAAACTCAACTTCTTGCTTATGCGAACTTGAATAAGGATGAATATGAATATGAATGAATGAGGGAGAAAGCAGCACCTATATATACAACATAAGAATGACTTCTCCCAAGAGATGCGTCTCTACACAAGAGGTCGGCCTCTCCATGTAAAGGTGCGATTCTTTCTCCAAGATAAGTCGGCCTCTTATGAAAATAATGTGACTCTTGAAAGGTGGCGAACATACACTTTATGTCGGCTTCTTTTGATAAAAAAAATATAATTACAAATGAATAGAAGTGACCTTTCATAAGTCGACACCAATAAATAAATAGCCATTGGCTATATTTAATTTATTGCTTGTTAATTAAATCGCCGCTGGAAGTATGAGGCCCATGGCTACAACATCAACACTCCCTCTTAGCTAGGGAGGAATACTTCCAGATATCCAAGTCATGGAGTCTCTCAACATGACATCCACAATGGCTACACCCATTTGTGGAAAAGAGCTCATCACGGAGTCACTCAATGTGATGTCCACCATGGCTACTCCCATGTGTGGAAAGGAACATGTGTACAAGTGCCCATCACGGAGTCACTCAACGTGATATCGTCATGGAGTCTCTCAACATGACATCCACCATGGCTACTCCTAGAGGGTGGATAAGCACAAGCACAAGGGAACCATCACAAAGTCTCTCAACGTGATGTTGTCACGGAGTCTCTCAACATGACATCCACCATGGCTACTCTCAGAGGATGGAACAAGGGATTTCACCTCAAATTTCTCTATCATAGAGAAAGATGCATTAACAAGGGCTTTCACCTCAAATTTCTCCGTCACAGAGAAAGATGCATTATAGCAAATCACAAAAGATCACTGATGCTGAGTCTCCCTCTCAGCAAGGGCTTCATTCTCCACAACTCCAAGCTTGTCTCGAAAGTGCACGAGCTTCACTTTGGAGAGAGGCTCGGTGAGAATATCAACTGTCTGCTCATCAGTGCAAATGTATCTCAACTGAATAGCTTTCCTCAGTACCATATCTTTGATGTAATGGTATTTGATCTCAACATGTTTTGTTCTGTCATGGAACACTGGATTGACAGATAGCTTCACATTGCTTCTTGAGTTGCTACACATGCTGCAATATACTCGGCCTCTACAGTGCTTAGTGCCATTGAAGACTGCTTCCTGCTACACCAAGAAATCATCGCAGACCCCAAGCTAAAGCAACATCTAGAGGTGCTTTTCCAATCAGCTACACTCCCAACCCAATTAGAATCAGAAAAGCCTTGCAAATTTAGATCTACACTGGAAGTATATTTCAAGCCATATCCAATTATGCCACACAAGTATCTCAAGATATGCTTAGTTGCAACTAGATGAATTTTCCTTGGTTCACACATGAACTGACTAAGTGCACTCACTGCATAGCAAATATCTGGTCTAGTATTGACTAGATACATCAACGACCCAATCAACTGCTTGTACATAGTAGGATCTACCATATCTGAACTAGCTGCAGACTCTTTTAACTTCTTCAAATTAGTTTCCATTGGTGTAGACATAGATTTGCAATCCGTCATCCCAAATCTCTTCAAGATGTCTATGGTATATTTCCCTTGACTCAGAATAATCTCATTGGGTCTCTGCCATACTTCCAACCTTAGAAAGTAATACATATATCCAAAATCCTTCATCTCAAATTCAGAAGCTAACTCCTTGCATTTGATAATGAGATATTCTACTCCAGTAAAAAATAGATCATCAACATAAAGAACCAAGATTAAAGCCTCACCATCAACTATCTTGAAGTAGAGATTTGAATCAACATCATTCTTGGAGAAGCCCAAGCTCATCAAGTATCGAAAAATCCTCTCATCCAAGCACGAGGAGCCTGTTTAAGGCCATACAAAGCCTTCTTCAATTTACAAACATGAGATTCCTTCCCATGAATCACAAAGTCATTAGGTTGCTCAATATATACTTCTTCAATTACACCATTAAGGAATGTTGTCTTCATGTCCATCTGATGTAACTTCCATCCCTTAGTTGCTGCAATAGCAATGATAGTCTTGATGGATGTATAATGAGCAACCGGAGCAAAAGTTTCTTCATAATCTATTCCCTCTTTCTGAGAGAATCCTCTAGCCACAAATCTAGCTTTGTACTTCTCAATGCTTCCATCAGCTGCATGCTTGATCTTGAAAAGCCATTTAGAAGATACAACTGATTTTCCTTCAGGTCTTGGTACAATATCCCAAACATTCTTGATGATAGATTGATATTCTTCAGCCATAGCATTTCTCCATACTTGCTGACTTGATGCTTCCTCAACACTGGAAGGTTCAGACTCAATATTATGACTCATTAATGCTACATAGCCTTGAAACTTTTGTGGTCTTCTGCTTTCTTTGAATGTGCCTCTAGGAGCTGCAAACTTTTTTGCCTCCTGCATTGTTTGCCTAGCCCATAGAGGTCTCTTTCGACCTATGACAATATCTCTTGGCCCATTAGTTGGTTCCAAAGGCTCAACTGGATCAATATCTTCTTCTGGTTCAGTAGACTCCCTCTGAATCTCAAAAGTATGATCAACGTCCATGTCTTGAAGAGTCTCCTAATCTTCATTATCTATCTCCATGTATGAACCTTTAGATCTTTTGAATGCAACATTTTTTTCAAAAGAGACATCCCTGCTGATTTCTATTTGTTTCTATCCTGGAATGTAAATTCTGTAGGATTTTGAGGATTCACTGTAACCCACAAATATTCCTTTCTTGCTAGATGGTTCTAACTTAGTTCTCTTATCTTTAGGCACATGAATATAAATAGGACAATCAAATATTCTTCAAGAGTCATATTCTCCAAAATACGATGAGGGCTCCGATTTTGAACATACACTGCAGTTCTAGATGCTTTTGCCCAAAGGAAGGTTTGCAAGTCTTGACCATGGATCATAGGTTTAGCTGCCTCAACTATGGATCTATTCTTCCTTTCTGCAACTTTGTTTTGCTGTGGATTGTAAGGAACACAAAACTCCCTCTTAATCCCTGTTTCGATACAAAAGTTGCGGAAGCCTCCAGAGGTGTATTCTCCTCTGTTATCAAATCTTAAAACTTTGATCCTCTTCCCGAACAAATTCTCTACTTGAGCCTTAAATTCTTTGAATTTCTCAAGTACTTCTTTAGATTCCTTAGTCTTTAAGAAATAAATCCGAGTCTTTCTAGAGTACTCATCAATGAAAATCACATAATACCAAAAACCACTCAAAGATGCAACAGACATTGGACCACACAAATCAGAATGAACAAGATCTAGAATACATTTTGATCTACTTTCACTACTATGAAAAGGACCTTTAGTATTCTTACCCAATGCACATCCTCTGCAAGTACCATCATGCTCTTGACTGATTTTTGGAAGGCCAAAAACCATCTTCTCCATGGATGGAAGAGCTCTGAAGTGAAGGTGAGCAAGCCTCCTATGCCAAAGCTCGCTTGAACTGGTGGAATCGTGCAACAATGCTTGCATTGGACGAATGAAAAGTCTATAAAGACTCTCTTGCCAAACACCAATCACATAGGTAGTCTTGATGCTAGAGTTTTTTGGCCAAGCAAGAACTTTTCCATCAGAAAATGCAACTTGATATCCTTTGTCCTCCAAAGTTGAAATTGATACAAGGTTCCTCTTGATACTTGGTACGAACAAGACATCACTCAAATGAAGAGAGATGTCGGAATCTAGGTGAAGAGAGGAGGCTCCTGCACCCTTCACAGAATAGCAAGCATCATCTCTGATTATTGCTTGAATGTTGGTTTCTCTCTCCACCAAATCTGAAAGGTGCTCTCTATATCCTGTAATGTGACGAGAAGCGCCACTATCAATCAACCATGTGCTGCTATTGGTTGAAACATTGCTTGATAGAACTGAGATAAATAGAAATCCACTTGAATTATCTCTTTAATCCTTCTGAGGAGAGACATCATCCACATCTGTAGTAGAAGCATGCTGCTTTGGTCTTGTTGCACAATCTCTAGCATAGTGACCAAACTTGTCACATCTGAAGCACTGTATATAGGAGAGATCCTTCTTCTTTGATTCAGGAGCAACATTCGATTTCCTGTCTCTATTCCTCTTGAAGTTACCTTTTCTCCCTTCTCTTCCTTTCTTCTTTGAAGTTTGAGCAGCAAGAACATGATTGTCTTCATTGTGAGAACTTCGTTCATTACCCCTTGCTGCCAACCTTGATTCCTCTTGAATGCAATCTTCCCTAAGACGATCAAACTTAGGTAGCTTAGATCTTCCACTTATACTTTAGATAAAAGGCTCCCAAGATTGAGGAAGACCGTTAAGGGCCAACATGACTAAGTCTCGATCATCAATTATGTCTCCAATGGCATAGAGTTGATCCTTCAACTCAGTGATCTTCATAAAGAAGGAGATGATTGAATCTCCTTTCGCCATCTTGATGTGATGTAGCTGTTGCCTCAATGCAAGAGCTCTGCTGGTGTTATTGATCTCATACAATCCCTCCAAAGTCTTGAACATCTCTCTAATTGTCTTCAATTTGGAGATAATAGGCACAAGGTGATCCTTCACAGAATCAATCAATATCTTCTTGGCCTTTGTGCCATTCTTCCTCCATTGTGTCTTCTGATTCTCATCGGAAGGCTCGGGTACTTCACTCTCCACGAACTCAAGAATCTCATTTTCTTCCAATGCAATAAGAACTCTAAACTTCCAAGAGGTGAAGTTAGAGGCACCTTCGAGTCTACTTTCAACCTTGAGACCGTTGACCATTTTGGAAGATAAGATACACACTAAGATGAGAATAAGAGAGGAAGATCACACTGCTTGTAGAAATCTGATCACAATCTTGCTTAAACCCGCTTTGATACCATGTTAGTTTTATGATCAGAAATTAAATACGTAGGATTAGAACAATTTCAAACAATTTGACACAACATATACCCTAGGAAAACCCTCCAACTTGAGGGAGAAAAACCCAACAACAATATATCACTTATATATTGAATAATGAACAACTCGCTTTGCAATGAGGTCCAACACAAGGCCGATTTGTATTGATGATAATGCCACCACACTCAGAGTATCGAACTTCTTGGATCGATCTGCTGTAGATGAAACTCAACTTCTTGCTTATGCGAAGTTGAATAAGGATGAATATGAATATGAATGAATGAGGGAGAAAGCAGTGCCTATATATACAACATAAGAATGACTTCTCCCAAGAGATGCATCTCTACACAAGTGGTCGGCCTCTCCATGTAAAGGTGCGATTCTTTCTCCAAGATAAGTCGGCCTCTTATGAAAATAATGTGACTCTTGAAAGGTGGCGAACATACACTTTATGCCGGCTTCTTTTGATAAAAAAAAATATAATTACAAATGAATAGAAGTGACCTTTCATAAGTCAACACCAATAAATAAATAGCCATTGGCTATATTTAATTTATTGCTTGTTAATTAAATCGCCGCTGGAAGTATGAGGCCCGCGGCTACAACATCAACAGTAGTCCACACACTCCTGCAACCAAGCATCAAGGTACATCTGAATGGGAATTGTCAGGTATGGAGTAGTAGCATCCTTCTCCCCACTGTCTAATGAGTCTTCATCCACTAAAAACTTAGCACATCACTCAGGAACAACAACTGCAACCCTTCTGCCTTTATCAACACTACGAACAAGAACATCTGATGTAGCATCAACATGTGGAACAACAGGATCAATAGGCACGCTATCCTTATCAAACTAGAGACCGCTCCAAATCTATTTGCCGTGGCCAACCATCTTTATCATAAACAATATTATGAGACTCAACACCCCACTAACCACTTTGAGATTCATGAATTTGGGAATAGTCTTGCATGAACTTCTTGATGTCATCTTTCTTCCTATGCACTTGAAGAGCAACATATTATGTAACAAAACAAATGGTGACTTAATGTGAAAATTCAGTGGGAAAGTTTTTGCAACCTTGAAACACCCCTTCATTTTTTTCAATCCAAATGATCCACAAAATTTCAGAAGAAGAAACGATCCATAACATAGCTATAAATTTAGAGAGGGGACGCACACTTAATTTTACCAAAAATATGATTTACGAGTACAACTAGATTGGATGGGAAGGAAATATTACCCCATAGTTTTAGTTAAGGGGCAATAAAAAAAAGTGCATAGCAAACTCAATTTCATCACAAACAAGGTAGGTTCTAGACTTAGGAGCAAAGGAATTAGCACCAACCATAGTTGGAAAACTCGCCAATTGCAAGTACTCGGCAAGCCCGAAAAACTTGGGTCGGAAAAAACTTAGCAAAAACTCGGAAAAAACTCGACAACTTAAAAAATTGCATAAACTTAATTAAAAATGCATTTTTTTGCAAAATTCAATGATAAGATGCATCCAATGAGTTAATAAATGAGTACATAGAACTTCAAGTTGAGTCTAGTTGTATTTGATTGATTTGAAAGCAAATTGGGTACAAAATGGCATCCTCGTGTGGAATGCGCTGATACTGATAGTTTGAAACAAAATGAAAATAGTAAATTGTTTTTGTAAAACTAAAAGTAAATACTATATTAATATATTTTACAAAAATCTATATCTTCCTCTTCCCATGTCTAGTGAAAACTAGGGGAGAGGTAGTACTAGACGATATTATAGATGAAGACTTGTAGGCAAACTTGGAAACTTGGACTTGGAGAGTACCTAGAAAACCAAATGAATTCAATCTGAGTTTGAGGGAAATGCCCCTAATGGGGTCAAGGGGCAGCACTCCTTGTGGGAGTCTGGGGACAATGCCCCTAGCGGGGTCGAGGGGTAGCACCCCTCGTGGGGGTTTGGGGTCAACGCCCCCAGCGGGGTCGAGGGACAGTGCCCCTCGTGGGGGTCTGGGGGAAATGCCCCCAGTGGGGTCGAGGGGCAGTGCCCCTTGCGGGGTCCTGGGGTAGCCAAAACCACACAAACCTTCATGGGAGAGTTTTTGCTGAGGAAGAGCAACTGGTGGAGGCAAAAAAATGAATCGAAATTGCCTTTATTTCGGCTGCGAGGGTCTTTTTGCTGAGCAGCCGAGTTTTTTTAAAAAACTCTCCGAGTTTTTCTAAAAAACTCGCCAAAAACCCAACAAGTTTTTTAGAAAAACTCACGAGTTTTTTCTGGCGAGTTCTTGCACCAAATACTCGTTTCTAAAAAAAAACTCGCGAGTTTTCCAACTATGGCACCAACAACCAACATTTGAGAAAGCAATAGCCACAAAAACATTTTCAAGCTTTCAATACTTGGACCAAATTCTTTTCAATCTTTTAGACCAAATGTTCCCTTGACCATGTAACCCCCACAAGGAGTTCAACTTATGAAGCCAATTAGCAGAAAAAGATAACAAAGCATAAACATACTTAGGGGTAATCCATAACTTATCATGCCAAGAGATTTGATTAAATCTGTTGTGTAATCCAACATTCTTACTCATTGTATGTGTCATTTCTTCTTCTTTAGGAATCATATATCCATTACAAATAAGCTCCCATTGAAATCAATCCGCTTCATCCATAACATTCTCAATGGTATTCAACCCTAAATTACTCCACAATTTCACTGAGCAACCACTAGTACAAGTAAGAAGAGAATTCGTAATCTCCATATTCAACCATAAAGATTTGAAACCAAGTAACTTATCTTTATTCTTAGAAATAACCTCATGCCCTTTTGTAAAATTCTTGACAAAAATACTAGGCATTCCATATAAGATAAAAAACAAGAGACCCATAAAAATTGTCCTTAGATTTGTCAAACAAGACATCTCACAAATGTAAAATTTTCCAATTAGGACCTTTTTCCAGAACTTGATTAGCCAAATTATGCCTAAATAGCCGCTTCCAAGGCTCATTACCATGTAAAGCTTCAGTAATCCATTTAGCAACTAAAGCAACACCTTGTTTGATATTTTTTTTTATCTCCATTAGCCCAATCTCTTTAGGCTTTATACACAAATCCTAAGAAAATGTATGCCTTTTTTATTACCTTTACCACTAGAAAAAATAAAGTTCTTGATTAGTTTGTTCAATTGAGTCAAATAAGAAGAAACTAGCTAGCAAGAGGAGAAATACAAAGCGTATGAGGAGAATACCTTCTAACAAACTTGAAACCTCACAACAAGAGATAATAAGTTACCCTACCATTTAAAAATCTTATTATTCATCTTGTCCATAATCCAACTCCACATGTCTCTAAGGGATGGATTAAGGACAAAGGAATACTGAGATATCAGATCACTTCGTTTGGCCCCAACTCTTCAATCTTTGCTCATGATCCAATTAGGGAAATCATCAAACTAGCTCAACACATTGGAATTATGTACAACAATTTTAGAACTTGAAGCAATACGACAAGTATCCAACCTCTTGCAAAAGTTTTTAAAATTGTTCTCTTGCATTTCAACAAAAAAGAGTGGTGTCATAAATAATTGAAGCTCAATCACAAAATCACTAGAAGGAAGGACTTGTCCTTTAATAGGACCTAAAGAACAATATCTCAACAAATAATAAATAGTCTCAACAACAATAAAAAACAAAGACGGAACAAGAGGGAAACCTTGACTAATAGATCTTTGCAAAGGGAAAGAACTGGATAATTTACCATTTGTACACACTTGTGTAGAAGCATCCTTGATATATAGTGTGCATGGAGATATGTGTGGCCAACTTGTGGTTAGCATAACCCTTAATTAAGTTATTGTCATGTCCCCACAATTATGATGCTTAAAACCCTAAACGTGAAAATACAAGTGATTAGATAAAATGAATAAGAATACAAATTAACAGAAATATTATTGATAATTACAATTATCCTAACATAATTATAAAAAAATATATACAAAATTAGATAATACACAATAAGCATTTAAAATCATTATAATAAATAAATGCTAAGCATATATATACTATAAATAAATAATAAATATGATATATGGAAGACTAATATAAAACAAATATTATAAATACAAATAAACAACAAATATAAGGAGACAACGATTACTATTGGACATTTGTTGCTTTTCAAATCCTGAGACCCACGCGAGTAGAAAGGCACGTCATTTCTCTAAGAGGCAGTGAGGACTTTGATCGACCCATATAAGGGAAGAGCATGAGACGTTTGAAGGGATAGCTTACGGGGGAAACAACAATAGTTTCAAGGCAAGGACTTTTGGAAGGAATCACCGTGGCATGAAGGAAGAAGTTGATAAAGGATTCTCATCGAGCAATGTCTTACTGTTTATCATAGTTTCCAAGCACATAACAAAGCCATCGCTATCCTCACTGCGGACGCAAGAACAGGGAAGGTGTAAACAGCCGAAGGAGGGAGGAGAGGTCAGCACCTGTGGCTGAGGAAGATAGTGACATCTATATGGAGACAGAGTAGAAGGGAACCAAGGGTCATCATCGTCGGAGATATAAGGTTTCCTGTGATAAGCTTCTGCCATCAATGCTAGATCGTGGTTTGGTTACTATAGGCTCTGGGTTTGGCTCTGACGTCTCCTGTAGTATTCTCCATTATACACAATATCGTAAACTTCCAGTAAAATCACCTGAGAATAATTCTAGATCAAGCAGTGACGTTAGTAAATCCATGAGCGAATAACATCCGGGAAGCCAGCTATCCTATGGGTGAAGGCAGCAACAGATATAATACTTATAAGACATCGATTATCATAATCCAATTGAGTGAAGCAATTCGAGAGTTGAGGAAGCAGCGGCCATGCTGGGGAAAGGAGCGCCAAGCAAACTTAGAAGCCAAATAGTGGTCAACAGAGGAATATAATATGCAGCAATTAACGGGATTATCAAGTTGACGTTTAAAGAAATGAAGGGCTATTAATGAATCAATATTGAAGATAGGTAAGAACGTCAACCAATTGAGTGACACACAATTGTTCCCGGGCAGGCATAAAGTTATATATATAATACTCATACGGGTCTATAGATCCTTCACCTATCAGGTATGTATGCCATTATAGTAAGGATTAAGATAATAACGTGTAGAAGGTAAGAATAACGGACTTTGGAATGGTATCTCAATATACTTGAAAATACTATGATTTACAAGGATATTTGAATATAATGGGATGGATATGCATATTGAGAGTTGGAAGGACGTGTTAACCAAATTGATAAATGATATACTAGAATTCCATTTGTGTGATATTGAGAGATGTTTTATATCCATCCTAATGTACCATCCACATTGAGAGATAAGGGGGAAATGGATAAACCAAAGACAAGAAGGAAATCTTAATATCATTAGATATCGACACTAGAACTTCTTGATCTCTAATGCTCCTAATATCTCTTCGAGGAGCACTTTGGAATGCAAGATTCGGGTTGAAGTGATTCCACCAAAAAGGGGTCATTACAGTTATATGATTATTTATATAGTCTTATATAGATAGCTATGTTGGCTTGGGTCGCATCCATGGCATAAATATGGTATATATAGGAGGTAGTGGTTAGTTTATTATCATCACATTGTGTATGGGATATGTGTGGTGAACTTGTGGTTACCATAACCCCTAAGTTATATGATTATTTATATAGTCTTATATAGGTAATTAGGCTGGCCTGGGTGGCACCAATAGCATAAATATGGTGTATACATAGGAGGTAATGGTTAGTTTACTATCATCATATTGTGTATTAACTATTATGTTCTTATTGAAGACTATTAGATGTCCTTTTGAAGTGGATTATTTTTGGAGGTTTCTTCCTTAAAGTGACATTATTATTAGTTATTTGCAACATATTTTCCATATATTCTTCTCATGTGCAAGTTATTTCATTACAAGTGGTATTAAAACATCATTTTGGCATTTGGAAGGCTGTAAGATTCTCACCCAAAATTATACACCAAAATTTCTACTTTCCTAGTTCTTCAATATGTAAGCATTCCATCAAACAGTTTATGAGCATGTGCAGAGGAAAGATTTCTGAATGTAACAATATTTTTCCTTCACAACTTCAATTGGATGGTCATAGCATTAAACAGACATTATGAAAAACAGTTTACAGCGTTCTAAAACTGAAATGTATGTATTAAATTACTTATAGCAGTTTGATACATATCTTGTAGAGCAGATTATAAAAATGCAATCATACTGTTTTCTATCCTTAAGTAGCAGTAGACTGAAACACATGTAACTGCCAGCAGCTCAATAATGGTCAGCGCTAAGCTTATAATAGTTTGCATACCGAATTGCTTAGTCTACAACTCAATAATCGTTCCTTACCCCATCACTTAGTCTACAACTCAACAATCCTTCCTTGCAAATCCTTCATGTCAGCTCAGATGTGTTTGGTGGCTAGTTGATAAAATCAAGCCTCCACTCTTGTATACGTCACTTGAAAGGGGCAGCCTAACCCAATCACACAAGGCTATTCCAATGCCCAACTACAAATACCATGATGCCTATGTAAATAGTAAATGTAATCGTCCAACATAAATTAATAATTAAATGATTTCAATGTTTCCACGCTTAAACAAGTATGCCCATGCCTATCAAGTCTGATGTGTTCAAGCAGTCAATATAAGTGACCATATGCGGTTATCCTTCATCCAATCACTAGCCGTCTTATTCCATTCACCTGTAAGAAACTCGCCATGGCCTTCATCCAATTTTTCTCCTAGTCTGTCCGTGTTTGCCATGTAATTCGATGCATTGCGTCAAATTACAAGGGATGTGCGACGCCCAACTTGTCTTCATTCAACGGCTCCCAAAAAACTCCACCTTGTACCTTCTGCGAATTCCACCTTACTCACGTAGGCCCAATATTATATTCGTCGTCCTTAAAGGTGTTGTGATTTTTCAGATGTAAATGGCCTATACCAAGCAGCACCAACCTTCCTTTGTTATAGGTTTCTCCATAAGATTAATCGCCCTTCATGACCTTATCAAATTTTAAATAAATTTTCCATATACTTTGATTGCCCAAATCTATGTGAAGTTGAGCGGCTAGAAAACATTGTCAATATCATCCCTTCATGCCATTTAACTCCCTACTTCAATTGTAGTGTCCAAATTGCATTCCTTTTATATTGAAGAAATTCTGAATATATTCAATCTCTGAAAATCAACCCAAACTTTCGAAATTTATGTTTGAAAAAAATTTCACAAATTTTTAAACAACTTCCTGAACTAGCTTTGAAACTTTGTGCAAATTCTGAAATGATTTCACTTGCTAATGGAATTGGGTTTTTGTCCAATTTTTTGAACCCAAGGGTTTTGGTCAAGTTCCCAAAAGCTAAGCTCTCCAAAATCCTGATAATAATTTTTCCAAAAGATACCAATGTATTATTTTTCACCACATTTATACTCCACCACCTTTTAATATTTTATTATTAAATATTTTGCTCCACTAAAGTAACTTTATTTAATATTTTCTCCATTCCTTTAATAAAGCCACTTGAATAAATAATTAATTAATCAAATATAAGTGTCCAAAATATTATTTTAGGACAAATTAATGTTTAATTAATTAAATTAAACTCTGTGGTGGCTACTCAGAAATCGGGGATATTTTATTTATTTAGGAGTTCAAATTGTGAAGTGCATATCTCTTTGAATTTGGTGATTTTTTTTGCAATTTGGAGGGCTGATTAAGGACATATTGAAGCTGCTATAGTTTAGATTTGAAGTCATTTGAAGCATTTTTGAAGAAGTTTTTGTGAAATTAAGGTTTTCACCATATTTGATCCCAAGGTTGCAGAACAACAAATTTCTTGGAGGCTCTTTCAGCAAGTGAGATCTAGTTCTAGGTATCTTAGTGCAAAAATTTCATCTTGTTTGGATTTGTTTTGAATAAGTTATTGTCAAAAATGTTTTGGAGGCATTATGATAGGGCCATAGAGTAGAGGCAAAGTCAAGAATTCATACGCAATAGGAAAAACCAAGGTTACCCCAAGTTTCCGGGACGGGGATGGCAGGGGATGGCGACGAGTCCCCAAGTTTCCGATTTTTGAGGCCAAATTTAGGGACGGCAGGGGACGGCTATATAAAAATATAGGGAAAATTTAAAAAATATAGGGAAATTTTAAATATTCAATAGATAACATGGATAAGGCATGCATAATATACATTATAGAACATTAACAATAACATTTGTGTTCAAGTTGATATGGTTTATTGGGTATACATTGATCGTAATGAATAAGTTAGAAGTTATTCAATGGAAAGCTTGATTTTGAACTAAGAAAACAGATACTCTGATGATAATTTTTTTGTTTATGAGGCATAGTAGCATTGAGAACAAGCATTGAGTGTTGGGTTATTCACTGGAATTCATCTAGGCACCTCAGTACATAAACCAATATTGAATAATTGTATCAGTTACACTTATCCAAAGTTTCAAGACAACAAGCAGTGGCACCAATTTATTCATGGGTGGACATAATTAAGTTCACACTCCCTTGCTATGAAAATGTGTTTTTTTTTGTTTTGACCATGCTTTGATGTGGGGGATGGTTGACCATTTTGGGGACGGCTAGGGGACTTCTAGGATGGCTAATTGTCCCGAGGACGACCAGGGGACTCCTAGAAGTCCCTTGGCCATCCCCAAGTCCCTTGGTCGTCCTCGTCCCCCATCCCTTGGCTGTCCCCAAGTCCCCTGGCCGTCCCCGGGACTGGTCAGTCGTCCCCCATTCGGTCAACGACGTCCCCTCATTTCGGGGACGTTTCCTGAAAATTTTGCAAAAAAGGGGATGGTCCCTTGCCATCCCCCGGTACCCAGGACGTCCTAGGGACAGGGACATGGCTTTTTTTTGGGCGGGGGGGAACGTGTCCTCGGGTTTCCCTGGGAAAAACTCCTAACAAACAAGATGCACATCTAGAAATGGGAATTGAAGGATACTTTGATATGGAATAACAAACAAATAAGAAACAACATAACATAGATTAGATTCTACAAAAGAGATATTAATCTCTATAAATATAAGACTACAAAACATGAATTCTAGATCCATGCGTGAAGAAAAATTACAAATAAATAGGCATGAATATGCCAAAATTAAAGGATTTGGAAATATTTTCAAAATCTCAACATTAACAAACTAACAATTAGCTAAATAAAACTAACCTCCTAACAACTAGGAAACTAACATTTGACTTTTACCTTTAACCTTTTACATAGGATGAAAACCATAGTAACGAGACTCGGACTCAGCTCAGACTAGGCTAGGGTGACTCGACTCGGGACTTGGCGCCCGAACTCGGCGGAGACTCGGCAAAATGAGAAAACCCTAGAAATTTAGAGATTTTTAAGGATTTAAAACTTGTTTCAAGCACCCTTTTTTGAATAAACCTTACAGACACAATAACATCATTAAATATAATCAAATTTGATCATATACACAAGTATACATCGATCACATAAGTATAAAGTACACAAATTGTAGCTGAGCTGCTAAAGAAAATAACACACTTAGATATATAAATATAGTCAAACCTATACAAAACTCATGGAATATGAAATCCAAGACATCAAATGTTGCAAACAAATATGAAATATCAAAAGATTCAAAACAATAACTAGAAGTCTATGGCTCAAAGGAGCTTGCATCCTTCCTACGAATGTGTCTACAATAGGTCCTGGATGATACAATAGCCATAATCTCAAGAATCAAGGAAATTTCCCTAATGGGGTTGAGGAGCAGTGCCCTTTGTGGGGGTCTAGGCGTAGTGCCTCTAGTGGGGTTGAGGGGCAGCGCCCTTGTGGGGGTTTGGGGGCAGTGCCCCTAGTGGGGTCAAGGGGCAACGCCCCTTGCGGGGGTTTTGGGGTAGCGCCCCTAGTGGGGTCAAGGGGCAACGCCCATTGCAGGGGTTTGGGGGTAGCGCCCCCAATGGGGTCAAGGGGCAACGCCCCTTACGGGGGTTTAGGGGTAGCGCCCCCAGTGGGGTTGAGGGACAGTGCCTTGGGCGTGACAGGGCGGGGTCAAGGGGTGGAGCCCTCACCACCAAGCCCAAATTAAGACCTCCAAAACCATACAAACCTTCATGGCGTACATTATTTTGCATTCACAATAAGTAAAACAAAAAACTAGTTTTAACTTTAAATTTCATGTAATTTTTTGCACTTTTCAAACTCTGCTTGCCGAGTCCTACTGACGAGACTCGCCTGGACTTGGCGAGTCCGGTGAGTCCGCTAGACTTGGTGAGTCCAACCAACACTTGGTAGGACTCGACCGAGTCCGAGTCCGAGCCCCCAAGACTCAGCTAGGGTGACTTGACTCACGATTCGCTGAGTCCTGTTTCAATGATGAAGACTAATAAACTAATAAACTAATAAAATAATAATTCTATGCTATATACTATAAATCCTCATCATCTTTTGTTCCAAGGTTTTCTTCGATAAAACACAAAGTGAGCTAGCTTGAGTATAATGTGAACAATATGAATCACTGATAGGATTAGCTTGGCCAAAGACTCGATCAATGGTTGAACTTGCTATCGAATCTACCAAATCAATCAACAACCACTAATACACAACCCAATGCAATCCCAAATATATCATAACTGCTGCCTTTGATTTGTATCCATTTGAGATCAAGTAAACTAATGCCAAAAATGGAAAGGGATAGCTTTGATGGGAAGGAACTAGGTGCATGAATTTGGAAACAATTGGAAACAATTGAATTTGGAAAGTCTAAAAGAATCTATGTACAAGTGAATTTGTTTTGGATGCCTATCTTTTGGCATGAAACCATGTCACAATTTGTATTAGTTTTGTTCACAATGACAAACAAATAATCATAACCTTGTCGAGTTTGTTGAAAGCCCTTGAAAAGTGGCATGAAGATGCTTTCCTAATGTTGTTTGAGTATTGGGAGTGGCATTTATGCCAACTTCAAGTTTCATGGCTTGCTTTTATGATATGATATACAACCTGTTGATGTGTTTTTCGTGACCGCACCAACACAGAATAAAGTTACCAGCGCAACTCTATCCTCTCTTGAATAAAATCTCCTGCATGCTAAGATTGCTAGAAAGATCATGCATTGAACTCCAAGGTTCCTTCATGCAGTGGATAGTCTCAGTTGGCTCGATGTGATTTGCTGGAATTTCAAGGGGACTTACGAAATTGTTCAACAACAGAGAAAGGGATCTTCATAGTTCGAAAGATTTATCAATGAAGCACGAGTTTCCTATACTAACCAGAAAGTACCGAATTGAAATGGTTGCAGGGATAGAAGATGCTATGGACTAATCTACGCGTGGGACGTGAAGATCAATTTTCACAAGCCTCAACCAGATTCCGCTTTGCCACACTTTGGATAGCGTCCACAGAACCGGTGCAATCTTCAAAGGAGTAACCAAAGGTATTCAGATCATGATTCAACACGGAGACACCGTCACAACGACGCATACCAACATGTGAATCACAAACGAAGTTAAGTCCACAAGTTTCCAGTTGACCACGCAAGGCGAGTTCACCATCAGCGAGCCCACTAGTGGTATGGATAGACGAAGTTTGCACAAATTGAAGACCACATTCCACAGTTACTATCCACTACTTGCATGAAATGAAATTTACTCTACTTTAAGATTCTACTTGAATCAGAAGGACGAAGAAACCTTGCTAGCTACTCACAACAAAAGACGAGATCATCATCAAAGAAAACCCTTTTTATTATGAGAGTGTTCACAACAATTTCTTACAAAGCTTTCAAAGGAAAATCTTTCCTTCTTCAAACTACACTATCAATCTATGCTATGCTACTTCAAAGTTGCCTCTCTATCTTCCTATCTCTACTCTAATCTAATGAATTACAAATGAGGGGGGGATGCCCCTTTTATAGATGGCCCAGTCCAATGGATGACTCAGATTACAATCAAATGGAGGGCTCAGATCGAGCCACATCAACCCTAACCCTAAAAACGGCCTCCAAGAAGAGTGGAGTGATAAGTGAGCAATTAATGTCCACCATCTTCTAGAAGATTCTTGTTTGTAAATGCGTTCACACTGTTCTTCTTCCTGACTACAAACTGGATGAGTCTGATCATTGTGGCTTCAACTTCTTGAAAGGGTATGGCAGGCATGTTCTTGGTTTGACTCCAAGGCTGTAACTTTTTAACCTGTTTGATGGTGATTTTCCTCCTTCCTGCCACTGCATCTTGAGTTGTACGAAGCACGCTGGAGAACATCTTTTGGGTCATCAAAGGACTTTACACTTAAGGAGAACTTCCCTGCTTCGCTCTTTAGCCCATTCCGTTGTCATTCTTTAACATTGAAGCCTTTTGTTCACTCCTCATCCTTAGCCTTGAGGGCGTTTTAGTGCTTGAAGATGACTCTTTAACGCCTAGGTCTTCATCATTTCTTCATCCTCATCCTGAAGGATTCTCCAATCTTGGACTCGACCCGTTCTCCTTTGCCACTTGCCTTCCTAAGCCGAGTGCATACTGGGTCAACATTTAGCCATTTCTTCCAAGTACTCGCTCCATCTCCCCAAGTCATCATGCCTTGGCCTTGGTGTTCACCTTGCAAAACAAGCAAGAGAAGAGCATCAGAACACTTCATAATATAAATTCACCCCACTTATCTGATTTTCATGCTTTGACTTCCAAGGTTTGAGTGATCTCAGGATCTGATAGGGTTCATCACTTTTCTCTAGCAAACTTTGCCTTCTTCATAGCCTTTCAACACCTGTGCATTTAGGGACCTATGTCTGGAGTTTGTGCCTTAGAAATTTCTCCACCTTGAGGGTGCATTTGGAAACTTGATGCTTGAGTTTCACTTCATCTGCAAATTTTTCGTGCCTAAGACAAATTTCATTTCCTACTTGTGAGCGTGTTTCACCTCATCAACATTTTTCAACATAATTTATCCTTCTGGTGATAACAGACTTAGGCATTTTCATATTTTATTCCTCTGCCTTCGAAATTTTTTATTTCCCTTAGGAAATTCATCAATTAGGTGCCCATCAAAAATCTTCATCTTAATGTCTCCGGCGAGGTGTGGAAGAGTTTAAAATGAATTCTTCGTTGAGTATATGTCCAGTACCCAGAAGAAAATTCCCTTCAGAAAGCATCAAATCCATGGGTCTACAAACGAAGGGGTACATTTAATTTTTGAATTTTGACCTTAGAAAAATATTTTTCCATCAAATTTATTCTCGTTCATCTTTGGGCATATTTTCTTGCTTGACCTTGAAAATCTTCTTCAATCTCATGAAGTTGGAGTATTCTGACTCATCCATGCCTTAACAAATTTCATCATCCCTTGTCAAGCTTAGCCGTATTTCTCTAGAGGTGGAATAAATTTCAACACTTAGAAAAATTTCAAATAATATCATCAGCATGGGCGCATATGAGGGCTTCCACTTTCAATTTCCAATACTTGGAACATTTTCCAACTCCTTCCACAAGTCAAGGCACATATAGAGGTAACTACTTCAAGCTTTGAACACTTAGAAAATATCAAACTTCCTCTTCAACTCTTAGGCGCATATGACCCTTACGCTTTGAGTTTATTTGCCTTAGAAATTTTCAACATTCTTCTCTTCAAGGTTGGGCGCATTTAGGAGGTCAAGCTTCAAGTTTCCAATACTTAGAAAATTTCAAATTTCAAATTTCCAAACCAAGGGCGCATTTGCTAGGTGCTACTTTCAATTTTCAATACTTAGAAATCTTTTTCTATCTTCCTTCCTTGCTTGGGCGCATATGACTAGCTGAGCTTCACCTTTCCAACACTTAGTAAATTTTACCTTCCAGTCAAGGCTAGGGCGCATTTAGCATAGTGAGCTTTCAACTTTCCACACTTAGAATATTTTTCAAGTGTCCCTCTTTACCCTGGGTGCATTTTGACCTTGGAGCTTCCAATTTCTATGCCTCAGAAAATTTTTGGTGCCATCATGCAAGTTGGGCGCATTTTACTAGTAGAGCTTCCATTTTTGCATACTTAGAAACTTTTCCATGCCCCTTCACAAGCTTGGGCGCATTTTGATGGGCCTCTTGCCACTTACCAATACTTAGAAAATTTTTCATGTTTCCTCACAAGCTTGGGCGCATATCAAGGGGTCTAGAGGAACTTTTAACACATAGAATATTTTCTCATCCCTATCTTCTAGCTTGGGCGCGTATCAAGGGTCATGGAGGAATTTTTTATGCCTTAGAAACAATTTCAACCTCCTCCCTCACACTGGGCACATTTGAGGGTGTGAGGAGGATTTAAACTTGCCTTAGCCATTTTCTCTAGAGTCACTTCTGGCTTGGGCGCATTTGAGGTGTGGAGGTGGAATTTCCATGACTTAAACATTTTTCTGTCACCTCTTCCAAATGATGGCGCATTTGAGGGGTCAAGCAGGAAGTTTGACACTTAGAATTTTTTTTTCCATCACCTTCTCAAGCTAATGGCGCATTGTGGGGTAGGAGCAGGAATAACTTACTTGAAACTTTTTCCATCCTCTTGCCAATCTTATCTTGGGCGCATTTGACAGGGTGAGCAAGAATTTCTTCAGACTTAGAAAATTTCTCTGGCTTGCTCGTGCTTTACTATATTTAGTAAGTCTCTGATTTTCATACCTCTGAAGCTCGAATTGATTTGAAATTCGCGCCATAGGATCTTCATGATCAAGTTGATCTGTTCACACTGCCATCTCGTGTTGACTTGCTATTTATAGCATGTTTCTGAAGGTGTTTTACTATTTATAGCAACTGCTTGATTTCATGACCTCCACAACTCCGTTTGACTTGAAATTTGAATGCCGTGACCCTCATCAGTAGACTTTCCCTTTCACATTGGCGCCTGCTGCTAACTTACTATTTATAGCTTGTTTCAAGAGTGCCTTACTATAAATAGTAAGTTCTTCGATTGCCCTCAAATTTTACCAGTGGATAGCTCGAAAGATACTGATCGCAGTGGGATACACCGGTTTTCGAAAATTCTGGCATTTGACCCCTCATTTTAGGTCCTGAAGTTGGAAACCCTAATTTGACTTGCATGTTGCTCAAACGATTTCGTTTGACCCCGTTTCTGTTGCATGTCAGTCAGTTTGTGATACTGAAGTGCTGGGGGGGGCTGCCAGAGTGGATCTGCTAAAAATAGTAAGTTCCTGAAGAAGTGACCAACTCCGTTTGCATGTCACATGATTGCGTAGCTCTTGAAAAACCTATAAGGAATAACCTGACATGCGCTGAAAAGTCCTGCATGCAAACCCTAAAAATAGCCTCTGAAGACGGCTCCTAAAAAAGTCCTGATCCTGGTTTGCATGTTATACCACTGTGTAGCTTTCGAAAAACCCACAAAGAATGTCCAGACATACGTAGAAAATTCCAACATACAAACTCTAAAAATAGCCTCCGAAGGCTGAATACTGAAAGTCACCTTCTCACTTTGCATGTTATATCACTGCGTAGGTTTCAAAAAACCTAGAAATAATCTCCAGACATGCATTGAAAAACTTCGCATGTAAACCCTAAAATCAGCTCCTGAAGGCGAACTTGCTATAAATAGAAAGTTGTCAGTTCTGGGTCAAATTTTGCAGACAAGTAGCCTAACATGTACTGGATGCAGTGTAACGATCGGAACTTCAAAAGTGTTGAGAAAACGCCTCAAATTAGGTACTTACTAAAAATAGTAAGTTGTCGGAATTCGATGAAATTTTGCTGGGGACCTACTGGAAGCATACTGATTGCAACGTGAAGCTCAAATTCCAATTCACTCACTCCATTTGACTTCAAACTGGCCGGAAGACTCAAAACCCTAATTCTCAGACTTAGCCAAAATTTCACATTCAAGCTCAATGGCAGGCACATCCCCGGAAAGACAGACAGAACAAGAGAGAGACAACAGGAAAACTATCCAAAATCAAGCCAAAAGACCCAAACGAAGCAAAAATTAGGGGGTCCCCATTTGCAATGGGGCGATGTGTGAAAAGGTCACAACACAATCCCTTCATGAATTCCGTGATTTGAACTTGCATCTTTTCCTTATATACGCATATGTACAAGTTAGCCATAGTCTTCCTTATCTTGAACTGAGTTGCCACTCCCAAAGTGTGGGCTTCTCCCATGCATTGTATCATGCTTTCTTCTCACGAAGTCTACAACTTGCATAGTTGGTTCACTAACTGGTCATCCAGGGAATATTCAACTTTCAGCTCAGTGGCATAGAGTACACTTTGTTGGCGTAACAACTGACACCTTTGAAGTGCAAGTTGGTACGGACAACTATGCACACTACGCAATGAGTGCTCTTCAAATTAGGAGGGGAAGCTCCCTCGTTGTGCTGACAAAAGTGCTTGAAAAGAAAAGTAAACTAAACTATATCCTGTCTTTTTTGTCTCAGCTGTAAGAGGCACAAGGTTTAAGAAAAACTCTATATGTTGCAGCTAAGTATTTTCTGGTTTCGCAAGACTTAACTACAACACACAAAACTAAAGCTTATACCATCCAATTCCCTCAAGAATTCAGAGCATGAGGAAACAGAGCGGGAATGATTATCGAACGATAAACTAGGTACAGACTCACAACGTGAAGGCAAGGTGGCGTGACTATCGGCTTGTCTGAATAGGCTTATTATTCACACACATCACACGATAAACCAAGTATAGATTCTCAACTTGAAGGCAAGGTGGCACAACTATCAGCTCAATCTGAATAGGTTTATTGAATACACACATCACACGATAACCAAGTACAGATTCTCAACTTGAAGGCAAGGTGGCGCAACTATAAGCTCAATCTGAACGAGTTTATTGAAAACAAAACACAAAGGATAACCAACTAGGACAGTAAATTGCATAGGCGAGACACGGATACAATCCACAATTGAACTAGCCACTATATCTAACTAAGGCAAGCATTCACCATTATAATTGCATGAAACCCAAGTGGCATAACAATTCATCATAACAGTAAATACTCATGAATAGATACAGAATGAGCAATATTATAGGCAAGGTAGGCGTAGCATATATTTCTCTCTCGTGCAAAAGTTATGTACAAATGAGCAAAAGCTCTTATTTATAGACATCAAAAGGTGTAGGAAACCCTAAAATCACCTTGAGTCAACTACAGTCAAGCAATGCATGCAAGATTTATTGCTAAACCCTAATAAAGCAAACTATATAGTTAATTGGAAAGCTACCATCAGTTAACCGAAATATCTAATCTAAATGGACAATGTGTGAGCATGCACGTCCTTATTGAAAGCAAGTTAATTGGAACACTACCATTAGTTAATGTAAACCCTAATAAAAGTCCAAGTCTTGCAAGATATCTCTGAGGATAAAGATAGACATGTGTGGACCCCGAAAAGAGAACTGAAGATGAAAGTCGAGTTCTAATTGCATGCTCCGGATTTTGTCCTCGCAGACGACTGCAGGTTGTAACTGACTGATCATTGGCTGATATCTCAAACAACCAACCTTTCCACGAGGTTGTTGACTACGTCACCATCTGGAGGTCGTCACATGCCTTAACTGACAATTCACTGCTTATCAACAACTTGAGCAATCTTGGAAATCTTTACACACTCAAACTAGCATTTCACTGACTTATAACTTTGGCGGCTTCGTAACTGAAGTGATGGCCACTATCTCTTCTAAAGCTTGATGTCTCTTAACGCTTTTCCTTAATGAAAGAGTGTTGCATGACGAAACTGCGAGGTTTGAATGTGCACACTCTGCTTGTGAGAAATGCAAATGAACTTGCTGCACACGCAAAATTCCAACGGTATCAACCCTCTAAACCAGCTTTGGAAGACAATTGGCCATACGAGGCATGCAACCATATGGATTTGAGTGACTACGCCTGTCAACCCTCTGAATGCACTTGATACAAATTGGTCTCAGCTTTTCTGATGAAATCATGAATTAAGACCGATTTGGTTTTGAATTCAATTTGCGTGTACTACACTCTGAAAAACTTGCCTGTTGACTGTAAACATGGCTATATTCTGACAACTTTTCTGAAAAGCTAAAAATACCCTGCGGAGGCTAAAAATAGCTCGTCGAAGGGCAATTTTTATGGAAAAATCTGAGATATGGGTTTTGTCCAGAAAAAGATTCTAAGACAACCCAAAATGTCAGATTTGAGAAAATTTGACTTCTACTTGACCATGCAAGGTTTTTTCAATTGAGAAAATTAGAGCTTCAAGAATTGATGCTCTGGAGTAAATTTTCCTGAAAAATTCTAGCACATGGGTTTTCTCGAGGAAGCAATTCTGAATAAACCCAAATGATTTGTTTTGCCAAAATTCGCTAGTTCTTCGAACATGCGAGTGAATTTAAGACAAGAAAATGGAAGAATTTAAGAAGAAAGACGTTTTTTGATGTTATCTTCTGCCAAAATCGCCACTCTGCCTTGAAATTCGCTGATAAATCTGACTTGTATCTGCAAAGAAAGTGTTTTGATGTCTTTGCCAATGATTGTTGATGAGAAATTCTTCCAACTCTAAAGGAAATTCACCTATGCTCTGAAGAATTACGAATTTGCTCAAGCTGTGTGAATGAAATATGACGCCATGCTTGAATTAATAGAGCAAAATCGCACCATAAAAGCATGACTGCAAGAATAGAACCCATAATTTGAAAAGAATTGTTCTGATTGGACCCCCTCCAGTTGAACTGCGATTGACTTGAAGTCCGGATTACAAAATAATAATAAAATATTCAGTTCTTCTCACATGCAATTTTGTATTAAATATTACAAAAGGGCGCCAATAATAAATTATTGAAGAAAATCGCCCATTTTGAAGCTTGCATGCAAAAAGTCGAATTTAATATTATTTTGGTAAATTAGGAAGAATCTCAACATATTGATTCTGAAAAGTCAAAAATTAACTCTCCAGCGTCTGTTTGCACAAGTTATGAGATTTTTTGCTAACTTCCTACTTTATAGCTGACTGCAAAGTTATAGTTGACCATGTTTAACACTGATTTCTGGATGACTAAGTGATGCTATGACCGAACTGAGATATCCATCGCGAAGCCTGCAGAGCAAGGATGAAATGTCTGTTGGGAGCTACAATTGCTAAAATCAACGTTTGACACCTCAAAAAATTAGGCGCCTTTGATTAAGTTAATGTTCAACCTCCAGACAACCATTTCTTCGTTTTGCCATTTGACGCTTGAAACTGCCGTTGACGGAGAACGATGAACCCTGCTGACTGGATGGTAGACTCATTGCGTGACTGGAAGTATTCTGCATCCAATGACTGTATGTGAGGCCCTGAAAGTTGCATTAGGGACCCCAAAAGCAAGGGCGCCCCTGGTCTGTAAAGGCTCAAACACCATTTTGTCAAAAGTGCAACTTTCAACCTGATAGCCTATTTCACCCCTTGACACCGGGAGTTGTAGTGCTCCAATTCGCTCATCGTCTGTCTCATTGCGTTGCTAGAACAACTTACAAGAGATGTCTTTGGAGGCGACGAAGCAAGAAAATTGCTTCTAAGACCTCAAAGAGAAGATAGCCTTTTCCAAGATGAAATATATGCTCCATACTTGGCCATTTTCCGGATGTCTTCACTTTTCAGCATTCTCCAAAGATCTCGTGCTTACCGAGCGTTTGCCAAATCCCGGAGGTTGACGGCGGGGCTAGTTGGATAGCTGGAGTAATTGCGCACAAGTCTTGTGAAGACTGCGAATGCTAAAAACCCCATTTGACAGGCGTAAAGGCTGGGTGCCCTTGGCCTACAGGGGCTCAGGTGTGTAATACCATATTTCTCCACCCTCTGATTTACGTGTCTGGTAGAATCTCTGCTACGATCACTCAGAATGTCGGATTGACTCACGAACTGGTGCGTTGCGAAGCTAGACTAGATTAGAAAAGATCTTGGGAAGATATCATCTGCAAATACCATCATCTGATGGGCCATATTCAAGGGCGCCCCTGGGCTATAGGGGCTCAAAAAGCTGTGAACTGACCATCCTTCGTAATATGCAACCTCCTATACCTTTAGCTTCTGACGTCAGTTGCCGGAGTTCTGCAACTCGGATAACTTCGCCGGATAGCTCATCGGATAGTTGGGCTAATTCTAAAGAGATTGACTGCATTTGCAAGTAAAAGCAACAAGATTTGGGCCTTCAAGGAGAAGGGCGCCCCTGGGCTACAGGGGCTCAAATCTGCTTTTTGCTAAAAATCTTCATTTGTTTGATCTTTGTAATCACTGTTCTGGCCACTGAAATGACCATGTAGGAGTATATTTTCGTCGTGGAATGCTTTTCCATCATCACATGTCTTGCTCTGAGTCCGAGGTTCAAGTTCTAAGTTCCAGGTACTCACCAATTGCTGCTGACGACTGATATGACATTGACCAAAGTCCATATTTGACTAGTCCAAAAACTGTATTTTGACATCATTTTAGCAAGGTTTAGACTCTTTTAAGCAAAATGCCTTAATGAAGCAAAAAATTTGGTTTGGGTACATCACACTTCTTAGAACTCTAATTCATCCACATATAAATATTGGTATTTGTAATGACCAAAAGGCTCTAGATACAGAATTGTATTTATAACATGTTAGCAATCTCGTTGTTCACCCCTTTGTTGTGCTTGATCAATAGACAGATCTGTTGCAGCAAAACCAATCCACATGAAACATTGTGCCTTCTATGGTTTTCTTTGAGTTTGTAAGTACTAGAGAGGCTGGTGATTTGGATGGATCATGGTGTCTCTTTTTAATAGATAGTGCTTCTAGTTATTTGCAGCTTGGACTAACAAATGCAACTCTTTGTTGTATGCTGGGACTTCAATGCTACCCTCAATAACAACTTAAAATGATGACTCATTGGTTTTCCTTTTTGCATCAATGTTTCCTTTTTGCATATTTTGATGCATTGTTTCTATTTCAAATGTATTTTCAAATTGGTTAAAGTAGTATAAATGCATCCTGAATCTTTCTCTTCATCTCTTGGATAACTTGTTTTTTGTCTTTCTCCACACAAGTGCCTTGGTTCTTGATGTCAATGTGCAGAGAGGTGCAGTTATCTTGGAAAAATATGCCATGAATTTTTGCAAGTTTTGGGTGGTGCTTTTGGAAATTCTAATATTGGTAGCATTTGAGGGTCTCAACTACTTGTTGAAATATTTTCCATACTCCATTTGAGCTAGCATGATGTCAATTTGGGGCATGGATATCTATTCATGCTACTTGTCTTGTTGAGGGCCTTGTAATTGATACACATTCTCCAAGTGTCATCTTTATTTGGAAATAATGCTATTGGTGACTTGCAATATAATGACCCTTATTGGAGTTTTCATAAAATATGCAATTTTTTTGGTATTTTCTGATTTATGCAAACTGGAATAAATATGGAATACAGAATAAATATCGATGCTAGGGGTCCAACACCACTTGGACATTGACATTAGTGCACTGACTCCTGGCATCAACATAGAGACCCATTGTGGAAGTCACAGGGATATTTCTCATTTACCATACATATTGCTCAAATTTTAGACCCACTAATGTCAATGTCCAGATGTTTTTGGACCCCTAGCATCGATATCATTGAATATGATTACTAATGTTAGTGAAACTGAGCTTTTGATCTCTGTGTTGATGCTAGCGAAAAGGGCATTTGATGCCAGTCCTACACTGTCATTTTGGCCATGTGTTAATGTTAGTGAAGGGCCATGCTGCTGCCAGGTCTTAAAATGGATCCTATTCCCAAACTACATAGTACTGAAAGCCTCTATCTTCTGATCAACTTTCTTGCCTTTGGAGTCCAATTTGGTGTCTGGAAGCTTTAGATTTCTTGTCTTTTCCTCACAATCAACATTATGCTGAAAAAATGACTATTGAAACAAATCATCATAATGCATTTTGGTTTCAATAGTGGGCTCCTTAATCTCTTGGTGAATGCTTGTCAGCCTCTTAATATCTCACTGAATAAACATTAGAGGTCCAATTACCATCTGGTGGAGAGTACATGGCAGAGTTATTTGCAGCCACGAATTAGTGAATCATATTCCCAGTAATATGGGGATGAACAACAAATGATCCCTATTGAGGATTGCCTTGTTAGGTTTGGTGGCCGCCATACTCCTGTCCTCACCTTAAGGGATCAGTCGGAGTACTTGACACATTTCTTGACTTTGTTGTCATTGAGTAGGGATATTATTTGCCATTTGGACTAATTCATAACATCATAATGTGAATACTCTCTTAGTATAATAAATAGGAAAGAATCTAGAGAACGATTTTAATAGTTTTCATATGGGTACTGGAAGAATGATTAAAATCAAATAGTTATTCTTTTCAAAATATTTAAATAGTTTTTCTCTTTCACAAGTAAATAATTTCTTTCACGATTATTTTCCTTTTTATGAACCTATTTTTCAAGTAATCACCTTTTTGTTTTCTTCGCTGCAGGATATATTCAGTTCTGGTGCAATAAAATCTGCCACCGATTTCCAAGTTTACACGGAGGTTGCAGGTCTATCTGGACTGGACTTTGCCTACATGGACTTTAGTTTTGTTTATCATACAAAGGTTGGTATGCCACAATGAAATATAAATTGCTAAGTATGGTATTTTCCACTCTGGAAAATTGAACTGCTGAAAACAGGATGAGAATCATAGAACCTCAAGAGGTTGGAGTGTAGGGTCACCAATTCATTGGATACTTTGCTTGTAGGTTAAAATGGCAAGAAGTTGTTTGTTTTCTAGCATCATATTCTTATGTTTCCCCTAAAATGGATTCATATGACTGTCTTTGGGGCATTGAAACAGTCATTATTCCCCAAATTCCAGAGGAATCCTTTCTCATCAAATAACTTTTTTCACTCATGTCTTATTTTTCATGTTGAGATGTCCTATTTTATCAATACATCCATTATTTGTTGCCCTTGCTAAAACTTCATGATTTACTAATGGGGTTAGGGGAGGTGGCATGAGGCTCTATTCATTTCCTTTGTTGCTTTTCTCATGCAGGTTCTTTTCCAGTGTTCCACGGGGACGCGTCCCCCCCGAAAAACAACGCGTTTCGGAGACGGGGACGTTTCCGAGACGGGGAGACGCCTGGGAAACGTCCCTCCGCCGTCTCCAAGTACCCCCGCCGTCCCCCCGCCATCTCCTCCTAAAGGGAGACGTTTCCCTGAGTTTCGGGCACAGGAAACTCCATGGAAACGTCGGAATTTGTTATGTTAAAAAATTGAAAAAGTTAAAAAACATCAGTTTTAAGTTTTAACCTAAGTTTTATACTTCATTTGATGAATTATTATTCTACAGTGGCAGCCGCAGGGTTTTTTGACTGGAGTCTGGTGCATTCGACTGCATTTGAGGTATTTCATTTTTCGAATCCTTCGTTTTGGCTCGCGATTTCATGTACATTGTATGCAAAATGTGGAAACCTGGACCGTTTTTTGATCTTTCTGAGGCCGCGCGGTTTTTCCTGAGCATCACAGAGATGTCCGCTCATGGAATGCAATGGTCGCGGGGTTTGCAGAAGCCGCGCGACCATTGCATTCCATGAGCGGACATCTCTGTGAGTTAGCATATAAATTAATAATAATTGCAACCATTGCATAATTTGCATTCCATGAGCGGACATCTCTATGACGCCTCCAGCACTGCATTGCCAGTGTTTACACATTTTGCATACACAGGAAACTGGAAAATTGAATAAATAAAATTATTATTGTTAATTTTAATTTTTAAATGGAATCAGAATGCAATGATTGTAGGATATGCAGTTGTTGTTGCAGTGCAACAACAACTGCATATCCTGCAATCATTGCATTCCATTTGAATTGAGACTATAGAGGAATTTTGTCAGATGTTGTAGTTGCAACTGCCCTGTAGACATGTATGCAAATTTGCAAAATGAAAATGCCAAAATGTGGAAGCATAGCCGAGACATGTTAACTTTTTTACTTTTTGACAGTGTGCCTCAACTTCAAGGCTCAAAGAGATGTCAATATGTCATCTCAATTCAAATGGAATGCAATGATTGCAGGATATGCAGTTGCTGTTGCATGTGCAACACAACTGCATATCCTGCAATCATTGCATTCCAATTCAATGATTGCAGGATATGCAGTTGCTGTTGCACACTGCAACAGCAACTGCATATCCTGCAATCTCAATTCAAATGGAATGCAATGATTGCAGGATATGCAGTTGCTGTTGCAGCAACAACAACTGCATATCCTGCAATCATTGCATTCCATTTGAATTGAGATGACATCTCTTTGAGCCTTGAAGTTGAGGGCCTTGAGGCACACTGTCAAAAAGTAAAAAAGTTCACATGTTCGCAACGGCAACTGCATATCCTGCAATCATTGCATTCCATTTGAATTGAGATGACATCTCTTTGAGCCTTGAAGTTGAGGCACACTGTCAAAAAATAAAAACTAAAAAAGTTCACATGTCTCGTCTATGCTTCCACATTTTGGCATTTTTGATTTTGCATACATGTCTACAAGGCAGTTGCAAGTTTGCAATTACAACATTTGACAAAATTCCTCTATAGTCTCAATTCGAAAAACGCAGGGCTGCCACTGTAAAATAATAATTCATCAAATGAAGTATAAAACTTCACACTCACAAACAAAATTCCTCCAATCATTGCATTCCATTAGATGACATCTCTTTGAGGCACACTGTCAATTTAAAATTTTCATCATATTGTTTTTTTATTTTCATGATTTCATCTTTTGCAATAAATTATAGAGGTCTGATTTTGTTTTTAAATCTTTTTTGCAGCCTCATTTGACATTATCATAATGAGTTCAATCAATAGAAGTGGCGATGAGGTTGAGGGTGAGGAGGTTGAAGCAGAAATTGGAAGTGGAAGTGGAAGTGAAAATGAATCTGATGATTCAGAATTTCAAATAGAAGTAGAAGAGGGTGAACATGACTCAAATACTCAGACTCAAGCTGAAGCAGGTTCTATTGAGAGTAGAAAAGTCAAAGATAAATGCCCTTCAAGAATCCTCCAAAGATATGCCAAGGGCCCCTTTGATCCAAAATCACCATTAAAACAATTTGCAACTAAGATGCCGAAACAGCCTGGGTCACGTGGGGGCACTAGAAAGTGGGTGTGCCACCTTTGTCATCTTGACTGGTTTGGGAGCATTACTAGAACTAATTCTCACTTTCTTCTTATTCGAGGCAAAGGTGTAGATGTTTGTAAGAAGGTGGAAAACAATGCAAAGTATAGAGCTGAAATTTTAAAATTATGGGGTTCGGATGAGGAAGCAACACCTATGACAGCTACATTGGCACATAGGAGTAAGGCTGATCAGATTGCAGCAGTTTCTACTTCTACTTTGCAGAGTCAAAGGCCACCAAATCCATTCAGTTCATGTGTAGGAGAGCCTAAGGGGAAACGTAAAGTGGCATCTTCAAGTTCACATCCATTGGCAGATTTATTCAATGCACAAGCAAAGGATGAGGCAGATGATGCTATTGGCAAATTCTTCTTTGCCAATGGCATTCCATTCCATGTGGCTCGCTCTCCTTATTACAAGGAAGCTATGTCAAAGGTAATAAGGGCGGGACCATCATATGTGCCACCAGGGGAAACTAAGTTGAGGACAACAATCTTGGATCAGAACTATTCCAAGATTAATATTTTGATGGAGAAGATGAAGAGAACCTGGGTCTCAAGTGGATGCAGCATAGTCATGGATGGGTGGTCGGACATTAGGCATCGTCCACTCATCAACATCATGGTCACATCTACAGCGGGCCCTTATTTCCTTAGGGCTATTGATTGTTCAGGGCATAGCAAGGATGCTCATTATCAATTCCAGATTCTCAAGGATGCCATAGAGGAGGTTGGGCCACAGAATGTGGTGCAGGTAGTGACAGATGCGGCCCATGTGTGTAGAGCTGCAGGGAAGTTGGTTGAGGCAGCCTATAGACACATTTGGTGGACTCCTTGCTGTGTGCATGCTATGAATAATGCACTTAAGGACATGGGTAAAATCAGCTGGATCAAATCAATTGTGAGTGATGCTAGAGATGTGCAGATGTTTATCTGCAACCACCATACTTCACATGCACTTTTCAGAACCTTCTCCAAGAAGGAATTCCTGAAACCTATAGAGACTCGGTATGCATCATACTTTATTCTCTTGGAGAGGATGCTTGAGTTGCAAGAGCCATTGCAAGTAATGGTAATGACAGCAGAGTGGAACCGATGGCCTGAGTCGAAGACACAGCAGGGGTTGAGGGTTAAGGAGGTGGTGAAGAATGATGTCTTTTGGGCTGATGCCACATATATTGTCTCCATCATTGATCCAGTCTTCAAGGTTATTAGATTTGGGGACTCTAATGCACCTTCCCTTGGAGAGGTATACGAGTGCATTGATTCCATGCTTGATCAAATGAAGGCTAAAGTGCGAGAGAAGGACCCCACAATGCAATTCTACACCGAGCACATTTATCCAATCATTCAACATAGATGGGAGAAGCTCAACACTCCCTTACACATGGCTGCCTATGCATTGAACCCGAAGTGGTATGTGCCACGTCCCGGCAGAATAACACCTATAGAGGATGCTGAGGTGAAGGAAGGGTTCATGAAGGCCATTGACAGAATGTATGATCCTACAGAGGCCAGCTTGCTTCGTACCGAGTGGACAAAATTTGCCACTCTTTGGGGATATTCAGAGGCGGCCAAGGTAGATTTGGAGACTATGTCAGAGGAGGACCCCAAGTTGTGGTGGACTATGCATGGGCCTAGATCTTTGATTACTACTCTAGCCATTCGTTTGCTGTCCCAGGTTTCTAGTTCTTCTGCTGCTGAGAGGAACTGGTCCACTTATAGCTTCATCCACTCTGTTAAGAGGAACAGGCTTACTTCTAGGAGGGCAGAGAAGCTTGTGGCTGTACATAGTGCCTTACGTCTAGTTGACCGCAACACAACTACATACAAGGAGAGTCCAGCAGCCAGATGGGATGTAGAGCCAGAAGAGCCATCACAGATAGATGATGATCCTACAGAGACAGGGCTGGTTGGTATTGGTTTAGATGAGCTTCAGCATGCGGAGTCTAGCAGTTCTAGTGATGAGGAGATTGGCATGGAGCTTGGAGATGATTAGATCATTAGCAGCATCAGGCCATTAGCCTGGAGCCATTTTGATTTACTATTAGTCTATTAGTATTTACTATTTTCAGTATTTTGTTACTTGTACTCTGTTTTGGAAGTTTGAAGTTTGAACATTGATAATACAGTGATACTTGATTGTAATTATCAAATTATGATTCATGAATCATGATTATGAAACTCAAATTATGAAACATATTGATATAGTTCTTGTTGCATTTCCAATGTCAATGAAATGATATATTATTGCAATGTGTTATTGTGTTTAGAGTTTAGACAATTAAATTATTAATCTTTTAAGTTTTAATTTTCAAGTACTATATGTATTTTAGCGCCACCCCCCCGCCGCCCCCCCGCCGTCCCCCAATTTAGGCCCCCCATCTCCCATCTCGGAAACACGTCCCCCGCCGTCCCCCCGTCCTCGTCCCCGAAACTCCGTGGAACATTGTTCTTTTCCCCTCTATGTCACCATAAGTAATCAACTATTTTAGTTTGCTTTGAACAGACTTGTTATATGATGTAAAAAATTTCTTTTTTCTCCAGCTTACGTTTGTTTGCATGATTATGAAATGTGATAAATTATTATTTGTGACTTTCCTACCTTGAGATGATTGAGTTTTTACCTCTATATTGTTGTTATGCTTTCCCTTAATATTTTGCACTTCTTATTGTTTACTTCTCTATCTACTAAAATAAGTACATGAATTAATAATAGAGATGACAACGTGTTGGCGTAAAAACTAACACCTCTGGAGTGCAGGTTTGTACGGACAGCTATGCACACTGCGTAATGAGTGCTCTTCAAATTAGGAGAGGAAGCTCCCTCGTAGTGCTGGAATGCGTGGAAAAGAAAAGTAATCTAAGTCCTATCTTTTTGTTCTCAGCTGGAAGAGGCACAAGGTTAAGAAAACCAAGAACGTTGCAGCTAAGGATTTTCTGGTTTCGGATCATTAACTACAACTAAGCTAACTACTTTAAATCTATCCAGTTTCCTCAAGAAAATAGAGCATGAGGAAATGGAGCAAGGTTTGACTATCGGACGATAAAGCAGTATAGATTCTCAACTTGAAGGCAAGGTGGCACATCTATCAGCTCAATCTAAACAAGTTTATTGGCAACAACAAATATACGATAAACTAAGTACGGATTCTCAACTTGAAGGCAAGGTGGCACAACTATCAGCTCAATCCGAATAAGTTTATTATTCACACACATCACACGATAACCAAATACAGATTCTCTACTTGAAGGCAAGGTGGCACAACTATCATCTCAATCTGGACAAGTTTATTGAACACAAAACAAGAAAGAATTCACCATTATAATTGCATGAAACCCTATGTGGCATAACAATTCATCATAATAGTAAAACGCATGAACATACTAACGAGCAATATTGAAGGCAAGGTGGGCACAGATATATTTCTCTCTCGTGCAAAAGTTATGTACAAATGAGCAAAAGCTCTTATTTATAGACATCGAAAGGTGTAGGGAACCCTAAAATCACCTTGAGTCAACTACAGTCTTGCAATGCATGCAAGATTTATTACTAAACCCTAATAAAGTAAACTATACAGTTAACTGGAAAGCTACCATCAGTCAACTGGTACATTTAACCTAAATGGACAATGTGCAAGCATGCACGTCCTTATTTAAAGCAAAGTTAACTGGACACTACCTTCAGTTAACTGGAAACCCTAACCCTAACTCCTGTGAAGATAATTCCAAGGAAGAGATAAGCATGTGTGAAGTCAGCAAGTAAACTCAAGACTGAAAGTTGAGTTAACTGCTGCTCTTGACTCAACCCTCGAAACTAACTGCAGGTTCCAACTGATAGATCACTCCACGTCATCTCGGTCTAACACTTCAACCAAGAACTCATCAATCTCCCTGTCTTCTGGCACTTTGATGCTGTCCAAAATAATAATCTGCCTCTTCAATTCCTTGTCACTTTCCTTGACTGTATGCATGCATTCTCTGACATCTTCAGTCGCCTTTCTGAAACTAGCTGAAATAATTGAAATATTCTCCAGCTTAGCCGCCATAGGATCTCCCTCAAGGTTATCACGAATCAACTTTTCGAACTCAGCTTGTACTTCATTAAGATCAGCGTAGGTACCATCTTCACAAAGATAATGGCATAGGATCTGAGTGACTTTGGCGGCTCCGTAAATGAAGTGATCTCTGTTCCTTTTGCAACTTAACGCTTCATTGTCAGTTGCTCTAATGAAAACCTAAATTAAGACCGATTTGGTCTTGAATTCAGTCTAGTTGAACCGCCTTCTGAAAAACTTGCCTGTTGATTGTGAACATGGCTATGTTCTAACAACTTTCTCCAGAAAGCAAAAATGGCTCCTAGTGAGGCTAAAAATACCCTGTCGGAGGATAATTTTCACCAAAAATTCTGAGACATGGGTTTTGTGCAAAATCGAATTCTAAGACAACCCAGATAGCTTGATTCTCGAAAAAATGTGTTTCAAGCCCACATGCAAAGAAATTCTTGGAAAAAAGCACAAAGCTTCAGAATGAAGACTACGGGGCAATTTTCTCGAAAAAATCTAAGACGTGGGTTTTGCTGCAAATATTGAAGTATGCGAACCCAGATGATCAAACTCTGAAAATATGTTGAATTTCTTTGACATGCGAAGAAAGTACCTAAGATGAGAAATAGAAGAAATAAGACAGAAGATAGAAAGTTTTGCTTGTTCTACTTCTGAAAAATTCGCCAATCTCTTTTAGGAATTTGATGAAACCTGCATACAAAGTGAAAACAAAGTCTTGAATCTTCTTCCTCTGAACAATCTGAATCCGTTGCTATGAAGAATGCTGATTTCTGACACCTGTAGCACCTTTAACTTGCTGCTCGCTCAAGAAGAATGTATATTTCGAAGCTTGAGATGAAGAAATAATGGACGCCAATGCTTGAATAAATAGACTTTCATCTTTGAAATTCGTACAAAGCATTAAACCTTGAAAAATGGCGCTTGGCTTATGATTGGACCTCAATTTTAGTTAACTGAAACTAAAATAAGCTAAATAAAACATCATGCTTTCGGGTTTCCCTTTCAGTCTTCAATTGCAAATTTATTTAAAGCACCATGCGATTTTGACTTTAGTTGACAATCCTTGTTGAATTCGCCATACTTCAAAATTCACTAAATTTATAATTTAAGAATTAAGGCGTCCCTTTTAGAACTGAAGTTGACAATAAGAATTCGCCAATTTCACACTTCATGCTTTAAATCTTAAAAAATTCCAATTATGACGTCCCTTTTCAGACTTCAGTTGACATTCAAAGGTAAATGCGCCAACTTTACAAAGACTAAATTCATGCTTTAATTTAGCTATGGCGTCCCTTTTCAAGAAACTTCAGTTGACAATGAATGAAGCGCCAACTTCACAAAGTCTTCACAATTTCAACCAAATTTGCCATGCATGCAAACTAAAGTTGATTTTCAAGCATAATCTTCAGTTAAGTAAACATGCAAACAAGTTAACTCAACATGCAAAGTTGTTAACTGGACATGCAAACTAGTTAACTCGACATGCGAACTGAAAGATCACTCAACATGCCAATATATGAACTGGAGATGACAACCCAGAAATCGTTTAGTCTAACTAAGGTCAGAACTCAAGTTAAGGCGCACCAGTCAACTTCTTTCGAAAACTCAATTTTGACCTCTTAAGGCGAATTCCAGACAGCCAATTTTCATGAAAATTTGGATTTGAAGGTCTCTCGGGACCTTTGTTCATCCTCTGACACTGGCTGACTAACTCCACCGATTGGCTGGCTGACAGGTGCATCGCAGAGCAGGACAAAAACTGATCAAAAAATACCTTGAGACTGAAAATCATAAAACTAACATCTAAAGGCTCAAAACTCCAAGCGCCTTTTTCAAGAACTGCTCTTTTTCTCAGTGTTAGCCAAATTTTGACATCTGCATCTCGTATGAAGGGAAAAATAAATCCTTCATAACTTCTGATTAACCAAGTTTCAGGACTGGATCACAGGTTCATTGCGGAGCTGACTTCATTTTGCATGACAGCTGCAAAGGCACATTTCTCCAGAAAACATCATTTGAGGGGTGAAAAACAAGGGCGCCTTTTTCAAAAGTTGCTCTTTTACTCCCAGAGATAGCCATTTCTGGAACTGACCAAAATAATACTAAAACTTCGACTGCAAGCTGCTGAGTCATCTTCTGATTTGACGGAGACAGGCAACGGAAAGCTGAACGCAACACGAACAAATTGAATATCTGAGATCATCAAAAAGAGGGCATTAAAGGCTTGAAAAGCTTAGGCGCCTTTCTGAAAAAGTGCTCTTTTGTTCATTCCTTGATATTTTGACTAAGATTTGACCCTATGTTTGACCTCTGGCTCAGGCACTTCAGCAACTCAGATTCACCCACTGACGGATGCGTCGCGAAGCTTGAACAAATGTGAGATAAACATCTTGGGTGGCATTTAGTCAAAAACCTTCATTTGATACCTCAAAAAGATGGGCGCCTTTTTCAAAAGCTGCTCTTTTTCTCAGTGTTAGCCAATTCTAGCTCTCCTCTCATTTTGCACTATATCTTCCGTAACTTGCACGAAACAGGTCCGTTTGACAAGCTTGATAACTCGTTGCGAAGCTGACGTGATGTCGGACAAATGTCTACTGGAGGTGACAAACCCTAAAAACAGGATCTGAGCCCCTAAAAGATAGGGCGCCCATTTGAAAATGTGCTTCCTTCTCCAGAGAGAAAATTTTGATGATTTTCCTTCAGATTTTCACTTTTCTTAAATTCCTTCAGTAACAGACTGACATGACACTAACACCAACTCCATATTTAAAAACCCCAAAAACGACCTTCTGACATCACTTTAACAAGATTAAGACTCAATTAAGCAAAATGCCTTAGTGAAGCAAAAATTTTGGTTTTGGGTACAACACAATGCATACCAGATACATGAATAAAGTATATCTTTATTCGCACATGAAATTATGACAGAAAAAGACTAGAGATGGTCAGCCAAGGATTAGAGTTGATCCGACTAGATCATACTCCTTTCCTTGATGATACACAATCTATTTAAAGGACTCAACAGTTGCCAAGAAGAACACAACCATCAATCAACTGATGCTTATAACTACCCAGAATTGACAACCAATTAATACAAAGTCGGATAATCAATTTTATCGAAACATTATAATAGACATTGTACACCGACTAGATTATCCCCCTCAAAAGAAAAAGTCGGCTTCTAGACAACAATTAAACATCAAGTAACATTAGGGAAGACTTTCCAAACTGACAATGATGTTGTAGACAAGGACCTGTAAACAAACTTAGAAGTGTAATTTGCAAACTTGAACATGGAGTGTACTTGGCAAATCAAATGAGTGTGACAGGGTCTGGGGGCAATGCCCCCAGCGGGGTCAAGTGGCAACACCCCTTGTGAGAGTTTGGGGGTAGCCTTCTAAACCACATAGAACTTCATGGTGCATCTCATTTTCAGGATTTTTTAAGAGGCAAAAAACAATGCTGATGAAGACAATAATTAGAGATTCTGGAGTGTTTAACCAACTTATGATGGTGACTTGGGAAGGAAGCTGCTGATTGATGGTTGATGGTCGTACAATGGAGAATTTCTGACCTAGAAATTGTGCAATGCGAAATTTACAATGAACACCAAGATTGGATCGAGGTCACACAATATTTTCTAGAGATTGCCGTATGATGGAAGGGATGCTGTGAATTGGCCGTACGATGTAAGGGATGTTGTGAGTTGGTTGTACGATGCAAGTGATGTTGTGAGTTGGTTGTACGATGCAAGTGATGTTGTGAACTGGCCATACGTTGAACTGCCCATACGTTGAATAAAAGAGTGTCTTTTTTGTACAATGAAAAGTGATGCTGACTTGACCGTACGATGAGAAAATGTCTTGACCATATGCTATAATCAAGAACGAGCCGTATGATGTAATGAAGCCGTATGGTGTAAGGTAGTATTCTGGCAATGATCGAAATTGTATGGTGAAGAGATTTGTACACACCGTATGGTACTAGCAAGCAGATGACAAATGACATGCATTGGAAGTTTTTGATGTCACATGTTGTAGGAGTAAAGGATGAATTTTCCATATGGTGGAGTGGTTGAGAATGAGGTGTGCTTTGTGATCACAAATATGTCATATGATGTGCATAGTGAATTGTTGTACAGTGTGCCATATGAATGAATTCTTTAAACGTACCAGTTGCAAAGGCCATACGGTGTGCTGCACTAGTTGGAACGGTTAGACGGTGTGATTAATAGGTAAATGCTTTATTCCCTTTGTTGAGCTTACTTTACACTTCCGTACATTCAATTTTCTTCCCTTTCTTGATTGAACCCGTACTTTGTACCTTACTTTTCCATTATTTAATTTTTCAATATCGTATTTTTTTCGCATTTTCCGTTCCAATCGTTTCTTATTTTCTAAATTTCCCTTTTTTAAAATTTTTTATGTGAATTGATTTGTCTTGACCTGTAATGTCCCCATCTTTTAATATGCCCCTGAAGAGGAAAATTCATTAATTAATTAAATATTAGAATCATCTTAGTCATATTAAAAGAGATTTTAATTATTTAATTAATTAATTATATTAAGACTTTATTAAAGTTATGAATATAATACTTTACGCTTTGTAAAGTCTTTTAAAAATAATAATTCAGTTGTGTAACTGAATGTGGCGGACTATATTGGTGCATTTGGGGTCTGAAGAATTATCTCGAAGAAATAAAGAATGTTTAGTTTTGATTTTTGCTCTGGGAACGGCAACTCTCAGGCAATATGGTAGCCATTCAGGACGTAGCCCCTGAAATGGTTAGTTTCTTGATCTTACCAATTGACTGCATATCAGTCAATGTCATAGGAATAGCATTGTAGACGAGTTTGGAGCATGGTTGATTGTTCTGGAATATTGACGAAATCATTGAGGATTCTACATCGGCCTATTGATCTCACTAACTGTTGTGGCTCGAAAATTGGAACAAGAAGGCGACTGAAGGCACAGATTCATTATTTCATTCCTAATTACACACAGGTGATCACTCCGTCACAACGGGATTCATCATCGGCTCTGGCAGTTGAGTCTAGCGTATCCATTCATTAAGGGCACATTTCCGAGATACTATGGACAGCGAATGAGGCGTTTATTATTCTGTTTGCCAAACGCATTTAACACTTGCTCAGGACCAATGACCCGATATCGGGCATCACATCAGTTGTGTTAGAGATGCGTTAACATCTATTGGGTTCTCAATATGGATGGCATCCGAATCCAGTAGTGGGCCGATACTGAGCACATTTACAGTCACGGGAGCGGATATTGCTGTTGATTGTTGTTGCGTTGTTGCTACTCATTGTTACTTGGACACGGGCTCTGGTCTTCCACAGCATATCACGGAAAGCACCAGCGATGTCTTTCATAATCACTTGGAACAGATTGAGTGAATCAGTCTTTTATGACAATGATATTTATGACCAGAGACAGCTCCATATTAAGTGAATAATACGGCTCGACATCCTGTTATTTGAATGACCGTTGCTGAAGTTCCAATTAGAAGGCACAGAATGATGTGAAGACTTGAACTTGTATGAGTTCTGTTATTCGTTGCTGGAAGAAGAAACAGGTGATGAGAATACAGAAAGCCAAGAAAGGATTCGGGACCATTCATAAGCATCTCAATATATATATCGGGCTCTTGTGTAAGGAGCATCTGCCTGCAATTGGGAGTGTCTCTCTGTTCACATGCTGCTCGTGAGAGTTTGTGGAGTGGGTGTATACATGTCGCACATAGTCGGGTATGTTAAGCATCTACAGTACTTGTATCCCTTGAACATTGAAATAAATATATGAATGTTGTCTATCAATCATCATATTGTGCTACTGTAATGGTCATAACGATTTATAGGATGACATGCTTAATTATTTCTGTGAGTGATCATTACATTACAATATACCATAACTTTGGTGTACATAAACCGAATCTGTTCCAAACTGTAAAGAAACATGTGGAGACAAGAAGCAAACATGGTTAAGATTATAAACTTGGGTAAAGGCCTTCAGTGTTCTGGATTTAACAGATGCACATAAAAGGAATTATTATCATCATCCAGTAGGATACTGAATACCCATAACTTGGACATTATTCTCTCACACTAGGACAGAACAGTTACTCAAATATTAATTGATATTCTCTGTCTGAGGATCATTGGGTCTGATATTTGTGTTGCTGCTGTAACTGCTGACAAGAGGAATTTATGATATGTGATCTGGAGATTGCCGAATACACTGAGATTGCAAGTATTGGTTCATTAGTCGAATTTGAGAAATCGATAATAATCTTGATCCGTCAGGTCAGGGTCATTACATGACCAATATTTGTACACTCTAGATTAAATATTTTACTCTTAGTACTTTGAGATGTATTGCCAATAATTTTGCATTCTTTTGCAAAGTTGAATACCTTTGCTACAACTGTTGTCTTTTTCCAACCATGGACTATGTTCATCACATAAACTGTCCAAATTTTCAAAATTGTTTTTCATCAGTTGCTCTTCACTAAGAGTTGTGGCTTTGAAAAAATTGCAAGTTGACAAGAATACCTCATAATCCTCCATTTGCCAATGAAATAGGCCATGAAGAGATTTTTTTTCATCCTTCGAGCATGACTATAATTCCAAAATCCCTTTGTCATTCGGATCTATCAGACCTTGATCATGCTTCTCTATCCATTCTTCTTTGGAGTTTGAATTTGATGAATTATAGGAAGTTGCTTTCGCGCTTATGACTTGGTTTTAAAATCGATTACATATTTCTGACCCTTGTTCGTAATGGCAATTTTGTTCTTTTCCCAATCATGATCGGCTTTGGTTGCTACTAGCCAACCCTGACCTAACAATGCATCGTACACTTTCTTCCTTAATGATATGACCACAAAGTTCAACAAAAATGCTTGGGTTCCAATAATTACCTTTTGTTCCATTAAAACTCCAAGTACCTTAATACCTTGTTGATATGCACCCACTAGTTGAAAAGTTGGTGGCCAAATGGTTGGCTTGCTTAGACTTCTTCAAGTGTCTTCTCGAAGTACATTCACGCCAGATCTGCCATGAACAATTATGTTGGTGAAATTCTTTCCAAGGATCTCTATATTCACCACTGTTGTTTTCTTTGCCGCGTAAACTGTCAGTAACATTGGACCAATCACTTGGTTTGTAGTGAAGGTTTGGTTATTGGATCTTCATTCTCACCAGATTCCAATTGGGCTGTAGCATGCATCATCTCATTCTTCCTCGATACAATAGCATTTCGAAGTTTAGGCATACTCTATATAATTGGTACAATAGCTTGAAGTACTTGTGGAATGTTTTTCCTGAATTGTAATTGGCTTGTTACCGTACTTGCATTTGCATTTGAGTGGCGTTGTTCATTGCCCATAGCATTCTCCACTTCGGCCCTTGCTTCATGAAGCTTTTCTTTTTCTGTACGTGGGTCCGGATACCTAGCCTTTTTTGCTTGGGCACGAGTAATGGCCAATACTTCATTATGCCTTACATCAATCATATTGACACTAGCCTTTTGCTTTGGACATCTGGTGTCTTCATGGTTTCTAGGTCCACACCATTTGCACAATAATTGCACTTTGTCTTGCTTGTTTTGGCAATCTCTTGCAAAATGTCCCCATTCACTACATTGTCGGCATTGCATGATAGGGCATCCTTTGGGGTCGTATTGTATTTGGCTTCGTCCTCCTCTTTGATTTCGATAGCTTCCTGGAGACACATTTTGTGGCTTCGATGGAGTGGACTCCTCTCCTTGCGTAAAGAGACTTGTGTACTCTTGGTTCAAATTGTATGGGCACTCCTTTATTGAATGAACCATAACTAGGCAAATCTCACAAAACATCTTTCTAGGACAGTTACCTTTCGTGTGCTCCTCAATTTTGCACTAAGTACACCATAGTTCGTTAGCTTCTTTGTTGGTTTCTTTCTATGCCTTCAATTCTTTCATCATTAAGAGCATGTTCCTCTGGAGCGCTTGTACCATTTTCAATTCATTGTTGCTATTGTCATCCAAACTTCCATCTTCCTTTGTTTTACTTTTATTGCTTGAGGACATTTTATCTTCAATTTCTATGTCCATTGCCCGATTGTAGGCTTCTAAATAAGAAGAGGTTCGTACTACATTTTTTTTTTCTTAATGACGAAACTAGACCTTCGATGAACCATCTTTTCTTGAGATCGTCAGCTGGTTCTGTTTCTAACTTTACAAGCAATTCTTTAAGTCTATGATTATAAGCTCGTATGTTTTCATGCTTACCTTGTTTTGTATTGTAAATTTTTGCTGCTATTTCATTATCATCACAAAGCAATTTAAACTTAATCTCTCCCTTGTATTTCAAGAGGCTTGATCAATTTCTATATACCAGCCAATCGCTACACCTTGCAAGGTGATTAGAAAAGATCATAGCCAAATCGCTCTATCATCTTGTCCATTTACCGTCCAAATTGTTTGACAAGTCTTAGAATTCCGTATAGGATCCTTCGATCCATTGCCTCTAAACTTGGACAACTTTTGCTATTCTCTACTAGGGCTTACCATGATTTTATTTTGATGCAAACTTGGTGTGTAGAATCTGCTTGCTAGGGAGTTTTGATTCGAACGTTTCGGTGCTTCTCTCTTACTCTTGACCATGTAGGAATCCTCAATTCTTCCCTTGGCTTCAGCCTTCCGCGCACTTGTTTTGCCTTCAAATTTTCTTTTATACACCCTTGGCTCGACTTCTCTAATTGACAACCTTTTAGTGCCGCAAAGGCTACTCTCGTATAATTCTGTGAAGAAATGTGACTTTGTTAGAAATATTGTCATTGATGTCAAGGCAACATGTGGATGTCAAAATTTGGCTTAATTAGGCCATTGAAGTTGAATAATTCACTGCTGAGTATTGAGGAGCAAGATCTGATCTGTACAGGAGATCAGATTATTAAGAACAAATAAATCTCTGTGGAAGTCATGAATTCGAAAAGAGAGATTGCTACAGACAGAGCAATGTAGAATAGATATCTTCTACAATCAAAATCTGTATGAAGCAAAACTCGAATGAAGAATGAATATGATTTGGACTCGATTGCATATCAGCTACAAATCAAAATAAAAAGTTTGGATATCAGCTACAGATTGAAATTGATTAGTAAAGCAGTAAGAAGATAACAAATGAATCTACAAATTGCAAAGTGCGACAGTATGAAGATCTAATCAATAAATGAATCTACAAATCACAAAGTGCGGCAATATGGAGATAACAAATTGGTTTTGTTAATTTGTTGTTTACCAACAGCCACGTCTTTATTCAAGAGACACATCTTCATAAAAGGGCTCGGTTAAAAGTCACGTCTTTATTCTAGAGACGCGTCTTTAGGGATTGGTGCGACTAAAGGAAGAGAATTGGTGCACGTCCTTTTGTTAGTAACTAAACATTGATTTAAAATCAAAGGATGCGTATGAAATGATTAAAGGATATGACGTCTTTTTCTAAAAGACGTGTGTCACAAAATATGTCTTTCTTCAGATTGTTTTACAAATTAAAAGGATGCGTTTTTTCTTCTCAAAGTGACGTGCTTCTTTTATGAGCTGATGCTTACGGTTTGAAGGGACGTGTGTTTAAAGAACATAACTTTCATTCTAATGCGATTCAATAAAAGACATGTTTATTCAGACAAGTGTGGTCTTAAGGAAGGGACATGATCTCTCAATCTAAGGATACATCTTCTTCTGAAGGACGTGTTGATGTGTTTTTTGTGACTGCACCAACACAGAATAAAGTTGCCAATGGCTACTCCATACTCTCTTGATCAAAGTATTCCGCATGCTAAGTTTGCGAGAGAGATAGTACATTCAACTCCAAGGTTCCTTCAATGCAATGGAATACACTCAGTTGGGTTGTGATTTTGCTGGTATTTCAAAGGGACTTACGCAATTGTTCGACAGCTAACAATAGATAGCAGATTAAGGGCTGCACATGGTTCGAATGATTCGGTAGGTAAGTGCAAGTTTTCCTAATACTAACTAGAAATGAACTGAATTTAAATGGGTGTAGGGATAAGAGATGCTATAATTCTACTCTAAGGTGGGACATGGTGATCAATTCTCGCAGACTTCAACCGGGCCTTGCTTTGCCTCGCTTCGGACAACTTCCACAAAACCGGTGCAATCTTCAAAGGAGTAATCAAAAATATTCAAATCACGATTCAACATGAAGACACCATCATAACGACGCATGCCAACATGTAAACCATAATCGAAGTTAAGTTCACAATGTTCCAGTTGACCACGCAAGGCGAACCCACCGTCAGCGAGCCCGCTAGTGGTATGGATAAGCGAAGTTTTGTTCAAATCGAGCACCACATTCCACAATTACTAAGTACTTGCATGAAATGAAATTTATTCTACTTTAAGATTCTACTCGAAACAGAAGGACAAAGAAACCTTGCTAGCTACTTGCAACAAAAGACGAGATCATCATCAATGAAAACTCTTTTTATTGAGAGAGTGTTCACAACAATTTCTTACAAAGCTTTCAAAGGAAAAACTTTCCTTCTTCAAACTGCACTAAACTATCAAACTATGCTACCTTCTATTCTATCAATCTCTCTCTATTCTTTCTCTGCTATTCTAACTCCTAATGAGGTATAGATGAGGGGGGATGCCCCTTTATATAGCTGGCCAAGTCCAGTGGACGACTCAGATTCAATTATAATGAAGGGCTCAAATCGAGCCACATAAACCCTAACCCTAAAAACCACCATTGAGAAGAGTGGGGTAATAAATGAGCAATTAATGGCCACCATCTTCTAGAAGATTCTTGTTTGGAAATGCATTCACACTATTCTTCTCTGACTGCAAACGGCCTGAGTTTGGTCAAAACTGCTTCAATTCCTTGAATGGATATGGCAGGCACATTCTCGATCTAACTTCAAGCCTACAACCTCTTTCTCCCGCTCGATGATGATTTTCCTCCTTGATGTTGTTCTTCAATTTTGAAGTACTCAATGGTGACCATTAACGCTTGGATTTCCATCCTTCCCTCCATCATGAGCTTTGAAGACATCTCTTCTTTGCCACTTGAGTTGGGCATATACTAGGTCTCGACACTTAGCCATTTCTTCCAAGTACTCGCTTCATCTCCCCAAGTCATCGTGCCTTGGCTTTGGTGTTCACCCTACAAAACAAGCAAGGAGAAGAGCATTAGAACACCTCATAATATAAATTCACTTTACTCACCTAATTTTCATGCTTTGACTCCCAAGGTCTGAGTGATCTCTGGATTTGATGGGGTTTATCACTTTTCCTCTAACAAACCTCATCCTCAAAGTCTTCATGCCTTAGCCAAATTTCCAACCCATCTTGTATTCTGCTTCCTTGCGAGCGTATTTCACCTCTTGTCCTATGGCTCATATTGCCCTTGATGTTCTCATACTCAATGCCTTAGGCGTTTTCTTAAACTTCCTCCCCCCTGGGCGTATTTGGAGGTGAGAGTCTCCACATTCCACCCCCCTTAAGATAGGCGCATTTAGCCCTCTGGGTTTTCATTTTGTCCAAGTCTTAGAAGACTTTTGATATCACCTTTATATTCTAGGCGCATAAGATCCCTTGAGGTTTGATTTTCTATACTTACAACAATTTCAAGTAGCTTCTTGTTTGAGGGCGCATCTGAAGCCTTGAGCTTTCATTTTGAATGACTTAGTCAAATGTCCAAACTCACCCATATTGTTAAGGCTCATTTAGGTAGTTGGGCTTTCAATCTCAAGTACTTAGAAACTTTTCTAACTCCTCCATGTCGTGCTAAGTGCATTTACGTCTTCAATCCTCTAGTTTTATTGCCTTAGAAGAATTTTCAAGTTCCACTCAAGCTTGGGCACATTTACCATGGCCTACTTCAAGTTTCCACACTTAGAAAAAATTTCAAACTTCTTCTTCAACTCTTAGGCGCATATGACCCCCTCTACTTCCAATTTCTTACCCTTAGAAAAATTTCCACATGCCTCTCTTTACCTTGGGCGCATTTTGACCCTGGAACTTCCAATCTTCATAACTTAGAAATTTTTTGAAGCCTCTCTTCTAGCTAGGCGCATATGGCCTCCTCTACTTTCATTTTTAGTGCCTTGGAAGGTTTCCTCATTCCTTGTCACGCTAGGCGCATTCAGCCCTTCAAGCTTCTAGCTTCCCACACTTAGAAAATTTTCAGACTTCTTCCAATCAAGGGCGCATTTAGGACCCATAGCTTTCAATTTACAACACTTAGAAACTTTTAAGCCTCTTCTTCCTTTCAAGGTGCATTTGGGGTAGGGAGCTTCAAATTTAAATGCCTTAGAAACTTTTCAAGTATCCTCTCCTCTAGCTAGACGCATATGGAGTATCAAGCTTCAAATTCACAACACTTAGAATATTTTCAAGTCTCCCCTTCTTCTCAAGGCGCATTTGGAGGCCCGAGCTTCAAGTTTACCAGACTTAAGTCACATTTCCAACCTCCTTTAAGTTAAGGTGCATTTTAGAGGGTGTACTTCAAGTTTTACACACTTAGAGAAATTTCCAGCTCCTATCTTTGCTTAGGGCACATATGAGGGGTTGAGCTTCAAGTTTGAAGTACTTAGAAAAATTTCCATGCCATCTCCTCCCAAGGGCGCATTCTAGGGTCCCTACTTCAAGTTTCCATAACTTAGAAAATTTTCTATCAATCTTCAGCTTGCAAGGGCGCATATGGGGTAGGGAGCTTCAAATTTGCCACACTTAGTAAAATTTCAACTCTATCTCCCATCCTAGGCGCATTCAAGGGGATGTGCTTCAAGTTTGAAAGACTTAACTAAAATTTTCCATCAATCTTCAACTTCAAGGGCGCATATGGGGTAGGGAGCTTCAAATTTGCCACACTTAGTAAAATTTCAACTCTATCTCCCATCCTAGGCGCATTCAATGGGATGTGCTTCAAGTTTGAAAGACTTAACTAAAATTTCCATCAATCTTCAGCTTCAAGGGCGCATTTCACCATGTCTACTTCCAATTTCAAGTACTTAGAAGAATTTTCAGCCATCCTCAAGTAGCTAAGGCGCATTTGGCATGTTGGAATTCAAATTTCTCAGACTTAGTGAATTTTCATGGCTCTTCAAGCTTCTAGGGCGGATTTTGATGCTGGAGCTTTTATTATATCAGACTTGGATGAATTTCTAAGCTTTCGTTTGATTTAAAGTGGTTTGTTTATGTTGCCCTCAGCTTGCCCTAATCTGCTATTTTTAGAAAGTTTCTCAAATTTTACATTTTAAGCTGATTTCAAGCTTCGGAAGGTTGGATTTTTTGCTTCATCTTGAACCTCGTGACTTGACTGAGTTGTTGGCGCCTGATGCCTGCATGCACCTGCTATTTTTAGCAACATACTAAAAATAGTAACTGTTTAGAATGAGCTCAAACTTTGTGAGTGGATTGCCTGAAGGATGTTGATCATGACTGGATGCTGCTTTTGTGTGACCATCGCATTTTGCCCTACTTTTTAGGAAACCCTAATTCCTCTGTGTGGACCTGCTAAAAATAGTAAGTGCTTGTTTTTCGAACTTTTGCAACTCTGTTTAATCTGAAATTCGCGCCATGGGGTCCTCATCACTTGTTTGACTTATTCATACTGGTGCCTTGCGCTGACCTGCTATTTATAGCCCTATTTGAGAAGTGACTTACTATAAATAGTAAGTGCTCAGATCGCCCTCAAATTTTACCAGCGGGCTCCTTGAAAGATGCTGATCGCAATGGGATACACCGGTTTCCGAAGATTCTGGCATTTGACCCCTCATTTTGGGTCTCGAAGCTGGAAACCCTAATTGTCTTGCATGTGTTCCAGATGACCTCCGTTTGACTTCATTTCTGTTGCATGTTGTTGCATTCGTGACGTTGCAGTGCTAGGCAACTGCCAGAGTGATCTTGCTAAAAATAGTAAGTGGTTGAAAAAGTGACCAATCAGCTGCCGGATGAGTTTGCATGTCACACTGCCTGAGAGATCTCAAAAAACACAGAAAAACCCAGATAAATGATCAATATGCGAGCATTGGCTAAAAATAGCAAGTCTTGGAAAAGTGATCAACTTTGCTCGCATGTTACCTCGTTGTGAAGCTCTTGGAAAACCCAGAAAGAATATGCTGACATGCGTTGAGAAATCTTGCATGCAAACCCTAAAAATAGCCTTTGAAGCCCAAATCATTGAAAGTCACCATCTCATTTTGCATGCTATATCACTGCGAAGGTCTCGAAAAACCCACAAAGAATCTCCAAACATGCATCTGAAAGTCCAACATGCAAACCCTGAAAATGGCCCTCGACTGCTAAAAATAGTAAGTTGTCCGTTTTAGCTCAAAATTTTTAGGCAAATAGCTCAAGGTGTTCAAAATGCAGTGTACCGGTCAAAATTTCAACTGTGCTAACAAAATGCCCCAAATCAAGTACTTACCAAAAATAGTAAGTTGCTGGAACTTGGTGAAAATTCAGTGGAAACTTGTTTGTAGCCCTCCTGACAATAATATTAGTCTCAGATTTCAATAGCCAAACTTGATTTGACCTCAAACTGACTTGAGAAATGCAAACCCTAATTCTACAGACTTGGCCAAAACTTCAATTGACACTTAAAGACGAGCACATCCCCGGAAAGGCAGATAGCAGAAAGAGAGAAACAGAGAGAAAAACAAAGCCAAAAAACCCGAACGGAGCAAAAATTAAGGGGTCCCCATTCAAATGGGGTGATGTGTGAAAAGGTTACAACAAGTTGTATTCCTTGACAACATACAGATGCGACTGCAAGATAGTAAAGGAGAGAATTTGTTAGAAGTTTTATAATCTGAAAACATTAAATTAAAACTAATACACACACAAATGAAGAGGTGCGATTAGTCAAGAGTTGTGTTCTCTCACTACAAGGGATGCAAGCTTTGATCAAAATATATATTTGACATTCATTTCAAGTTTGAGGGTGTTGTTGTGAAGTCTGAAGTGATTCAAGTCAGAAACCCATCTTCTTGTGTGGGCTAAGTGTGAGATTTTTCATCACAAAGGCAGATTGGAGGATTGGGAGAGTGCAGATCTGATTGAAGTCATTTTCCTTCATCCATCAAGTCAAGGTTTGGTGCCTTGCATTATGGGTCAATTCTCCTTGTAGGTTGGTGCCTACTAAAATTGTTAAGGGGTTGGTGCTCCTTGTAGGTTGTAGCCTACAAAATCATCTCATTTATAAATCAAGTAGGTTGGTGCCTATTTCCATTTGTAAAAAGTCATTTAATCATTTTCAATAAAGTGGTGTCAACTTGTTTTCATTGAGTCATATCAAAAGTTGATTGTAATAAGAGTTTAAAGATTGTTTGAAAAGATTGAAGAATAGAAAGTTTGGTTTGATTTACTGATTCACCCCCTCCTCTCAGTAAATCTTTTGTGCTCTTCAGACTTTGCCTCCCAACTTCCCTCATCTAGACAATGTTGTCCTACTCCTGACTTTTCAACTTGAGTATTCTCGGAAAGGGCTTCGACTTGGGGATTGTATGGTTCTATTTTTCTGAATTGCTTCTTGTAATCTTCTGCTTCGTTCCCTTTGCTCGATGATCCTTAAAGATCGCTTGATCTCTTGCTCTTGACCATGTTGTGTTCTCTTTCCTTTATTGAGGTCTAAGGGAATGAATCTGTCAAATCTGACCCAATTTATTTAAGGCAATGAAACCAAACGTATATTGCTCTATCTAATAAAATAAATACAATGCAAAAGCTATGAATGCTATCTTGTGTGGTCTATCAGAATCAAAATTTTTCAAGTGATGCATTGTGTATCGGTGAAAGAAATGTGGGACAAACTTCAAAAACAAATGAAGGTGATGACAAAGTGAAGAAAGCTAAGCTCCAAACCCATAGTGGACAATTTGAGAGTTTGAAAATTGAAGACGAAGAAAATATTGCAGCCTATCTCCTTCGTGTGGATGAAATCATCAACACCATTAGAGGGCTTGGTGAAAAGGTTGAAGATTCAATGATCGTGCAAAATGTGCTAAGTTCTCCCCTTGAGTTTTGATGCCAAAGTTTCTGCCATTGAAGAAATGAAGGATCTAGATACATTGAAAATGGATGAGTTGTGTGGGATCCTCATGTCATATGAAATGAGAACAGAAAAAGAGAAGCCATCAAAGCGAGAAGAAACTTTCAAAGCTTCAAAGAAGATGAAGAATAGAGAACCTAAATCAAGCGATAGCTCCAGTGATGAACTTGATGCAAAGGAAGCCCACTTTGTGAGAAAGCTCAAGAAAGGATCTAACAATTACAAAGGTAAGTTATCCTTCAAATGTTTTAATTGCAGTAAAATAGGTCATTTTGCTGCTAAGTGTCCACAGGTAGAAGATGACAATAGCAATGATGAAGATGACCATTACATAAAGAAGGAAAGAAAACATCATCAATACAAAAAGAGCTATAAACAAGGAAAACATGATAGGAAGAAGAACTTCTGTAACCACAAGAAGAGCCTCTACTCCAAAGAAGATAGTAGCTCATCTGAGGAGAGTGATGAAAGTGACTCCATTAGTGATAGAGAAGAAACTCTCTTCATGGAAATAGAAGCAAAGAGTAGCACCTTGGAAGATGAAGACAAAGGAAAAGAGAAGATGGATTTGAAAGAAGAAGGAACCGTCGAAATAGATGGGGAAGTGGATCTTGAAGAAGAACTCATTTGTGCCTTAAGTGAGATCAAGAAACCTAAGAAAAGGAATTTGAAGCAAAAGTTGCAGCTGCAGAAGTATGAAGAAGAGGATCATGTTTCAAGAGCAAAAGTTTCACAAAACCTTGAAGTAGCAGAAAAGACTATCATTAGCCTAAAGGTTCAACTTGAAGAGGCAAAAAGGATAGTGGAGGAAGTAAGATCTCAGCTTAAGACAAAGGGAGAAGACTGCGAAAGGCTAGAATTTGAAATTGTCTCCTTGAAAAAGGAACTAGACAAAGCAACTACCCAGTTGAACCGAAGCATAAATTTTGAGAAGAGCTGGAATTCTGGACGATATCATCAACTCTCAAAGATCACCATTCGTTAAGATTGGTCTTGGCTTTGAAGAGAAAAAGAAGACTACAAAAGAAGATTGAAATTCTAAAGCTACAAAGTTACCAAAGAAGATAAATGAAGAAAAGCTGAAAGGCTATGCTGATGCACTTAAGAGCTCCATCAATAGTGACATGAATGAAAAGAAAGAAAGTGATATTCCATAGAAAACTAGCATCCCTCACAAGGACAAGGACAAATTCAGAAGATCATTCCCTCCAAGTCAGTCTCACATGACTAGGTTTCAAAACTCCTTTGATTATTGCTTTTTCTGCAATCAGTTTGGTCATAAAGCAATGGATTGTAGGGTTTGTGCATGAAATGATTTTGGGTTCTTAAAGAGAAACTACACTTCTTTTGCTTCCTTAATGAATTTCAACATTATGTGCTCAAGTGCAACAACTATGGTCATACAACACATTTTTGTTGAAGTAGTTTTGTGGAACCTTCTAGAAAAAACAAGGAGGATACCCATAACATGCAAAAAGAGAAATATACAAAAGTTTGGAAAAAGAAGCAAGAGAAACAAAAGAAAGAAAAATCCATGCTTGTACGAACATCCTTTCCTGCCCAAAATGAAGGAAATGAATGGTATATTGATAGTGGACACTCAAGCCATATGACAAGGGGCAAGAGAAAGTTTCTCTTTAAAGGAAGTGAATGGAGGTATGGTAAAATTTGGAGACAATGCTACAACAAGGATAACAGGAAAAGGTACTCTTAGTCCTAACAATGGAAAGACAAAGACAAAGGAAAATGTGTGATCAAGGACACACTCTTATTTTTCATGCTCAAGGTTGTGAGATAAGGAAGGCAAGTACAGGAAAATTAGTTGCTGATGCAAATAGAACAACAACCTATATATCCTCAATGAGATCAAGGGAGAAAAATGCTATGTGGGACAAACAATTGAAAGTTGGTTATGGCACAAAAGAATGGGCCATATAAAATTTGATAATCTTGTGAAAATCAGCATCAAACAAGCCATAAGAGATATCCCGAAGATTGCTAAACCCTCAAACACTCTTTGCAAGCAATGTTAGCATGGGAAATAGACACGAGCAAGCTTCAAATCAAAGGAGTACTCAACAACAAAGCCCTTGGAATTTATTCATACAAACCTCTGCGGGCTAACAAGGACACAAAGTTTACAAGGTGAGAGTTATTTTATGTTTCTTATCGATGATTACTCAAGGATGACATGGGTTACCTTCCTAAGAGAAAAAGTTGAAGCATTTGAGAAGTTCAAATCTTTTAAAGCTTTGGATGAAAATGAAACTGGTTTGAAAATTAAGTGTTTGAGATCATATTGAGGAGGTGAGTTTAGCTCAAATGAATCTGAAGACTTTTGTGAGCATCATGGAATAAAAATACATTTTTCAGCTGCAAGGACTCCACAACGAAATGGAGTGGTAGAAAGAAAGAACCGAACTGTGCAAGAGATGGCTATAACAATGTTGAATGAATCTTTGTTACTAGACAATTTTTGGAGAGGAGCAGTTAATACGATAGTTTACATTCTAAATGGAGGGAAAATCAGAGTCAACAATAGCAAGACACCTTATGAACTATGGAAAGGAAGACCAATGATAGTGAAATACTTCAAAGGTTTTGGAAGTAAGTGTTACATAAGAAGAGATGATGAGGATTTGGGAAAATTTGACTCCAAATGTGGCAAAGGCATCTTCCTTGGTGACTCTTCAAGAAGCAAGGCTTATAGATGTTATAATAAAAGGTTGCAAAAGATTGTAGAAAGTACCAATGTAAGAGTGGATGAAGAAATATATCAAAAAAACACAAAAACAAGGAAATGGCCATTTAGAAGACTCAAGTTGCAAGGAATAAGAAGAAGAAGACTCAAGTAGCAAAGAAGAAGAAGAAGAAGAAAATGAAAAAGAGATAGGATGAAGAGATACAAAGGCACCATCTAGATTTTTTCAGAAGCATTATTCAAAAAATCTAATTCTTGCCGATAAAGATATTGGGATACAAACTAGAAGAAGATTAGCAAGTGCATCAAAACATGCAAATTTCTCCTTGCTATCTAAGATAGAGCCTAAGGAATTTGCAAAAGCTAGAGAAGATAAGAATTAGAGAAGATAAGCATTGGATTGATGCCATGGAAGAAGAGCTGAATCAAATAGAAAAGAATGAAACATGCGAACTTGTTCCAAGACCAAAAGATAAGAACGTTATTGGTACCAAAGGGTTTTAGGAATAAGCTGAATGAAGATGGTCAAATGGTAAGGAACAAAGCAAGGTTAGTTTGCAAAGGTTATGCCCAAGTTGAAGGTAATTATTTTGAAGAAACCTTTGCTCTTGTTGCAAGATTAGAAGCTATCAAAATGTTTTTGGCATTTGCTTGTTTCAAGGACTTTAAAGTCTATCAAATGGATGTCAAGTCAACCTTTCTCATGGAAATTTAGAGGAAGAAGTATACAATGAGCACCCATAAGGATTTATGTTATTGGAAAATAAGGATTATGTGTGCAAGTTGAAGAAAATGCTTTATGGGCTAAAGCAAGCCCCTAGAGCCTAGTATTTGGGACTTGAAAAATATCTACAACAAGGCTTCAAGAGAGGAATTGTTGATAGTAATTTGTACATCAAAACTGAAGGTGAAAATCAATTGATTGTTATGGTTATGTCGATGACATCATTTTTGGAGGCAACAATGACAAAATCTGCCAAGAGTTTGTTGAGGATATGCAGGAGTTTGAGATGTCCATGATTGGTGAGCTGTCATTCTTTCGTGGTTTACAAGTTTCTCAATCTGAGAAGGTATATTTATTTCTCAAACCAAGAACATCAAGGAGATGTTGAAGAAATTTAGGATGGAATATTGCAAACCAATTAGCACACCCATGGTCCCAAGTTGCAAACTAAACAAGGATGATGAATCCCCTGAGCAAATCAGGTATTGTATAGGTCAATGATTGGAAGCCTACTATATTTGGTAACATCAAAACCAAACATTATGCAAGTAGTAGGCATGGTAGCATGATTTCAAGTAGCACCAAAGGAAACTCATGCAAATGGTCAAAAGAATATTCAAATATCTAAAGAGCACTTTGGACTTTGGCTTGTGGTATCCGAGAGGTAAATATTTCAAAATAACAACATATATGAATGCGGATTGGGTAGGCAACATTGGTGATAGGAAAAGTACATGGAGGAGCATTTTTTTTGGTAACAGTCTTAAGTCATGGTTAAGCAAGAAATAGTCTTTCGTCTCGCTATCCACAATAGAGGTCGAATACATAGCAGTAGCATCTTGTTGTACACAAGTTATTTGGATGAAGCAGACATTCAGGGACATTAAGGTTTGAATATGATCTTCCCATGTCTATACTTTGTGACAACACAAGTGCAGTTAATATTTCAAAGAATCCGATTATGCACTCTAGGAAAAAACTCATTCTTATTAAGTATCACCGCTTAAGATAACAGGTAGCAGAAGAGAATGTCAAGTTGGAGTACATTGCCACAAAGGAACATATTGCAGACGTTTTCACAAAGCCTCTTTCAAAAGAGACTTTTGAGTATCTCGGGAAAAAGTTGGGAGTGATCACTCTCATCTAGTAACTAATTTCTAAGGAGAAGCACAAATTCAGGGGAAGCTATTCATTGCTCTATCTTTCAACATTTGAAGACTTTTCCATTGATGTCAATGAGAGAGAGTTGCAGTAAGGGGGAGATATATAGACATGGGGAGAATCATGTTCATGTTGCCATCACAAATTATTTCTGCAGGGTTGCCATCAATAACAAATGGGGAGATTGTTGGAAATATTGGTGTCATTGATGTCAAGGGAGAGATGAACATGATCGCTGCCATCATATTGCCACTATCAAAGGAGGATCATTGCTGAAAACATATGCTAAGGAGAATACAAATAAAAGGAAAATATTTATTAAATCTTAAATCTAAAATCTTGAGTTTGATGGGCTGGCTGACCTATGCACATTTGGTGCTCACATTTTCTTGTAAAATAAAAAATTGTAACGACCTCCAAATAATTAACACAATTAAATTCACAAAATTACACATCATCACACGCATAGAAAGGCATGTGTCCAATGCACAAGGAAAAGATAAAGAATTATATTAAATTATTAATATGGAGTACATGTGTCGTTTACAAGACAATTCATACGGGAACATTTCCCTTACAATAGACCTCTTGGTTGTTAGCAAGACTATACATCGAATTGAGACTTGAGCCTTCCTGATAGGATCCTTTCAACTTTGAAACTCCTTAGAACACTTCGAGGGCGAGAACATTGGTGGAGCGCGTTTCCACCCTACCATGAAGTGAATCACTTCCCCAAAATTCTTCTGTCCATCGAAGAATACCCGACCCAACATGAGGAAAACTAACAATGCAATACTGAGTAGGAGTAATGGAATATGTGTAGTAAGTCATATCAGCATCTAATCATATCATGATCATCACATAAATTACACCAAAAACGTCATCATACTTGACGCTTGTGCACATACATAGCCAGTCATGAAAACTACATACCATTTCATGCTTGGTCCACCTTTTCAACGAAAGCAACAAGATAAATCTTAGCAAGTACATGTATGCTAGTAGGATATCATGTCTATATGCATGCAAACCTTTCATTTATCTTTTCATAAGTGCAACTCAAATAATGAAGTGGATTCAATATAAGAACATGCAATTTTAAGCATGGAAGCAAATAAAATGCAATATAAAATAAAGGTGTATCACATGTATGCAATTAAGGTACATATATTTATAGGTAATTATGCGTACACATTCTTATAAAATCCAACACAACATAATTCATTATGGTATTGTAGATTCAAGAATGCTACCATGTATACATACCCACTTCAAATATTAAGAGAAGTTTGCACCTGACTTTCAAACACGTCTTTTAAGTCTAGCTATTTAGATCTCCTCGATTATGCTAACTTTTTGACCGTGCTTTAAAAATGTAATTAATATATAAACTTACCCATATCCATTCTATAATATCTAGGTTATGCCACCTAACAATCAGGACTTTGGCCTATTTCTCTAAGGTGATGACATTCACCGGTTTTCTATTAAGTCTTTATCTTCTCAATTCGACTTTTATCCATGCTTAGAGTAAAGAAAGAGATTATCTATGGTATTACTTGCAACTCAAGAAATAGTTTTCTTTGCATAATTGGAACACCATTCAATGATTTCCATTCAAATAGAACTAATAATCTTAGTGTACAGATTGTACGTCTTCAAAACATAGTAAGGAAATTAGTTGGACATCCTCCATCAATTGAGGAATCATCCCCTTCAATTATTTATGTTCAATTCAAAAACCATGTTTGTATCCTTATTCTTAAAACTGAAAGTCTTGTAACATTGATGATTTCACCTTGTATGGTGAGTTCAACTAGAAAAGAAAAACAATATAGGAAAAAGGGTATAATAAGATTTCCTTAGGAGATTCTTTACAAGAATCTAAGATTGCTCTGTCCTACCCTATCCTCATATGCTTTCTCCCTTCCCTCATATTGATCATGACTTTTACGGTATTAAAACTAACATTCTAAGGATGCTCCCAGGTTTTGGAACACTAGCCTAATACATTTATGATTTTTGTATATAGGAAATAAGGAAAGGACATTGTGGATTTAATGAGTAATTAGGCTTCTAGATGCAGATTAATCCCATACCTCAAAGGTATAAGGTCGAAGGGAGGCGTTAGTAGTGCCTATTGACAATTGTCAGAGGTTTAACAACTTTCTTAGAGGAGGAGCGACTGGTTCTCAAATTCTAAAGGTACTATTAAGCAAGTGTAACGTTTCTTTTATAATGAAAACAATATTGAAACACAATGCCTGAAATAGATCATTAATGGAAGATTAAATTTTCCACAATCTCGTTGCTAGCAGGCATGCCCGAGTCAAGGGCCATGAAGAAAAGGGATTGAGGTTCATATTGTGAAAGATGGCACCCGATCAAGTGAATATGACACATCAATGGGGAAAAAATAACATCATCCTACAGGTAGCCATAAACACAAGCAGCCGCATGAAGATAGAAAACAAGAACAACCTCATAAGACTAAGAACACATATCAAAGACTAAATAACTTGGAGGATCAAACAATCGAAACACAAGCACATTTAGCTATGAGTTCACACGAAAAGCCAACATTGCATGATTTACACAAAATGGATTTAATGATAGAAATTTACAAACTTTAGGCGGATGCTAAATCCGAACTCGACCACTCCTAAGAGTTTCCTTACAACCTCTATGTTGAATGGGCCGTAGAATAACCATGCAAATTGTGGAAGCTTAATCAAACGTACGCCGTAGGAGATTATTTGACGTTACCTCGAGCCTTTACGATTGACAAATCTAAGCTTCATACATCTTATCATATTTCAGACATCTTATATGTAATGGTCTTCTGGGGAGTATTCTCATAACGAGTAGATGCTTGTTCAAAACTTATCGATTTCTAGGCAAGAATAAGTTGATGGCATCGGTTGGTTGAGGTGCACGAATATTGCCCCTTCATTTGAATCTATAGTCTCTATCAAGCTTGCGACTGCCCCGAGCTTATGAGGAATTCTTGGAGAAGCTACAAGGTTTGCAGTTACATGGCGACTGAAATAATTTCGAACATGCAAAAGGAAATATTCATCAGAGTAACGGTTCTGAATCCCATTGCCCATAGTAAATGATCAGGTAAGTGGCTTGAATAGCAAGATTAAGTCAAGAAAAGAAATCCCATCTAATATACAGATCCGAGGTGGAACGCTCGAGGTGATTTGTGAGTAATGTCAAGGATTCTTTATGAATGAGATATGAGCATTGTGGGTTCGAACAAAACAGTATGAATAGCATAGGCAGTTGGAGAGGAGTGATTTTGCTCAAGGCATAAAAGTAAGGAGCCATGATGAAACAAGGACTCAAAGCTATAAACATTGAATAGAATACCCAAATCATGGCGCTAATAAGTAATGACATTGGCAGAATTCTAGCAAGACATCCAACCACTTACAAGGAATTACGATTAACAATATTATCTTATTAAGTGATTACCTAGTTGCTTGCGCAGGATCACTACCATCGATTGTCCTATCGTTGTAGCTGGTATTTTATGCCTTGCTCCCTGCCATGACCGCATGTGTTCTTCAACATTCAACGGCTTGGGCCTTCTCTTGGGTGTCGATTGGTAGCAGATCCTCTCCTTTCCATTTTCTCATCCATTGGGTTAATATCGCTCCTTACCCCTTGTAACAGAGAGCTCTTCATTTTTTGAATAAAATGTTATATAATTCTGTGTGGAGGTAATTGTGTCGGTCAAGTAGAAACGATGAGCAATTTTTAAAATGCTATTGTACCCAAACCAAATTTTTTGCTTCATTAAGGCATTTTGGTTAAAAGAGTCTAAACTTTGCTAAAATGATGTCAAAATACAATTTTTGGGCAAGTCAAGTGTGGACTTTGGTTAGTGTCATGCCAGTTGTTAGCAGCAATTGGTCAGTACTTGGAGGTTAGAACCTGAACCTGAGACTCAAAGCAGGACATATTACGATGGAGAAGTGCTTCATGACAAAATTATACTCCTACAAGGTCATTTCAATGGCCAGAATAGTGTTTACGGAGGTAGAAACAAATGAAGACATTTTGCAGAAAGCAGATCTGCGCCTCTGTAGCCCAGGGGCGCCCTTCTTTTTGAAGGCTCAGATTTAGTTGCATGTGCTTGCAAATATGCTCAATCTCTTCAGAATTAGTCCAGCTTTCCGGCGAGCTATCAAGCGAGGTCACCCAAAGTGCAGAACTCCGACAATTAAAGTCAGAAGCTGAAGGTATGAGGAGGTTGCATATCACAGAGGACTGTCAATTTGCAGTTTCTGCGCCCCTATAGCCTAGGGGTGCCCTTGAATTTGACCCCTCAAATGATTGAATCTACAATTTTTGTTTTCAGGAGATCTTTTCTAATCCAGTTTAGCTTCGCAACGCACTAGTTCACGAGATTATCTGACATACTGAGTGATTGTGACAGAGGTTATACTGAGCATGTAAAACAGAGGGTGGAAAAATGTAGAAATACACACCTGTACCTTTGTAGGCCAGGGGCGCCCAACCTTTAGGCTTGTCAGATGGGGTTTTTAGCAGTCATAGTCTTCACGAGACTTGTGCGAAATTACTCCAGCTATCCAACGAGTCTAGCCATCAGCCTTTCGGATTTGTCAAACACTCGTACGTGAGAGGTCAGTGTAGAGTGTTGAAGAAATTAGATAGCCAGAAAAATGACTATGGAAAATACACATCTCCTTGGAAAAGGCGCCCTTCTTTTTGAGGTCTTAGAAATAGTTTTCTTGCTTCATCACCTCCAGAGACATCTCTTGTAAGTTGTTCTAGCTACGCAGAGAGATTATTGGTGTGCGAATAGAAGCATTGCAGCTCCCGGTGTCAGGGGTCAAAGTATGGCATTAGGATGAAAGTTACACTTTTGTCGAATTAATGATTGCATCTTCACAAGCTAGGGGCGCCCTTGCTTTTGGGGTTCCTAATGCAGCTTTTAGGTGCCTTATGTATAGTCGTTGGTTGCGGAATTCTTCCAGTCACGCAATGAACCTATCATCCAATCAGTAGGGTTCATCGTTCACTAGTGGTGGCAGTTTGAAGTGTCAAATGGCAGATTGGAGAAATGACTTAAGTCTAGAGACCTTGCATCAATTTAATCAAAGGAGCCTAATTTTTTGAGGTGTCAAACGTTGATTTTAATAGTTGCAGCTCCCAGCAGACATTTCATCCTTGCTCTGATGGCTTCGCGATGGATATCTTAGTTCAGTCATAGCATCACTCAGGTTCTCAGAAATCAGAGCTGAACAGGGGCAACTGTAACTTTCAGTGAGCTATAAAGTAGGAAGTTAGTAAAAAATCTCATAACTCTTGTAAGTGTACACCTGAAGGGTCAAATGAGGACTTTTCACAATTAGTGAATTTTGCTTAGTGCATCCAGATGTTGAGATTTTTGTTAACTTATTAAAATAATATTTAATTCAGTTTTTGCATGCAAAGCGTTAAAATGGCGATTTTCTTCAATAATTAAATATTGGCGCCTATTTAATGTTAAATTACAAATTTGCATGTAATGGTAACTAAATATTTTAATATTATTTTATCTTCGGGACTCCAAGTCAGTGTTAGTTGAACTGGAGGGGGTCCAATCAGAAGATTTCTTTTGTTAGTCAAGGTTTAAAGCTTGCAGTGGCGCCATAATGCTACGATTTTCTCTTTATTCAACATGGCATCCATTATTTCTCTCATACAGCTTGAGTAGAAGGTGAATTTCTTCTTGAGATTGGCGAATTTCATCAACAGTCAATTTTTGAAGGCATCAAAAATATTCTTTTGTAGGTACAAGTCCAAATTCATCAGCAAACATCATGACAAGATGGCAATTTTAGCAGAAGAAAAGCATTAAAAACTTCTATCTTCTGTCTTAAATTCTTCAATTTCTCGTCTTAATTTCTTTCACATGTTCGAGAATTCGGCGACTTTTGACAAAACAAATCATCTGTGTTGGTTTAGCACGACTTCCTCTACAAAACCCATGTGTTAAAATTCTTCAAGAAAATTTACTCCAGAGCATCGATTCTCGAAGGTTTGATTTTCTCAATTGAAATTCCTTTGCATGGTGGAGTAGAAGTCGATATTTTTCAAATCTGATGTCGTGGGTTGTCTTAGAATTTTCTTCTGGAGAAAACCCATATTTCAGATTTTCTCGGAAAAATTGCCCCCCGCAGCCCTTGTTGCCCCCCAGTTGCCTTTTTTGGAAAAGCTCTTGCATGTCAAGCTAAATGGCATTTTTTCGCAATACTGACGTTTTGGGTTGCCCTAGAATTATTTTTCGGACAAAACCCATGTTTCAGAATTTTTCGTGAAAATTGCCCTCTGACAGGGTATTTTTAGCCTCAACAGGTGACTTTTTGCTTTCCGGAGAAAGTTGTCAGAACATAGTCGTGTTTATAGTCAACAGGCGAGTTTTTCAGAGTGTAGTTCACGCAGACTGAATTCAAGACCAAATCGATCTTAATTCATGATTTCATCAGAAAAGCTGACACCGATTTGTATCAAGTGCATTCGGAGGGTTGACAGGCCTAGTCACTCAAGTCCATATGGTTTCATGCCTCGTATAGCTGATTATCTTTCAAGGCCGGTTTAGAGGGTTGATACCATTGGAATTTTGCATGTGCAGCAAGTTCATTTGCATTTCTCACAACCAGAGTGTTCACGGGCAAACTTTGAAGTTTCGTCATGCAACACTCTTCCATAGAGAAAAATGTGAGAAGCGTTAGAAGCATAAAGCTGTAGAAGAAACAATGGCCATCACTTCAGTTACGGAGCCGCTAGAGTTACCAGTCAGTGAAATGCTAGTTTAAGTGTGTGGAGATTTCCAGGATTGCTTGAGTTGCTGACAAGCAGTGAATTGGCAGTTAGAATATGTGATGCTCCTGATAATGATGTAGTCAACAACCTCGTGGAGGGGTTGGTTGCTCGAGATCACGGCCAATAGACTTCAGTTCCCAACTTTTAGGATAGATATCAGACACATCAGTTAACTCAACGCTTCTTTCCGAGTTAACTCATTCCACATCTCATTGCATGTTTATCTTGGAATTATCTATGTACAGTTGGAGTTTCATTTAGGGTTTTCATTAACTGATGGTAGCATTCCAATTAACTTTGCTTTCAATAAGGACGTGCATGCTTGCACATTGTCCATTTAGATTAGATGTATCGGTTAATTGATGGTAGCTTTCCAGTTAACTGTATAGTTTCCTTTATTAGGGTTTAGCAATAAAATCTTGCATGCATTGCAAGACTGTAGTTGACTCAAGGTGATTTTAGGGTTCCCTACACCTTTGATGTCTATAAATAAGAGCTTCAACTCATTTGTAATTAACTTTTGCACGCGATAGTAATATATGCTGAGCCAGATTTGCCTGTAATATTGCTATTCTGTATCTGTTCACTTTGGTTGGATGATCATTGTTTTGTGTTCTTGTGGTTTTAAGCTTATTTCATATCTACACCTCGGATGGGTGTCGTCACCTCCTTGGGAATTTAGAATTAAGGCTTATCGATTGTTGTTATTGTGTTTATGAGCTTTGTTTCATGTCTACACCTCGGATAGGTGCCGTCACCTCCTTGGGAATTCAGAAGTAGAGTTCATCGTTTGATGTCGTTGCCAATAACCTTTCTTTCAGCCTACGCCTCAGATAGGTGTCATTACCTCCTTGGAAACCTTGTCTTAGAGGTTATCGTATAAATCATTCCCGCTCCGTTTCCTCATGCTCTGATTTCTTGAGGGGATTGGATAGTATAAGCTAGTTAGTTTTGAGTTGTAGTTAAGACCTGTGAAACCAAAAAATCCTTGGCTGCAACGTTCAAAGTTTCTCTCAAACCTTGTGCCTCTTTCAGCTAAGACAAAAAGATAGGAATTAGTTTATTTTACTTTTTCAAGCATTTGTCTGCACAACGAGAGAGCTTCCCCTCCTAATTTGAGGAGCACTCATCACGTAGTGTGCATAGCTGTCCATACCAACTTGCGCTCCAGAGGTGTTAGTTGTTACGCGAACAAATGCTTATTTCTCTTCCATCATTGACTATCTTTAGTCTCCATTACCTTTGCATGCATAGCTCTGAATCCACCGTCGACATGCAATAACTCCTCCACCTCCTTCGTTTCTTCATTAATTAAAGGGTTTTCATGCAAAATCGGTTACACCGATGCCATGCACCTTTCGAGATTTACATGTCATTATAAGGATTTTCTTCCTTTTATTTTATTTAATTACAGTTAAAGCTAAAATACCATTCATTTATTTTAATGTCTTTTAGTTGATGATTGCATTTATGCATAATTTTAATTCTCTAATTACATTTAAATTCACAACTTAAATTTAGTCTTTGTTTTAAAATAATAATATTTTTAAGTAGATAATAATAGGCATAGAAATGAGACGTGACAAAAATTAAATTCAATTTTGGGCGCTCACATTGGGTGAATTTACCCACCTTTGTTTTGGGTCGACCATGCATAGTAGATCGCCCCTTGGGTGAAATAAAAAATTAAAATTATTGCTTTTGTTTGGGTCGACCCCTCTTGGAAGGATCACCCACTTTGGAGGAGTCACCTCCTTTGGGTGAAGGGGTATTTTGGTGAGGTATAAAACAAGATAAGAGGGAGATGTGAAAGGTAAGAAATTAATATAGTATCCTTCCATATGGAGCAGGTTTATAGCAACAGATTTATGGCAGATTTTCAAAAGGATTTATAGCAGATTTGTGAAGGTGAGTTGAGCAGATTTATAAAGAATTTTCAAATGGTTTTCATTCATTGAAGAAGCAATACTCAAAAAGGCTAACATATTGTTTATTCGGAGGTTGATGCTTCCTAACAGAAGAGTTTTGGAGGTTGGTGACACTCAATGGTAGTGATTGGTTTCTCTTGCTAAGTTGGTTCTTAGTGGCGGGGATTGGTTTCTCCAGTGGGTTGGTGCCTAAAAAGATTTCTGAAAGAGAATTTTTATTTTTGGCTGGATTTGGATCGTAGATCCAAGTAGTTTTTCTCTGTGGTTTTCTCCCGAAAAGGTTTCCATGTAAATCTTGTGTCTCTTAGTTGGTAGATGTTGTGTGATTGCTGTTTCTGTGGTTGTTAACTTGTTGGTTTTTAAATAAGTAAAAGTTGTTGGAAATATGTTGGTTTTGGTGCTTCTGAGGCTAGGTTATCTTAAGGTATATTGGTTTTTCTCTTTCTGGTATGGTTTGTCTTTCTTTCATTCTTGTTATATGTGGTTTATGCCAGAATGTTGCCGCAATTTGTATAGATCAGATAACTTGTATAGATATACATCCAGCAACATCAAATTAAGCATACAGTTGTTACAAATAATTGGATAGTGGTTCTACAAAACCATTGTTGTACAACAATCCTAAAGTCTATAAAGGGTCTTTGTTTGAAATTGGGATGACCATCATAATATGGATAGCACACCCATTACATCAAGACTTAGAATCAGACAATCTCTTTTGGATTTGTTCTCAAACTCAGCATAAGTTTTGGCAAATAAAAAAAACATAAAGATATAACAAATTTTCCATTTTTTTTTCATGCAACAAAAAATAGAAAAAAGTATGGGGATTCACGGAAGGACTTCTCTAGAATTACGAGTCAAGCATCTGGCACTTGTTTTCACAGGATTGCCAAGTCCTAACACTTGCACCTCACATTTCAGTGATCATTCTGGACTTCATATAATGATATAACTAATAACAATGCTTTTACTGTGATTGTTTACATTCTCTGTGCTTAAATGTTACAATGCTCTGTTGTGACCTTTTCACACATCGCCCCATTCAGATGGGGACCCCCTAATTTTTGCTCCGTTCCGGTCTTTTGGCTTGGGTTTCTCTCTCTCTCTCTCTCTGTCTCTTTTCTGGTGTCCGTCTTTCGGGGGGGGGGTTGTGTCCGTCATTGGGCTTAAACATGAAATTTGGCCAGGTCTGGAATTAGGGTTTTGTGTCTTTTGGTCAGTTCAGGGTTGAGTAAATTGAATAAATTGAAAACCAAGCTTAACATTGTTGTCAGTGTGCTTCCAGCAGCTCTCAGCCAAGTTTCATCAAATTCCAAGGTACTTACTATTTTTAGTAAGTCTGCAATTCAGAGCAATTTGTCAGCTATTTTGAGATTCCGATCATCACACGGCATTCAGGGTATATCAGACTGCTTGCATGCCAAATTTGAGCGAAAACAGACAACTTACTATTTTTAGCCGCTTCCAGGGATTTCGGGTCCGATGCAGAAGTTTTTCTTTGCATGTCGGATATTCCTTCCGGTTTTTCGAGACCTTCACGATGACGAAATGCAAGTCGAGGCACCACTTTCAGGATTCCCTTCCGAGGCTATTTTTAGGGTTTGCATGTCGAGCTCTTCTTTGCATGTCAGGTGATTCCTGATGGGTTTTTCGAGAGCTTCGCGATGGTGTGACATGCAAACGAGGATTCTCACTCAATAAGGAACTTGCTATTTTTAAGGTATGTCCCGCAGCCACCCATATTCGGATTCACGAGCTGATCACAGTCGCAGAAACGGAAGGCAAGAGATCTTTTGATACGCATGCAATGCAAATTGGGGTTTCCAGCTTCGGAGCCTAAAAATAGGCATCAAAAGTCAAAATCTTCGAAATCCGGTGTAAACCACCTCGATCAGCGTTCTTCAAGCTATCTGCTGGTGAAATTTCGGGTCAAACAGAGCACTTACTATTTATAGTAAGTCAATTTGGAAACATGCTAAAAATAGTAAATCAGCTGCATGCGTCAGTGTCAACCAGCAGGTCACGTGGTGAGGATCGCCTCATTCAAATTTCATTCAAATCGGAGCTGTGGAGGTACCAGAAGCGAGAGGTTACTATAAATAGCAAAACACTTCCCAAAATGTGCTATTTTTAGTAAGTCAGCTAAAGTGGCAGTGTAGACAGGACAACGAAGCTATGAGGATGCTACGTTCAAAATTTCAAGTCATTCTGAGCTTCAGAAGTGCAAAATTGAGAGGACTTACTATAAATAGCATGCACGTAAGCTGGCGAAAGATGATGAAAATTTGTCTAAGTCTGGAACTCTGTCCTGCAGCCATGGCAAAATGCGCCCAGTTGATGAGGAGGCATAAAAAAATTTCTAAGTATAAAAAATTCACCTCCTAGGCCAAAATGCGCCCAAGGGAAAGAAAGTCAAATTAAAGTCAAATGTTTCCATCCTCCACTATAGGCAAAATGCGCCCTCAAAGAAAAGCTGGTGAGAGTTCAAAAAATTTTCTAAGTTTGGAATGTTTTCATCCGCCTTACCCCTCTAAATGCGCCTGACTTGCAAGTTTATCCTGCTCAAGGGGTGAAATGCGCCCAAAAGCAATTTGGTCAAAGCAGTCAACAAGTTATATCCTCCACCCCTTGTGAAATGCACCCACCCCTCAAGCAAGAAGCATAAAAAAAAATCTAAGGCAAACTCGTCCTCCTCCTAGGTGGAAATGCGCCAAGTCTTGAGAAAGTCAAACAGGTCAAAGATTTACATCCTCTTGCATGGGTAAAATGTGCCCAAAATGAGCCATGTAGAGACGAAAACTGAGAAGGTGAAGAGCCACTTGTTGGGTGGCGGTTGAAAGTTCATCCACCTCCATAGGAAGAATGCGCCAAGTTTTATCCTTCACAAGGCATCAAATGCGCCCAAAAGAGGGCATGTGAAGACAAACGTGGAGAAGCTCAAGAGTCACAAGGTCAAGGCGTTGAAGAGATTCCTTCTACACAAGCAAAATGCGCCCATCCTTTGCCTACATGGAAATGCGCCTAGTTTGAGGTGTAATAAGTGAATAGGGTGAAATGTGATTAAAGCGTAGTAAAAGGATAGTAAATACTCCAAAGGCGTGGTGAGAGCTTGGTAGATACTAGGCGTTATGCCTTTTCAAGTGTTAGATGCGCCAAAAGTGTGAATGCTAAAAGGTGTTGAGGATATTTTCTAAGGTGTGATTTTCCTCTTCAAGTCTAGAGTGTGTGGTGGCGAAGATAAATGATAAGGCGTGATTTTCTTCAAAAGTGCTAAGCAAAATGGATCGAGCTGGATACAAAATTTTTATGGCAAAATTTTCCAAAGAGATGATTTCAAAAATTTCTAAGGCACAAAATATTTTCTCCCTTAGAAAAATGCCTAAGTCTGGAGAAGTGGTAGAATTTTCCTGAAGCATGAGCAGAGTTGCCGGAGGTGAAGTCAGTGATTGCCAGCTACACAGAATTGATACAAATTTTCCAAGTCAGAGCAAAATTCTCAGAGGGGATCGAAGAACGAGAATAAATTTGATGAAAGAATATTTTCTAAGGTTCAAAATTCAAGAAAATTAAATGAACCCGTTCGTTGGGACCCATGGGTTCGATGCGTTCTGGAGAAAATTTTCTTCTGGGTATCGAAGATTATCGATGAGGAATGAATTTTAAGGTCTTCCACGGCTTGTCGAGGATTCTGGGATGAGGATTTTCGGATGGGCACCAGGTTGATGAATTTTCCTAAGGGAAAATTTGAAAATTTTCTAAGGCAAAAATGAAGAAAATGTGTTTTCAAGGTGAAATTCTCCGGACGATGAATTTGAAAGGAACTGCCTAGGTGATTTTGCTCGAATTCTTCGCGAGGATAGTTTTCTGGAGTCGGAGATGAATAAAATCAAAGTTGTCTGAGCTCCAGCAGGTGAAATGAGTTTCTCAAAGATGATACGCCCTTGAAGAAGATGGATTGAAAATTTGGCTAAGGCATGAAGAATCATGAAGAAGGCATGAACTTGAACATAAAGTTGGCGATGAACGCTCGGAGATCAAAGCATGAAAATCAGGTAAGTGAGTTAAGTTTATATCATGAAGTACTCTAATACTCTTCTCCTTGCTTGTTTTGCAGGAGGAACGTCGAGATCAAGCGATGGTGACTTGAAGTGGAAGCACGATGAAGATGAGTTTCAATCTCGAAGGAGGAAAATTTGCAAGAAAATGGCTAAGTGTTGAAGAAACATTTTCAAGGCTCAAGATGAAAAGAAGAATGAAGACCCTCAAGTGGAAGAAGCCAAAGGACAACGCCAAGAAAGAAGATCGAGAACAGTGTGAACGCGTCTACAAATGGAATCTTCTAGAAGGATGATGGTGGACATTATGGCGCATTTATTACCCCACTCTCCTCTGTGGCGGTTTTTAGGGCAATATTATTTAGGGCTGAGGTGGCACGATTTTAGCCACTCTATTGATTGTAACCCTAGCCGTCTTTTGGGACTTGGCTAGCTATATAAAGGGGGAGTCCCCCTCATTTGTAAATCATCAGATTAGAATTAGAAGATTAGAAAGTTAGAATCAGAGTAGACATTGAGAGAGCTTAGAGTAGAGCATTTTGCATAATTTGGAGAAGAGAGAAAGTTTTCCCTTTGAAAACTTTTGAAGAAATTGTTGTGTAACACATTTTATGATAATAGATCTTTTCATTGATGATGGAATTCGTCTTGTCATGAAATGCTAGCAAGGTTTCTTCTTCCTTTCGTATCCAAGTAGATTAAATTCATGCAAGTAGCTTACTTGGTGTGTGGTGTTTTATTGAGATAGCTTCGCTTTATTCCATACCACTAGCGGCTTGTTGATGATAAGTCTGCCTTGCGTGGTCAACTGGACATTACATTAAGTCTAACTTCGGTTATGGTTTATATGCTTATATGCGTCGTTGTGATGGTGTATGCATGTTAAACTATAACTTGAATATCTTTTGCTATCCCCTTTGAAGATTGCACCGATTTTACTGAGGCTGTCCGACGGAGGCTAGGTGAAATCCGGTTGAAGTCTATCGAAACGAAGCCCCACATATCCTGCATTTAGAGTAGCATATAAATTCCTTAGGCCTTATACCCCTTTACTTTCCGCACATTTCCGATTAGTTTTAGGAGAACAAGCTATATTGCCAAATCATACGCGTAAAATCATTCGAATCACACGAAAGCCCTTAATCTACCGTTTGTTGTTAGCCGCCGAACAATTGTGTAAGTCCCCTTGACATACCAGCAATATCACATCGAGCCAAACTGAGCCTATTCGCACTTAAGGAACCTTGGAGTTGAAAGCATGATCTTACTCGCAATCTTAGCATGCTGAATACTTTGTTCAAGAGAGGATAGAGCGTCCGTTGGGAGACTTTATTCTGTGTTGGTGCGGTCTCAAAAACCACGTCAACATGCTCCAATAAGCTTGTACTCAAGGAAAAATTACAACTATTTGGTTGGCAACGAAGGTAGTAAATTTAAATTTATTTAAATGAAAATGACAATTGTCACTGAGATGGTGAGAAACGAAGGTAGTGAAAACTGGAGATAATGTCTTGAGCCAAATACATGATAACTGTAACAGGACATTAAAATGATGATGCATGAAATAATTTTGTCATGTGTTATTTCCACTTAGATATTGTCCTGTTTTTTAGTTAAGTTTCAGATTTTTTTTGCTTAAGCAATGTTTCTTAATAATTTCTTTGTGTAAGTTTTTTAGCTAATATTTGTTTATTAAATGATTTACTGTACCCTATAGGCTGCTTCCTCAACGGAGAATCTATATGATTGACTGCTTACAACTACAATCTGTTTTAAATGTCAGAAAAAATTGCACAAGGTTTCTATTTATATTTAGATGCAGATGTGTAATCAGTTAATATATCTAAATTTTTTGGTTTATCTTGATGCTATCAAATGAGCTTCTAAAATGTACTGAAAATAATTGATCTTTTTTTGATGATTCGTGAAATCCTGTCTTGTGTAAATTTTTTCTTATGCAGAATGACAAGTTGGATTTTTTGAAGCCTGGTTCACTTCAGCATCTTGGAGACAATATGCTTGCTTTATTACGTGAAGTATTGACATCACCTCATTTGCAAAACATGAAATCACACAAAGATGGAGGACATTCTGATAAACAACAGATTGTCTATTTTGATGTGGTGGTAAGAGTCACGACGTTTTAAATTTGGTATAACTTCTTGTGTTTGTTATATCTGTATGTTCAAGTATTTAGAATGCATAGCCTCATGTGACTGGAAGCTGAAATTACATGGAATCTGTTTGATGTAAAATTTACTTTTAAATGCTGGAGTATGGGATTATTGTCAAGTCAGATTAGTCAAGTAGAAACTATTATCTTGTTGATGTCATGCTCACATCACAGTTTGTTCTTATATATAGAAATTGATGCAGTCCTCTCTCTGCCACAAATCTCCTTTGCTGCCTTCCAGTGTGATTTTTACAGGGTATAATGCCATAGTTTTTTTCATATTTATAAATATTTCATTGCGTTAATATGCTTGCCATTGCTGACAGGCTAGCTGAAATCAGCATGTTAATATTGTCAGCATTGTAAATTACAATTTCAATTTTTTTCTTTATTTTTGAGTTGAAACAACAATATTGTAAATGGTCAAAATAAATTCATAATTGGTATTTTAGTTATGTTCAAGATGATAATATAATGATTGTTGATGATATTATGGCGATGTAGTATAAATTCTCAGGGTTTCACCATTTGGTTTGTTTGCAACTTTCATTACACAAGTTGGAAACATAGTTAGTGAAGTATAGCCCTAGTCAAGGATTAATTGATATTGATTGCAGTGTGTATAGTGCCCAATACCACTTTATTACATAGGTAATTGGTAAAATATTCGATGTATTAACAATGAGCAATGTGCTCAATAAATAGTTTACAAGATTTACAAAAAATGGGAAGTTTCTAAAAAGAAACTCCAGATAAGATCAGAGACGATCTTATCACTAAATTACAATAATTTACAATATTGAGCATTAATAAATAAATAATGGACCTTGTTCCTCATCAAAGACAACATCTCAACTGAAGATAAGACGATCAGTGTCTATATCAATCAGCCTGTATGCCTTGTGGTTGTCACTGTACCCTGTGAACATTAGTTTCTGGCTCTTGGAATCCAGCTTAGAGCGCTTGGCCTCTGGAATCCAAAGATATGCCAGAGAGCTGAAAATCTTCAAATGACTGATCCTGGGTTTGCGACCAGTCCAAACTTCCTCAGGAGTCTTCCCCTTAACAGCATGAGTGGGTGACTGATTAAGGAGATAGACTGAAGTATTGACCGCTTCTGCCCAAAACTTGGTAGGAACACTCTTGTGTTGCAACATGGAGCGAGCCATCTCAACAATTGTACGATTGTGCCGCTCTACAACACCGTTTTGCTGAGGAGTGTAGGGTGTGGTTAACTAACGTTTTATCCCATGGGTATCACAGAAGTTGGAGAATGCACTAAAACAAAATTCCCCCCCCATTATTTGACCTAAGAGTTATGATACAAGAACTGGACTCTTTTTCTACCAAGGCCTTAAACTTTTGAAATACATTAAAAACTTCTGATTTCTGCTTAAGAAAGTACACCCACATTTTCCTACTATAATCATCAACAAAGAGTAGAAAGTACTTGCAACCAGTTACAGAAGAAGTAGACATAGGCCCACAAATATCAGCATGAACTAATTGGAGTACCTTAGAAGCTCGCCAAGAGTCGCCATCCTTGAATGGTGTGCGATGCTGCTTCCCGACCTGACAAGCACCACAAGCGCCTTGATGCTGAGTCTGAATGTCAGGTAAGCCATCTACAAGTCCCTCCCAAGCAAGCTGAGAGAGATAGTGCACGTTCAAGTGCCCGTACCGTTGGTGCCAAAGACTGGTGACAGCTGAATTTCGGGCTGCCAAGGCTAACTCCGGAGAATCACCTTTGTCCACAAGCTTGTAGAGGCCATGATCCTCTATCCCAACGGCCACTGTTGTGTGAGTCTCGCGATCTACAATCGAACATTTGTGCGAGCTGAACACCACATCCATCTGGGGAGAATGCCGCATTATCTAATTGACTGAGAGAAGATTGAGCTCCATATCAGGTACATAATACACGTTGAGGAATATGAAATTGTAAGATACCACACCTAGTGTGATATCTAATTTTCCGATTTTGCACTAGATAGATTTCGCTTGATCATAAAATGATAAACATTATGCATGAACTTGGTAACATTCAATGAAAGTAATCATCAAGAAGAGAAATTTCTAAACACCAACGGATTACTTTCTTTCCAATGAACAAATTATATTTAAATATTGTACTTGTTGTCTAGGATTTGTAACAGCATTTAAATGCTAAGATCTCTGCTCTAGGCACATTACACTAGCATAGCCATTACATAGCCATTACAAGAGAATTGAAACAGCAGATTTGGATATACTTTCTGAGTACAATATAGAACTGATTTCACCACACAGGCTGCTCAAAAACATCCTAACAGGACTGTAACAACTCAAACATTTATGTCAGCTATAATAATATTCAAGGGAAAGTGTATAAGACTAACAGGTATGCTTCACATTGTTTGACAGTCCACCATGCTTAATTCTGGGCAGTATTGACACTGGTATCATCTTATTACATACTTATTTCAGACTCTATGATTGTCTTATAAGGGTAACAAATTCTGATTACACACAGCAGTCCATATAACATTGGTTTCCTGATTACCAGCAGTAACAGTCGTCAACATTAATAAATTATGAGTGTAAGGAAGGTTGAAAGATGCAATATAATATAGACTCAGACTTGGTATAATATTGACCCAAATCTGGAAGTGGTTGCAGCAGTTACAGGAGTTCCCGAAATGCTCGAACAACAGCTATAGACACCTCCTTTGCAATCAATTCCCTTGAGAATTGGTACATCCAGCCTCATACATCTCAGACACCCCTTCCAAAGTCCTCTAACAAAGCCCACGTTCAGATTTTAGACATGCCACTGTAGCGAATCACTGTTCACGAACACTGTTCACGCGCACTGTTCACACGCACTGTAGCGCGGGTACTGTAGCAACACATTAAATAGCTTGAAACCTGATTGATAATGGCTGCCAATGAATAACTTAGGTCTGCAATAGATATACCTTTAAACTGCCTCAAACCCTATGTTGATTTTTCACCTGTAAGCTCCAAATGGACTCCTGAATGAAGCCCTCTCAAGCAATAATATCAGCTGGTATTGCACAGCCTCAAAATTGCACTAACACTGAAGAGTTTTCGTTCTCCAATGCGGAAATGGCAGAAAACCCTAATTGGTTTCCTCTCCAAGCACAAACTCCAAAGACACAATTTAATATTCTCAAAACATAATGAATTCGAATGCCTTTGATGCCCTTTTATAATTCCTCAAGAAGGTCGACCTCTTAAGCTGCTTTTAATCCTCTTTTGAAATCCACTTTAGGTTTTCAATAAAACTTTATAATATCTCTCTAACCTTGGGTGTCCAAAATAATAATATAAAAATGTACTTTAAGTGATTTAAATTGAGGGTCATGGCCTCATCGGAAATAAAGTACACTTTTAATTTATAATTTAACTTTATAATATTTAATTATTATTAAAATACCTTTAATGATAATTAATCATTAATCATTTAATATTTTGCCCATCCAACCAAATAAGAGGTCAACATTGCATCTGAGACCTGTTCAGGTGCCTTACTAAATTTAGTAACCCTTACTCCCCTAAAATGGTGACTTACTATAAATAGTAAGTATGAAGAACTGAGTCAAACGAAGGCCAAACTGAACCCATATTGAGCTCTGAAGGAGAAAAACACCCTGATTACTGCCACGAAGGACCCTCTAACTATCAATGTTAGCCTACGAGGGTCAATTGATAGGCTAATCCTTACGAACTCTGATGCTCGGAAAATGGGGACATTACAGAAATCCCTCCTGCCAAACTAAACCTGAACAATGCCTGTGCCGACAACTGTGTATTCCTCGCCTCCTCCAAAAATCACTGAGTCAGTGCAAGGGGAAAAGTCTGTGAACTAGTCACGCCTATGTGAGAAATGACGCGAGGCACCAAAATCTATGTACCAAGCAGAGGATTTGACATGGTCTGTTGGCCTTTTTGCCATGAGTGCATAAAAGGCAGATTCCTTCTGCTCAGAGTGCTCGGCGACATTCGCTTTCTGCTGAGACCCCCCCTACTTCTTTTGCTCAGAAGCCAAACGAGCACAACAATCCTTCTTGATGTGGCCAAATTTATGACAATAGTTGCATTGTACATTTTTCTTCTTCGGGCTGGTGGAGGTTTGACTTGAGCCTTTCTACTGTGAAGGTTGACCTTTCCCTTTTTGCTTGGACTGGGTTTTAGTTGCAAAGGCCTGCTCCGTGGAGGATGATGATTCACTGCTACCGAATTGTTGTCTCTAGTGATCCTACTGCAAGAGGATAGTGCACAGATTTGGAAACTTGAGATCAACATTAGCAGACGTAATGTTGATAGTTTCTATGAAGTGTTCATAGGACTTCGGTAGACTTTTCAAGGTGATCACGACCATGTCTTCCTCCTCCATTTTCCGACCAATCGCCTCCAATTGATCTCTGATCTCTTGGATTTTATTCAGGTGCGCTTGCAGAGTTTTCTTCTCATCCATCATGATAGAAAACAACATATTCTTCAAAAAAAACGCATGGCTTTTGTCGAAAGTTTCATGCAAACCCTTCAAGTGATCCCAGATCTCCTTAGCTGATTTTCCAAGTGGAATCTGAGGGAGTTGATCATCAGTAACCGAAAGCTTAATAAGTATTACCGCTTCACGATTCTGCTCATCAAACTTCTTCTGATCCTTACCTGCCGTTGTGGGACGAGTAGCATTGCTGAGGATCATCTGATCAAGGCAGCGGTATTCAAAGATTGTCATCATCCGCTGCTTCTAGGTGTTGTAATTTTTGCCATTGAATCTTTGATTGTCCTCCAACATCAGATTATTTAAACTGGCCATCTTCACGCTTTTCGAGGCACAAAAAATGAGTTACTGAGAAGAGGCTGATGCATGAAACTCGAGGCACAAATTCCAATGCAAAAATAGAGGTAATTTCAGGTGCATTATGTAGAAAGTACAATGTACGAATGACACAAAATTCGAGGCATGAAAATCGAGGCACTTAGAAAATTTGGAGACCAACCCAGTTGAGCTCTCGAAAAAACCACAAAGAATCAGACAATATGAAGTTCGTGGCCTCAAAGGAAAAAAATTGCCCCTAAGAAATGCAGAAACGCGTTCAAAATGTGTGCAAAAATCAGGTGAAAACCGTGTGCGGGCCTTGTCCCTAAAGGTCACGCTTATACATAGAAGACAAAACTCCTAAATTGTGTCCACAGAGGTAGAAACACAATCGCGTTACGCCTTCAAAAAATGCACCAAAAAACTAGAAGATGTGGCCAGAAATCCATGAAATAGAGGTCGCGCTAGATGCAGTGAGGCCAAAAGAACAAAGACGCGCGGTCACACTGAAAACCCTCGAAAAAAATCACGAAAATATAGAAACGAATTTTTTTTAGAAACCCTTGAATTTCTTTCTGGAGCCACAGGAAAAATTCCGATTTTTTTTTCGAAATTCTTACTCACAAAAAATCTTCAAAAATATTTTCAAGAAGATTTTATCAAATTTTTAATTCAATAGCTGAAAAAATCTTTAAAAAGATTTTTATGAAATAAAAATTTAAGTTTGAGCGTACTGGCTCTGATACCATATTACACAGGTAATTGGTAAAATATTCGATGTATTAACAATGAGCAATGTGCTCAGTAAATAGTCTACAAGATTTACAAAAAATGGGAAGTTTCTAAAAAGAAACTCTAGATAAGATCAGAGACGATCTTATCACTAAATTACAATAATTTACAATATTGAGCATTAATAAATAAATAATAAACATTATTTTAATACACTTTTGTTGTAAAAATCGTACATTAGAGAAATGAAAATAAGATACAAAGAATCATGGTTTTGATAGTTACCTTTGTGGTCAAACTTCTTGCTTATGTTAAACGTTAAGTTGCTGGTTTTGGATTTGGGCTCAGGATGGGTTTGGGTTTCAGATATGCCATATGGCTGATTTTTTCCCTGGGTTCGGGTACAAGTTTGTATACACACACACACACACACATATACACACACACACATATATATACACACATACATATATACATACACAGATATACATACATACATACATACATATATAAATGTATATATGCATGTATATATACACATATATCTATATATATATATACGTATATATATGCATGTATATGTATATATATGTATGTATGTATATGCATGTATATGTATGTATGTATATGTATATATGTATATATGTATATGTATATATATGTAGGTATGTATATGTATATATATATTTATGTATATATACATATATATACAATATATATGTATATATACATACGTACATACATATATATACATATGTATATATATGCATGTATATGTATGTATGTATATGTATATATGTATATATGTATATGTATATATATGTAGGTATGTATATGTATATATATATTTATGTAAATATACATATATATACAATATATATATATATATATATATGTATATATACATACATACATATATATATACATAAACATACATACATATACATTGATTGTAAAATTTTGTTGCTCCAAAAATGGCAACAAACTCCTTCAAACCCTAGTTGCTCCAACTCCAATTTTGTTGCTAAGAGTATATTACACTAGGGCGCCCCCAAACCAACCAAAATTCCCCTTAAAACCTAGGCGCTTTGCCCTAAGAAATTCACGCCCCACCTCTAGGCTATACAATCTGCACAAGGATGGTACGACCAGCAAAATGAAGTTTTCAAACTGAAATTTTGACACTCTAAATTTGCTGTTTGGCCTTCACAAAATCTGCCCAACAATTTCTACTTTAATGCCTAGCAAACAAACTATAAATTTGTATCATTGAAGCTCTTGTTTAGTTCTTGTATGAAACCACCCGCAAATGAACTAGGAAAGATCTTTCACTTTCGTAGTTGATGTTCTCTATGAGGGTTTTCATCCTCACAAAGCTTTTGGATAAACCAACAACAACTTGTTATCAAAACCTCAAGCATACTTGCGAAATGAGTTCCCAAGTGCATTTATTTTTCCTCCAAATCCCACGCCCACCTTTGGAATTGAAAATATTTACTTTATTTTTAAAATCCTCATGTCTCCCATTTTGGATGCCCTCTTTAGTTACAACATTTAATTTAATTTTAAATATTCCCTTATATCCCCTAGGCACCTCCTTATAAAGTCACCTATTTAATATTTTAAATTAACACTAAGTTAAATATTAAATGTAACTTTATAACATTAGCGTTATATAAAATGATCTTTCTTGTTAAAATATAATCATCAAGCAACATTAAATGGATAACCCAACTATGCTGAGATCTAATCATTGCCGATCGGCAAGGTTGGTGCCAAAATGGTGACTTACTAAAAATAGCCATAATTGACAAAGTGGCTGAAAACACCCCAAAAAGTGTCATCGTGAAGCTTCTAATGGTTTGAGCTCAAAGCAACACCTGAAAAGGCCTCATAGGCTGAGCTGTAGGTCTCCAAGACCCAAGTAGTTCCCTAATCCAACCACATTAGCTTAGGGGAACCCTGAAGATTAGGCTAACGGTCACCACTCACCAACTATCAACTGCTTAGGAAGGGTACATTGCATATTGTTTTGGTTTCTTCTATATGTGAAATGAGGGAAGAAATGAGCAACTTTGGGCAAAAGGAGTGAAAAGGAAGGTACTTTAGGGCAAAATTAGATTTGTAAAGTAGAAAAAAAATTATATGCTTTCAACCTCAATGGTGTGTGCGTCTGCCTGTAGGTTTGGCCCTAGTTTTCCTAGGGTTTAGCTTGGGTGATGCAAGAGCATCTGGGTCCATAAGCAATCTTGCATCACCCAAAAATATTTTAGGTTGTTTTCTGTTTTAGTTCGGTTTTGGTGGTGTTTTGTTGGTTTTGGGGTTGTTCCTTTAGGAGGATTTTGAGGGACAGTTTAGGTCAAATTAAGGATATCACCTTGTAGAGAAGCCTAATGATTATCTGCAGATCAAATTTGGTGAAGATTGGGAAAAAATTGGCTAAGTTAGGCTTTGCGGGTTTTTTGTCCATTAGTTTGTGGACTTTTGGGTTGTTGTCAAACATGCTCTTATGTGGATGTTTGGTCTACTATTGGCCTTTGGTAGAGACTTGCTACTGAATTGATCCATTTTCAATTAGTTCCAATGTGTTTGCCTATGTAATGGTACTAACAACTTTGTTTTCCTTTGTGAAAATATCTTAGTCAAGTGAACCAGATTCTTTTTGCACCAACCCAAATAATTTTAGCCAACTCCGATGTCTTTCCCCACATAACTGACATTCGATTGGTTTTCTGAATTTACGGGAATTTCACTTCCAACAAAAGTTTGTAGAAATCTTATGGCCATTAGGATTTGTGGGCATATTCAATTGAACTAACTTTTAAGATTGATTAATTGGTTCAAATGAACAGTTTCAACGACAACACCAACTAAGATGTCACTTGCCAAAGCATGGGGTAAGCATGATGTAATGATGATGTCACCATGTATAGATTGTGGAGTTTTGTTGGCCAACTGATCATGAAGCTAAATCTCTTGTTTGAACTAGTCATTTGTGGATCTTTTGCTTGCTATTGCATCTTTGGCTATGTTACTCGGGGATGTGTCCCCAGCCTAAATCCCCCGTCCTTGTCCCCGTCACCGTCCCCATCCTGGAAACGCAGGGACGATCAGGGGACTTCGGCGCCAGGCAGCCTTTTAAAAAAAAAAACTCACTTCACTTTAAATATTTAATTTTGAATGCATATTCATGGGAGTTTAGGACTCATGTTGTTGCTACTAGAAATGTATTGGATTTTTATTGGCTATTGGTAGCACCTAATTTGAGGGTTTAAATATTTCAATATAGTGTGATAGAAGGAAAACTGACAATCAATATTTAATTCTGAATGCATATTGAGTATTGACAATGAATTCTGAACACAAATGTTATATGTTAAGGTTCTATAATGTTTATATGCATGCTTTATCCGTGTTTTCATATGAATATTTAAAATTTCCCTATATATTTAAAATTTTCCATATATTTTATATAGCCATCCCCTAGCCGTCCCCAAAATTGTCTTGAAAAATCGGGGACTTGGGGATGCATGCCGCTGTCCCTTGCCGTCCCCGTCTCGGAAACTTGGGGTAACATAGATCTGTTGACTTTCAGCTTGCTGCTGCATTTGTAGACTTTCAGCCTGCTACCACACTTTTTGTTTTAACTACTAAGATCTGATTCAATTAGATTTCCTAATGGCTTGAAGAATAAAATAGAGATTGATACATGCTAGGAGAGAACGTTTTTGTTGGGGGGGAAATCTTTTGGAAGTTTGGAGAAGGGTGATTGAGATCAAATTGATCCTTTTTTTGTAATCCTGTAACTAATTTCTGTTGCTTGAAGATAATGAGAATTTGAATTTGTTTGTTCTTGTACAATTTCTTTTTATTATTGTATTGGTTGCGTGATTGGGTTATCTAATAAGATTCCCTGATCTTGATTGCATCATTGGGCACCCTTGGTACCCGGGCTGAACCCTAGGCTATCCTGGCCCAAAACTGGAACTTGGACCAATTTCTTCAATATGGCAACTGTTTCAGCAAAACACAGTAACTTAGGTTAAATGTATTTGATAATAGGAGTGTTCTGGAAATGCTGCGAATAAAACAAAGATGAATATCAATTAAAAATTCAAATATTATGTTTCTTTAAAGGAAGGCTGTAATCTATATCTAAGCTCCTATTTATTTTGTCTCCCTATTACATACTTATTAACTACCCATAATTGATTTTGTATGCCATTTTGGTGTGGACTTCCATCAAGGTATGTGAACTAATTTGAGATTTTTATAACCAAAAAATGAGGTATTGTTCACTTGAAGTTTTTGTATTTACTTCTATATGATTTTGATCTGACAAAGTATTGAAAGCTCTTAGTTATATTTTAGTAATGTTGTAAGAAGTGACCAATTTGTCCTTTATTTCTGTACTTTGCTTATGGACGAGATCTGCTTATTGGCTATACAGAATTCTATACTGTAATACTTTTGATTGTTTTAAAACGGCTTCTTTTGGCTTGCAGGGAAAGTACATGGTTACATATAGTCAAAAGTTTGCAAATATGCTATTCAACTCCATTATCTTACAGTCTTTGTTGATTTGGAGTTTATCATTAGTTATGGGAGGAATTCCAGCTGTGATTTGTCTTTCTTTGGCCTGCTTTAGTATTTTTATTACATGGATCCTATCTATGAGCTTCTCTGCACTAGTTGCCCTTTGCTTGCCATATTTATGTTCATCACCTTTGCCCTTTCTAGCCAGTCCATGGTTAATACTAGGCTTATTTGGTGCACCTGCATTGCTTGGGGCATTGTTTGGTCATCACATTGGATACATCACTCTGCAAAAGTATCTACTGCAACTGGAAATTAAAAAAAATAGCCTAGCCGGTAAGGAAGGTGTCAGTAAAACACAAATAGATTGTGTCAAGTGGGAGTCTCAGAGGTGGTTGTTTAAAGCCGGCTTTGTTCAATGGCTGTTAATTTTGATATTGGGAATGTGGTTTAAGGCAGGTTCTTCATACATAGCTTTCATTTGGCTTGTTTCACCAACGGTTGCATGTAAGTTTTTGACATTTAAGTCCTTTCACTTATTTGAAGTAATGTTTAATACAGTATCTGATAGAAAGTAAATAAACAATTCCTTTTTTGTCATATGCATTGGTTTATGATCCTGGCAATCACTCATTCTATTCATCCTGGCTGGTGTAGATGGTTTAATGGAAGCAACTTTGTCACCAATACGACCACCTAAAGAACTGAAGACTTCATCATTTTTTGTGGGTCATATAACTCCTATAGTGGTTACTGCTGGGGTACTTCTCCGCTTGATGGGCATATTGATTGGAGTTTTAGTCCGCTTTGACAGGTTTCTTCCTCTCTTTCATTTGTTTCTTTTGAACTATACACACCATTAAACATTAAACATACAATCCGGACTTGAAATCTTTCAAATGGAGTTTGATATATATATATATATATATATAAAGAAAGGCAAAATTATCAAGTATTTAGCAACTTGATACAAAACAAGCAAGGTTCCAAGTTCAAGTTACAAGCAACTTATCTTGGATTATTGGATACTATCATTGCAAATTGGGACTTAATGTAATCATAAAGCCATCTAGTTTGTGTGTGAAGTTCCCCTCCAGTTCAAACTACTGATAAATTAAGTTCCAAATTATCCCACTGTAATGCTTACAAAAAGAGTTCAAACTGAAACTTTGAATTGTAAAAACTAAATGCTAATATAGCAATGCATTATTCTGTATATCCATACACTTGAAGAATCTAGTTTTCCTAATTAGTAGCATCTACAAACCAGGAAAGAGCAGCATCCTACGCATCACAAGCTATCACCTATAACCATCTACAGACCACAGAACAGTAGGCAACCTTACCATTTGGTGGCAGCTCTTCAATAAAAAAAGCAAAAGAAACATGGTATGAGCATGCATGTGCTCTTGCTATTTGTCACAATGATGTTTCAGCTGACGGAGTTGGTCAATGTTGTTCAGAAGTTCAACATTTATATTTTATAGCTAACCAAATGAGATTCATGTTATTTCTATTTGCCTATGTCTTCTCTGTATATATCGATGCTTTGATCTAGGTCTGGAAATCTCTTACCTTGCTTATGGTGCACATGAAGAGAGCACATACATATAAACATATCATTGTCAAGCTTGAGAGTAAACAGAACCTTGCCTATCCACCTATATCAAAGGCAACAATGTTAAGTTGTAAACTTGCTTTGTGTATTCAAATGTCAATAGACAAACACCTTATATCTGCTTTTAAAGAAGAAATCATTATATAAACTAAAATCCAGTCAATTCGAACAGTGTTCATTTTGTAAATACAATATTTAGCATTTGCATTTTGTGATTTAAAGTTATTCTGCTCATACTTTTTTCTATTTAGTTGAGGTCTCCTGGACAGTTCTCATCACACAAATACATCAATTTCTTGTTTGATATTCAAATGACAGTGTTGTTGAAGTAATTCTGTCATCTTGTGTGCTTGGTTTTATTTCATGTATTAACAAGATCAACTAATACCTTATATGGAAGACAAAATACCTTCGGAGTTGGAATTAATTAGTTTTGAAATAGGAAGTTTCATGTTGAATTTGAATTAACATTTTCATTGAAAACTTTCAAATGAAGGCATGATATGCCAGAATTTTGCAATGGATTCTGAAGAATATTTTTATGACAATTGCTTTTTTGGATTTTCCTTGTACCTGCAGAAATCCAGGCAACAGCCCAGAATGGTTTGGAAGTCTTATTATTGCTATGCTGATTGCAGCCATTGTCTGTATGGTGCTTGTGTATCTTCTTCCATATGCACATTGTTCAGGTCATAACTTTTTCTTTACTCTGTCTGTGTAACCTTTCCAAAGAGCAGTTTGTTCATGTTTTCCAACATTCCAATGTTTCTTATTGTATGCACAAACAGTGAACAATGCAAAATTGAGTGACACTAATTATTAGCTAAGTTGCTGGTTCGGGTACGGATTTAGATGCGGGTTCGGGTTCGGGTTCGCTGGTATGGCAAATCTTTTTTTCCAGGGTACGGGTACGCGAGTCTATATATATATATATTATTATTAAATTATAAACATAATGACATAGACTCATAAGCATGCTCAAAATTATAATCATATAATCATAATGCCATAATGCCATAGAATATTGAAACAATGAGATACACCATACGGTAATACCTCATATAATCATATTCATAATTTGCAAAAATGTAAATAGTAAATACTCAAGTCTTAAAATGTCATTACACATTGAAAATTCAAATTACAATCAAGACAATATTTAATTCAGTATTACTATTCTTCAAATTCATCTTCATCAAAAGCATCAAGGTTGTGGTCCTCAATTGGTTCAATTTCATTTGAACCACTATCAATTGGATTGCCACTCCCACTAGGTGCATTAGTTGCCTCATTGTCATCTATAGAAGCCAAGGTAAGTTGTGCAACTGTAGCATTTAAATCAGCACACTCAATATAAGGCAATTTGGGCACTTTTTAGGGTTTTATTTTATGTTTTTAAGTTGCGTTTTTGCCTTATTCTAGGCTGGATGATGTGGGTCCGCCTGGGTCCTTCTGGGTTCTCCCCAGGTTCGGCCAAGGTTCTCCATTTTCCCCTCAGGTTCTCTGTGGGTCCTTCTATGAAGGACCCACAAAGAACCCAGGTGGAAAATGGAGAACCCAGGCGAACCTACAGAAGAACCAAACTAGAACCAGAACCCACACGTATTTTGGCCGGTTTGGGGGGTTAAAATGAAGAACCCAGTAACATAGATTATTAGTGTTATTTTTCTAATGTAATCAATTGTCAAAGGTGATGTATTTGTGTAATGTCCCCATTTTGGCCATACGCTCTTCTTTGACTGATAGCCTATTTCCGGAAATCCGTAGGTTGATCAAAAGTGAAATTAGGGTTTCCTTGCTTGGAGGTTTGTGGCATTTCTAGGTATTTACTATTTTTAGTAAATACTAATTTTGGCAGTGGTTCAGTTGTCAGCTTTCATTAAGTCTTGCTTCCAGCTCGTTGGTTTTGAGGTAAACTTACTATTTTTGGCAGTGGCTATTTTTAGTAAGTCTAATTTTGGCAGTGGCATCATCGCAGTTCAACTCAAGTCATCTTGTTATCCATCAGCTTTGGCTTTGGGTTTGGTTTTCTCCTTGGTGAGTTTCAGACTTAGTCAATTTTCATGTCTTGAAGTTGTACCCCACGCCTAGGCTTGATGACTTCAAGTTGTTTTAAAGAAGGGGACATAAAGTGGTCAAGTGAGCATTTAATTATTTAGTAAATGCTTTATTGTTGCAAAATGAAATGGATGCCTAAAGGGGAAGTTGAATGATATTTTATTATTTCAAAAAAAGTAAAAGGCAAAAAGGTGGCGTCCCTTTTGGAAGTTGAAGTGATTCAACTTCTTGGAATTTGAAGAGTTCTTGTTGCTTCATTTGCCAACTAAAGCTTATATATTGCTGCTGTTTGAAGAGCTGATTATCCATGAATTTATGCTAATGTTATGCTGTCAAAATGACAACTTGGTTTTTACTTCGAGGGATGCTTACCTCCTAGTTTCAATCCAATTTCGTGTTTGAAATACAACACCTAGTTGGTTTTCATTGCTGCTTCTCATCCAGACTAGCAGATTGAGCTCAACAGTTGAAGTTTTTAATGATATTTCCAGTTTTGAAGTTGCTGATGCAGTCACAGCTGAAAGTCGAATTTGTATACAGCTTTGTGAGTAATTTTTATTTTGTTCTGGGCATTCGAGAATCTGATTTCTATGCTTTGGGCGACCCCTTCCACAAGTTTCCAGATTTTTATTTTGAGTTGCTGATTTTTAATGACAAAATCGCCCCTCAAGGAGGGCCGTACCATTCTTGAAAGCATTGGAATTCGTGCTTGAATTATATGCTGAGTTTTGGTGCTGTTTTGTGATCTGTTTTTGGGCGCCTACCTCCTAGAAGGCTTCTGCAAAAGACATCACTCAATTCGGAGGTAATTTGGTGAAGTTATGAGCATTTAATTGGTTTCACAGTTGCTGGTTATTCATTTCCAGAATTGTTATTTTACATCAGACTTGTTTAAGTTTGAATCTCCAGTCCTTTCTTCATCATTTATTGTTGATGTCTAACATGGAATCATCCAGTATCATGGTACATTGAATCTATTGTAATTTTCATGTAATTTGCAGCTCTTTTTCCATATTGTAAGACTGTAAACAGTAGTACTGTTCCAGTCCTTTATTGCTGCAATTCTTTCTTTAATTTCACATTAGTACCCCTGGATGGTTTACCGCCAGTGTGGATAATTGGATTTGTATTACTCTTGTACCCACTCTCAAGTGGTGAATCCCCACTCATAAGTGGATGCCTGCCGCAGCAGACGAAGTGTTTTAATTGTAGTCTTTTCCCCCCACTGTTTGGTGGTAGCGTGGAAATTCTCTTATGGCTGGTTATCCGCCTATTAGTTTTCAGTTTTCAATCAATCACTCCGTCATATGTTAGCACCTCGCCCTCAGTGGGATCTTGAGTGCACATTCTTGACGTTGAGTTTGTTCCATTTTCAAGTATTGTTCATTAGTTGCTCCGCCATATGACAACACCTTTCCTTCATTGGGATTGAGTGTGCATTCTTGGCGTTGAGTTTCTTTTAAGCTTGGTTTTTAATTTGATGCTAACGCTAATCCAGTTGGCTAGTGCTGGTTTATGTTGTGTAATTCTATTGAAAAAATTGGTTAGCATATTTCAATTTGTGTAAAGGCCCATATTTGAGTTGGAATATCCTTTATGGATGAAAATGAATTTCACTTGGTTGGGCACAGATCCCTCCCCGAGTTATTACATTGCTTTTATTCTAAGTTACTAATCCTAGTACTGGTCTAGGTTAAAACAAAAATTGGGGTTGCGTTTGTTTTGGATTCATCCATAAAAAAAGCATATAAATTTATACATATTTACAGCTTAAAACAATATACATATTTGATTTCCTAATATTTTTAATATATAGCTAAGTTGCCGGTTCCGGTATTCAGTCGGGTATGGGTACAAGGTTCTAGTATGCTAGTACAAGTTTTTTTTCTCTTTCTTGCGTACGGTACATTTGGGTATGGCTATATATATATATATATATATATATGCAAGAAAATAAAAAAATAAATATAAAATTGCAAATACATTTGATATATCATATAATATTATATTTTAAGATAATATGACATTTGATCTTCGATAGTATGATACTTCATCATTGATCAATGATATTATGATAGTCATAAAGATAATTGTCTAGTTTTGGTCTCATTCCTAGACCCCCTCATTGTAATCAAGTTTCTTATGTGACAATAGATCCCAATAACTAGTGGGGGTTGGGAGTGGAGACCTCAATGGGGTTAAGGGTTAGCACCCCTCATAAGGGTCTAGGGCGATGCCCCTTGTGGAGTCGAGGGTTAGTGCCCCTCGTTGGGGTTTAGGGGCAACGCTTCCAATGGGCTTGAGGGGTAGGGCCCCTAGCACATTCCCTGTTGTGATATAGGGCAAGGTTGAGGTGTAGAGCCCCCGCCGCCAAGCCCAAATTAAGGCCTTTGAAACCACATAAATCTTCATGGTGCACACCATTTTCACAATTTTATCACTTAGGTATTTGGCACATTTTTGTTTATAAAAATGTTTTAGAAAAAGATTTTTGTTTATGAAAATCTATGTTACCTCAAGTTTTCGGGATGGGGATGGCAGGGGACGGGGGAACACGTTTCGGGGTAACTGATTTTTCGGGTCATTTTTGGGGACGACAAGGGACGATAAGGGGGACAGCTATATAAAAAACAAGGAAATTTAAAATATATAGGGAAATTTTAAATGTTCATATGATGACATTGATAAAGCATTCATATATACATTATAGAACCTTAATACATGACATTTGTGTTAAATTGAGAGTTCAAATAAGAATCAAAGTCAAACAAATTAGCAATTTGGTTACTTTATATTTGTCATACCTTGTAAAATGATGCTTGAAGTTGATAGATATTTATTATTTTGTCAAACAATTGTTGTAACAAGCTTTGTGTAATTATCATTGGGTGAAATGCAAACGAATTCCGAGATATTCCAGTGGGTATAAAGTTATAATAAGATCAAATCCCATTCACCTTCAAATATATATACTTGGTTTTAATGTTTGTCCAAGTTTCCCAAGGCACCCAGCTATAGCTCACTATGTAGAGAGGCGGAAATTATTCGCAGACCTGTAGCTTCATATCAACAGTCCCAACAGTTTTAAGAGCAGTACCGGTTCAAGTTTCAGATCGGATTCCTATTGGTTAACCAATAGATCCATGCAACTGCATAAGGGTGGATTTGTTACATATAAAGGGACTAATATTGCCGTCTCAGAAGTTTACTGCCATAGGAGCCATCAGTTCAGTTTGGGATCAAAATATTATAGCTGCTAAAACAATACAGACTGTTGCATATAGGTTCTTAGTACATTTTCAGCCTATATTGCTCCAGTTGTAAACAACATGTTATTGTAAGTTTATTTGCCACAAAAAAATATTTTAGTACTCTTTGAAGTGTTTTATGTTAAAAGTAAGTCAATCATTTACCTTCATAAACACTATTTTTAAAAAAAATTGCGCTGGACTGTAATAACCACCCCTGATTTTTTGTTTGTTTGTTTGTTTACCCAGTATGATGTAGATTGCAGATTCGTTTTGTTTCAAGGTTCCATTCAACATATGTGGCATTTATAGAAATAACATTGCATTGAAAGGAAATGACATGGACCTGCAATATATCATATTGAACCATTACAAATCATCTTAGCATATAATAATAATTGAAATCAGACTTAAAGAAAAACATATCAGACCTGATTATAGTAATATAAGGTCCCTTCTACTGTCATAAACTGAGCAGCAAATGCATACAATTCCTCATGGAAGACACCAAATCCATAAACTATCAAATCCCTACACTCTCCTTCACATTGGCCAACGTTCAACTAAGAAAAGACACCATTAACATGCTGTTGCAGATTTTTGTAAGTTGCTGTTTTGAGAAGGTAGTCTGAAAATGCAAACCCCCAAAATGGTACGGCTCCCTAGCAGGGGTGATCAGCTCTAGTAAATTAATCCTTCATGAAACAATGCAAATGAGGGCTCAAAATGAGGCACCCAGCTGCAAGGAATCCATAGAAACAAAACCCAAAATGATACACTTCCCACATTCGGAGTTACGAGCAGATTTATGCTTCCAACCACTCTGCAAATGTACTTTTCCAGAACTCAGAAAAGTGTATCAGACCTCTGAAAATGTAATCAAACAGCTCCAAACACACTCCCAAAAGATGCAAACCATTTATCAAACCAAAATCTTCGATCCCAACTCAATATATAAAAATATATCTTCATTCTAACACAACAAAATGATGAATAGTCATTAAATCTGTGAATGCAAAGGTGATCCCTGAGGTAGAATCACTCCAACCAGCGATGGTGGATCTCTCACCACCGAAACCAACAACTAGAGATGAGGGTTTTCGTTCTCAAACTCATATTTATAAAGTGAGGGAAAATTTAGGGCAACTTGCATTTGAATTTGAATGTTTTTTCCCTCTCATTTCACTTTATGAAATGATATAAAATTACCCCAAGAGGGGTGTCCAACTTTATGCTTCCAAAATTTCACTTTTGATTTTTTATTTAAAATTGACATTAAGCCCAAACTAGGCATCCCACCTTATAAGGCATGACATTAGCCTAAAAAATGATAAATAAACTCCCTTTTAGGTACCACATAAGATAAAACCACAGAAACGAGATTCCCCAAGACTTGCAGAGTCCCGAGTTGAGTCCACTTGGCCGAGTTTTGGGGCCTTGGACTTTGACTTGGTTGAGTCTTGCTGAGTCTTAGCTCGACTCGCAGAGTCTGGCGGACTTGCCGAGTCCAGGCAAGTCTCGTCAGCAGGACTCGGCAGGCAGTGTTTGAAAAGTGCAAAAATTACATGAAATTTAAAGTTAAAACTCTTTTTTTTTTACTTATTGTGAATGCAAAATGATGTACGCCATGAAGGTTTGTATGGTTTTGGAGGTCTTAATTTAGGCTTGGTTGCAGGGGCTCCGCCCCTCAACCCAAGGACCCCGTGAGGGGCACTGCCCCTAGACCCCCACAAGGGGCATTGCCCCCCCACTGGGGGCGCTGCCCCTAGACCCCTGCAAGGGGCGTTGCCCCTTGACCCCGCTAGGGGCGCTACCCTAGACCCTTGCAAGGGGCGTTGCCCCTTGACTCCCTTGGGGGCGCTGCCCCCAGACCCCTACAAGGGGTGCTACCACTCGACTCCACTAGGGGCACTGCCCCTAGACCCCCACAAAGGGCATTGCCCCTCAACCCCATTAGGGAAATTGGCCTGAAACTTGAGATTATAGCTGCTGCATTATCCATGATCTATCTTAGACACATTTGTAGGAAGGATGTAGGCTCCTTAGAGCCATAGACTTCTAGTTATTGTTTTGAATCTTTTGATATTTCATATTTGTTTGGAACATTTGATGTCATGGATTTCATATTCCATGAGTTTTGTATACGTTTGAGTCTTTGACTATATATCTATTGGCGTTTATATTAGCACCTCTGGAGTGCTGATTGTAAACGTTTAGCTATTTCAAATGTTTTGCAACACTTCTTCGTTATTTAAAGAGAAGTCCCTCTCTGCTGAAAGCAATGTGTAAGGAAGGGAATGGTAAACTAAGGTTCCTATCTTTTTGTACTTCAGCGATAGGACACAAGGGTGCACAAACTAAGCTTTTCTCTGGTTTCTGCAGATCTTAACTACGACTATTCTAGCTTTTAATCTATCCAATACCTTCAAGGTAAACAGAGCATGAGGGTAAAGGAGCGGGAATGGATTGGTTGGATCGCCTGAATTCGCCGTCTCTTGAGAATATGACCGAGGCTCTGAACTCTCGGGTATACACCGGGATAAGGTTGGTACAAGAAAACACTCTTTACAGTAAACTAGATCTGAGACCTGCCAAGGAGGAGGAACCCCTATCTGAGGTATGGGCTAGGAAATGGTTTACAAGAAACAACAAATAAACGATGTCTTGGCCAACAAGCTTGCTAAGGAGGAGGAACCCCTATCCGAAGTATATCCGAAGTATAGATTGAAGGACAATACATTAAACAACAACAAATGATAACTGTTAATGACAAATATCCAAGGAGGAGGAACCCCTATCCGAGGAGGGAAATGAAACAACAAGCTATTTGAAACAAGACGTAGAAATAACTCAAATAGGTAGATCAAAATGCAAGCGCCTTCTGATATTCTTCTTCAAGCTTTATCAACGAATTACAAAGGTTGGGATAGCAAAGGCACGAAATCATGCACAATTACAATCAACCAACGAACTCTCATCCAAGAGTGAACAAATATCGCTTTCAAAGCTATTGGCAACAATGGCGCAGCAATTTTGCATAGCAAGTAAAAGTTAAACAAACAATGTGCCCAAGGCTCTTATTTATAGAACTCAAAGGAGTGGGCAACCCCAAAATCTCCTTGAGTTAACAACGAGTTCTTGCCAATCAATTAGCAAGATTTATTCCTAAAAAGGGGGAACAAGCAATTGGAAAGCTAGTTCAGTTAACTGAAAGTAAACAAAGAGTCAACTGGAAACTACTTCAGTTGACTGAAAGTAAACTAAAGGTGAACTTTAATGAAAGTATCCCTCCAAAATAGACATCCACATTTAGTGGAGATCTAAGATCCACAAATCATGGAAGCCGATTAGACATCCTTAATCAGTGGGATTTGACAATGCATGATTTAAGGGATATGGAGTTAACTTGGAAAGGGGCATCAAGTTAATTCCAGTTACATTTAATGTCATCTTGAGTGGACTTGGAAAGACGCATCAAGTCAAACTCAAGTATCATAAATGCCACTTGGAGGGTGTAGGATGTCCTTCTTTGGGTGCCTTTATAGCTCACCATTAATCAACAGTGTCTCTATCCATTCATTGACTTCATCAGCCTCTGGGGAGTTAATGCTCTGTAGAATGATGACGTGGCATCGCAGCATTATCTCACCCGTGGTGAGTTGATTCCCGAAGTCTATACACTGAGATGCTGCCTCTTCAAACTTGGTTGATAAAGCTGCCACCTTATCTAGCTTGCAACCATTTGGATCATCAAGAAAGGTACTGCGGACAACGTCTCTGAACTGATTTTGTACAGTGATCATCTCGACGTATTCTCCTCCCTCACGCTGATATTCCATGCGAGGGAAAGATATTACCAACATTCTTGCGAAGTTGATAATAGTGGCGACCACCCGTCTATAATCAATCAAGTCTACTAAATGGGCATCATAGGCTTTCACCTTGTACGCCAACTGTTCCTTCCAAGCAAAGAGATGTTGCTTGTTTTCCTCAGAGTAGACTGATTGATATGCCAATTGCAAGTCTGCAATTGTGCTCTCGTCCTCTAGCTTCTTCTCTGCAATTCTTTGTTCTGATCGCTGGATCTTTACACAAAGTCCATGTACTCTATCCCGTAATTGGTATAGATTTGCCAGTATACATCTACCCTTGAGAACAAACTCTTCCACTTGATCTCTCAAGTGTTTGCCGTATGTTATCAATTGTTGATGATTTTGTTCTGCGGGGAGATCTAACAATCCTGCTGGTAAGGCTGAGACGTTTGGGGTGCTATGCATCAAGCTGGTTATGTATGACCTCAGTTGCTGATTTTCAGCCTTTAAGGCTGCTTTTTCTTTTCCATCCTTAGCCATTCTTTCTTGTGCGCTCACCGAAGCTATTCTGAGAAGGTCTACCTCCACTTGTCGTGTAGTCTTCTACTTGTACCTCGTGTATGCTTTTCTCTACTGGTGGGGCAACAGTCTCTACGATAATTTCACACTCTACATTCCTCTCTATGTGAACTTGCCTTTTCAACTTCTTCGTTGGCATGTCTTGTGGGACGTGGTCGAATTCGGTGAAATCAAGTTCATAGGAGGGTTTTTTCCCTCTTTCTTCCTAGGAAGCCTTCAAGCCAAATGGAATCTCGGCGATCTTCACTAGGAGGAATATGAGGCTCTTGAATGCCCGATGTGTGAGATTGTGCTGGAGCAATGTCTCTTGGTGGCGAATCCAAGTCAATGAGGACTTGTGACTGCGGCGATGGTGGTGATATTGGCGGCTTTGTTTCCATAACAGGCACCGTTTCCGTTGCTGCTTCTGCTGCTGTTGATTCTGCTACTGGCTCTTCAGCAACTATTGCTTTTGGCTCCTCAGCAACAACTTCTTCTGGTTTAGGAGTAGCAGTCTCTATTCCTTGCTCTGGAGCAGCAACGTTCATGATTATCTCAGGACTATGTGTGGCTTTCTCCATAGGTGTCCTCTGTGTTCTGGGCTTTGTAGGCTTCGACATCCTCATCCCTTGGGGAGGATTGCACCATTGCTTTTGCCTAGGTTTCCTTTTTGAAGTGGAAGGTGGTGGAGACTGAACCTGTGGCGGCTCTGTTCTGTGAGGTATCACCTTCCTTGATTTCTTGCTGTCGAGATAGAGTTAGCTATTTCTAACCATTCTACTCGTTCTTTCCTCTATAGACGTGTTTTCCTTGGCATACCAATCCACTCTTGGGAGTGGTTGGGAGTCAACTGAATCTGCAAAGAATGAGGGGAGAATAACTTCCCCTTCATCGTCGGATAGACCCTCGATGTCTACTGACATGAAATCAGCAATTTGCGGGAGTCTGAACCTACTGTAGTTCCTTCTTCGCACATCATACTTGTCTTGACAATTTATCCAATAATCTTCCATAGAAGACTTATGTGATGAGTGTTGCTCAAGATGCATTGCATAGAGCCCTCTGGGGTCATAGGACCGTCTCTCAATGAGGTACTTGAGATTAAGCCTCACCGTTTCCTGACTCATCATCTTAGCATCTGCCGCGAATCTGCATCTATAGAGTCCCATTCCAACGGGAAAGTTAACAGCTGTCTTCTTCTTCAAGTGGAAGTAGACGTGGACTTTAGACAACTGTCTCAGGAATTCCATGAAGACTACCCTATCTGAGGGGTATCTTGGTAGCATGGCGAGGTGACCAATGTAGCCATACACGCGTATGTAGGAGAACGTAGGGAATTGGATGAACCAATCCGCCCAATCCGCCATTACCTCTCTGGCTGCTTGTGAAATACGCACGTGCATTTCATGGTCTAGCTCACGTACGGTGTGCATAATGAAGCGATCACTCGTTCTTTTGAAGTGTTGCTCCGCTTGAGTAAACTCAAGACGTGTAAAATGTTTGTGAACCTTCTGCACACCTAAGGTTCCCACATTGTTCAATATCCTGAAATCACCTTGGAAGGCAATCAGGTATACTAGGTAAGAGCACATGTGGAACCTATGAGCTTCCAGATACCTAGTGATTTGTCGGTAGAGTGTGTCACTAATTAGAGTGGCCCAGTCATAATATTCTCTTCTGCCAATGATTTTCGCAATGACATAATACATCCATGGCTGGAATTGATGACCATCCTCTTCTCCAGTGATTCTATTGAGTAGAGTGATTAATACTGCGTACTCATCTTTACATTCTCCTCGTCCCACCGACTTAGGCAAGCTAGCCTTTGTCACTTTTAACCATTTTTCAGCTATTATCTTTTGACATTTGTCCTTGGTTGTCTCAAATGCCCTCTCGCATTCTGTCACTGATATGACTTGGCTGTTAGGACATGATGGAATATCAAAGCACTTTTCAATATCCTGAGGCTTTAGACTGCAAACAATTCTCCCATCTGCTACTCTTATTTCTCTAGTGGTAGGATTGTAATGCTTGACACAAGCGATTACAAGCTCCACGCTTTGTAACATGATGGGAATGGATGCGGCCTGTAACAACCCGGATTCTTCAATATTCTGCAATGTGATCTGATTCATGCCTTCCAGCTGCTCCAGATCAACCACTGGATTTACTTGATGTAAATTTGTGTCAACTGTTTTGAAGTAATCATGGAATAGGGCCGTCTTGGTCCCGTATTGTACTTGAGAGTACTGCATCTTGAAAAACTCAAAGATTGATTGTAAACTTGACCTTGTTCTGATAACTTTCAGAAACCCCTGAAAATAGCGCCCTGCAGAGAAGTATTTTTCCGGAAAAAATCTGGCACATGGGTTTTGTTCGTGCTTCAATGCTGAACAAGCCCAATTCCTTAGAATTTTGATTCTAAAACTTTTTCGGAAAAACCCCCAAAAATAGGGGCAGCAAGTTTGTTGATTCTGGAAAATTTGACGAGATGGGTTTCTCTGGAAAATTATGCTGAATTTACCCAGTTGATCTGATCTGATGTAGCTTGTTGCCTTTTTTGTAATATACAAGAAAACCTAAGACAAGAAGAGAGGAAGTAGACAGAAGATGGATTGGAAGTTTTTAGCTGACTCCCTGAGAAAATCTGTCTCTGAATCCAATCCTCAAATTAGCAATCTTCTTTTGCTTCAGATTTGCAAGAAATATCGAAGAACGGATGAAAACCTTGGCCAGATCTGTAAATGGCGTCCTTGAGAGCTTATGGCTGTTCTTGATCATCAACCTGCAATGAAATAATGAAGTGGGATGCCTATACCTTGATTACTGTAATGTCCCCTTCTCAGCAATGATCTGTTCTGACACTCATCAGCCTATTCCGGAAGCCTGTAGGCGTGTGTGAGGTAAAATTAGGGTTTCCAGTTCTGAGGTTCTGTGGCTTTTCAGGGAGTTTACTATTTATAGTAAATTCTAATTTTGGCAGTATGTAGTTATCATTCTTCAAGGTCTTCATTTTCAGTTGGAGCATCTAATGCAATTCAAGTTTGGCTTCTAATGGTTTAATTTTGGAGAATTAAGGCATTAATGTTATAATTTGCAGTTGACCCCTTGGCCTAGGAGAACAACTTTAAGTTGTGTTTAAAAGAGGGACTTGGAAGGGGGACGCCTTCATGAAGAATTAAATATATTTTAATTATTGCCTTTTGCCTTGGGAAAAAGTGGACGCCACTTTTAAAAGAAATAATTTTAAATTAAAGAGAAGTTCATATTATGCAAAAAGGGATGCCATCTTGAGGAATTAATTGTTTTTGGAAATTTGAGAAGACTCCTGTGTCTTTTGGTATGCTTCCTCAGGAATTTGATGAGTTTTGTGAGCTTCTATTTAATGAAGGTTTTTGCTCCAGCATTTCATCCATTCATGTTATCATACTGTTATGCTGTCGGAATGACAAATGAAATCTTGCTTCGAGGATGCTACCTCCTAGCCAATTATCCAATTTCGTGTTTGAAATACAACACCTAGTTGGAATTCGCTGCTTCTCATCCAGACTAGCAGATTGAGCTCGATTGTGAAGAAATTTTGAAGATTTATCAATTTTGGTTTTGCTGTTTCATCTACAGTTGAAGGTGATTTTAATTTATAACTTTATTTTTAGTTTGAATTTGGTTATGGGCATTTCATCTTTCTAATTGCTGATCAAGGGTGACTCTTCATGCCAATTTTGAGATTTTATGATTGAGAATTTGATTTTTAAAGAGAAATCGCCCCTTCAAGGAGCGCTGTACTTTTCTGGAAGTGCCTTGGGATTCGTGTAAAATTCACATAAGTTCTTTGAAGCTGTTTCTTCATTTCAGCATGGTCGCCTACCTTCTAGCAATCCATTGCACTTGATCTCATTCGATTTGGAGGTGAAATGAGTGAGTTATGAATACTTCATTGGTTTTCACAGTTTTCTGATTAAGAATTTCAGAACTCTATTTTTATATCAGATTCATATATTTTCTGTTTTGGTCATAATTCTATCATTGGAAAAGTAAAGGAACATCATAGAACTCATTCTTCTCTTCTAGTCTTATTTCTCTATCATTGTAATACTTGTTTTTGCAGTCATTTGAATTGTAAGGTTGTGATTTAGTAGTACTAATCCAACCCATGTTATTGCTGCAACTACTTGTTTATTTCTTATTAATTACCCCTGGATGGTTTACCGCCAGTGTGGAGAAAGAACTTGTTATATCATTGTACCCACTCTCACGTGGTGAATTCCCACTATTCAGTGGATGCCTGCCGCAGCGGATGAATTAGTTTTGGTATTGTAATGTTTTCCCCCCACTGTTCAAGTGGTAGCGTGGAAATTCTCATGGCTGGTTATCCGCCTATTGTTTCAGTTTTTTAATTAATAACTCCGTCATATGTTAGCACCTCGCCCTCAGTGGGATCTTGAGTGCACATTCTTGACGTTGAGTTGTTTCATTTCAAGTATTGTTCTTTAATTTCTCCGCCATATGACAACACCTATCCTTCTTTGGGATTGAGTGTGCATTCTTGGTGTTGAGTCCTTTCAAGCTTGGATTTCAGTTTTGATGCTAACGCTAATCAAGTTGGCTAGTGCTGGTTTGTATTGTGTAAAACTATCGAAAAAATTGGTTAGCATATTTCAATTACATAGACTCAAGCCTTAGATCCACAAGTTTGGGGATCTAACTCATGATCAAAAAGTGGTTTTGGCTTCATCTGAAGTTCAAAAAGGTGATTTCCACTGATCGTGGAGTGTTTTAGCCAAGTTTATCTCAAAATATCTTGACTTTAGTCAACAACTTGACTTTTGACTTCTTCTAGGGGTCCCTTTTGAGTTTTGCAAGTTTTTTATTATTTTCTCTCTTGAATGACCTCAGTTTGATCCTGAATCTGGCTTGATCTGTTGATCCTGAGCTATTGCTGACACAATCACTGTTGAGCTGGATCTATCTTGAAGAGAAGTGCCTGGGAGACATGATGGTAAAAAGCTGAGTTCAGGGCTTCAAAAGAAAGGGCGCCTTTTCCAAGAAAGGGCGCTTTTGCTTGTGTCATGGTAAATTTTCAATCTTCATTCTTCAGCTTTTTGAAATGACCTCTCGTGCTTTGATCTGGATTTCTCGTTGATCGGAGAATCAAATGATCTTGTTTGATATCTTGTTAGGTAGCTAGCTCCGTTTCGCCAAAGATGACTGGAGTTGGGAAATTCATAAGTCTTCTTAGGGTTCCTTTATTCAAGGGCGCCCCTCATTGAAAAGGGTGCTTTTGTCTTTCAACATGGTTATCTTCATCTGAAAAGTTGCCTAGTTTGATCCTGATTATTTGTTGACTGCCTCATCAGATGCCTGTGCTTGCAGTTGCGTTGCTGAGATCTACCTAGGCTGAGAAGATTGTCCTGGGATGCTTTTGGTCTTTTGTCAGCATCCAAAGGTCCAGAAAGAAGGGCGCCTTTCTTTTGAAAAGGCTCTTTTTTCTTTGATCTTCACCTTTGACAGCCATTTCTTGGTATTTCTTCAACTGCCTCTTTTCACTTTGTCAGCAACTGCTTATGATCAACTCATCAGATGATTTAGCTATTTGTTTCGTTGTCGAGCCAGCAAGCAAACGCCAAGGATGATTGCCTTGGATGATTCAACAGGTTGCATTTGACCTTTAAAGATCATGGGCGTCCCTGCTTGAAAAGGCTCTTTTCAGCATGTGAACTTGTTTCTCCTTCGTAATGTTTCCAGAGTTAGTCAAAATTTGAACTTTTTGGGTTTCAGGAATCTCCTTCATCAAACAGCATCATTTTAGACCTTTTCCATCATGGTTGCGTCGTTGAAGCTTTTGAAGCTTAGCTTTCAGCACCTGGTACTGGCCAATCTGCCATTAATGGCTGTGGAGCTCCTAACTTTGTTCCTAAAAAATAGAAATAGACCCACTAGAGTAAAATGTGTCTTTTGATGATTCTGACTTGACCAATGTGATCGTGAAGTCTTTTAATCCTATCAAAATCATTTTCAATCATTTCTGGGAAGGTCCTATTTTCGGGGTTTTCCCTGAAAATAGGGGCATAAAACCCTGATTTTCAAATTTTCAGAATTTTGCACATGTGTTCCTTGACACAAACCCACAAAGACCCTATGTTTGGTTTGACCTAAAACAGACTTATAACAACATTTTAACAAGATTTAGCTCAATTTATACAGAATGCCAAAAAATTTATTTTTGGTACAACAATATCTAAGTGTGCTATTTCCTTTAGCAGCTCAACTACAATTTGTGTTTATACTTATATGATCAATGTATACTTGTGTTAGTGACAAGGACCTTGATTGGGTTGACCGGTAAATAGAGAGGCTGAGGCTATAGCCATGGCAAAGGAGGAGGCTAGAGCACAAGCAAACACATCCACAACTGATGTTGGTGAGGGTGGCATGGAGTCACAAGCAGAGACTATGGCTGCAGCTGCTATATCATCTAGGACCCACCTTAGATGCCTTCGTAGGAAGGATGTAGGCTCCTTTGAGCCATAGACTTGTACTTATTGTTTTGATATTTCATATTTGTTTGGAACATTTGATGTCATGGATTTCATATTCCATGAGGTTTGTATACATTTGGCTATATTTATATATCTAAGTGTGCTATTTCCTTCAGCAACTTAGCTAGAATTTGCATACTTTATACTTATGTGATCGATGTATACTTGTTTATGTGATCAAATTTGCTTCTATATAATGATGTTATTGTGTCTTTAAGGTTTATTTAATAAAGGGTGCTTGAAACAAGTTTTAAATCTTTAAAAATCTCTAAATTTCTAGGGTTTTTTCATTTTGCCGAGTCTGTGTCGAGTCCCGAGTCGAGTCACCCTAGCCGAGTCCGAGTCTCATAACTATGGATAAAACATTGGTCCCTTTTTTAAAAACAACTTTTCTCTACTAGGCCAAGGGGGGGTCTTTAATAACTTAATAACGTAAGTCATAAAATCTCCTTTTGAAGACTTAAGAGAATAATATGCGAAAACATTAGAACTCATCAAACTGCAACTGCCAAGCACTACCCAAACTGGAAACCCTACACTGTACTGCTGCCAAGAACAATTTCCCAAAATAGTACTTACTAAAAATAACATATTGCTAAAAATAATGTGTCCAAATGCCAAACTGGCCCAAACTGAGATACCCTGAAACTTACTAAAAATAGTAAGTGCTAAAAATAGTCATTGCTAAAAATAGCAATACTGCCCACCAATGATTAGAGAAAACTTAGAAAAACCCATAAAACTCTCTAGTGACATCAATATACTCCTTTGAATATGTAGACACAGATCTCGAAAGATAGCACTAACTACCAAATGAGGAAACCCTAAAAAAGGGGACATTATAGTCCTCCCTTCCCAAAGATTGCTTGTCCTCAATGCCATCACAACTCCAGGAAAGATAGACTCATCCACATTAAAACCAAGTAAGATTCCAGGGTCCCAAGTCAATCTTAGAATGGAACTACCATGCTGACGGTGAGCCACTTTGATAAAAATTGTGATAACATTGTGCCTCAACAACATTCTCCTCTTTTGGAAACTAGGAAGGTAATTATCATCAAATCCCAAGTTGAGACACCTATAAGGGCTGAAACCTAAACCATGAAACATTGCCTGTTGAAACATCCCTGTAAGGTCCATAATTGCAATCCCTATACCTAACATGGTCTTGGGTGGTTGGAAGAAATATTTGCTCAACCCAAAACCATACTCCTCAATATACCTCTTCAAGGTGCTATGCAAAGTCATAACTGCAATTGCAAATTGCCATGTAGCATCTTCTATAGGCAGATCTCTCCATCCTATCAAATGCTTCGTGATCACCCTGCTCCTTAACCTATGGCTGTATCTCCCATAGGTAAAATGAAAAACGATATGCAAGTTAAGCTCTGGTGGTCAACAATTAGACAAAACTAGCCATACATGCTTGAACACAATTCGGCTCCATTCTCCAAATTTTGAAATTCTACTCCTCCCTGCAATCTGCCTGTATAGCGACAAGTGATATTTGATATGATCTCTAAAGCACAACCACTTGTACCAAACCTTCCGTTGCTCCACTTTGATATAAACATCACTCAACCAAGGGTTGTGAAGCAACTCACCCAGATCTCTGTGAAGAGATGTACCAACCACACCATGTCAAGAGTACCTCTGCTGTCATAGGATGTTAGGACCTCATCGTCCTGCAATTTCCCAACACTGTAGTAGCAGACCCAAACACTCCAGTTTTCCCAAACAACTGCAAACATCAATGTATAATCTGGAAACTCCATGATCAACAAAGTAGAACATCCATCAACCAACAATATGTGAGCTAGAAACCAATGGATCAGGGCTGGAAATTTCCTGCTCTCATGCTCATCTCTGTGCCTTGGACTATAGTCCAATTGAAACCCAACATATACAAGCACATGCCACTCAAAATCAAATACCTTCATGACATCAACTTCACATCCCTCAAGTCTTGAAATTAGGATAGCCTTATGCTCCTTCAAAGAATCATCATCATGACGGTGTGGTGTTAAAACACAAGTAGACTCAATGAGCTCTCCAACGATGGTTAGACTCCCTAGAAAATCTAAATCACAATTGTTTCCTTCTACACATGCATACATATCATTATGTGTTGATCCACAATGTGTATGCATGACTAGCTCCCCCTTGATCATGACTCGAACCTTCAATGGGCTCTCCAAATGGTGTGACTCATGTTCCTTAGGAGGAAGATTATTTGAACAAAATGAATTTTCTAAATCATACCTCTCATTAAACCCATGCAAAGCTGATTGCTCCTTGTGTTCTACTATGATAAGAGGTTCATCCCACACATGCTCAACCTCCTTAGCTTCTTCCCTTGGAAGAAATAGGGGTCGAAGAAATGTCTTTCTTTTCTGCCTCCTATGATCTATATGATTGCATTGCTCCTCAACCTTTTGTAGGTGTTGCTTGGGTAACCAGCAATTTGTCTTCTCTAGCTCTCTTAAGCCACTCATCACACATGCTTCGAGTCCTCTTTACATCCTCTATGCCATGATGCACAAAATCAGACTACGTGTGGTTTGGATCCACAACCATTACCTCATGCTTAACCACCAACTCTTGAGTGTCAACAAGGTAAGGTCTCTTACCACTATCATCCTCATGTGATATGGCTGCCACCTCAAGATTATGTAAAGGTAAAGGACTGCTGTTTCAAATCAGAAAATCAGAATTTGCCTCATACCCTTTTGTAGTGCTTTCTAGGGCCTTATGCATTCCTTCCTTCATTGTTGGATGCTCATCATCAAGTGCTGATCCAAGAAGTGTGTCAAGTTGAATAACAATTGTATTACTTGTTATCCCATGGTTGCAAGCTATATCTTCATGTGGGCATGTCTCCTTTAATCTCAAGACTTCACATTCTTGATGTGCTACTCAATCCCTGTCAAAACATTGAATCATCTTGGTATGATGAGTGCTTGAATCTTCATGCAATGCCTCATCCTCATGAAGTTCATCCAAATCTTTGCCCATTCTAACCTCCATAATCTTTGTGTTGGATTGTTGGTCTTTGGATGTGGCTGCCATAGATGACTGAATTTGGGATTCGGCTGATGGATAATGTGTCAAACTCAACTCTAAACAAAGTTCGTCAACCTGATCTTTTGATTCTTGAAGGGCCAATTGAGTACTCTTCAAGGAATCCCTAGTACCCTTAAGCTCAAAGGTAAGCTTATCAACTTCTTCTTCCTTTCCTCTCAATGCATCAAAATATATTTCAACAAGCTTGAAGAGATGATCTCTATCTGAAAGTAGGTGTAAACAATTTGATTTCATTGCTATTGTAATATCCCCTTTCTAGTGGAAGCACTTAAACCTGAATCTTGCTTTCAAAGTGTTTCTCAAAGAGACATTAGGAACGTTAGAGATCAACAAATTTCAGTAATAACATCTAATAAGTTCAAAGATGATATAAATATTTCATTCTTGTCAAAGGATTATTCATTTCCTCCTTATCACTCACTATGAATGATTCTTCTTTATTATATTTCATAAGTACATTAGATATTAAACATCTTTCAGGATCCCATAGATGGAATTCTATTATACCATTTAATATTGTAGTGAATGAATAGAGTCACTATTACTTATAAGGCTCAATAATTGCTACAAGCATCATTATTGGATAGTCATAAATAATATATATATATACACTTATCAATTGTTATCATGCCCTTCCAACTCTCAATATACTTATTCATCATAATATATTCAAATATATTCATAAATCTTAATATACTTAAATATATTTATAAACATCAACTGAGATTTAAATTAATAATATACCTAAATCCCTATTCTTACCTTCTACACATTATTATATGAATCCATACTATAATGGAACTCATACATTTATACTTGCAGATAATAACCATGATAAGCATAATACAGAAATAATTAATTTAGATCATAAAATAAATATATATACATATATCTACATATATAATTGCAGACCCTAGTTATGTACCACAAAGTAACAAATATAAACATTAAACATACAGCAGCATACAATAATTATAATGGACTTACCACTGTTGCTGTTTATTCCTGGGGATCAGGTTTCCAAAGAACCTTTTATTGAAAAGATTCCTTCTACTAGAACATACTCTTCCTTTTTCCTTCAATTCTCCATATGCTCCTTTACATCTACCAAAAATGCCTTTTTATAGCATTATTCTTCTACATGAAGAGATGTATCCCTTCTAATAGATATTTCTTTTGATAATGCCCGTTGACCATTAATCTTTGTTTCATTCTAATACTTGACAATATTAATTATCTTTTATGATGAGCACTGCCTTGTAATTATCTTAATTGCTGCTGTTTGTTTGTTCTATTTGAAAATAACAATTGTAATTATAATGTGATTATTGATAGTTATAACTATAATGATTTTTGGATTATATTCATTTTATTTAACTTTGTTGCTTTAGCAATTTCTTTGTGACTATTTATTTAAATTATGATTTGTATTTTTATATTTTGTATTTTATATTTTATATTTATTTCATTTGTATATTATATTTATAATTATAATATTATCAATGATAATTATAATTATCTTCAAATCGTAAGTACTCATGTTTAGATTTTGACATTCATTAATATTCTATTTATTCGCATTTATATTCTAATATGTATTGTTTTTACATATTTGCTTTTCAATGCTTAGTAATTTTAGTGTCCTAATTCGGGGACATGACAGCTATCAAAGCTTCTGTGAGCACCTGCAAATCTGTAAGAGAAAGTTCTCCTTCAATGCCTTTTTGTCTCCTCTCAAGTGGTGCCTTCCAAAAATGATCTTCAATTATCCTGTGAGTGTTATCAAAATGATTTAAGGCTGCAACAATCATATCTTCATTGACCTTCAATTGGCTCTCCAAATAATGGCTCATTGGGCCTATGATTAAGATCATCTTCATACACTGAATTTTCTGATTTGTCTTCATAATTGAGCACCTCCAAATTAGCTTCCTCTATCAAAGGGCCACCATCAAGGTAATCATGATCTTCCTCAATGGCTGATCTAGAAATGAACAACTATGTCCTCCTTAACCACCAAGTGATCCTCCATATCTTGCAATGTCAAGTTAGTCTTATCCAAACCTCTTTGTTCACCACATATTGAAATTTCTGTATTGCCATCATATGTATGAGCAACATCCATCTTAAAGACACCCAAACCACAATTTGATTCCTTGCCAAGATGAGGTAAGGGTGATGAAGCAATGCTAGACTCAATTAGAGGAATATTAAATGAACTCCTACCTTCTTGTAGCTGATCTAACATGGCTGGTTTGACAATCTCCATGGCGGTATTTTCTTCCATCTTCATGTGCTCTTCATTTGTAACTTCAATAGGCGACTCCTTCACCAACTTGATGAGAATGCTCAACATTAGGATGAGGATCAAACTCAACAAGTGCACTAAGCCTTTGCTTATAATCAGCTCTATGCATTAATGAATCAGATTTGTGTTCAAGATCATCATCAAGCTTTCCAAAACTAGCTTCTTCAATAGCATTCCCATGGCTTACATTGTGCTCTAAGATTTGAAAATCATCAGGGTCAAAAGGAAATTCATCCCATGTAGGATCCTCATTATACTTAGGTGCCAACACACCCAGATCCCAAGTGCTAAAGGGCTGATTGCTCCATTAAGGAAAAATGTGATCACTGTACTCTACACGAATGGTTTCCTCTACGAATAGATCACTCTCCAACTCCCTAGTACCGGCATCATTATAGTCATGCCCTTCCATAGGCTTGGATTGAGGTTCAAACCAAACACCACCTGTTTCATCATCACTGAAATTAAATATAGGACCATCATCATTAGCTGATTTGAAGACATCATCATAATTGCCGTCAACATGCTCTTCTTTTGAAAGTACTTCATTGAACTCATCATAAACATCAGCTCTACTAGAATCATCTAAGAAGTCATTAGTCTTTGAATCATCACTGGATGAATCCGAATTAAGATTCAAGGCTGTTGTGTCTTTTTTGTTAAACAAATCTTCATCATCACCAGTTACATGCACGCCCAAGAGGTTGTTTTGGGGCTCTTTCACACATTCCTCATATAACAAGGCATCTTCTCCATCCAAATGTTTAGGTTTTGCAACAATCCTTGAATATGTCTTTTTAATGTTAGGGTCCATTAGCATGGCCAGTTCCTACATCAACTCAAATATATACTTATCTGTAGTCATCTTTTAACTTTGCTTCTAACAACTGTCAAATAGAGGCAGTAAAATAGACATGCAGGTGCTGGTCACCAACATGCAAAATATATGTGAACCACTAAAATTGATAAACACTGCTAAAATTCTGACATGCAACTGAAGAACTGTAGCAAAGGTAGAGCTCCAACAGGTTGGTAGGAAAACCAGCTCTGATACCACTATAATAACCATCCCTAATTTTTTTGTTTGTTTGTTTATTGAGTATATAGATTGCAAATTCATTTTGTTTCAAGGTTCCATTCAACATGTGGCATTTATAGAAATAACATTGCATTGAAAGGAAATGACATGGACTTGCTACATATCATATTGAACGATTACAAGTCATCTTAGCATATAATAAAAATTGAAATCAGACTTAAAGAAATACATATCAGACCTGATTACAGTCATATAAGGTCCCTTCCACTGTCATACATTGAGCAACAAATGCATACAACTCCTCATGGAAGACACCAAATGCATAAACTATCAAACCCCTACACTCTCCTTCACATTGCCCAACATTCAACTAAGAAAAGACACCATTAACATGTTGTTGCAGATTTTTGTAAGTTGCTGTTTTGAGAAGGAAGTCTGAAAATGTAAACCCCCAAAATGGTACGGCTCCCTAGCAGGGGCGATCAGCTCTAGTAAATTAATCCTTCACCAAACAACGCAAATGAGGGCTCAAAATGAGGCACCCAGCTGCAAGGAATCCATAGAAACAACACCCAAAATGATACACTTCCCACATATGGAGTTACGAGCAGATTTATGCTTCCAGCCACTCTGAAAATGTACTTTTTCAGAACTCAGAAAAGTGTATCAGACCTCTGAAAATGTAATCAAACAGCTCCAAACACACTCCCAAAAGATGCAAACCATTTATCAAACCAAAATCTTCAATCCCAACTCAAAATATAGAAAATATCTTCATTCTAACACAACAAAATGATGAATAGTCATTAAATTTGTGAATGCAAAGGTGATCCCTGAGGTAGAATCACTCCAACCAGCTATGGTGGATCTCTCACCACCGAAACCAACAACTAGAGATGAGGGTTTTCGTCCTCAAACTAGCAGTATACAAATCCTGGAGAAAATCCAACAGAGTTTCCTTAAGTTGCCAAAGTTCTCACACACAAATGAGAGCTCAAACTCATATTTATAAAGTGAGGGAAAAGTTAGGGCAACTTGCATTTGAATTTGAATGTTTTTTTCCCTCTCATTTCATTTTATGAAATGATATAAAATTACCCCAAGAGGGGCATCCAACTTTATGCCTCCAAAATTTCACTTTTGATTTTTTATTTAAAATTAAGATTAAGCCCAAACTAGGCATCCCACCTTATAAGGCATGACATTAGCCTAAAAATATGATAAATAAACTCCCTTTAAGGCACCACACAAGATAAAACAGTGGCCCTTTTTTTAAAAACAACTTTGCTGTACTAGGCCAAGGGGGTCTTTAATAGCTTAATAACATAAGTCATAAAATCCCCTGTTGAAGACTTAAGAGAATAATATGCCAAAACATTAAAACTCATCAAACTGCAATTGCCAAGCACTGCCCAAACTGGAAACCCTACACTACACTACTGCCAAGATTAGTTTCCCAAAATAGCACTTACTAAAAATAGCATACTGCTAAAAATAGTGTGTCCAAACACCAAACTAGCCCAACTTGAGATACTCTGAAACTTACCAAAACTAGTAAGTGCTAAAAATAGCAATACTTGTCATGTCCCTGAAATTGCAACACTAAAGTATAAAATTAACTAAGCATTGCAATGCAAATAAATAACAAAATACATATTAAAAATATAAAAATAAATATTAGAAATTTAATATTATTATAATTATAATTATCATAATATAATATATAAAATATTATATATATATAAACTAATACAAAAATAAATATATTTAAAACAAGAAAATATATATTGTATTGCAACAATGATTATATTTCATTTAGTAGCGATTATGACAAGGCAGTGATCACATGTCAAAAGACAGCAAAGGAAATCATATAATTATATACTCTATAGTCTATACAACGATCACTAATGACATATGCATAAGACAAAAGGTAGTGATTAAATTGAAGAAGTAGCATTAGTAATATAAAGAGCAGCGATTCATTTATAAAAGGACAACAATATGTTATGGAGAGTTGTCTTCTTTGTGAAGTGACGTGTCTATTAAATAAATCATCCCCCCTTGAAGATGTATAAGAGTGAGAAGGTTGTGTGAGTTGGAGGAAAAAAAAGAAAGGAGAAAGAAGTCTGAAGCAGTAGAGGATATAAATAGGGAATCAACTAGAAATAAATATCCGCACTGAGGATAAAATAGGAGATTGTGAGGAAGAAATAGATTATAAGAGATTAAGTATTATTGCAAGAAAATATTTGCATAGTAAGTTTAAGTGTGTGTATATATATATATTTGTTCATATGAAATGATTATTGAAAGAATGAAAGTAATTAGAAGTATATACATATATATTTATATAAAATTATACACGATTATGCAATAATGATGCTTGTAGCAATTATTGAGCCTTATAGGTAATTATGGTTCTTTAATATGAATAGGGATAATAGATTCTTATTTGTTTGATTTACACTAATAATATCTTCTGAATGTTAAGAACAAATTGAACAACAAGGCAATTGGAGCAGATCTAACATAATTATTTGCATTCAACAGACAAGGGAAAAAGTTAGCAACCGTTAATATATTTGCATCTCAGAATATAGCAGTTTATATTTTAGCAAAGCATTGTGTATGCACTATAATGTATATTGTGGATGGTGATATGTTATTTAATCTCTATGGAATTGGATAAGGTAGGATGGATAGGGAATGCAGATACAAGTTTACCCACTAAGTAGGCCACTCTATGCGGATGATTGGAGGCTTGCCACTTGGAGCCCAGAGGGATGGTATATCCACTCTTGGGCTTAGCTAGGATAGCGTCGAGCGGACTTATCATGTTTCCCATCCAATCCCTATTATGATTAAACTCCCATTTTACTTATTCCTCTACAATCAATTGTGGGAAGAAGAGACGAAAGTACAAGGGGGATAGTAGTTACGAGATTTCATGCTAAGTAAACCACCCATGATGGATGACTGAAGTGTCTGCCATTTGTGGGCCAAGGGGGTTTCCTATCCGCCCTTGGACTTGAAATGCTTTGGGCATCCTATTGTGGCTTCATCTCCGATCTTCCCAATGGTTGATTATTAGAGTGGCTAATAACTTTGAATCCGTGTTAATAGTTACTTATCTACTTAAGATCAATGAACCTTATAGATGTCAAATAATTTATAGGATGTTGCAAACAGTACAAATGATCAACTAATTGTTTTTGAGTTATTGGCTAACATTATTGCAGGGTTAAAATTGGAGTTTATTGGAAGTTGTAATTTAATAAGATATACTTCTTACTTTGAAATTGTGGTTTAAGGGAAAAATCTAAGTATATCCAAAAAGGGACATTACAATTGCTATCAGAGCCTTAATCCTACCAACCTATTGACAAACCAACTTTAACCACCAATCAATTACAATTAACTATTCGGTCTTCTTCTTAAGTAGGCCAATAATGCATTTCTATATGCGTGTGCCTTCCATGTGTATACTTTGTGACTTACGTGTATTCATGTGTATACTTTGGACTTACGTGTATTCATGTGAATACTTTGCAATTTACGTGTATTGATGTATACTTTGTGCCTTACGTGTATTCATGTGTATACTTTGTGACTTACGTGTATTCATGTGTATACTTTGTGATTTACGTGTATTCATACTTTGTGACTTACATGTATTCATGTGTATACTTTGTGACTTACACATATTCATGTGTATACCTTGTGACTTATGTGCATTCATGTGTATACTTTGCGACTTACGTGTATTCATGGGTATACTTTGGGACCCACATGTATTCATGCATATACTTCATGACTTATGTACATGCTTCATATCTTATATGTATTTATGTGTCTTTCATATGCATGCTACATGTATTAAGTATATCCATGTGTTTGCTTCATGCTAGATCTGTCTTCAACAAGATTACTCCATGTGTGTTTATGATTACTTTATGCTTAAAAATTATGAAAATCTTAAAACTTTGTCAAAATGCTTTTTGAGTTGAGAAGCACTAACAAATTAACTTATCTAAAATTGAATAATAAAGAGTTGTAACTATTGAAGTGAAAAGGTGTGACTCCCTCAAACTTGTGATATAAAAGGGAGAGCATTTCATCCATACCATCATTTGAAGAATCCAATTAAGAATAGAACTAAGTTGCCGGTTCTGGTACGCGAATGGGCATGGGTACAAAATACGGGTATGCTGGTACGGCGATTTTTTTTGTTCCTTGGGTACAGCTGTAAATATAAATGCAAAAGAATTAAAAATATATAGAATTGTAAATACATTTGATAGAATGATACTTAATCAATCATTAATCATCATTAAATCATCATGGGAATTGATAGAATCAACAAATGATGCATATTCATCAATAAGCTCAATTGTTAGCAATGTTTGCAAGTGTCGATATTGTGCGTGATAGTTTTGAAATTTCAGAGTGTGGCTACAACTTACACGATGTATCAAATTACAATATATATTAAACATAAAATTAAATTCATAATTTTTTCAAAAGAAATTAAATAAATCTATAACATAAATATGTCAACCTTATAGATTTCTCATTAAAACACATTAATATTATAAATTCATCATACCGAGAGTTAAAACAAAATGTAACAATAAACATTTAACATCAAGATGCAAAATTCAAATTAGAAATTATAGGTACACACAACCAAATACCAAAGCGTCAAATACGGAAGTTGTATTGGTCTAGGCCCCCAAAGTATTTGATACACAAACCCATAATCTTGATATGCTTATATTTTGAGCATCATACATAAATGTATGCATGCTTTGATACATCATGCCTAGTTATTTATGCATGCATGGTTTAAAAAATTCTAACTATGGGTGATACACAAACTCAAATTTGGCATAAGCTTCATTGTTTAGGCTTATTATTAGCATGGCAATTTGGAGGCGTTAAAAAAACTAATCAGTTTCTTATGAGAATTTGGCATAGCTTAATGAGAATATGGCATAAATCATTCGCTCAAATTGGCTTGCACAAAAGATCCTATTATTCACAACACTCCCAAAATCCATCATGATGAAGGATGCAAACATTTTTCTATCATTATAGACTTCAACAAAGGGCAATGAAGAATTTGTATCATAACCCAGGAGACTCGCGGTAATGAAATGAGAGAAAACTTGTCTTAAATGACGGGTTGTATCAATTCCCAACTCTTGGTTTTGTTGTTAAGGGTTATTGGGAAATAATAGTACATAGGACAATAAATTGTTCTCACACTTTAGAGGACGGTATTAACCTTATTGGTAAGTGAAACATAGAAAAATAAGGTAGCCAAAATGAAAGAAAGGGGGTATGATGCACCTATTTCTCTAATTTCATTCAAAATGCAAGCTATAAAGGACATATTTGAAAATTGACAGAACTAACTATCAAAATGCAGATTTGGAAAGGTGAGAATGATGTGTACCTATCACCAAAGATGCTTTTTTAGGCCTCACTGAGGACTCATTCGCCATATGGCGAATGGGTCCTGGCTAGGGCTCCGAAAAATCAGTTTTTGGGTTTTTTTCTGCCAGGTCCGCACTCCCAAATTTCAGTTGTTCACTATCGGAAAGTTGGAAATAAAACTTGTAGATCAGTTTCTGTGATTTGACAACTTTTCTTGCAACTTTGACAACTTCGCAACTTTCTTCAATTTTGCTCTTCAATAGATCTTCAACCTAAAATCTGCAATGACACATCAAAGATAGAAAAATGTTGTTTGTTAGGGAATAGGGGTTTGCCTTGGTCAATTGGTCAAACCCCGTTTTGGTAATTAAACCTTGAAATGAAATGAAACATAAAAGAAGGAATGATGAATGAACAACAATGTCACAACTCACCACACCTTATTTGAACCTTGGATAAATCTGCAAACTAGCATGAAGTGGCCTCAATGAATGTAGATCTTGATCGTGAAACTTGATTAGAAACAATGCCTTTGATATGCTTGAATAGATCTTGACCACTACATCAACATATTAGCTCAAACAACATGCATGATGCAATACATCTTTGATATGACAATGGAATCCTGATTGCTGCAATAATCTTTTGTAAATCTGCTCTTGAATGCCTTAGGAATGCTCTTGATCACACTTGCTCATAAACTTGCTAGAATGCTTGAAGACTTGAAATTGCTAGGATGAAACTAAGTGAAATAGCCTTGTATTTATACATATCTTAACATTAATTCCCAAAATTCAAATATCACAAGCCGACATTGAATTATAGATTTGAAATATTAAAATACCACCAAAAATATATTTCAAAGAGGGGTCCTAGGTCTAAGTGAGGCTATGGCGAATGGGTCCTAGGCCACTTACCTAGGACATGCATCGGACAATGTTAAACATTATGCAAAATCAGGACCCTAGGACTAAGGGTCCTAGGTCACTTACGTAGGACACACATCTTCCAAAGTTAAGTGTTGTGTAATGGCATTTATGAATGTCGGGTTTTATCTCTCGGAATTTGTATTTAATTAGGCTTGGATTTGAATTAAAGGGGCCAATTAAGGCAAATTAACCTCAATCAATTAATAAAGCCCTAGAGTAGTGTGAAAGTGTAAAGGTGCACCTTACAACACCCTAAATAAGGCACAATTAAGTCTATTTAAATTAAAAGGGCTTTAAACTTAATGTGAATATGAAAAACATATTACAGCACTAAATTAAGGCAACATTAGGCTCATTTATTTATTAATTATTCCCAAAGTAAGTGTGGAAAAGGGATACTTTTTCCTACACTACAGTAAGTTGGGGTAAATATACAACTACTACTCTCCAAAGACATCATTATAGTATTGAGTTAGGCATAAACCGAGATAATCATAATTAGTTGTAGAGTTTCAATTCCTATTGCTTGGGGACAAGCAATCTTTGGAAGGGCGGATTGTCATGTCCCCAAAATTGCAACACTAAAGTATAAAAATAACCAAGCATTGAAATGCAAATAAATAAATAAAATAAATAACAAAATACATATTAAAAATATAAAAGTAAAATTAGCAATTTAATATTATTATAATTATAATTATCATAATATAATATTATGAATATTAAATATATGTATATATAAACTAATACAAAAATAAATATATTAGAACAAGAAAATATATATTGTATTGCAGCAGCGATTATATTTCATTTAGCAGTGATTATGACAAGGCAGCGATCCCATGTTAAAAGGCAGCGATTATGACATATGCATTAGACAAAAGGCAGCAATTAAATTGAAGAAGTAACATTAGTAATATAAAGTGCAGTGATTCATTAGTAATATAAGGGTTTAAGTTTTGATAAGGCTGATTCACCCCCTCTCCCCTCCTGCTCCCAGTCTCCATATGCATTAGACAAAAGGCAGCGATTAAATTGAAGAAGTAACATTAGTAATATAAAGTGCAGTGATTCATTAGTAATATAAGGGTTTAAGTTTTGATAAGGCTGATTCACCCCCTCTCCCCTCCCGCTTCCAGTCTCCATATGCATTAGACAAAAGGCAGCGATTAAATTGAAGAAGTAACATTAGTAATATAAAGTGCAGCGATTCATTAGTAATATAAGGGTTTAAGTTTTGATAAGGCTGATTCACCGCCCCTCCCCTCCCGCTCCCAGTCTTCGGGTGTGTTCAACATATATGTGATCTTAAAACTAACTTTCAGTTTCCTTTTTCCCTTGTCAGGTGTGCATGTGACAAATGGAAAATGAGCACTCAAAGTTTGAATCAGAATTACATCGTCAAGTGCACATTTGACAATGCAATTTTTTCTTTTTGAAAAATCAAAGTCATTCCTCTATATATAAGTGTGCACTTGTCAATGGGAACCAATCCTTATGAGAATTCAACCTAATTCTGCCTTATTAGGTGTGCACCTAACAATGCAATTCTGAACTGTGATTTGAAATGCCACTTCCTTCACAAAGTTGTGCTGCTGACAAAGGGATTTTGACCTTGTTCTTTAAAACTCTGTTTCCTATCAGAGGTGCACCCCTGACCTCCTACCATAGCCGATTTCCCTAATAAAAACTATCATTCTTTTGGTAATATGTGTCTCTTCAATTAGGTGTGCACTCAACATTGGGGTTGCATTTGACTTTGAAATCAACCTTGTCTTTGATTGACCTCTATTCTTTGCCTTGGTGAAGTTTCTATCGTCTTTTCATTGATTGATCTTCATTCTTCGCCTTTCTAAAATTGTCCAAAAGTTCTTTCCATTTTCTCTGCATTAAGACACAGTAAAAGACAACAGAAACAATATGGATCAATAGCACAAAATGTTGAAATATGACTGTTTGAATGGATGGTAACATGAGGTTTTAGCATTGAAACTTGAAACAATAATTTTTTATTGGTTCAACATGTTTCCATCTTTGCAACCATGCATATTTATTATTTTATGACTTTAAACCATCTATCTTTTTTCATATTGGCACTATATTTGAGATAATATTTGTTCATTTTGCTATTGTCAATTATTTTTTATTGATAGTGAAGGCACTTCCTGATTGTATGCAACTTCTGTAGTATTTTCACTCCATTTGACTGCTTTTGGAACATTTATGGGGATCTATATTATTTCATTTGTTGCCAGCTAAATATTCCTTCTAAAGGTAGTTTCTTATAACTCTAAATATGCCTAATGAAATGCTAGTGTATGGTGATATTCTAAGTTGAAAATTTAGTCATTCTCTTGCTATCATCTGTTCTTCACGAGGGCTGTGGTCTTTTGACTAATTAGGATTAGTTTCTAACAACAATCCTGTATTCACATTGTTTTTTGGTTTGCAATTTTTCTTAGTTCTTCATACTAATTAAAAATAAAACAAAAAATTGCAGGTGGATTGAAATGGATTATCATGGGAATCTCTATGCTTTTTCTATTGACCCTTTCCGGAGTAGTGTTGGAAATCTTCCCTGCATTTACAAAGGATGTTGGGAGGGCTTTGAGTGTAAGTAGTTTGAAATATTTTTTACAACTGTCTTTGAATCTTTAAAAAGGTGTATTTTTCTGGAACAGCACTTTATACTTAAACGGCTAAACTTTTGAGCTTTTGAACATTGTGGGCACTGAGAATGTTCACAGTTGTAAGAATATCATAGAATCATGTGTTCTAGAAATCCAATACATCTATAACCTGAAATTCATGGTCACAAACACTTTTTTTCTTTCTTTCTGGGGTTTGGTTTTTGTTTTGTTTTTAAATATCAAGTTCTTCTGCAGTTTATTAATTAATACTATTTGTAGTGAAGAATAATCTCTTTACTCCTAGAAAGCAGGAGTTCAAAAAGCTAAACTTGTACTCAAATTATTTTGGAGTGTAGCACCATAATACATGTCCTTGTATGCAAGCAAAATCTTTGACCAAGAAATTTCAATGGGTTTGATATATTGGTAGCAAAAAGGTGACATATTTTAGGATAAGCAGCCAAATTCTTTGATGATTTTGTCACCTAAACATGGCTTGTTAAATGGAAAAATACAATCAATGAGAATGTTTCTAGCTGAATCTGGTAAAAGATTTATGTTTTTGACTGCTAGCGTGTTTCTTTTATATCAAGGTATAGCAATTAGTGATGATCAAATTTTCTTGAGTGGGTCAAGTATTCTGTATCTGCTGACAGGAAATTTGTTTCTTCCCATCTCTTAGTTCTAAATACTACTAAGATGCCAAGGGGGTGGGGAAAGTGATCTCATAGAACTCTTAAGGAATTAGAGTACAGTCATCACCAAATCTATATGGAATTCTCAATAGGGAGGGAACACTTGACTTTAATTCCATGTTCACTAAATCATGGCTCTCACTATTTCTGCCATGTATAACTTACCACTATGTTGATTGTGGTGCTGACATTACCTCCAAATAGAGGTTAATGGATTGACTAATTCCTTTATCCAAGAGCTAAATACACCCACAAGAACTTTAGCTGCAGGTCATCGGTGTTCCTTTCTTGATATTAAGAATATTCAGATGAATGCTCTGAGTTTTGAATTTGCTTGCCACATTTATTACCCATTTTTAATCCACATGAACTTGACCAATATCCATACCAATAGTTGTGAAGTGTTAGGCTAAGGTAGGGTTGTTAACTATTGAACTGGAGGTTGAACAACATATCAAATAGTAGGATTATCATTTATTTTTAGAGAACCCTAGAACATCAAAGCCCTTGGGATTAAAAAGAGATAACAATGACTGGCTGGAGGTATCCATGAAGATGAAGTGCCAGAATCATGTTTTTTTGTAGCAACTGAAGCATATATAAAAGGTGTCCAATATGGGGCTTGTTGGTTATCTTTTTTTCTAGGGCAATAATTATTGTAAATTAAGGTTATCCTATGGTTTATGGGATAGATGAAAAACTCTGCGATTACTCATAGAACTTGTGAGTACTCATGTGCCAAAAATGGTGGCAAGTTACTTGCCCAAAAACTCGTCCCCAAGTTTTCCCAAAACTCGCATTGATTTTTCATCAAAAAATCACAAAAACATGTATCTTTTTAGTAGAACCTAACAAAAACTTGCCTATATTTGATATGAAACCTACCTTATGCCAAATGCAATTTTTTTTAAGCGCTTTCATCCATTTTTGAGATGCGATTGAGCATACGTGGTGATTCAAGGCACAACATGTGATTGTAACAGTTTTTTTTTACCTTTTCGGTTTTACTTTTACTTGCACGCAACTATTGTTGGAAAGAACAAAATATGAGAGGTGTAAATAAATACAAAATACACATGAGCAAAATCCAAGTTGATTGTGTTAAGAGTGTTTTACTCGTGCGGTCAAAGAAAAGGAAAAAAAATGTAGCTTTGTTTAGTATGGAATTATTTTAGGACTATTGTCATAAACATCTATTTGCATACTCTCAACTTTCTCAATAATTGTGCCATGCAATAATGATACTTGATTGTCCCCCATAAGATTCAACTATGCATATCAATTTTCATCCTCAACTAAGATTGACATCACTTAGATAAATGATGTGTGACTGTCCCCCATAGTCATTTGCTCTTAAGTGATAAAATTATGAAAATGGTGTGCATCATGAAGGTTTGTGTGGTCTTGAAGGCCTTAATTTGGGCTTGGTGGTGGTGGCTCTACCCCTTGAACTCACCCTATATCACGATAGGGAATGCACTAGGGGCATTGCCCCTAAACCTTGTGAGGGGCGCTACCCATGAACTTTGTGAGGGGCACTGCCCCCCAACTTTGCAAGGGGCATTTCCCCTCAACCCTGCTGGGGACATTGCTCGTAGACCCCCACGAGGGGCATTGCCCCTTAACCCCATTGGGGTCTATGATATGTATTAAACTCTAATTTTGATTTGTATATGATGGAAATCAATATTATGTTCAACAAATTAGTAATATGTGTTTTCAAAAATATTTTAAAATGTTTTGATATAATTGCTAAGTTATTGCTGAGTTTTTCCCCGAGTTTTTGTTGAGTCGTGGTTTTTAAATTTTTTGGGCTTGTTGAGTAATTGTGGAGCTTGAGTTTTACAACTATGGTTTATGGAATTGCATGCTTTTAGTGTATTGCAATGACTTTAGCTTTTACCATGATTCTTAATGGGCTATTTGATGAATAACCACAATTTACTCATAAGGTCTTTGCCGATCATTGAGAACAAACTTGAAAATTTCTATAACTTCACTAATCTCAATAGTTTGTGCAAAGGAAAACCACTGAAGATTATGTTGAATAGAAGTCCAAACTTTTAAACTTTTCATATGTAGGAAAATGGCTACAAGAAATATTGAACAATACAAGCAAACATGCATTGATACAAAAAACACATTTTTTATGTGGAGAAATCCTCACAAGGTAGAAAACTCTTGAGAAATTTGCAATGAATTCTATTTCTCTTAGGACACTTTGTACTATAGTTATGGTGATGTTTGTGTACTTTTGAACAATCAGGGTTTAATCCTTTTTTTACAAAATATGGTATAGTGGTTTTTTTTAATTTTTCTTTCATGGCCTCTCAACTACATTTTAAATATCCTTGAAACATGAGTAAACATCAAATTTTCTTTAGTTTCTTTGTCCATTAATGGAAGGGAAAACTTTTTTCCTTGTTAGATGAACCTTTTTCTGATCCTTGATGTTCAAGTGTTGGTGGGAGTGTCCCAATCGGTTCCTTGAGTATCTTGGCTCAAGAATATTCTTCATTTGACCAAGTACTAAATGAAATTAGTTTGTTTTACTCCTTAGGCTTTCACTTAATTTTCTTAATCACAGAGGTCACAATCCAAGAGACGCACGGCCAATGCAAGTATTGCAACAAGTACCAAAGTAGAGGTTTTCAATATCAAGCTCATACATCATTTCCAAAGAAACTCTTGGCAAGAAGCAATAGATGAAGGATTAGTCTTGTGGAATTCATAACTTTGACCAAGACTCGAATGAAGAATATTGTGCTTGGAAAGCACAAATGGATTAGATGCAAATGTTAATAATGGGGGTAATTTTAGTTACTAACCTTTGCCTTCTGGAATTTTTTGTCAAATTTTCTACAAAAATATTTGACATTTGAAAATCAAGATTTGCCTCAGTTTATTAAAAAAATTATTTAGTTATGTAAGCATTGGCCAAATTTTTAATTAAAAAAAATATGAAGGAAATAGGAAAAATTATGTATGGATTATAATGAAACTTAAAAAACTTGGAATTCAACTTTGAAAATGATTTGCCTTCTGAACCTCTCAAAACGTGTACTTTTAATTCATCCTTGATTTGTACCTTACCATCTAGGTAAATATATCATAGAAGTAGAGCCTAGCTCTATTGCTGCAACCATTTAGAATATCTCCTTAAGATTATGATCTTGAAGAAGAAAAAAATTCCTTTTTTCATTTCTAGATGTGGGTAGTAGGACAAACTTTGTTTACCTTGGCAGCTATTGGGACTTAGGAGGAGAGTATTGATGTACCCATCTGAAAACTTAATATCCATTTTCGTCATTGATTTATTATCATTTGTATGTTGAGTCCATGTTAGTGTTAATATTTTTTGGATGAGTGTTATGATGTCATGTCATGGTCCAATATTTCAAACTAATGATTTTTGTAGATTGCTCATTGTTGCATTATTTTCATAAAATTATTAACACGAGGTGGCCAAGATTTGGATGTTGACGAGAGATTGAATAGAAAAGATGTAATGTTTATAGTGAGGGATGTTCAGTCAAACAAAAGGAGAATTTTTTTTATGTAAATTGCTTTACCATTTCAAATTGAAAATTATGCTCAATAGAAGGAAAGCCAATTCAGAAAGAGACAAGAAAGATTTTAGAAAGTAAGTCGAGCTATAAAAATAAGAGAAAACATGTCTAATAGTAAAAGTGGCAGCCAAAAGAAGTTGAGGAAATTGCATCCATAAGGAAGGCAAAGTCAACACACTTTTCAAACTTTAAATGACTTTCTTGGTTTTGACATCAACTAGAGGTATCACACTAGGAGTAATATGGACTCAAGTGCACTTTTTGAAACTTAGCTAGCAGTTAAAATAGATGTCATCACCGAATGAGAATTGTGCATATGAATAAGTGAAAGGAAGTTGTACTGTCAATTTTGTTAAATCAACATCCAAAATAAGCAACCAACATGAGGAAAAAGCATCATAGGAGAGATAATGAGGGGAAAACGACAAAAATATAAATATTCTATGCTTAGTCACTTTCATGTAATGGTGGCTAGCATAAAAAAAACATGCTTGAAGACAATGCAAATTTTTGTTATCTTTTGAATGATAGTAGTAAAAAAATAAGGCAGCACTTATGAAGTCGCACTTTTTTAGAACTTTCTGATAGCTTGTAAGATGAGGTTTGATTTCCCTAATCAATGCCTATAAAATTTTAAGTCAAGCACACTTTTTAAAGGATGTGGCCTTGTTACATAATACAAAAGAAGCTAGAAAATCACACCATATTGAAGATTTTACCAATAGAATACAATTAAAAAAAAGACAAGGAAGTTTTGGTTTATGTCCAATGCCTAGTCAACATTCAAAGTTTGGTGGCTAGCATAAAGAAATTGTGTATATCGTATGGCAGTTTAATACATGAAATAGACAAGGATCAAAGTAGTGCTAAATGAGTTAGAAAATCAAAATGTCTTTTTTGGTTGCCACGTTATAAAAATATAGTTGAACTTTTTTTATGCTATTTTAGGTTGAGACAATCATGCAAAGAAAGATGTCGTATTTAGCATTTGAAATATTAAAATAATATGGAGGTGTTGCTATTTCAAGCTAGGTCGGATAGTTTAGAAGTAGAAGTATGAAATTTAGCATGTCTATATATTAAAGGAAATCATCAATTTAACTAGTTGTCACATGTCTTAGTTTTAGAATTAATGGACGAGATAATTTATCATAAAAATTGCAACTCATTGAAGTAGTCAATAGTTATAAGAATAGACGTTTAGTTAGTTTAGTTCATAGTTTGAAGACTTTATTAGTACTTCGCAAGACTTGCCAAACTCCCAAGTCTCTGAGTTGGTGCCTGAATATAATAGACATAGTGACTAGAATATTAGTCACTATTCTATTATATTCACATCTATTCCATTTTGTGTTGCATTGAAAGGGGAAAATTAAAATGCTAACAAATATTAACATGGAAAAAGGTCCCATTATATAGATAGATAGCTATAGTAAATGGGTTTTCTATCACAATTATCACTTAAGTAACAAGAAGCCAGAGAGTGCCATAACATCTTTAAGTTGAGATAATTTAGGCCCCGATTTTGTGCTGAATTTTTCCCAGTTCAAACTTGTGTGATTCAAGTCCATTTATATTGTTGCCACGCCATGCCAATGGAATGCTATTATAAGTTGAACAAATAGGGACTCACACCCTAAGGCTTGCTTCTAGATTCGTAAAGCTTTTGCTGCAGGTAAGTCTCATAAACCATCTCTTTCAATATACGTTAGCAGAATTTGGTATCTCCAAATTTTGTTAAGGGCTCATATTGTCAATGATTGCACTAGGAAGAGAGATAATCTCATCCCCAACCATATACAATTGGATGATTGGGTTAGGGAAAGAGATAATATAACCTGCTAGTGACACCTGTCATATGCAATCAAGCTTTTCAAAGATGAAGTTATTTTATATGGGAGTGTTGTGACATCTATGAATTGAGGTCTCATGCTGTCATCATTATTATTGGAGATCAACACTATAGAAAAGAATGAAAAAAATAAAGAAATTATATTTCCATGAATGACCAAGAATAGGTCAATGGGTTTGGAATGTACAATTGTTACAATAATGAACTACTAGGGAGAAAAGGGCCCTAGACTCAAAGCTAATGAATTAACACCAAAAAGCAAGAAAACAATGAAATAGACAAATGGGGGGAAACCTAATATGGTAATCCTAAAATAATTACAATAACAATAGTTGTGTGAGGAGAGTACCAATTAATGAGGTGGGAGTTGATGAGGACCAAAGTTGGCAACCAAGGTTGGAAGCAAAGTACTCCAAAACAAAGTGAGGTGTATCCCTTGCAAAGATGAGATTGGAAGGTAGGTCACAAGGAAAGAAATGGACTAGTGACCTGGATTCCCAAATATATATAGGTAGTCATGATCTCCATAAGGTCTCCTCTTTGTAGAAGAAATGAAACTTGGAAAGAGCATCCTTGGTAGTGTTGAAGACCATAACCTTAGTTTTATTAAGGTTAGCAACAAGCTGTTTAAGGTCACAAAACTCAAAAAAGGCATCAAGTTGTCTATATAAGCCATCGGGATGGTGAGACTAGAGCAGTGTTCCACAGGCTTTCGGGGACGGGGAGGGGCGGATAGCAAGGGACGCGTTTCGGGGACGCAGGGACGGGGGGGTCTAAGTTTGGGGGTGGTAGCGGGGGGCGACAGGGTGCTGAAATACATATAGTACTTGAAAAAATAGTTATAAAAAGATGTATAAGTATAAGAATTATACATCTTGGAGACAACTAGGAGTGCCCTAGACGTCTTGAGGACACCCTAGCAAACTCGAAGTCCTAGCAGTGTCTTAGAGACAGCGACACTGGTGGTGGGATGGTGGCGTTGGTGGTGGGTTGGTGGGGGGACGTCCCCCCAAGTCCCCAAGTCTCTGAGACCTCCCCATATAGGAAACGTGGGGTTTTTTGGGCGGAACACATCCCCGTGGAACACTGGAGTAGAGGACCTCATCATCTACAAAGAGCAATATAACTATCAAAACACAGTGAAGTAGGCAACCATCATCAACATGTTGATAAAAAAAAGGGCAACTCAGCTTGACTCCAATAGTACTTTTGACAAAGTTAGAGGCTGTGAGGAGTTTAGAATTGTCCAAAAATTGTCTTGTAGATCGTTGTGATGGCAGTAGTAAGAGATTTAGAAATGTTGATGTCCCACAACTTCTGGAACAGTAGATGCCTTTTGACACAGTCAAAGATCTTCTTAAAGTACACAAAACAACAAAATACTTTAGAAGATTGACAACAAGCCTACTTGACAAAGGCTCACTGTGAAAATGTGGTCAATAGTCTAGAAGTCTCTTTTCAAGCCAGCCTCAAATTCCCTTATTCCTGTGCTCAGGCTCTTTGAAGAATAACATGTCTAGTACTGTGGCATGGAGGTAATCCTTGCTACCAAAGTTTCCATGATTTGGTGCCAAATAGCATCAAAGTTGATCATACCTAGAAGCTTTTTAACCATTGTTAGATGCACCAGTTGCAATAGAACAATTTCATCCAATTGCAGTACACCTACAAAAGCATATGAGGTCATGGATAAAAAGATAAAGCACATTATAAACAACGTATACCTTGTCTAAGTGTAAAGACCCTCACCAACTCCTTAAGGAATTTTTTAAGGAAACAACTTTCTCACCGAGGTGCTGCTAGTTCTTGAATGTTTGAATAAGATTTAACAAAGTAAAATCGATAGCTCCTTATAATAATCTTGCTTTTAATCATGGTAATATGCAGATATGGAGTTACAATTGCATTTCATTTCCTTACTGTGATATACCGAAATATGTTTAACAGTAGACCACAGTCTCAAACATTTAAACATTCATAAATAGAAGAATTAATAATACTCTGATTTCATGATAACAAACGGCAGCAGATGTGACCAGCAGCTTCAGTCATTCCACTAATTATTTCTTAACTTCCCTAAAGTTGGCAGCAGCTTTTCCAGTCTTTTTTCCCTTTTTACTTCGCTGTAGCGATTGGTGATTAGCAGTCCTAAATCACTTAGGACTCTTAAAAAGTAGATGCCACCTCGTCAGACTTTTCCACGCCTGTAACAAACCCTTGCATACACGAATAAAATTGTACTTCTTTCTCTTTTCTGGTGCAAAGGCTGATGGCTAGAGGACAAGAGTCCTATTGCTTATAAACTCCTACCCAAAATTGGCGCTGACTTTTCTTGGACCCTCGAACACTTCAAAAAAGAAGGCAGGTTGAATATTTTTCTAGTTCTAATGATATTAGGATTTCCTCCAAAAAGGCTGCGCTACTCCTTTTGCCACCTTACAATGCAAGCTGGCAGTTCATTCTTTTTAAAAATTTTTAAAGACTATCTCAAGGTGGCGGCTAAGTAACGTAGGTCCCACCCCCCTTGTTTGAACATTAATCACCCCATAAACTTGGTGACAAATTTATTGATATAATCGCCTGGATTTGAAGTGCCGATTCTCCTAAATTCCCATGATTCCTCAGTCTATGGATAACAATATTAAATGCACATACCTCTTTTGAACAGCAACCAGTCTTATTTAAACAACTATCCTTGCGGCTTAGCCAGTGTGGCTCACTACTACTTTCATTAGTGCTGGGGATTTCTTCACCAGACGGCTGGTTATTGCTTGCAACTCAATACCAAAATCTGGGAAATAAAATTTCTTCTTCTTTAGCACAATCTCTTTCAAATTTGCAACAATTCGCACACTTGTGAACTCTGGATGAATTCACCAAGGATTGGCTAGGTGGGTTTCCTTCCATGAAACCAATAGTCACCTTAGGGTTTTCATCCTAAGTTGAATAACTAAACAATAACTCAGACTCCCAAAAAAGGTTTCATCAAAATGAATCAACCAAAGAATTATCAAATGAGTTTCCACAATCCTCCTTTTAAAACCCTCCTGGAACTTCCTAGAACTTCAATTATAAAATCACCTTTTAAATATTAATTCATTTTGCTCAAGAAAATGACATTATAATATTTTATTTAATCTTTGGCCCCAAGTAGAGTCATTTTATTAAAATAAAATATTCAACTCATAAACATAATTAATTAAGTACAAGTTGTGTGGAAATCATTAATTTAGACAACTTAATTTAATTAATTAAATTATTTCTTCTCCAAATACCTAGGTCGAAAATGGGGACATTACACTAAGGTTTTCAAAGTAAGTTAGACCTCTAACCAAGGGATATTGTTTGTGAAGGCCTAGGTTGAGAATAAGTTTTCTCACTTGTCTTCTCAACTTGGTGCAATATAGTCCATTTATTCCTAAGGAGAAACAACTAATTTGGGTGGCAAGTTGGTAGCTCAAGGCAGGAATGTATTTCAGTATTGGTGTCTGATCAATGCCAATGCTAGACACACCAGCACCTACTTAGTGCTTGTGCCACAACTGTCACTGCAATGCTAGTGCCATAGCACTCTTGTTAGGAATCAACAATCTTGGAAGATGACAGGACCCTCAAGCACTAGCACAAGGTTCTCTAGTTCGTAAATGTCTTTTCACCCTTTTCTACTCATGGAATTGTTTTGAAATGGATTAGATAATTAGAAGTATTTTTTAAAATCAAATATCAAATGTCCAAGGGGTTGAGCTTAATTGGTTAAAGCATTGATTTCTCATTGTGGAGATCCAAGTTCTAATCCCAAAGGGACATCTAATGTGAAATTCTAAGTTGTTATCTTGGTCTTCCATAGTTGGCTTCTAATGTGGAAGTGGTTTCTAAATAAGTGGATTTCTAAGTTGTGACTCTTGGTCTTCTATAGGTGGTTTCTAGTGCGGTGGCTCAAAAGGAGCTGATATTAGTCTCATGGTTGTGCTTGCAAGAGCTTGTATTGGTCTTGTGTTGATGCTCGTATGAGAAAAATAATTGTAAACGATAAGCAATATAAAAATAAATAATTAGATATTAGATGTCCTACATGAAGAAGCAACAATGCCACATGACATACCTACACAAACTGATATGGAAGATGATTAAGAATATCATAATTTTCATCAATATCCATGAAGTTCAAAGGAGAAGTATGATTAGATAGATGAGGAAGAGCTCAAGAAAAAGGTACAACAGGAGGAATTCATTGTTTGGAAAATCCATCACTGAAAAATATGACAAGGGCCAAATCAATTTCCAGCAATGATATGGAGGAACTATGACTTGGATGGATTTGTGTAACATGCCAACCCTTCTATGCCGTAAAAATTTCTAATTTACACCTTGCAAGTAAATAATTAGGTATCAAGTTGTTGCAACAAATTTTTTCTTTCTTTTATTGAGAATATACGAACAAGATGCCATATCATAATACAATATAGATTCCATTTCATTACAATAACTTCACAAGTTACAACAATACAAGAATACATACACTTACATACATAGCTCCAATGAGCTTTAGAACAAATAGCTGTAAGACGGTCCAGGATCCTTCCTTTCAAATCTTGGTTCTTCTGTCGCCTACTGTGGAGGAGAAGCATCACTTAGGCGCTTTTCTACCAACCATGGACTAATAATGTGGTTCCCCGCACATCTATCTTTCGATAGATGTCCCTTCCCTTATACGAAGAGATTGGTAGAGTAACCGATAACGACAACCAATTGAGCATAGTGCTGTTTCCTACATAACTAGAACTTGTAATCCCACAATGTCAAACTAGCATGTAATACTGGATCACGGTGAACTGACAGTGTAGTCTCGGTAGTCACACAATCCATAGTGGAGTCTTAGACATTACACTACTTTGATCAAAGAGTTACATTCAGTATTCCTATTGAGAGTCATCCATCACATACACTACTCAGGGCCGATTTGACTTGGGGCTATCTTAAACTACGCATAGGTTTTGTTCTTCAATGGATATTTTGTCATCCCAGATTAACCTATCACCATTTTAATCTACTTGGAATAAACCTACTTAACAAGTAAGTACACAAGCACCCTCCCATACTGGATTAACTATTCTAGGAGTAACACAAGCTTTCCTAGTTAAATTAAAAACTTAGCTAAGTGTATCTCAAGTGCCTCTTGTAGTCAATCATGCCTAGTATATAATATCTATGATATACACCAAACTGCTATTATGGAGTACTTACAAGCACAACATGAAAAACAACATAAAAGCTTCAATTTCCTTTTCAAAGACACTCTAATATCTCTAATGCACACACTGGAAACGACATTTCAAGCAATCATGGAAACATATCATTTCAAAGTAAATAACAAAGAAGAAGAGATCCTCATGCTTGTTTTCGCTTATCCAAATTAATGACAGCAATGTAGCCCTCTCCAATAGCAGTTAGCTTGATAATCAACTTCTCAAGAATGTCACAAATAACTCTACCTCACAAGTTGATAGCTTACTTCTCTCAATCACAATAAAATACTTCACTATTTCTCTCTTTCAATGTAAAACAAATTTGGCTGGGAATAACATAGAATAATGAACTGCAAAAGATGTGTAATCTCTTGGGAAAGAATGCGTCCTTACTAATGAAGTGGTTCAGCTATTTATAGAGCAGTCTAGCAACCTCAAAGGCTACGGTTTAGGCATGTTAATGGACAGCAAGCTTCATGCAAAGCAACACATGAAACATAACAGAAAGGTGGCGATTTCTTAAGCTAATACTTAGTATAATCACCTACAGGTTGACTTGTTTAGTGACAACAATCCAAATACTTATTCAATATGCTCATGCTCAAATCGATTTGCCACAAAGAAAAGACATCTACAACAACTAAGATTCAAAGGTGGCACCATTCTTACCTTCATATTTGGCGCGGTTAACTGCGAAAAGAAATGGTCAACTACTATCTAGTTACAACAAGAATCATCGATCCACTTAGAGTATGAATTGACCAAAGGCTCATAAAGTAGTTTGACAAAGTCAAGGTGGGTCTCAATAATGGCGTCGACCAAGTCAAGCTTATTGTAGACAACAATATCAAATGAAATACAACGTCATAAATCATGTGTCTTTAGAATGATAATCGGTTTACACACAAATAGTTATAAGCTATTACATCGGCCTTATTAATCATAGTCACTAATGACTATTATCAACCTCTATTTCATATTCTTTATCGACTACAAAACAGCCTTATAAATCGACTTCAATTGAATAAGAGATAGTCAAATTCAATAACATATATATATTATGCTATATATATATATATATATAAATATATAAATACTAACATGTATTTATATATATATGTATATATATATATATAACCACTAATATAAATACTAACATGTATATATATATAAAAGAGTATAGGCAAGATAGTATGTATATGCTTCTATGTACACGTATATGTAGGTATATCATATCGATGCATCCGTATAAGCGTGTCCATTCGCCAACGTACGCATGTATCAATATACATATACATATGGATACGTGTAATATATATATATATATGTTCACATCTGATTCACATATAGCCATTCATGATTAGCATCATATTGATAAGTGTTTACGTGTGGTACATCTATACATGTGCTTATACATGTCGTTGGATCCCATTGACATGCATGCGCATATATATATACACATACTTCTATGTTCATCCCGCTTGTCAATATAATCGTAATAGTACAAGAAAGATCTCAAAAGCTCAAATAGATAAACATCACCCAATAATGCATGCAGTAGTAAACAATACTCCCAAATGCAAACATATCAGCTAAGGATGACTTACCAACTTCTACCCACAAACTGACTCAACTCTCAATCATTCTAATCTGGTGTGTGTATATGCTCAGATAGTTTACTTTTACTGGTTACCCAACCAAGATCTTCTCCCGAGTGATACTTCCCCTTTGCTTGGAGGAATGGACTAACACATGCACACATCAGCCAATTGTTCATAACATATGCAGTATGCATAACATCTCCAAAATTAGAATAATAATGAAATATGCCCCTTAAATTTTTTCTTGATTTTCAATAACAAATACAATGTAATCAAGCACCTGTTAAGGTTAGTTTAACCCAAAACGTTGCATGAAAGAACTCTAACCAAGAATGCGCCCTAAAACCACTTAAGGAGGAGGGGTGGCATATGGTCAGAGGATCCCTAGGATCTACTGAATCAAAGATTACAAAGATTACAACTAAAAGAGAGAGACTAAACTCAACACCAAGAATGTGCACTCAAGATCCTTTAACAGGCGAGGTGCTAACATATGGTGGAGTGCTAATTGCTGAATTGAAAGTACTTAGGCGGATAACCAGCCATAAGAGAATTTCCACACTACCACCAAACAGTGGGGGAAAAGACTACAATTAAAACACTTTGTCTGTTGCGGCAGGCATCCACTTAAGAGTGGGGATTCACCACTTGACAGTGGGTATAAGAAGAGAATTAGTAAGTTCTTTTTTCCACACTGGCGGTAAACCATCCAGGGGTTACAATGTGATAATTAAACACGAATAAGCAACAACTAAATAGACTGAAACAGTACTACTGTTATCAGCTTTACAAAATGAGAAAGAGCTGCACATTACATGAGGATTACAATAGTTTTGAAGCACAAAGAAGCTGGATGATCCCACATTAGATAACTATCCAACTTATTGAAGAAAGAACTGAAAACTCAAACTGAAGCAAGTCTGATATAAAAATCTGCAAACTGAAAATGAATTACCAGCAAACTGTAGCACACCAAATTGTTCATAATTTCATCCTATCTTCACTAATTGACATGGAATCAATTGCAACAGCTTCTAGGAGTAAAGGCGCCCCTGTTCAAACACAAAAACTGCACCAAAGCCTCCATATTTATTAATGCACACATCTCAATATCATTATGGAAATGTATGGCCTTCAAGAGGGGCGATTTTCTCTTTAAAAATCAGAAACACATTAATAAAATCTGAAACCTCTTGGAGAGGGTCGCCCAAGGCTTAGAATCATATAGATAAAATACCCATATGGGAATAGAATTTACCCAAGGAGCTGCAATCAAAAACGTCCTTTAGCCATGACTGAACCAGCAAGCTCTAAACTGAAAATAACATCAGAATTCTTCTACAATGAAGCTCAATATGCACTTTTGAATGAAGCACACTCCCAAACCACCATCTAAGGAACCATAGTTTCAGGCCCGAATAATGGAGTCAATTTGCTAAGCTTCCCCTTAGCCAGGTTCTGAATTCATTCCAACAGCGTAACTTTGCTCTTCAAAAATATGCATAATCGGCTCATCATAAAACATCAATATATAGGCTTCAGTTGGCAAATGAAGCAACAAGAGACTCTTCAAATTCCAAGAAGTTGAATCACTTCAACTTCCAAAAGGGACGCCACTTTAAGCATTTCACTTTTTTTGAAATAATAAAGTATTAATCAATCTCTTTTAGGCGTCCAACTTCACTTTGCAACAATAAAGCATTTAATAATTCATTAAATGCACCATTGACCCCTTCATAACCCCCTTTTAAAAACAATATGAAGTGATCATTCCTAGGCGTGGGGGTACAACTAAGAAACATAAAAATGACTAAGTATAAAACTTAATCCATGGAGATAACCAAACCAAACTGAAACTGAAGAAGGATAAGATGACTTGAGCTGAACTGATGCCGATGCCATTGCCACAAAATGACTTACTAAAAATAGACAACTGCTATAAATAGTAAATCCACAATAAAACTCATAGAAAACTGAACTGAGATGGAAGTAGGACTTACTGAAAATGGAAACCCTAAATTTAGCACAACTGAGTAGCCTACGGATTCTCGGAAATAGGATAAATCCAAATGAAGAGCGTATGGCCAAAATGGGGACATTACAAATAACCATCCATTCACATTTATGTAGTATTTCTTCATGAAATAACATCAACTGAGATAACATCAAATGAGATAACATTCATATTGATAACAAGGTACAAACATAATTTATTCATCTCCAGAATTACATTACATTCATATTTACCCTATGTAGTAATAGTAAACAGTAATTACACAATTGGGGTTTAACAATTTGCCTCTAGAGGAATATGTCTTAGATGACCTATGGCTGCACAAACTGGCCAGCAGGAATTTCTTGGTGTAATTGGTCTGTTTGTGTTGTCAGGTGAGAATTTTGAAGTCAAATCGACATTGATTCACCACCTCTGGAAGTCTTTCATTATTTGGGGCTCTTTTTTAGTTCGAAGTAGAGTCAACAACATAGGAGGTTTTCTTAGAAGGACAATGGAGCAGGTGTGTGATTCTTGGAGGAGATTCAGGCATGGAGCCATAGTGGTCCACAATTCTGTTTTGGGGTGATAATTCTGTATTTGCATTTTAGTTGGTGGTGTGTTGAACATAGCAAGGGACAGACCTTTTTCTTTTTCTGAAGTTCTCCCACATTGGAATTTTCTTGGTTATATCTTGCTGTTTATTATGTGTGATTGCTCAGTAGTTCACAGTTCACTATTGTTGTAGCATGCAATTAAGTTACTTAAGTTATGTTTGATTCAATCTCTGCATGTTAAGTATACTTTCTTGGTATAAGTGGTTTATGAATAAATATAATTCTTACTCTGGTGTTTACTATTTGTGTGATTGCTGTAGCTATTTTCCTTTCATGTATGTTCAATTTCAATTGTTGCAGCCTGAGTTTTATTTATCTGGAGCTTGATTTTGGTTCATTTTCTGCACATTAATTATAGGTTCTTGGTCTAACAGCATTGGTTAGGAGATAATATTAATCTTTGTTGAGCTGTGTGTTGATGAAGTGTATAAAGGACTAATTTGTGCAGTTACAGATCAGTTAACTTTTTAATAATGTTACATGGAAGCTTAAATGGATTTGGTTTTTAGGTCTAAAAGTGGTATTGTACATCAATTTCTGGTTTTCACATTTTTTTATAGGATTATTGTACAGAACATTTAGCTAATACTATTTTTAGTTACAGTTGTTAATATTTGGTTTTTTTGCGGTCCAGAACACATTTTCTATTTCTATATTTGACATGTTTGTAATTTGATTCTCTTTTTCCATTGTCTCTGGTTTCTGTTCAAAACTAGAAGTACAAACTGTTTCCATCACTAAAAAATTATATTTCTTAAATTATTGTCATTCCCTAAACTGCTCCTGAGATTTGGATGAAAATGCATTGAGATCTATTAATGGTATAATATGGCAGATGCAGTTATCTGCACAAGTCTTATATCCTACAACTCGAATACAAACATCTTTTAAGGTGGAGGGTACTAAGTTCTAGTTTTAAGTTGTGGCAACTAACAATGATTTTTCACGAAGGTCCCATCCTCCATTGCACCTAGGATGTTTATTTAATCTCATGCTCAATATTTGTAACAATTTCCTTCTATGTCATCCATATGATGCTGATGCCAAAGGCAAGTTTAAAAAGTGTAGGATGTTATTGTTATAATGTAAAGGTTAGGGGTAATTAGAGAACTACTGACTGTTCTTAAGTAGATTATCTCTCTGAACCATAACTGTGCAGACAATTCTTCTGTGGGTTGTCTATCAGCCATACAGATTGACATGAGAAATCTTTAGAGTTTTAGTGATGCAATTGGTAACAGTGACATTAGGATGAATTCATATTTTAATTGTGGATTTTTTATTCTCCATATTTGTGATATGATTTTATCAGAGAAGAGTTTGTGATCATGCTTGCACAAAGCTTTATATCATTTCCTTTTCACTTGTGTAGGTTGTTCATGTGGTGGAGACCCCAAGCAAAGGCAAAAGTCACTCTCAGTCAGAGTCTTACATTTCCCTGTCGTCTCTAACTCCAGGGAAACTGACAAAAGAAATAAAATATTTGAATGATGAGAGTTTCATTTGTGGAAGGGGCAAGTCTACTGATTTTGTAACCTATTCTGTCGATTATGGCTGTGTTAGTTCAGCTGATACCAGCAATGGATGGAGTGAAAGAGATCGCCCAGTGTTACAGGTTCAGTCTGATGATATAGTTGAAGGAAAACGAAAGACTCTTATTTTTTTAGATACCAGGACATCTATCCGTTGGGTTATGGCAATCAATTCCTTTGAGATCAAAGGCTTCAAATTAGAAATGGCTGCAGCAGGAGGTTAGTACTTAAAATATATGGATATCGATTTTTTCTTTACATGGAATGGAGTGCATGGTACAGAAATAATGAATAGGATTTCAGTTAGGAGTTCTCTTGAAGCATACTATTATGCTACTTTCTTTCACCTATGCAGATGAAAAATCTTAAATTATATGTTTTCTTAGGGACAATACGTTCTGCAGTCTCAAATAGGTTTGGTTTTGAAGTTTGAATGCATTCCAAATGTCAACTAAGAAAGTCTATATATCAAACTAGTATTTTAAATAGGAGTAAGTGTTAACCTGCTTTGATGTAGATTACTTCATTTCGAGCCATTTCCCATACTATTCTGTTAAAGGAACATGTTAAGAATTAAGGCAAACAAATTTGACTGATTCATGGTCCTGTTAGAATATTGTCATTGATGTCAAAGCGATTGTTGCAAATAATGTCCTTGATATCAAGAAGGAATTCGTTGATCCATGAAAGAGGCCAAAGGCCACTAATTGATTGTGTTCAAAACTTCAAAGGCATATATATATGCTCAAAGGTATATGCATAGTTGTAAAACTTAGACTCGGCAATAACTCGACAAGCCTAAATTTTTTAAAAACTTGGGACTCGGCAAACACTCAGGGAAAAACTAGGCAATAACTTGGCAAATTTATCGAACATTTGAAAATACATAATTTTTTAAAATATTCTTCAAAAACAAACATATATACTAAATGTGTAGAACATATTACTGATTTCCATCATATTATTGAACATGACCAAGTCAACACCCAACACAAATACAATCAACATGTTTGCATGCTAATGATTATAATTCCCTTACAATCCCTCACGTTGAATGAAAATGAACCTTCAAACAATTGTTTAAAACCTAAGTTTGAGTTCATGGCTTCAATTCATAGATCTGACAAAAAATTTATGAGGGCTGGATTCATTTTGGGTTTGTCCATAATAAAAACATGTAAAACTTTATATATATATATATCTTGTTGTAATGTCCCCATTTTGGCCATTAGCTCTTCATTTGGTTTTAGCCTATTTCCAGAAATTCGTAGGCTTGTCTGAGGTAAAATCAGGGTTCATTCTTGTTGGAGCAGTTGTTTATTTGTGGTTGCAGACTTCCCTATGCAATATTTGTGGCATGTTTTTAATTACAAGGCATTAATGTTATAATTTGCAGTTGACCCCTTGGTCTAGGAAAAATAACTTTAAGTTGTTCTTAAAAGGTGGTCTTGAAGGGGGACGTCCTCATGAAGGATAAATTAAATATTTTATGTCTTTTAATGCCTTGGGAAAAGTGGACGCCTTTTCTTGAAGATATTCTTTTAAAATAAAGTTTTAATGTGCCTTGATAAAGTGGACGCCTTTTTGAGAAGTTAGAAGGTTTTGGAAATTTGAAAAGTCATTAGTGACTTTTGGCGTACCTTCTTGGGAATTGAAGAGTCTTTTGATCTTTTATAAAATAAAAGCTTTGCTCCAGCTTTTACTATCCATTATGCTTATCATATTGTTATGCTGTCGGAATGACTTCATGAATTTAGCTTTGAGGAATGCTTACCTCTTAGCATTTATCCAATTTCGTGTTTGAAAGATAACACCTAGTTGGTTTTGGGACTGCTTCTCATCCAGACTAGCAGATTGAATTCGAATGTTGAAGAATTTTGGAGTTTTATCAATTTTGAAGTTGCTGGTTCATCTACAGCTGAAGGTGGTTTTTGCATACAGCTCTTGGAGTAAATTTAATTTGCTTGTGGGTATCTTTCCTATCTATTTCTACACCCAAGGCGACCCCTTCTACCAATTTGCAGATTTTAATTTGGAGTTTCTGATTTTTACTTGCCAAATCGCCCCTCAAGAAGGTCGTACCATTCATGGTGCATTGGGAATTGTGCAAGAAATAAATTCTGAGTTTTTGTTGTTGTTTCTTCATCTAATTTTGGGCACCTATCTTCCAACAACACATTGGTTTTCGTTTCACGCAAATCGGAGGTATTTTGAGTGAGTTGTGAATATTTCTTTGAATTTAACAGTTGCTGATCAGAATTTCCATAACTCAAATTTTTACATCAAATTATAATAGTTTTCTGTTTTGGCCTATTACTTCAGTTTTGGAGTGTTAAATCATTGTTATAATTCATTCTCTTCTTCTTAGCTTCATTCTCTATCATTGTAATTAGTAATCTGCAAAGTTATTGATTGTAAGGTTGAGATTTAGTAGTACTAATCCAACCATTTTACTTTCTGCGGTTACTTGTTTAATTTCCATATTAATTGCCCCTGGATGGTTTACCGCTAGTGTGGAGAATGAACATTGTAGCTCTCATTGTACCCACTCTCAAGTGGTGAATCCCCACTTTAAGTGGATGCCCGCCGCAGCGGATGAATTAGATAGATGTATCTTCATGGCTGGATTATCCGCCTATTTATTTTAGTTCAATTAATAACTTCGTCATATGTTAGCACCTCGCCCTCAGTGGGATCTTGAGTGCACATTCTTGACGTTGAGTTTGTTCCATTTCAAGTACTGTTCTTTAGTTTCTTTGCCATATGACAACACCTATCCTTCCTTGGGATTGAGTGTGCATTCTTGGCATTGAGTTCTTTCAAGCTTGGATTTCAGTTTTTGATGCTAACGCTAATTCAATTGGCGAAGTGTTGATTGTGTGTGAAAATCTATCGAAAAAATTGGTTAGCATATTTCAGTGGTATCAGAGTAGAAGATCCTGCCATCCTGTGGATTAGCGCTTCATGTTTAGGCATATGAGTGACAAAGATCTCCGGTACTACATCGAAAGTCAGAGCAGATTCTAGTTCAGCTCCTTGTGGTATCCAGAAGTTGGCAGTTAGGCATGGCTAATGAAGAAGAGATGAAGTTGGCAGAGACTCTCTTTATGGCTAGAAAGAGACTTGGTAAAAAATTTCAGTCAAGAGAAAATGAAGAGAACATTCTTCATTTGTTAGAACAATGTTTGAGACAAGTGAAGCCATCACCTTCAGAGAAAATGGAGTTGGCACTAGCTCCTGCAGTGAATTCTTTGAATTAGCCCTATTGGTTGGGGCATCCTGATGAAGAAACCAAGCTGCTGATTTCTTCTTGTTTCATGGAGATAATAAGAATTGTAAATCCCCATTTGCCCTATGATGTTGAAACCATGAAGATCATATTAAATATGATAGTGGAGAGTTTTCAAGATTTGGATGAAACTAGAAGTAGTTTGTTTCCAAGAAGAGTTGCTATATTGAAGATATTTTCTGAACTCAAAACAAGTATGTTGCTGGTTGAATTAGGTATGCAAGATCGAATATATTATTTGATCCATTACCTCTTCATTTCAACTTGGAGTGAACAGGAGGAGGTTGTAGTGGCAGCAATGAGAAGCATTTTAGTTTTGACTATCAATGAGATGGATGACATTCCAAAATCCGTCCTAACTTTTCTGTTAAACATTCATGAACAAGAAGGAAATAATTCCTCTACGGCTGGTTTGTTGATTAGAGATTTGTTCATTCAGTGTGAGAGAAAATTGAAGCCACACTTGAAGAAGACAGAGCAGAAAAATGAGGTAGTTATTAGTGCAAAGGATGGGAATAAAATGTTGCTTCTCAATGATTCTAAGGCGGTTTCTCAAGAAGTTCCTATTGATATGCAATTGTTCGCACATGTTGAGGGTGAGTGCAAGGAGGCAACATCAATTTTGAATACATATGAAGAGTCTACGACAAGTAATCAAGAAGAGCTCCTTGGAATGCTTGTAACCACTTATGAAGAGATCAGTAGTATACCTTTACATGAAGGGCTCATTGAAGACAAGAAGGATGAAGTCTTCAAATCAGCTAGTAATGATGATCCTTTACTTCATTCTAGTGAAGATGTCACGGATAGTTATGGATTAGAATCGTTTGATCATCAAACTAAGCTCTTGGAGAAAGATTCTCATGAAGATATCAGTTTTGTTGAGTTGGGAGGTGTCTCATTCAAAGAGTCACCAATCCAAGAGGAGCATGAAGATCTTTTTCCTATTGATCATTACAATCAACCTTTTTGCATTTGGGATCTTGGTGAGATGGCACCAAGGTATGTTAAAGAACTTGAGTGGGATAAATTTCCCTTTGATCTGGATAAAGTTCAAAATCCATTTTGTATTGCAAGCTATGAAGTCATTGGAGAAGATGTTGTCTTTGATGAAGAAGCTTGCTTGGCAAAGCTCCATAAAGATTCCTTCGAGGTGGTTGCAGCCACTAAAGCAGAGTATGTTGCTACCAAGACTTTAAGAGCATCAATCAATAATGATTCATTGCTTGAAGATATTGTTGACAAGCCTTCTATTCAGGAATTATGCAGTGAAAAAAGAAGGGAGGAAGCTGATTTTGAAAATCATGACAATGAAAACAAATCAGAAAAATTGATGTTTGATGAGCGTAGTCTCTTTGCTGATTGGGATCAAGGGTCTAAAGAGCTGCAAGTTTTGAAGGATAACTTATTGGTTTCAGAAGAGAAAATTGTTAAGGTGTTATCAAGATTTGATAGCACACACAATTGTATTGAAGAACTTTATTGGGAGCTGCATTTTGAAGAGAGACAGAATGGCGTTAAGGGTGGAGACACTCTTTCCAAGGTACGAACCATTAAAGAAGCATTGGAATCAATAAAAATAGATTATTTGCATTTGCTCTCAGATAGGGATGATGCCATTAAGTTTGCTAAGGAAACCTATGATGCCTATCAAGAGAAGGAGAAAGAGGTTGATAGTTGTTGTACCCAAAACCAAAATTTTTGCTTCATCAAGGCATTTTGCATAAAAGAGTCTAAACCTTGCTAAATAATGTAAAATACAGTTTTTGGGCAATATCAAGCATGGAGTTTCTGTCAATGATTTGTCTGTCAAAGGCAGTTCTATTGATCAGGACCTGAAGCAGTGACTTAGAATGAGTTATTTCACGATGGAGGAGCATTTCACAGCGATACTTATACTTTTTATGGTCATTTTAGTGATCGAGATGATGATTTATGGTCAATTTTTGAAGATTTTTTCAAGGAAAAGCAAAAAAGCGCACCTGTAGCCCAGGGGCGCCCTTCTTTTTGAAGGTCAAGATTTTGTTGAAAGTACTCATAAATACAGTCAAACTCTTCAGAATTGGTCTGACTATCCGATGAGCTATCCAGCGAAGCTTTCCGAGACTCGTAACTCCGGCAACTGGCGACAGAAGTTGAAATTTCCAAAGTTTCACATTGTAGAAATTTGTCCTTTTTCAGCAAAAGCGCGCCTGTAGCTTGAGGGCGCCCTTCTTAAAGGGGGGGTGGATCTTGGTACTTCTGGTGGCTGATGCAGTCAATCTGTTCACGACTAGTCTGCTCGTCCAACAAGCTATCAAACGCAGTTATCCGAGTCCCAGAGCTCCGACAGCCAACGTCTGAAGATGAGCTTATAATGGAGATTTCACATCTTTGAGCTTCTTCGTTGCGTTTCCAGTGCAACTATAGCTCAGGGGCGCTTGTCAAAATGACCCTTAAGATGATCCAGTTTGCTGACGAGGTCTTCCTGACATCAGTACTACTCTAGTCCAGCTTCGCGTTGCACCAAGTTTCCTGTTAATCCGACGTTCTAGGTGATCATGGTAGAGGTTCTACCAAGCATGTAATTTCACGGGCGGACTGGCATAAAATTTTCATTGTATTTCTACAGTCCAGAGGCGCCTAGCTTTTAGGCCTGTCAGATGAGGTCGTTCGCGTTTGAAGTCTTCATGAGACTTGAGCGTAATTACTTTATCTATTCAACAAGCCCAACCATCAGCTTCTGGGATTTGGCAGACGCTCGTACGTGTGAGGTCTTTGACGAAGTGTTGAAAAGTGAAGACATCCCGAAAATGGCCAAGTATGGAGCGTATATTTTAAATAAAATACGCACTTGCATTTTTGAGGTCTTAGAAGCAGTTTTCTTGCTTTGTCACCTCTAAAGATGTCTCTTGTAAGTCCTTCCGGCTATGCGTTGAGACAGACAGTGCTCGAATCGGGTTATCCCAGCTCCAGATATCAGAGGTCGAATTAGGGCATCTGGTTGAGAGTTGTACTTTTGTCAAAATGGTGTCAGTGCAATTGTAGTCCAGGGGCGCTTTTACTTTTGAGGCCCTTAATGCACTTTTTAGATGCCTTGCGTACAGTCGTTGGATGCAAAATGTCTCTAGGCATGCAGTGAGCTTGGTTTCCTGTCAGCAGGGTTCACCGTTCGTCGTTGGCAGCCGTTTGAAGCGTCAGATGGCAGTTTGAAGAAATGGTTTAAGTCTGGTACCTGTAAATGAATTTAATCAAGAGCGCCTAATTTTTCAGGGTGTTAAATGATGGATTTTGCAGTGATGACTCCCAACAAACATTTCTTCTTTGCTCAGCAGGCTTCGCATTCAATTCATTAGCTCAGTCTCAGCATCAGCCGGTCACCAGGAAATTAGTGTCGAAGAGGGCCAGTTGTAACTTTGTACTCAGCTACAAAGTAGGAAGTTAATAAAAAGTGTAATATCTTGAGCAAATGGACGCCTATGAGCTCAAATGATGACTTTTTGAAATCAGTGAAGTTTGACGGTAAAACCTAAAGCTTCATCTGGTTTGTCAACTGAAGTTAGATAATTTTTAATATTTATTTTGCATATGGCGAATTTCTATAATTGGCGCCTTTGTAAATTGCATAATGAATATTTTATTATTCAAACTTCGAGTCAGTGGTAGTGAAACTGAAAGGAGTCCAATCATAAGCCTTCTATTTTCAGCTGAGGTTTTAAATCTTGCAGTCAACAAGTTGGTGTGAATTTTCTCTTATTTAAACATGGCACCTTCATTTATTATTCACCAAGCTTCAAGAGAAATTCGTATTTTTAAAGAGAAATCCATATTTTCAAACAAAATTCGTTTTTCTTCAAGGCAAAGGCGTGTTTTCAAGGCAAATTCGTATTTCTCAAGCAAAGGGCGAATTTTCAAAGCAAAGGCAAATTCTTCATCAACTTGCAGGGGCGATGTCATCAAACACATTCTTTTTGCAGGTTAAAGTTCATATTCATCAGCAAATTTGAAGAACAAGGGCGATTTTCACAGAAGAAAGGGCTTATAAAAAACGTCTTTTTCTTCCTTAATTCTCAAATTTCTCTCAAAATCCAATTCGCATGTTCCTGAAATTGGCGAATTTGGCAAGTCTCAACATCTGGATCATTTCTATATAACTTCCTCAAATTAAATTCGTGCGTTTGATTTTTCAGGAATTTTTAACTTTAGAACATTCGTTCTCGAGTTTCTAATTTTCTCAACTAAAATCTCTTTGCATGGTCGAGTAGAGGTTAGATGTTCGCATTTCTGATGTTCTGGGTTGTCTTAGAATCTTTTTCTGGACAAAACCCATATCTCAGATTTTTCGCCGAAAATAACTCTTCAAAAGGCTATTTTTAGCCTCAGCAGGCTATTTTTAGCTTTCCAGAAAAGTTGTCAGAATATAGCCGTGTTCACAGTCAACAGGCGAGTTTTTTAGAGTGCAGTTCACACAGACTGAATTCAAGACCAAATCGGTCTTAATTCATGATTTCATCAGGAAAGCTGAGACCGATTTGTATCAAATGCATTCAGAGGGTTGATAGGTGTGGTTACTCAAATCCATATGGTTGCATGCCTCGTATAGCCGATTGTCTTCCAAAGGCAGTTTAGAGGGTTGATACTATTGGAATTTTGCATATGCAGTAAGTTCGTTTGTATTTCTCACAAACAGAGTGTGCACAGTCAAATCTCGCAGTTTCGTCATGCAAAAGTGTCAGAAGCATCAAGCTGCAGAGGAGATAATCGCCATCACTTCAGTTACGGAGCCGCCAAAGTTATGAGTCAGTGAAATGCTAGTTTGAGTGTGCAAAGATTGCCATGATTGCTCAAGTTGCTGACATTTAGATGCTGATGCAGTTGACAGCCTCGTTGAGGGATTGATTGTTCGAGATCACGATCAGTAGACTTCAGTTCCTACCTCTCAGAATAGACATTTTACACAGGAGTTAAACTTGGCGTTACTTTCTCAAGTTAACTCGCTGTCTCATCTCATGCATATCTATTATGAGATTAGCTTTACACACTTGGAGTTTCTTTTAGGGTTTTCCGTTAACTGATGGTAGTGTTCCAGTTAACATGCTTTCAATAAGGACGTGCATGCTTGCACAATTGTTCATTTTTAGATTAGATATTTCAATTAACTGATGGTAGTTTTCCAGTTAACTGTATAGTTTCCTTTATTAGGGTTTAGCAATAAATCTTGCATGCATTGCAAGACTGTAGTTGACTCAAGGTGATTTTAGGGTTCCCTACACCTTTTGATGTCTATAAATAAGAGCTTTGCTCATTTGTACATAACTTTTGCACGAGAGAGAAATATATGCTATGCCTACCTTGCCCTCAATATTACTCTTTTTGTATCTGTTCATGCGTTTTACTATTATGATGAATTGTTATGCCACATAGGGTTTCATGATGAATCCATAGTTTAGCCACATTGAGATGGTTTGCCATGCAAGTAGAGAATCTGCACTTGGTTATCGTGTGTTGTTGTGAACAATAAACTTATTTGGATTGAGCTGATAGTCGTGCCACCTTGCCTTCAAGTTGAGAATCCGTATTTAGTTTATCGTGTGATGTTGTTTCCAATAAACTTGTTTAGATTGAGCTGATAGTCGTGCCACCTTGCCTTCAAGTTGAGAATCTATACTCGTTTATCGTCAGATAGTCAAAACTTTGCTCCATTTCCTCATGCTCTGTTTTCTTGAGGAAACTGGATAGAATTTAAGTAATTAAGCCTAGTTGTAGTTAGTGGATCTGCGAAACCAGAAAATACTCAGCTGCAACGTATATAGTTTTCGAGAAAGCCTTGTACCTCTATAGCTGAAACAAAAAGAGAGGATTTAGTTTAGTTTACTTTTCTTTTCAAAGTACTTTTGTCAAGCACAACGAGGGAGCTTCCCTTCCTAATTTGAAGAGCACTCATTGCGTAGTGTGCATAGCTGTCCGTACCAACTCTTACTCCAGAGGTGCTAGTTGTTACGCCAACAATAGTCTTTGCCTTAATCTTACCTTAGCTCATCACTCTTTTTGCAAAACAGAAAATCAATCATCTATGTCAGCCACACTTATGGAACAAGAAGCTAATACAAGACTAATGGAGATCAAGCAAATAGTTGAAGGAATAAATGAACTCCATAATGTTGAAACGATGCATAATGCCATAGAGATTCATTATGTTGATAGTGATTGGAAGGTAAATCAAGAGTGAACTTTTGAGTTGGGAAGATAATTTGCCTCAAGAAGGGATAGCTTGCAGCCATGAGCTAGATGTGATGACTGGTAATGTGTGTGATATTCATCATGCTACATTCTATGGATCAACAACTAATGATGGGCATCCTCAAGTTGAAGATGTGCATGAATTCTATGATGACACCAACGAAAGGGATGAAGAAAATATTTTTTCTATGATTGTGTACAATAATCCACCATCTTCACATAATTTGTTAAATCATAAGGTGATTGACAATTTCTATGTGGATGACGTTGGTAAAAGGTTTTATGTTTTTGACATGCATGATTTTATGGTTAAGCATAAGATAATGTTGGTGGATCCAAGCTATATGTCAGGCAACACTCTCTTGGGATGGTTATTAAATGAGTATTTAATGATGTCCAAACTTGAACTTGCTGGTCTTCATTCAACATTGACCAAGGGAAGAGTACCACCTATCTTAAGATGGTTGATTTGGTCAGGTCTCGGAAATATGCATCAAATTGTGGGAGAACTTTCAGACTTGCCCCTTTGGTTTTTAGATTGTGCATTGTTGATGAGTGATTATTCTAAAATGCTGGTCATGAAAGGTTCAAACTTTGCATTGATGGTTGCAGCGGATTACATATTCCTGAACTTTCGCGATCCAATTCCCTCTTTTTGTGCCCATCTCCTGTTGGGTAAGCACACTTTTGATTGCTGGATCGGTGACATACACCGTTGTATGTGAATTCAAGAGATAAAATCTAAAATTCTTGACAGCTCTGACAATAGCATAGGTGTTTTTCTCGATCTGAGAATAACGCATCTCAGCATCCTTAAAATTAGCACTCATAAAAGCAATAGGAGATTCTCCCTCCTTCCTGAGCTTCTGTGTCAGGATGGCAGACAGTGAGTGTTTTGACGCATAACAATAAAGGATAAAATCCTTCTGAAAGTCAGGCCGAACTAACACTGGTGCATTTGCAATAGCTTCTTTGATTTTAGTAAAGGCATGTTTGCCTTCATTTGTCCACGCAAAAGTAGACGTCTTCTTCATCATTGCTGAAATCTCCTTCGTCAGCTCTGAGAAATCAGGTACGAACCTTCGGATAAAGTTAACTTTACCGAAAAAGGAGTGCACCTGCATTTTGCTTGTAGGGAGAGATAGGTTTCTAATTGAATCCACCTGATTCGGATCTATTCTAGTACCTTCTTTGGAAACGATATGACCAAGTAACTTGCCTTCTGTCACCGCGAAGATTGTCTTCTTCGGATTCAAAGATATTTTGTGATATCTGCATCTCTCGACCACTTTCACAAGATGTGAAAAGTGATCACTCCGCTTATCTGAAAAAACGGTTAAGTCATCAAGATAGACGACTATGATCTTATTCGTAAGATCCCCAAACGCTAAATCCATGGCTCTTTGAAAAGTAGCACCGGCGTTGATAAGGCCGAAAGGCATCCTTTCATAAGCAAATGTTCCCCACGGCGTGGTGAAAGCTGTCTTGATCTAATCCTCCTTAGCCACTACAATCTGATTGTAACCAGAAAAACCATCAAGAAGTGATAGCATCTCTGATCCGGTAACTGTCTGCAATGTATGCTCCATGATAGGTAAGGGATAGTTGTCCTTTAAGGACGATTGATTCAAGTTCCTAAAATCAACGCAAATTCTGATTTCTCCGTTCTTTTTGCGCACAGGAACAATGTTTGACACCCAGGTGGAGTGATGAATAGGAAATATTATCCTCGATTCCACCATCTTCTGAATCTCCGCGTAGATAGTATCTTGAATTCGTGGATTATAATGTCTTTGTTTTTGCCTAAAAGGCTTGACATCAGACTTCAGCGGAATTGTATAAGACAATTCAATGGGTGTGAAGACCTTTAAATCTTCATATGACCAGGCGAAAACATTCTTGTACTGCTTGAACAAGGTGATAAACCTCTTAGTTTCTTCAGGAGTACAACATTTGCCCAAATTCACAAACCGAGGCTTGTCTTCAGTACCTATGTTAACTTGATTATATTCTGATGAAGTATTCACCCCTAACCTTTTCTGATCTTGGATGTAACGATCATGCCTGTCAAAAATATCCTCTAAGGATACAAAACCTTTAGGAATCTGATTTCCCTTCAATTGTATGATTCCTGATTCTATAACCTCAGATTCTTGAGCAATTGACTCTCTGTAAGGAGTTGAACTTCCTTCAAAGAATAATTCTTTGTAGTTGTCTCCCATGACGAGAAATTCTTCAATATCCTCATCGTCACTGAAGACTTGCCAGTTGTCTGAATTATCAGGAACAGCTGGTCTATAGATTAGCTCAATAGCAAATGAATTCTGACGAAAGTCAGAGTTAGGCATAAAAAGAGCGGCTGAAACTACAAGTGCATCAACTTTGCTATTGTTCATTCTTGAAATATATTTGATGTTAAATGCATCAAACCAGTTGATTGCATTCCACACCCTCTGCCTATAGTTCTGGAGACGATTCTTTCTTACGTGAAACTGCTCTCTGACCTGCTTAACGATCAGCTCTGCATCTCCTTCAACTTGAAGCAGCTTGATCCCCATATCCTTTGCGTTTTTGAGACCTAATAAAAGTGCCTCGTATTCTGCAGTATTACTAGTGCAATCGAATTGCAACCTATATGCAAAAGGATATAAACGACCTTCGGGAGAGATAATCACTACTCCCGCTCCGGAGCCTGAAGTCGAACAACTGCCATCAAATTGCATCGTCCACATCTTAGATTCTTCATTTGATAATTCTGTGGAAAGAGCAAACTTTTGACAATCTTCCGTCACTTCGGACACCATAGCATATGTGCCTAGACCCGTGTCTTGACACAACACTTGAGCATGTGGGTCTTGGGACTTCACCACCGTGAAGTTTGATTTGGTTTCCGGTTCCAGCTTGAAAGTACCTTTCTTCAATGGGATTGTCGTGAACGACCAATCCATCTGAATTTCTCCTCCAAGATCTTTGCAGAAACTTCTACTAAGTAACATCCCGTAGCTGGTAGGAATATCAACCACTAGGATGGTCATCATGATCTTTTTCTCTGGACACGACGCTAGCCTTACTTGAGCATCTTTGAGCTGACCGACTAATGGCACTGGTTTAGACTCAAGTGAATAACACTTTTCCTGAGTCGGGGTGCAGGAAAGTCCCAACGCGTTCATAATTTATAAGGGCATAACGTTGTCCGCAGCTCCGCTGTCAATTATGCAATTGCTCAGCTTGAAACCTCCTATATATAAAGATATATAAAATGGCTTGGGCTTCTCTTCTGCAGGAACTGAGGATTGTAGCAATGTCGGTTGAACGACAGTCTTCTTTTTAAGAACATTCAAGATTCTATCCAGCTGCTCTGGATGATCTTGTAAATACTCTAGTTGAGATATTTGTACCTTTGTCTTCATCATGGAAGACACGATGTCAAAACTTGCTGAAGACGTATCTAAAGCTGCTGGCAAGATATTCTCTTGTGAAGGTTTAAGATTGGAAGTAGAAGCTACTTCCTTTGCTTTTGTATTCAAATTCCGCTTTTCCTCTTCCTCCTTTTGTGCCTTGAAATGCTGAGCACGTGTGAACACAGGTGAGGTGATATTTTCATGATTCACTGCAAGAGAAAAATGTCGGGATTCTTCTTCTTCTTGATTTATGGGTTCTCGATCAAAGTATCCCGTTGCGGAGTCGCCATCAAACTCGTCTGTCTGTGAAGAGACGACGTTTGAACTGGAAGGTATGAAGTCTGAACTAGGAGTAGAATCGGCAAATCCCATGAGCTGATTCATTCTCTGATTTTCCGGACAAGTAGCCCTGGTGTGCTCTGCTGAATCATGGAACTTGCAGAAGACTGTAGTCTTTTTAGCTTCATTATTTTGTCTCGATTGTCCTTGTGGAAACTTAGACTTGAAATTATTGTATGGCTGAAAATTATCTCCTTGGCTGGTACTGTTGTTGTGGTTGAAAAGGTGGTGGTGCGGGCAAAGTTGGTTGCCCTTGAGGTGGTGACTGTCTCTTTAGTATTGTCACCTTGTTTGCTACCTTTTGTAGCAACGGATCGGCTGACGCTTGCACGAGCGGCCCGATCGAATCATCTTTCATCTTGCTGGTTGTAATCATGTTATCTTCAAGCTTGATTGCTTCCTCCTGAAGGTGTTGTAGATCATCCTCTTCGCTTATCTTCAGGAAAAAGACAATTTCTGACGGTAGTGCGTTGATGAAAGAACTCATCAAAATCTCATCAGACGGATTCAAGGTGTGAGAAAGGCGTGTAACAAGGCGATTAAACCTTGCCACAAATTCCTTCATTGGTTCATGCTTTTCCATCTTTGAATTTGAGAGTTGTGCAAATAGTCTATGACTGTCCTCGGCAGGCTTGAATCTTGCCAAGAACGTCTCGCTCATAATGGCCCAACTGGTGATAATTCCTGGCTCAAGATTATTGAACCAGTCTGCTGCGTTGTTTTCAAGAGTCTCCACGAAAAGACGTACGACAATGTCTTCATGCGCAACATGCAAAACAAAACAAGCCGTCGTGAATGCTGATAGATGTTCATCTGGATGTTTAGAACCATCGCCATGAAATCTCGGGAAAAACTTGCGTGAACCCTTGGGTAGTTCATGATGTCCTGCTAAAGCCAACGGTCCAATATTGTTGCCCCAAGGCAAAGGGGCTGGACGTCTTGCGTTTCTTCCATTATGACTGTTGTGATTATCATTGTTGTGATCACCATTGTTACGATCACCATTGTTACAATCACCCATCTCTGCAGTTGGAGTGGGAATCTCTTCTTCAAATATTTTTGATTCAGTAAACTGATCAGGAGCTTCTTCGAAAATAGGATCTGGTTGGATGGGAGGATGACCTCTCCTTCTAATATAGACTTGGTACGCCAAGATGCTTAATTCCACGAGGGAGGTGGCAAAACTGGTCTACCTGCTGCAAGATCTGCTTTCTCTTCTTCTTTGTCCAGAGTTGTAGCCGCGTTTCTCCACTGAGTGGTAGATGTATGATTTTCAAAAATAAAAGTGCGCAAGCTACTGATAATATTTGACTGTTTTGTTTCGATGAAGACTAAATTCGGCTGTATAACAGGCGGAATTAGTGCTGGTTGTTGAACTGGAGCAGTAGGACGCCAGATAGTCATAACTGTGACATGAAGTTTTCGAGGCCTCGTGCCCCACGGTGGGCGCCAGAAAACTGTTGGCATAACAACTAGCACCTCTGGAGTAAGAGTTGGTATGGACAGCTATGCACACTACGCAATGAGTGCTCTTCAAATTAGGAGGGGAAGCTCCCTCATTGTTCTTGACAAAAGTGCTTTGAAAAGGAAAGTAAACTATACCTTGTCTTTTTGTTTCAGCTGTAGAGGTACAAGGCTTTCTCAAAAACTATATACGTTGCAGCTGAGTATTTTCTGGTTTCGCAGATTACTAACTACAACTATGTTAATTACTTAAAATCTATCCAATTTCCTCAAGAAAACAGAGCATGAGAAAATGGAGCAAGGATGACTATCTGACGATAAACAAGTATAGATTCTCAACTTGAAGGCAAGGTGGTGCATCTATCAGCTCAATCTAAACAAGTTTATTATTCACAAAACACCATACGATAAACAAGAACAGATTCTCAACTTGAAGGCAAGGTGGCACATCTATCAGCTCAATCTGGACAAGTTTATTGAACACAAAACAGATTTGATCTAACTATGGAAAGAATTCACCATCACAATTGCATGAAACCCAAGTGGCATAACAATTCATCATAACAGTAAATACGCATGAACAGATACAGAATGAGCAATATTGAGGGCAAGGTAGGCACAACATATATTCCTCTCTTGTGCAAAAGTTAATTACAAATGAGCGAAAGCTCTTATTTATATACATCAAAAGGTGTAGGGAACCCTAAAATCACCTTGAGTCAACTACAGTCTTGCAATGCATGCAAGATTTATTGCTAAGCCCTAATAAAGCAAACTATACAGTTAACTGGAAAACTACCATCAGTTAACCGGTACATTTAACCTAAATGGACAATGTGCAAGCATGCACGTCCTTATTCAAAGCAAAGTTAACTGGACACTACTTTCAGTTAACTGAAAACCCTAACCCTAACTCCCGTGAAGATAATCCCAAGGAAGAGATAAGCATGTATGAAGTCAGCAAGTGAACTCAAAACTAAAAGTCGAGTTAACTGCTGCTCTTGATTCTATCCTCGAAATTAACTGCAGGTTCCAACTAGCAGATCACTCCACGTCATCTCGGTCTATCACTTCGACCAAGAACTCATCAATCTTTCTGTCTTTTGGCACTTTGATGCTATCCAAAACAACAATCTGTTTCTTCAGTTCTCTGTCACTTTCCTTGACTGTATGCATGCATTCTATGACATCTTCAGCTGCCTTTTTGAAACTAGCTGAAATAACTGAAATATTCTCCAACTTAGCCGCCATAGGATCTCCCTCAAGGCTATCACGAATCAGCTTTTCAAACTCAGCTTGTACTTCATTTAGTGCAATATATGTGCCATCCTCAAGAAGGTAATGACACATAATCTGAACAACAAAACCACTAACAAGTGCAAGAACTCCAACAACATTATCTTTCAGTGAAAACAACTTGGTAGAGATCTTTTCACATATCTCCATTTTGAAAAGGTGCTGCTCCCTCCAAGTAAAAAATTTCTCTTGATCTTCATCAATCTCCAAGGCATCATATGCAACAGACAATTGGGACACAAGAACTCGATCCTTGGCTAAACTCTCCGCAACTGAAATCTCGAGCAACTGAATATCTTGACGAAGCTTATGTGCGTCATTCCTCAATTGATACAAATCCATAAGAAGACGTTGACCTGTAACAACTAAGCTTTCAATCCAGTTATCCAAAAGTCTGCCATGACTGACAAACTGATCCAGCTTTCGTTGTTCTGCAAGTGTATTCTGAGGAAGAACAGGCACTCTACTTGAATTTCCGTGAACAAGATCAGAGATATACTGACGAAGTTGACTGTTCTCAGCCTTAAGCAATGCCTTATCCTCTCCATCCTTCGTGATGCGTTCTTCAAGATTATTGGTGACAATCTTAAGAAAGCTCACGTCTGTTTCTCGAGTGGTCCTACCAAGATTTTCCTTGGTGAAAGTAAAGTCACCGACTTCAACCTCATCTAGGCTCTTACCCTCTGGAGGAATAGCAACTTCTATAACAATCTCTGATTCTGGAGTATTTTCAATATGCACCTGCTTCTTGATTTTCTTGTTCGACCTTCTCTGATAAGGCTCACTGAACTCAGATAAATCAAGATTATATGAAGGTTCTCGCCTCTGTCTCCCCAAAGACCTTTCGAGCCAACAAGATTGAACAATATTATTAATTCGAGGAGAGACTGTCCCTGATGTATCAACCTATGGTGGTTGAGTTGTCTCCGATCCTACTCGAATTGATATCTCAGGCTCTGAATCTATATCAATAGGCTGCACATGTGGTGAACTAGGAGGTGAAACACGAAGCTCAGCCTGAATGACTGTCTCTACTGGAATCTCAGGTACATTCTCAACTGGCTTCTACTTCCTTTTACTAGTAGTCCTCTTTCCTGTGTTCCCACTGAGTCTAACTCCTTCAGGAGGTATCACAATAGCCTTGACCCAAGGCCTTGACCTCGAAGTAGAAGGTAATGAAGAAAAATTCACTGGCGGCTCTGTCACAGAAACTAACTTTCGCCTTCGTTTACTCTCCAAGAACTGCTTGCTGGTCTTGATAACCGATCTAGATACCTCCTCAATAGAAGTATTCTCTTTAGCGTACCAATCTGGTGAGCGAAGTGGCTGCCGAGCAATTTGATCTCTGACATATGAGTTGAGAAGAACCTCTCCATCATCATCTGATAAACCATCAACATCCTCTAATAAGTAATCAGAGAGCTGAGCAATAGTGAGCCTACAATAGTGACGACAACGAACCTCAAATTCATCTTCACAATTAGCCCAAAAATATTCAAGTGCTGGCTTATGTGCAATCCCTCGCTCTAACCTGGCTGCAAAATGACCCAAAGGATCATAGGAACGCCTCTCAGTATGAGTTTTGAGTTTGAATCTTTCCATCTTGGTTGACATATGCTTGGCATCAGCTGTAGTTCTACATGTGAAAATGCCCAATCCAAATGGAAAAGTAGCCGCAGTCTTATGACGACTGCGAAGAAAGCAATGAACATGTTGCATCTGCCTGAGAAACTCCATGAAGATGATCTTGTCTGAAGCATACCTTGGCAACATCAGAGGTTCTCCAACATATCCATAAACCCGGATGTATGTGAAAGTAGGGAATTGGATAAACCAATCCGCCCAAGTCTCCATCGCTGATTTTGCCTCGGCAGAAATACGGATGTGCATTTCATTGTCAAGATCTCTGACTATCCTCATAGAAAAGTGATCATTCACTGCTCAAAAATCTTGTTCAGATTTAGAAAACTCCAACGGAGAATAGTACTCATGAACACGTTGAACACCAAGAGTGCCATTAGTTTTTAAATGCCTGTAGCTGCCTTGAAATGCAACTAAGTAGACCAAGTAGGACACCATACGAAACTCGTGAAACCTGAGAAAATCAGTAATTTGTTGATGTAAGCAATCACTAATCAACATAGCCCAGTCAAAATGTTTTGTGCCATCAAGAATTCTAGAAATAAGGTAAAACATCCATGACCGGAAAGTGCTAGCATCTTCTTGACCTGTAACTCAATTGAGCAAAGTTATCAAAACAGCAACCTCATCCTTGAATTCACCACGACCGACCTTTTTAGGCATGTTAGTCTTTTGAACTTTCAGCCATTTCTGAGCCACCTTTCTCTGTGAACGTTCTTGATCTCCATCCCATATCTTCTCACAGGCCTCAATAACCACAGTGAAATTATCTGAACGAGGAGGAATAGCAAAACATTTCTCTATATCCTTTGGCTTAAGACTGCAAATAACCCTCCCATCAGCTGATATGATTTGTCGTGAAGATGAGTCATAATGCTTGATGCAAGCAAGAACGAACTCGAGATCAAAAGTGGTAACAGGAATAGATGCTGCTGCCAACAATCTAGAACGTGCAAGATTTCTCAATGAATTGCTGCTAACACCCTCCAAACTGCTCAGATTAACCACTGGATAAACATGATTTAAGTCCGTATCTGAAGTTCTAACAAAATCATGTATAAGAACCGATTTGGTCTTATAATCAATGAGATTGAACTGCATTTTGAAAATGAACACTTTTGACTGTAAAGTCGAATATACTTGAACAACTTTCTGGAAAAACTGAAAATCTCTGGACAAGGCTAAAAATAGCCTATGGCGGGAAAAAATTTCGAAATTTTTCTGAAACGTGGGTTTTGTGTAGAATCAAATTCTAAGACAACCCAGATAGTTTGATTCTCAAAAAAATGTGTTTTAGGCCCACATGCAAAGAGATTCTTGGAAAAAAGCACAGAGCTTCAAAATGAAGACTATGGGGCAATTTTCTCGAAAAAATCTAAGACATGGGTTTTGCTGCAAATACTGAAGTATGCGAACCCAGATGATCAAACTCTGAAAATATGCTGAATTTCTTTGGCATGCGAAGAAAGTACCTAAGATGAGAAATAGAAGAAATAAGACAGAAGAAAGAATGTTTTATTTGCTCTGCTTCTGTAGAATTCGCCTATCTCTGTTTTTGAATTTGATGAAACCTGCATGCAAATTGAAAACAGAGTCTGGAATCTTCTTCCTCTGAACAAACTGAATCCGTTGCTATGAAAAACGCTGAATTCTGACATCTGTAGCACCTTTAAATTGCTGCTCGCTCAAGAAGAATGTAATGTCTCTAAGCTTGTGATGAAGAATAATGGACGCCTAAACTTGAATAAATAGAGTTTCATCACTAAAATTCATAAGAAATGCATGCAACCTTGAAAATTGCACTTGGCTTGTGATTGGACCTCAATTTAGTTAATTGAAGACTAAAATGAGCTAAATAAAGCACCATGCTTTAGAACTAAAGTCACCTTATTAAGACTTCAGTTGCAAAATCTATTTAAAGCATCATGCAAATTAAGCTTTAGTTGACAATTGATATTGAATTCCCCATACTTCACATGCTTTAAATTCATGCTTTAAGAACTAAATCGTCCCTTTTAGAAACTGAAGTTGACAATCCAAAGTGAAGCGCCAACTTCACAAAATCTTCACAAAACTTCAACTAATGCGCCATGCATTCAAACTCAAGTTGACTTCTCAACATGCACTTCAGTTAAGTGGACATGCAAACTAGTTAACTCGACATGCAAAGTCAGTTAACTGGACATGCAAACAAGTTAACTCAACATGCAAACTGAAAGAACACTCAACATGCCAAAATGTTAATTGGAGATGACAACCCATACATCGTTCAGTCTAACTAAAGTCAGAACTCAAGTTAGGGCGCACCGGTCAACTTCTTTCGAAAAATCAACTTTGACCTCTCTAGGCGTTTTCCAGACTTAGCCAATTTTGATGAAAATTTGGATTTGAACCTCTTTCGGGACCTTCGTTCGTCTCTTGACACTGGCTGACTGACTTCACCGATTGGCTGGTTGACAGGTGCATCGCAGAGCAGGACAAAAACTGATCAAAAGATACCTTGAGACTAAATATCATAAAACTAAGATCTGAAGGGTTAAAAATCCAAGCGCCTTTTTCAAAAGCTGCTCTTTTTCTCAGACTTAGCCAAATTTTCTCATCTCCATCTCGTATGAAGAGAAAAAACAAATCCTTCATAACTTCTGATTGACCAAGTTTTAGGACTAGATCACAGGCTCACTGCGGAGTTGACCTCATTCCACATGACAGCTGCAAAGGCACATTTCTCCAGAAAACATCATCTGAGGGGTGAAAATCAAGGGCGCCTTTTTGAAAAGTTGCTCTTTTTCCTCTAGACTTGGCCATTTCTGGAACTGACGAAAATACCACTAAAACTCCGATTGCAAGCTGCTGAGTCATCTTCTGATCTGACGAAGACAGGCAACGGAAAGCCGAACGTAACACGGACAAGCTGAATATCTGAGAACATCAAAAAGAAGGAATTGAAGGCTTCAAAAGCTCAGGTGCCTTTCTGAAAAAGTGCTCTTTTGCTTTTTCCTTGATATTTTGACCAAGATTTGACCCTATGTTTGACCTTTGGCTCAGGCATTTCGGCAACTCAGATTCACCCACTGACGGATGCGTCGCGAAGCCTGAACAAATGTGAGACAAACATCTTGGGTGGCATTTAGTCAAAAACCTTCATTTGATACCTCAAAAAGATGGGCGCCTTTCTCAAAAGCTGCTCTTTTTTTCCAGTGTTAGCCAATTTTGTCGTTCCTCTTGTTTTGCGCTATATCTTCCGTAACTTGCACGAAATAGGTCCATTTGATAAGCTTAATAGCTCGTTGCGAAGCTGACGTGATGCCGGACAAATGCCTGCTGGAGGTGACATCCTAAAAACAAGATCTGAGCCCCTAAAAGATAGGGCACCTTTTTGAAAATGTGCTCCCCTCTCCAGAGATAGAAAATTTTGATGATTTTCCTTCAAATTTACACTTTTCTTGAATTTCCTCAGTAATAGACTGACACGAAACTAACACAAGCTCCATATTTAAAAAGCCCAAAAATGACCTTCTAACATCACTTTAACAAGATTAAGACTCAATTTAAGCAAAATGCCTTAGTGAAGCAAAAAATTTGGTTTGGGTACAACAGTATCCATCAAGGCATTTGCGACTACTTCATCTAACAATACTCCCCTTTGCATGGTACTTTGATAGGTGTCCACACTCTCATTGAAAGTTGGTGCAATGAGGTAGTATGCTTGCAAAGGCAAAGTGATGAGCTTGGACACCTGCTCATTGCATTTGGTGAAACAATACCAATGCCTCAAGAGGAGACCTAGGTCTTTTTTAAGCTGCAATAATGACATTCCTTGAGAAGTTGTCTCATTCTTTCATGTCATAAAAAAATTACGAGCATTTGCCAAACTCCCACACTTGGCATACATGTCTACCAGGGGAGTTGCAACACTCCTACACCCCTATCTTTTTGTGTCTCCCTTCCTCCCCTATGCATCTCACAAAATTCCTCCATTCTTTATGCTTTTATAGACCTGCATAGCATGTTTCAAGGCTCTCATTTTAGCATAGGCAAGGAGGATGCCGATGAAGGTAGTGGTGTCTAGTTTTATACTTGCCAATTATCTGTTTTTGGAATTTTCTCCACCTTTTCAACAAATAAGTTTTGTGCATATCTTGCAATTATGGTAATCCATGTAAATACATTTCTTTTAGAGGGGATTTTGTCTAACTTGCTGTGCCTCCTCCATGTTTCCATAATTTGCATACTCGTTTGCTAGGGCATTTACAATGGACCCCCTTCTTTTCCCTCACAAGTTTCTTGTATTTGTAGGCTTTGATGGATGTCCATACTTCTATCAGGATGCTCATGCTGGTGTCATCACTTGACTATCCTTAAGAGTAAAGGCTATAGAGGGGCACCATGCTGCCCTCCTAGCATGGTAGGCGACCCCCCCTGTTAGCTTAACTATTACTTGATTATCGTATTTGTTTAATTTTCCACTCTCATGAATGTGGGATGTGACATTTACTTTGGCACTCTTGTGGTTGTCCTCCTTTGTTCTTGGTTTATTTTCCCCCTTGTTAGAAGTTTAAAGCACACAAATTGGAAATAGTTATAGATCAAAGAGTTGAAAGTTTTCTTGGAGTGTGCTAAGTCTACATGCTATATGGACACTAATAGTGTGTTGAAAGAGGATAATAAAGATTGGTCAATGTGTTGATTGTGTCCTTTCATGTCAATTTGGCGTCTTCACCATATAATGCACATGAATAACAAAATAGGATAGCTTTTATGTTGCATACATGAGATTCAATCAATATTTTCCACGAAGAGAGATTTCAACGATATTAGGATATGTTGGTGTTAGGGTGCCACTTTATGCCTTGGGTTTTTGGGATCCAAATTAGAGGTTACCTTTCCTTAGAAATTCAACATCTAGAAGTCTACTATGAAAGAAAGATTAAGGATAATGTTTTTGTGACTATGGTGGTCTGAGTTCATTATTATGCCCTTAAAGACAAGGCTAGTGAGGCTTTTAATAAGTTGAGTGATACAAGGGGACAAACTTAGGTTTATGGTTTTTGATGTTGTCCATTGAAATATCCCAAATGTGAATTTGGATGATGTCTTTGAACAAGTTCAAAGTGTGAGGTTACTAGAGTTGTTGAAGATAATCTTGATAAAGCTATCATAGCTATGTCAACCTATGAATATGAGTTAATGCAAAAGCTTCTTGTCGATATGGAACTTGAGGGACATGTAAAGAAAACAATGAATGAAATAAATACAATTGCAAGAATGAGAATATGAACATAAGAAAAAGTAGATGTAGAGATTTAAAAAAAAAAAAATAAAAATCGAGAGAACTGAAGGAGAAGCAGATTCAAAGTATCTATTAGGACTTGGCATTGCTCTCTAGAGGCAAGCAAGTGTGGATGGTCTAAGAGAGTGTGTTGTTGGTTCCTTAGGAAATATGCCCGACTCAACTACAAAAGATATGGTGTTGGTGACATAGTATGTTGACACATTGAAAAGGTTGGTGCACTTTCTATGTCTTCATTAGTTTTCATACCCCATGGACCTAGTGTTGTGTTGTTTAGATATGGATTGCTTTATGGATCATAGGCTCATACTATCCTTTCTTGTCAACAAAACTGGCATCAGTTCTTGAATAGAACGTTGTTTTAAGGAAAAAAATAATACTGAGTTGATCTTATTTTCAATGTCATTTATCATTTATGCCAATAGACAAACATATATAGATTACTTTGGTTCTTCTTGGAGCTGAAATTTTAACTTCTTAGAAGTGGCATGCTGTATTTGTGTTTGAGGTTTGTTTGCTTGGTGTCTTGAATGGTTGTGGATTATTTGTATGCTTTTTTTAGCTTATTTCAATAAAAAAAGATATATATTAAAAAAAGAATAAGACTCAATTCTGATTTAAAATCAAAATATATAAATTTTCAAAATTTAAAATATAATAGAGGCAAAAATATTTGATTTAGTAATTTATTAATTCACTTAAAAGTAGACCACCAATCATCATCAAGGATCTTCTTCTTCACATTCTTCCCTTCAATTGTTTTGGCCTTTGACTACCCTACTCCACTTAGCATTAACCATCATTACTTGTAGAGCCTCCTTAATCACAAACATTCTCTCTAACAAGATGAAACCAACTATATATGTAATTGTGTTATTGATGAGTGCTGATGTCTAATATTGGTCCAACCATCCATGATAATTGAGCATACCATTATTAGCCAAGTTTGTCTCATGTCCTTCATTAACAAACTAACCTTAGGATACTCTTTATCAAGGAGGGTGGTGTTTAGTTTATGTTCTTTAGGAGGGATGTATGAGGGACTAATGGCATTGGTATTTTTGAACATTTCTTTGAAATAGGGAGAATGTGCCACATGAAATGAGATGGCATGGGCAAAATTTTCTGGGTAATTGAAGAATCTGCCTCTTCCTCTGATTGCACATTCAACATCCCTGCAACTTTAGTAGCCCTTGTCTTTCCTTTGGTGGTACCCCCTCTTTGAGTCCCAACATATTTGGTATTGGTAGGCATAGTAGGTTGAATAGTCTCTATGCACACTATTATTTCTTGCCTCACCCTCCATGTAAAACTTAGACACCTTAGCCTTCTTAGCTGGGGTTAGTTTTTCACAACCTCTTAATCCATGTTCAAGTATACACAAAATCTCAAAAGATTGCTATAAACCCTTGTGTAGCTGCCTTTGTTATCCATGTTGCTCACATGCCTTAATCAATGTCTTCTCCTCTTTGAATTCTTTTCTTTGTCTTTGTCTATAGGAGTTGGAAATTACAAAAGGGAGTTTCTTTGGAATTGAATGAGCCCTTTGTATAAAATTTTAGGAGAGTGGAAGGGCATTCAAATGGTATACTTCTCACTTCACCTACAACATTCCTACACCTAGAAGAACTCCTAGTACATGTATGGATTGTTTGTCGAATCTCAACCTCATCACTACCATAGCCCTAGCCATTCTTGTTGCTCCCAAACATCTCGAGGATAGAATGATAGGATTTCCCTAGGGGATGCATCTCCATGTAACATGGTTTTGAACTTGCCCCTTATGTGTATGATTCTTGCCATAGTTGAAAAACTCGGATTGGTAAAACTTGGCAGGCCCAAATTTTGGCAAAAACTCGGGGCTTGGCAAAAACTCGAGGAAAAACTCGACAATAGCTCAGAAAATTTATCGAACATTTGATAATTCATAATTTTTTAAAATATTATTCAGAAACACACATATATACTGAATTTGTAGAACATATTACTGATTTCATCATATATAAACTGAAAATAGAGTTTAATACATATCATAGACCAAAAAACAAGTTCAACTTTTGAATACATATCAACCTCAAGTTTTGGTATCAATGAAAATTGTATATCACAAATTTCTTCAACTACTAAAACTCAAAAGCTTTTGTTGCCGCTATGTGGATGTTGCTGAAGTAGATGGTATAGCTGCAATATCCTCAATAGAAGCCTGAATAGGTGCCTGAATAGGTGCATCATCCATAGTGATAGGATCAAGCTGTGTACATGTGAGGAAATTGCCTTTGTTGGCTGACCAACCTTGCCTTCTACCTCCTCATATGTTGCCACTTTTGCTTCCCATTCAATTACCTCCCTCTTCAAATCAGCTAACTCATCATCGCTTAACCATGGTTCCACATCAACCTCATCAGGGTCAACAATCAAATTTGAGAATGGATCAATGTCATCAAGGTCAAGTGCTTCATGTGAACCTTGCCCTTGTACCTTCTTCTCATGCAATTGAAGATTGTACCGCATGTAGACAAGGTCATTCAAGCGCTTTTGAGTCAACTTGTTGCGCTTCTTTGTAGGAATGGCCTCAAAGAAACTTTAGTTGTGCTCACAACCAGATGCACTACAAGGCTGAGATAAAATACGAATGGAAAACTTTTGAAGATTAGGCGTTGTGGCACCATAATTCCCACCACAAATCTGTAAGGACAACAATTGCCATTTATAACTTAGGATTTAATTAACTTAAAAATTAAAATAAATGGTAAAATAATATTAAACATGTGAATTTGTTACCTGGCTATAGAGTGTCTCTCCTACAAATGCAAAAATTGCAAGAAAACAATGCCCCTTCGGCCTTCTTATAGCTTTGTACCTCATCAAGTATGAGATCTCAAAGGTCATCATCATTGACCAATCTCTTAATACATGTGTTGAGGCCAACAAGAACCTCTGCATCTGCTTTGAAATTAGGAGAGAAATAAAACTTGGATTTCAAATAGTAGGCAGCAACATGAATATGTTGGTGGAGTTGTCGGTGCCACCTCTGATCAATTATGCGCCATATGGGTTCAAATTTGGTCTTGTTTGACCCATACAAATGTTTAATTTCCTCTTTGGCCTTATCTACGACCTCATATAGATACGCCATGGGGTTTTGATCTCCATCCACCAATCGTAGAACTCTAACCAATGGTTCTAACACAAAAAATATAAAAAATTCAACAAAATCAGCAAGTTGTAATATTAGAAAATGAAAAAATAAATTATCAATCGAAGTTTGAAAACTTACATTGATGATCTCCTCCATTACTTTGGAAAATCTATCATAAAAAATGGTCTTCACAACCTCTGCTTCGACCTTCTTGCAATAAGGACTGTCCAACCATCTTTCACTCACAAACATGTGCTTGAGGCTGGGTAGTGTAGCTAAAATACTTTGCAAGGTGTGGAAATTGGTGGCAAAGCGTGGGACTCTTGATCGTTTGAGATCCTTACCATTAGTATGCTCTCTCATGAGACTTAGGATCCATGTGTGGTTGTAGATGTACTTCGTGATATTCCTTCCATCTTCAACCACATTCTTTACCCAACTTAGTTTCCCTATGTCCTCAAGGAGCAAGTCAAGACAGTGGGCAGCACAAGGGCTCCAAAATAATGTTGGATGCCTCGTCTGTAGAAGTTTACGGCTGCCACTTATGCAGCTGCATTGTCGTTCATAATTTGAATAACATTTTTAACTCCTAGTCCATCACCATCTCATCCAACATGTTGCACAAGGTCTGCAGTTTTTATTTCGTTGGAGGCATCAACTGATTTTAGAAATACCAGTTGTCACCTTGAAGCCACTAAAAAGTTGACGAGTATCATATTTTTTCCATCCATCCACCCATCAGATATAATGGTGCAATCTTTCTTTTCCCAAATTCTCTTTTGTTCCTCCACTAGTTGGCATGTGTTTTGGACTTCATTCTGCAATAGTGGCCCACTCAACTCATGATGACTTGGGGCCTTAAACAGGAGATAAATAAATAAATTAGTTCATTAATTCAGTAGGAAATAAATAAATTACTGAAGAAGTTCAGATATCAATGAGTCACAATTCACACCATAATCCTTGTTACAACTTGTTTTTAAAGAAAACATTGTAAGAACCCCTTGTCAATCTACCCTTAATTTTTTAGTTTTGGAGGTTTGACATTTTGTCAAACACTTGGCATGCAAAGTGACCGAGTTCTGATTTCTGAATGTTTATGGTTTTGTTTGCTTGTGTTTGATTGAATTTTAATGCCAAATCATTTGCATAAAACATAGAAATGATATATACTAATTTAACATCAACAAATATGAAATATTCAACCTCAAATCTGATTTTATTTGCACTATATCAAGTCTGAATACATTGCATTACAGATCTGATATAATTTATTTCAGAATACAACATTACATAAAATAACATACCTGAACTTATATGACAAAGTAGACATAAAAATGTGCAAAGTTGGGGCTGAAGTATGATCTCCAAGGGCTGGAATAATCTGAAGAATAAAGTGCAGGTCTGAAACCTCCTGAAACCCTTGAATTATGCCACGGCTGATCATAAATAATTTTATAAAATATATCTCTGCACATATGGCTCCAAAATCCTCATCCAAGTGTCACCAAAACCCTCAGAACCAGTCGCTCAAGTAGATGGAAATCATATAAAATTCTGAAGATATTAAATCTACAACTTTTTCCACCAAATAAGGGTTGCCAAAACCCTAACACCTTCAAATAAAATTCTGATCAGCAAATATTCATTCAAACCCTAACCAGAATTGATGCCAAATGAAGATCATGAAACCCTAGATGCCTTATTTGTCACTTTTCCTTGAAAATCTGCGAACCCACTTCAGGTTTTTGATTGTAAAGTCCTTCAATATAACTTTCAAACCCAGCGGTCCAAGTATGAGATGAAACCTGCAACTAAATGCCAACTTGTAGCTCCAAACTGCCTCAAATCTGCAAAATAATCCCAATAGTGAACCCTAGATGGATCCACCTCTCAATGTGGAATTGGGTTTTTCGTCCAATCCACTTATTCCTCTAAGGGTTTTCCTCCTCAGAAGAGCTGAACCTGCAATACACAAGTTCTGAAAAATTCTCTGATAGAAAATACCAAAACCAAAATGCCCAAATGATTAGCACTCATCTCCTTTTAAAAAAACCCGTGATCTTCTAGAAAGATCCAAAATAACCTCCATAAAGCTTCTAGAAGAAAATTTTAATATTTCCTAAAAGTGACTTTATAATATTATTTTATTTCACTTAAGTCACTTTAATTAAATTAATTAAAATAAAGTTACCTTTATGATTTACTTTATTTAGATAACTTTATATATAATTAATTTAATATTATTTCTTTATAACTCCTAATTTAGCCTATGGGAATAAAATAGGCTAGGTACCTCCACAAGATGATCACTCGAAAAATGGGGACATTACAAACATCCTTCTCCATAAATTTATATCACTAATCACCAAGCTATGAGCTGGAAATAATCTTCGATGAAGTTCAATGACCGTTTGACTTTCAATTCTTATTTGTTGGTTGATAAATGAAAGTAAAACCAAATGCAAAATTTACCTACAATAGCACGACAACCCTAGTTGCGTGAATAAAATCCCCTATTCACGTCGCATCGCCGTCACAAGAAAAGCCCTATTCGTGTCGCGATAATCACTGAAATGGTGTTTAAAAAGTTAACTTTGACCTTTTTCTTCATCTTATTTACTATGATGCCGAGTTTTTTGGGTTTAACCTGTGATTTTTGGCAATTTTTGCTGGTTTAACTCGTCACGAGTTTTACTGTTGCATGAGGCTGAGTTAGGCGATTTACTCGCAAAGGAAGAGGACGCATGAGTACTCACGAGTTTGGCATCCAAACTCATGTTTAAGTTATGCTTATTTACTTTCAAGACATCCGTAGTTGCTGACTAGAGCACTCCCCACTATCAGCATTAAGATCAATACATTTTTCACCATTGGACGTATCACTTTTCTGCAGGTGCATACTATAAGCTGTAACTTCCATCTCTTGCAAGAGCTTCCTCTTCTTGCTTATCATATTCAATTCCAGATCCTTCCCTTTACCCATTTTTGATAAAGCCATTAGCCCTGATATGGGACACATGCAAAAATCATGGCAAAATAGGAAGAAGAAAAAAGAGAAGAAAGGCGCAATAGATATCTCTATTCTTGTAAAATTTAATCTCTTATTCTCTTAATTATAATGAAATAGGAAAACATTTTCTCAAAATCTTACTTCAGTTCTAAATACAAAAATAGTGCTATTTCTCTTTATCCATTAATGCCATGCAAACTTTATGGACAGAAAATTTTAATGATCACAATCTTGATGCAAACGTGCCAAAACCAAATTCAGCACATATGTAGAGATAAATGTTGAAAACCAAATCATATATGCTGAAGCAAAAGCAGCCATTGGTCTCAAAGCCCGGCAACTTAGAATTAGATATTTATAATTTTGGTATTGAAATATTTTTTCTAAAATTTGAAATATGCTAATAATTGGAGATGTAGATAAAGGTGGCTACAGAATCTGTTGAATACTGATTTTCATTTTTGATATGTTTTGAGTTAGACAGCATATGCATTGTTAATTTTAGGCCTTTACACTCTGCAAAATACTGATTTTCAGCACATATGAGCCTCTCAAAATATTTTTTAGGATAATCAGTGAATTTTGTGCTGTTTTAGAAAAATAGGGATCCAAGCAAATTGTCAACGAACAGATTAATAGTATAGCCATTTTAGCCTTGGAATATTGTCTCTGCAAGTTATGACCGAAAAGCTCAGAATATCTGGATATAGTAAAGAAACTGGAATAGCCAACAGAAACTACAAATCATTTTGGCAAATATTTCAAGGATCATGCGCACAATGGTGATACATATCTATTACCCTTTATGGGATAGAGGATGAAGATACTATTTGTTCTGGCTGTCACATTTTTTCTCAGTTACTATATGCTTGCTTAGTCAACTTGTGATGGATTACTGCGTGTCATGGCCAACTTATTGAGTATGAATATTGAAGCCTAGAGAGAGCATTCCCATATTATATGGAGTTCCCTTATCCCTTCCATTATTTATTCGAGGATTATTGATTGAAGCCTACTTCATTGTTATTACATTAATTCTTGTACACTCTTTGATCCATACCTGATGTGAAAGTTCTAATGTACATGAAAAGCTTATGATCATTGTTACTAGAAATTTGGGAACTAGAAGGAAACCATAACAATGTATAGAATATAATCTACAATTTTATTTTTTCCTTCTTCATTTGCAATACCTGCTATTTTTATTGAAAAAGTCTGTGGAATATACAAAAGCTTCATCCTTTTCAGTCAATTTGAAACCGAGGTCATATTTAGTCTGAAATGATGTCTTTATTAGCATGACTTGGAAGCTTGTATGATCTAATTATTCTTAACATTTTTAGATCCTTCTCATGTGATAGATACACATGAAACTTTGGTTCCTGAGGGGGACATTGACGGAGTTGATGGGTGGCATACTATTCAATTTGTCAGCAACAAGGGTGGACCCACAAAGTTCGTTCTCTCACTATGCTGGCATCAGAACTTAACGAATCTGCCGACCCAATCACATCAAAATGAAGAAAATGATCTAATAAAGTTGAGAACAGATCTAAGTACCATTACACCTAAAGTGGCTCGAATACTAGAAAAGCTTCCAGATTGGTGTGTGTTGTTTGGTAAATCAACATCACCCTATACACTATCTTACCTGAGTAGTCTCAGTGTCAGCTTTTAACTGTTTTATGTGTAAAGATTACAAAAATTCCGAAAGAAGTTTTGGTGCAGCAATCATGTTCAAAAGGATCTTGAGTAGGACTTCTGGTACACGACAATACTAGTTCAAGCTTTTGCTTGGAGTAAATTATTTTTCTCTGCAATCATGTACAAGTGAATCTATTTATCTTATGTTTATGTCACCTTATGAATATGCTTTCTAGATGCATGAAAGACTGAACAGAACATGTTATCCTCTTCGGAGAGTTCAAATTATTCTTTTTATGAATTCCCAAAGATTCTATTGGATTTTGCTCAACTTCGCAACCATGGACAAGTTGCTTATGTTCACGAGGTTGGGAGTTCCAATTTCATTCCAAACATTTCCTTGTATCATTTTATTCTTCTGAAGGTGTTATTACATTGATCATAAGCAACTCATGGTGCGAATATAAGAGTTCCTTGTATAAATGCTAATCCTTTGCACCATATAATTACTCTTGAAAATTGCGTCGTATTCAGCAATCTCTCTTTGGTTCTTTTTATTATGATAGTTTTACTTTCTAAGGATATTAATAAAAGTACAAAGGTGTGCCAAATTCCAGAGGAGGTTGTTCATTTGAACTGTATGAAGCTCACAGTACACAAAACCATTTGATACTAGCATAGTTTGCCATGGATACTGCTGCTTAAAGCACTGAGTGCCATTTGAACATTTTCAGTGTAAGTTGGTATATGTTGCCGCCCATCCTTAACTATGATTGTTGACTTGTTTGTGGTATCTGTTGCCCTTGAAAGCATATTAATATCTAGAAAGAAAAAGAAACCCTTTGTTTATATTTATGAAATTCAGTGCTCGGTGCGCTAATCTAATTTCTGACAAAGCATACTCATTTCCAAAGTCTTGAAGACAAAAGACAATCTACCTATAAGAGTAATTATACATTATCAAGAAATATGTATTAATCTTCCTTTAATTTGTGTTATTTTATCTTTCAGCAATCATGGATAGTTAATGCCTGTGCATAAAATGTTTTCAATTTTCTTTTTGCCACCAGTCATCAATCATGGTGAATACTATACGATATTCTAAAAGAAATATGTTGCACCTCACCTTTAACTGAAAACTGAACAAATTATTGTCAATCTCTCAATGGGATTTAGGATCAGTTGTCAACTTTTTTAATTGCCTACATTTAAAGAAAACTTTTAATTCATTATAGGAGTGGCATCTTAATTAAGGAATTGTTCTATCAACGGCCTTTGATATCTACACATGGGTCATAGATCAAAGCTAAAGTTCATATCCTATGTTTCACCGAGTGTTTGAAATGAGGGGATGTGGGGACGAGGGGATGCATTTTGAGGACGGATTTCTTTTAGAGTCATTTTTGGGGATGGCAAGGGACGACAAAGGGGATGTCTATATAAAAATACATAATATTAAAAATATAGAGAAATTTCAAATATTCATATGATAACATTGATAAGACATTCAACATATTGACATATACATTATAGAATCCTTAAAACACAACAATAGAGTCGAACAAATTAATATTTAATTGCTTCTATAATTCATTGTCAATGTGCATATGATATAAATTAGAAAATAGTAAAATTGCATATACCAAAATGCCCAAAGGCTACAAGTGTGCACTACAAATGTCAAACTGTCAAACATTGTGATGGAAAATATGAGTTTGCCTCTAATAGGCATCTCCCAACATTGTATCAAAATCAGAGTATAATTCTAAGTCATTCCCACTATGAGTATGAGCTGTTTGCTCATCTAATGGGACTCCAACCAATCCCTCATGTGTGTCCTCCTCATCAATATGGGTGGCATCCTCTGGATCAACATCCCACTGTGAAGTTGGAGTTTGCCAATACTCTAAAGTTTGACAGTCCTAGAGTCACAGAGCACTATGCACAATCACCAACTTCTCTGCACGTCTAGAGCTCAACCTATTCCTCTTGATAGAGTGAATAAAGTTTTATGTGGACCAATTCCTCTCTGCAATAGACGAACTAGCAACCTATGAAAGGAGGTGAATAGCGAGCGTCATCAACTTTGGTGCATCTTTGCTATGCCATGTCCATCATCCAATAGGATATTTTCACCTTGGTTTATCGAATGTTGGACCACAAAAATTAGTAAAAACAAGCCATTGTGTGCGAAGTAAACTCGATTCCTCAATTGAATATATCTTTCAATAGACCTTCATTAGCCCTTCTTTTATCTCTTCATCATCGCAAGGAGGCAACCTACTAGCTTTTGGTGCATACCATTTGGGATTGAGAGCAAAGGTTGCCATATGAAGTGGGGTGTTCATAGTATTCCATTGTCACATCATAATTGAGTTTAATGTGTTGCTCAAATAATCCCAAATTAAGACCACTGTTACAAATTGCTTGCTTCATTCCAAACATGTTGTCAAATGTCTCATAAATCTCTCCAAGACTAAGAGAGTCCATATTAGCATATCTAATGACATTCACTACTAGTGAAATGAAGGAGCAAATATAGCTGCAAACAAATTTTTTTTTAAAAAAAACAAGTTAAAAAATTAAAACTAGACTTTTTAAATAAAGTCAATAATCAAATTATAAATTATATTTTTTTTTAATAAAATGAAAATCAACAAGTTAATAAAAATAACAATTTTTTACGTCATATTGAACCACCAATCATCATTAAGATTTTTTTTTTTGATATTTTTTTCCTTTTGCAGTGTTTGTAGTTGGCCATTCACCCCAATCTAAAATAACCATCATCAAGTGTAGAGCCTTTTGCACCTCAAGCATCCTCTCTAACAAAATAAAATAACTATCATACCTTGTCTCCATAGGTTTGAGGAATTCCTTCTTTCAAAATGTCCTGAAAGGAGCAAGTGAGATGTGATGGTTGCAAATAAACATCTAAATATCTCTAGCTTCTATCATTGCTTGTTGCACCCAATCTATTTTCCCTATGTCTTTCAATGCATAGTTCAACGCATGAACACAAGGGGTACAAAAGATGTGCTTGTAAGCACCCCCACCATCATGATAGCTAATTTGCACACGTGTTGAATCAATAACCACTTGCACAACATTGGAAGCCCCAACCTCCTCTATGACATTTCTCAAAATATGAAATTGGAATTTTGCATCCTTGCATTTCGTAGAACAATCAATAGTGCTAAGAAAATATGAGCCAACTGAACATGTTACTATGATGTTGATAAGTGACTAATGTTTAATATAGGTCCACCCATCCATGAGAATAGATCAACACTTCCTAATCTAACATTGTCTCATGTCCTCCATTACTAGATTCACCTTGGAATATTCTTTGTCAAGGACTGTAGTGCATAGTTTATGTTCTCTAGGAGGGGTGAATGAAGAACCAATAGAAGTTACATCTTTGAACATTTGTTTGAAGGAGAACATACTATATGGAATGGAATAGCATGGGTATAGAAAAATTTGGCAATGGAGGACTTTGGCACATCTCATGCATGCACATTGAACAAACTTGCAACTATACTTGAACTGTTCACTTGTAATAGTCTTCCTCTTCCCTCTTGTGGAAATATGAGCGTCATCACTAGCACTACCAACTATAGAGGACATATGCATAGATGATTGTCTAGATTGTGTTGGCATTGACAACCCCTTAGACCTTGATTTTGCCTCCATATGTAATCCATAACACTCTACCCTCTCACCCTCCTTCATTTCTTCACAAATCTTCACCCCTTTGGCTTTAAAGTCTAATAGATGAGAATACACTCTTTTGTAGCTCCCTCTAAAATGATCATGACAAACGTGAGACAACCACAATCTAGTATCCCTCAAATATTTTTGTTTATCTTTGTCTAGGGTTGTCACCAATTGAAGAAGAGGTTTTTTAGGATTAAAGGGGTCTTTTGCATAAGATTTTAGAGCTTTGAAAGTGCATTCAAATGGATTTTTTTGAGGTTGTCTCCCTTCATCCATACCACTCCCACACCCTGATGAACCTCAAGTTGGTTTTCATTTTCTTCTTCTCTCTCATCATGCCCACTATTCTCACTATTGCTGCTCATGTTTTATTTTGGAATTTGGAAACTGAAAATTGAAAAAATAAATAAAATCATACATTTCATCTTTTAATTTTGAAAAAATTGAAAAAAATAAAATAAAAAATAGAATATTAACATAGCACTTTCACTTTGCTTGTTGGTTGCTACCTCACTCCTCACTAATATTGGTTTTTTCAACATCACCTTCAAACCTTGCTACTTTGTCATTCTAACTTGGTTGCAATTTTTTTCATGTAAAAATGAACAAATGCTACAAATAGAGTGTTGTATTTGTTGTTTTAGGGTTTAGAGGGGTGTCCCACAATGAGCATTTAAAAATGTTTTTATAAAGCCGTGGGCTTTTAAAAAAATGTTGGTAATGACGTGGGGACAACTGGCTATCCCCAAGTCATCTCACCATCCTAGAAATGTTTTGGGTTCATTTATTTATTTTTGGGGATGGCTAGGAAATGTCCCCAAGCTGTCCTCTCATCCCCAAAATGTCCTTGATGTGAGTATGTGGCAAAAAAAATGTCAAGAATGTGTCGTCATGTACCATAGTTTATGTCTTTTCTCATTCTTGTGCTTTTAGTAAACTAATGTGTTTCTTTTGCTGAATTATCTCATGTAGTGAAGTAATCAAATGCGTGTGTATTTGTCTTAGATCAAAGCTCAAGTTTATATCTTTTCTTATTCTTTATGCTTTTGGTAGACCAATGAATTCCTTTTTCTCAATTAATTTATATAATCAAGTAAACATACATATATATGATGACATATGATGACCAATTTCCACATTAGTCATTTATTGATCTTTTTCTCACATGTGCAACATTGATAATAATCACAAGGCAAGGGGACCCACAAGGCACACAAGCACCTCAAGATGTTAATACCATAGAGAAGGAATGTTTCTCACGATACTACAGGCAAGAACCATGAGGTTAAAGATGAAACATGCAAAAAACGATTCAAATGCATCATCAAATAGCTTATAACTTTAAACAATAAACATGCATACATTCTTGTCCAATGTGTCTCTCATCTAAAAATCATTTTTGTTGTCAACTTCTTGTCAGGCCTTTGCATTTTATTGATCATTTTCTCTATCTAAAATTAGTTATTTTGCAACGAAAACAAGGTCTACAATGCCAACTTTCCTAGGAATTTGCAGTAGAGTATCTCACAAGTTTTGTCTTATAGTGATTAAGGATAAAATCTTTTCTAGTTGTAGTTTCTTCATTCCGTGACTTGTAAACTCACAAGTCCTCGAAGCAGTTTTCAAGCTCTCCCAATGATTATATCAACTTAGGCATATATGTAAGAACTCTAATATGACAATTGGAAAGTTAATAGTGATAATGTGGCAAAGTCGAAACTCATCCTAATTGTGGTGTTGTCTCATAACTATAGTAGGAAATAGAGGATTACTTCCCTTTTATTTAGTTAAGATTCATGAGTTTCTTCCTTATTATTAGATAGGTGAATCAAGTAAAACAAAAAGCATCAAAAGAATGAACACACAAATCATTTCATATTAATATTTGTAAAACATCATGCAATTACATTCGTCTTTCATTTTCATCTACAAAGTCTTTGATATATATCTAAGAGTTCTAAATTTATTTCTCAAATATATATGTCCATATACACATTGACAAAGGTTGCAACTATCTTTTTTCTATAATTTCCAACATTCATTTGTGTATTTGTTACACTAATATGTTCAATTTGCACCACATTTCCTTACATGGAGGGTTTATACATGAGACTCATACTTCTAGCGCACACACCCACACATACACACACACACACACACGTGCACACACTCACACACCCACAATTATTCTCTAAATTTTGGAAAATTTGTGAAAAGCACCCTACTAGTTAAAAATAGTCAACCATAAATCAAACATAGACACATCATCATTGTAAAGTTTTATATTAAAATTACAAAATTTAAAACATGCTATAACTTAGTTAATGATAAAATTACAAAACTTAAACATAATGATGATTTAGTCAATATTAATTCAGCATATATAATTTTAACTATAATGAGCAAGTGGATCAATGCAATGGAACTAGAGTCTTTACCAATGTTGTAATGTGAAGGCTCATGTTTCCAAAATAATAGTAAATTATAGCAGTAGCATTATACTCTTCGGCTTACATAAAGAAATACTTAGAGAGATTACAAACTTACAACTCGTCTTTTAAACTTTGTGACCCAAGCATGTACAATAGAAACACCATACTCAACAAGGGGTCAATATTAAAGAGCTCATTTTTGTCTCATTAACATCTCAAGATCTTAGTTTTTAACTCTCATTCACATTACATTAAATCAATACATATGCTATATAATTACTACATTCCCACAATACTAATTAAAAAAAGATTCCTGCAATTTTGTATCTTAATGAGTCTAATTATCACATAGACGTATAACAATACAACATTATTTACATTTTTTAACAAGTAATTTTATTTATGAAAACAGATTGAAAAAGAGATAAATTATAGAATGAGGTGAGGAAGAACATCATGGATGCACTTTTCCACCAATCATAGAGCTACAAGCTCTCTTGCACAATTTTCACATTCCAAAGGTGGACTACCTTTCATCAAGGCTTTTAGTTTGTGTATCGAAGAGAGAATGAGATTGTGTAAGTACCTATTTCTATTAGTGCAAACCACAAACAAGCAAACCTAGCCATACACACATTGAAAAGTAATAACAAATGATTTCACATTTATGCCTTGGTCAAAGAATAATTAGCGAACACCAGATAAGCCTATATTTTTTTGAAATCTTCTTTGGGTACCAATGGTTCCTAATTCATCTCATACTTTCACTAGTAGTGTCACAACCAAATTTAGAAAATACCTTACAATTAAGGTAAGGCAAAATGCTATAGGTGTTATAACTTATATTTCCCACTTAAGGCCTTGCATGCATCTTTGTATAGTAATTTAAAATATGATAAACAAAATTAAAAGAACAACCCTTGGTAATCTCAACACAAATACTTCTTTAATAGAGTTAATTATTACATAATCTATTTGTTGACAATTATATATATATATATATATATTTTGTAGGTGTGGTAAGACAAAACCAAATAATTCATTGTCATACCTCAAATGAGTTGAGGGGTTCATCATATGAAAATACAATTGTTATAAATTTGAAATTGAAAGATCATCGATAAGTTTTAAATGAAGCAAATAACCAATTCAAAATAGTGAAAGACTATTCAAACTACAATGATCTAACTAGTTACTAAATGGAAGCTTGTTGACAATAATTACATATAATAACTTGATGATAGATACATTCAAGATTTAAAATATTTTTTTTCATGATGTTTCATATTGATTTTGATAAATTTAGATATTTTTCTAAAATCTAATTGTTGATGGAAATTCTAGAGTCACACATCAAAGCAAATAGATTTTGAACAAAACCTATCTTTCTTGAAATATTACAAACTTGGTTAGGAATGAGTTATCCCAAAGCTCAAGAATGTTAGGTCTTGACTTACTAGGTTCAACAGGGTCCATTGTTTATTTTTACTATTTTCACAAAGGGACCTTATGTATGGCAACGTCTACTATTGGAATTAAAGGATATTTAATCATGCACTTCATCGTCCATGACAATTACTTTCCATTATTCACTATTCTAACTAATCCTTGATAAAGAAATTACAAAAGATCAAAGATAGGAAAGAACCCAAGAAATTTATGTTTTTAAGATATTACACAAATACACTTTGAAATAAATGCAAAATCAAGTAGGAATTGTTGTACGTCACCAAATTTCCTCACAACTACATACATAATAGTGAAAAAGTTTGAAGAAATGGACCATTCACAAGCAAAATAACTTCAAATGTCCCCAAAGGTGGTGCAACAATTTGATATTCTACAAGATGAATGACTTATAGTCATATAGGATTTACAATCAGCAATGACTTTTGAATTTACGTCAGCTTTACAAATCTCTACAAAATGTACAAATATTTATTGAAAGTGAACATAAGACATGAGGTAGAAACAAGATTGACAATTCTCCAATTCAAGTTCTACAAGTTCAACAATTTTTTATCCTTTAAAATGAAATGACCCGCTACCTTTTATAGAATCAAAGCATAGGCCAGTTACAAAATCACATGGTTACAACATAATTAATGAAATTAAAGATTAACATGTGGCAAACATATATTTTTTGCACATGGCCTATCGATGGAAGGATTTCCAAATAGTTCTAGATGAATTGATCAAATTTCCACATAATACTTTTATAACTTATGATTGTCCACAAATCTAAAATTTTGATATTCTTTAACTTGGTCAAATATCTCTGTAGTTGACTAAACCTCAATAGTAATCCTCCAATTAGGCTTCACTACTTAGATTCAATAAAACATTATCATGTATCTAATTTATACTTTCTTCCATCTTCTTTTAAAATTTTGCTTGTTCCGGTATGCTTCAAAATCTCTATAGTTTGTTGTACAGGTTACATCTTTGGGTTCATGACTAATTGTAGTATACAATGAATCTTTTGAGTAATGCTAGAGGTATGGAAATTTTAATGTCATTGCCACGTGATAATGATTTTTTTTAGGCTAATATTTGAAGAAGCCTATGATACTTGAAATAGAATGGAACCATTGGAGATTTCAACTTGTGGAAACATCTTGGAATTGAAAATGAGTGGATCTTGATGCTTGGTGCCTACTAATAATCTGATCCACACAAATAGGGGTGGTATGCATAATAAGCACATGCATGCTCTCATAAAATATTGTGATACATGTAATGGTAGTGCTGAAATTCATCAACAAAGTAGCTAAATAATGAAAGGAATCAAATAAAATATACTTTGGAGCTTGATCCAAACCAAAAGCAGGATACTACAAGAAATATATACAAAACATTAGAAGAGGGAATTAGCTATTAAAAATAGGGAATTAAATGATATTGAGTACCAAATGAAATTGGATCATATTATCTCTCACCCTAAAATTATCATAAATGTAGGGGAGCTCTCTGAACTACCCTACATACTCATTTGGTCCCCAATCGGTCCTAGGCATCCATTTAGGTGGGAACACATATAGACCATTGTTTTTGTGGTGCTATAATGACATGGGTTATGCTTTTTGCCTATAAGGTATAGTGGCAAGCTTTTGGGATCATTGAGGGGAATTACTTTTAGATTTTAGGAGAGGTGGATTGTTATGTGGTTTCCAAATGCTAGATAATTGCCAATATGATGTTGGTTAGCCATTAAATGCTACTTCAATTCATTGAGTGCAATATGAGCCTTTGGAATCAAAGGGAGTTAGTATTGCAAGTGTTTTTCCTTCAAAGTGATTGCATGGTGATATGTATATATTTAAGAGGGTTTCTTAGTTACAACTATAGATTTTCCTTTTCCAAATTTGTTGGCATGAATCTAATATTGAGTTAGATGAATGTAGCAACACTCTAAAATATTGCAATATTTGTAAAGATCTTTCTCACATTATATATGGATTTATAAAGATCTATTATGGATTACTAAGCATGCTCTATCACAAAATTCATAATCTTTGTTGTTTATAAAAATGTAGCTCAATATTCTTTTTGGTTTCAATTTGTTCTTGTCCTAATGGATTGTGACTATGTTATCAATGAATAGGCATTAGAATAAAGCTTAGTTGACACTCCTCTCTCTTTTAATCAAACTAAAATGTTAACCAATAGTGTAGGAGGATAATCATCAATCTTGTTCATCCATGACCATCAATATAACCAAGGAATCAATATTCAATAAAATTAGTTCATGTGGACCATGCTTGCATAGTCATATCAACTATAAAGAAGTTATTGCAACTAATCTTTCTTGACCTAGTGATAGTATTTTGGGTCAAAAAAGAAATTGGGTTTGGTTGTGGTTATTTTTGGTTTTCAATTTTGTTTGATTCAATACCTATTTAGGTATACCTTTAGGAATATCCTCTTGAGTCTAAGCTAATTATGAACAAATCATTCAAAGAAACAACTTGTTCACGTGACGCTTATGAATGTCTTGTCACATTCTCAACTATTCTTGTTTGTAATAACAATGTAATGATTGGAAGAAATTAAATTATTTGGGATTAAATATTAATAACCCTGATTAGGCTAGACTATTGGTAATCGAATTTGATAATGATTTTTTTTTTTTGGAAGAAAATTGATCTTGATCAATTTAATTGGAGTGTAGAATTAAGTCCTTAAGTGGACGGTTCTAGCAAAATTTTTATGGAGTCTATTATTTGGTCATGGTGGGAGAAAAAAATATATGTTGTGGTATTTTTTTATATATATTTTTTCTTTCTAATAAATACTATTTTACAATATTTATATATTTATTTTATTAATTTAATTATGTTGAAATAAAGTTGCAAGATGACTAAAAATAAACTAAATTCATAATAGAATGCATATAAATTTATGTGGAAAGACTTTGTGATACTAATGATAGTCCTTGAATCTATTGATCATTATATATTATCTATCATTGTTACATCAATAGTATTGTTACTTCACCGCATCATATTTTCGTAGTTGTATAGGTTGTTCCAAAGAAATCAAGTATTACAATCTATATGGCGAAAGGTTAAATTTTATTATGATTTTTAGGATGACGAATTCCATTACTCTTATAAAGACATAGATAAAATTAATTGTGAATTTATTAGGTAAATTAATTGTGAATTTGTTAAGTAAATTAATATAAACTTAATGTTATTTCATTCTAATGTTGGTTAACATAATTCTTTAGTCAAATAACATATCTTAATAAAATAAAATAAAAATTATATTCTAAACATTTTACTTATATTATTGAAATTTCATTAATTTAATCAATTTTATATTGTGAATGAACTAATGACAATAAAGTTAAATTTAATAGTAACAAAGGTAGTGTTATAGTTAAATTTAATATTCACATTTCATACTTAATAATAGTAAAATTAAATATTATTGCTGGTAGATTCACATTTTCATTATAATGTCTTTCTGTCAGCCATTGTTTTAAAAAACAAAGAGGAGGTTTAGTAACATGTCTTTTCACCGAGTTGATTTGCTAGTCCACGTGCCTTGTCTTTGCAATCCACATTTTGCATGCATATCTGCGAGGGTAGTTGCAACTACTGAATCTGGCAAAAGATGGCAATCTTTTATGCTGGGAAAAGGTTGCAGAATTTTTGTCTTACACATGGCAAGTTTTCCTTGACACCTGTCAATTGCAATTACTTGAATTTTTTTCTAAATACTTTTTAATCAAGGAATTTTTGGGATACATGGGAAAGAAAAGAAAAAAGAAAGTGGGGGGAGTGTCTGGGCTATGCTAACGCCAACGCCGCTGCTGTCACTTTCCTGCAGTCATGTTTCCTGTAAACAAAAAGAAAACAAATAGGGTTGTTTAGGGCTGAAAAATCTCTTGTTGAGATGAGATAAGAATAGTCATATGCTGCATTGAATTATTCGATGTTTTAGAATTTATTTCAAATAAATTTATCTCTGCGCACTCTTAAATGTATATCATTAATATGCCCTTGATTATATAATCTCTCAATGAATAGTTAAGTTAAAATTATTATATATGTTCATGCTTATAAAGAAAATTGAAATTTGTATTATGCATAAGAATTGCAAATATAATAAAATCATAATTCTATTATGTGTCTTGAATCCATTTTATTAAAAATTAGTAGATTCATTAAATGTTTGTAAGTAAAGATGAAGTTATATTTAAATATACATATAATATTATATAATTGAAATGTGTTGATAAATCGTATTGTGTTGATAAATCAGTCAAGGAGCTTCTCTGAGGTGGTGGTTTCTGATTCACAAGTTGCTGGGGCTTCTGATTCACAGGTTGCTGGGGTTTCGACTGCTGGGGTTTCTCCTTCCTCCGCTGGGGGAACTACCGTTGCTGGGGCTTTTGATTCACAGGTTGCTGGGGTTTCGACTGCTGGGGTTTCTCCTTCCTCCGCTGGGGGAACTACCGTTGCTGGGGCTTCTGATTCACAGGTTGCTTCTCCCTCCTCCGCTGTGGTTTCTCCCTCCTCCGCTGGGGGAACTTCCATGATAAATCATATTGAGCATATGATTAGACCGGTTTCTGTCTCTACTGATGGTGCTTCGTTTCCCATCTCTGGTTGCTCTCCGGTCATTCCCACACCTATTCAAGCGAACTTTGATGTTACCTCTAGGGCTACGGATTTTCATCCTCAGGAAATTGTTGGGCTGGCTTGGCAGGCTAAGGCGGCACAAGTTGAAGAAGACTGGACTACTGTTATTGGAAAAAAATCTAAACCCTCTGGGCCTTCTTTCGATATGACTCTTTGCTCCAACAAGTGAAACTCTAATTGTAAAACTTAATGGTGTTTGTTTGGGTGTTGGTTTTTTGTTGACTGCGGGCTGTCTTTTCTGCAGTCTGGTCTTTTTGGCTGTTTTAAGCTGTTTGGCTTTTTGGTTGTATAGGGTTCTGTATCCCTTCAAAATCTGTTTTCCCCAATATCAAAAACAATATATTAAATGATAAATGTTATTTTTTTTATTTACTATTTAATCATTGAGGCAAATAAATATCAACATTGAATAGTTCCCAAGGTTTAGCACCTTTCAAAATTAAATCCGATATTACTTATAAATGTATGAAGGTTGTTAGTTAAAGAGATTGCAAGTCCATCCAATATCTTGGTAATTTTATATCCACCCTATAGTACTTTTGCTAGTATCAAACAACCAGATAGATTTATATGTTTTCAAATATTATTGTTATTCACTCAACCACCATTTACATATTTGTACCATTATAAGAAATAATGGAATTTGTAAAGATGGACAATTTTCATCAAGAGAAAGGTTTAAGGAGTGCCTCTTACGATTTTATGGCCTAGTGAACCTTTGACAAACTAACTAAGGGAATAAAGTCAATAGGAATGAATTTTTCTAAGATTTGTTAATGATAAAGAACTAGTTTTGGTTCAAAACACCTATAGATAGGATATGATTAAAAAGGGATTAATATAAATAAATAATAGTAATAATAATAATTAGAGTTGGTTCAACATATCTAAGTAGGGTTTCAATTAAGCAATGAATTAAGTACTTTGTTTAAGGGACATTAGATCTTGAATTGCTATCAAAATACAAGTTAGCAATTAGATGTTCTTTGCAAGCATACAATTGTTATCATTAGTTTCCTTAAGTTATTGATTTAATAAGATTCCAATTGGTATTTGTTGGTATAGTAATTAATGTTATACAATATTTGGTTTTAGCTATTAGACATATGATATTGAACAGTTATACTAGATAATATGTATTGATAACTATACAATATTGGATTTTTAATTCATAGTTTGGATAGTTATTATTTAGACTTCCCAACACAAGTTAAGCCTTGCATTCAAATAGCCAATTTTAAATAATTGTATACGCATACTCTGTAATGAATGTTGACTTAGGGAAAATTATTTTATCTTATTATTGTGTGGTCAAGTGTTAGGGATTAAGACTAAAGTTGGCACCAAGCATCTTTTAAACCTAGGGGTTATACCCCTTTGTTGGCCAATCAAATATGAGTATATTTCTCTAGTTTATCCTTACCCGAGTCCTCAGTCCTCGGCTTCACCTAAGTGGGTGGCAGCTGTTTGAGAAACTGTCTAGGGTAACAGACCCTAGAAAGGGTTGCATACCCATTTTTATAGTATGTAAATTTGTTTAAAATGCATGATATCCTTGAGTAGAGGATTGAACTTTAGCGAATATCAATGTTAGAGTGTCATGAGTATGATTGAATGCGAGTCATCTTTTGAAGCCCAATGATTAAACCTCATGTGGGTGAGTCAATGAGTTGGAGCAACTCAAGTTGGGAAAACTACGGTGCCTCTGCGAAATATATACGTAGGCAAGGCCATCAAGTGATGAGCCCCCGAGGTATTAGGTCGGACCCCTAGGACTGTTCTTCCAAGTTGTGTATGTGACTTGTCACTTTTTCCTGATATTGTAAACTATCATTGATTTATATAGTGCTTCTTAGTAATCATGTGCTGATCATTGACTTGTACCTTTTGCTGATCCTTGATGTTCAAGTGTTGGTGAGAGTGTCCCAATCGGTTCCTTGAGTATCTTGGCTCAAGAATATTCTTCATTTGACCAAGTACTAAATGAAATTAGTTTGTTTTACTCCTTAGGCTTTCACTTAATTTTCTTAATCACAGAGGTCACAATCCAAGAGACACACGGCCAATGCAAGTATTGCAACAAGTACCAAAGTAGAGGTTTTCAATATCAATCTCATACATCATTTCCAAAGAAACACTTGGCAAGAAGCAATAGATGAAGGATTAGTCTTGTGGAATTCATAACTTTGACCAAGACTCGAATGAAGAATATTGTGCTTGGAAAGCACAAATGGATTAGATGCAAATGTTAATAATGGGGGTAATTTTAGTTACTAACCTTCGCCTTTTGGAATTTTTTGTCAAATTTTCTACAAAAATATTTGACATTTGAAAATCAAGATTTGCCTCAGTTTATTAAAAAAATTATTTAGTTATGTAAGCATTGGCCAAATTTTTAATTAAAAAAAATATGAAGGAAATAGGAAAAATTATGTATGGATTCTAATGAAACTTAAAAAACTTGGAATTCAACTTTGAAAATGATTTGCCTTCTGAACCTCTCAAAACGTGTACTTTTAATTCATCCTTGATTTGTACCTTACCATCTAGGTAAATAGATCATAGAAGTAGAGCCTAGCTCTATTGCTGCAACCATTTAGAATATCTCCTTAAGATTATGATCTTGAAGAAGAAAAAAATTCCTTTTTTCATTTCTAGATGTGGGTAGTAGGACAAACTTTGTTTACCTTGGCAGCTATTGGGACTTAGGAGGAGAGTATTGATGTACCCATCTGAAAACTTAATATCCATTTTCGTCATTGATTTATTATCATTTGTATGTCGAGTCCATGTTAGTGTTAATATTTTTTGGATGAGTGTTATGATGTCATGTCATGGTCCAATATTGCAAACTAATGATTTTTGTAGATTGCTCATTGTTGCATTATTTTGATAAAATTATTAACACGAGGTGGCCAAGATTTGGATGTACGAGAGATTGAATAGAAAAGATGTAATGTTTATAGTGAGGGATGTTCAGTCAAACAAAAGGAGAATTTTTTTTATGTAAATTGCTTTACCATTTCAAATTGAAAATTATGCTCAATAGAAGGAAAGCCAATTCAGAAAGAGACAAGAAAGATTTTAGAAAGTAAGTCGAGCTATAAAAATAAGAGAAAACATGTCTAATAGTAAAAGTGGCAGCCAAAAGAAGTTGAGGAAATTGCATCCATAAGGAAGGCAAAGTCAACACACTTTTCAAACTTTAAATGACTTTCTTGGTTTTGACATCAACTAGAGGTATCACACTAGGAGTAATATGGACTCAAGTGCACTTTTTGAAACTTAGCTAGCAGTTAAAATAGATGTCATCACCGAATGAGAATTGTGCATATGAATAAGTGAAAGGAAGTTGTACTGTCAATTTTGTTAAATCAACATCCAAAATAAGCAACCAACATGAGGAAAAAGCATCATAGGAGAGATAATGAGGGGAAAACGACAAAAATATAAATATTCTATGCTTAGTCACTTTCATGTAATGGTGGCTAGCATAAAAAAAACATGCTTGAAGACAATGCAAATTTTTGTTATCTTTTGAATGATAGTAGTAAAAAAATAAGGCAGCACTTATGAAGTCGCACTTTTTTAGAACTTTCTGATAGCTTGTAAGATAGGTTTGATTTCCCTAATCAATGCCTATAAAATTTTAAGTCAAGCACACTTTATAAAGGATGTGGCCTTGTTACATAATACAAAAGAAGCTAGAAAATCACACCATATTGAAGATTTTACCAATGAAGAATACAATCTTTTAAAAAAAAGACAAGGAAGTTTTGGTTTATGTCCAATGCCTAGTCAACATTCAAAGTTTGGTGGCTAGCATAAAGAAATTGTGTATATCGTATGGCAGTTTAATACATGAAATAGACAATGGATCAAAGTAGTGATCTAAATGAGTTAGAAAATCAAAATGTCTTTTTTGGTTGCCACGTTATAAAAATATAGTTGAACTTTTTTTATGCTATTTTAGGTTGAGACAATCATGCAAAGAAAGATGTCGTATTTAGCATTTGAAATATTAAAATAATATGGAGGTGTTGCTATTTCAAGCTAGGTCGGATAGTTTAGAAGTAGAAGTATGAAATTTAGCATGTCTATATATTAAAGGAAATCATCAATTTAACTAGTTGTCACATGTCTTAGTTTTAGAATTAATGGACGAGATAATTTATAATAAAAATTGCAACTCATTGAAGTAGTCAATAGTTATAAGAATAGACGTTTAGTTAGTTTAGTTCATAGTTTGAAGACTTTATTAGTACTTCACAAGACTTGCCAAACTCCCAAGTCTCTGAGTTGGTGCCTGAATATAATAGACATAGTGACTAGAATATTAGTCACTATTCTATTATATTCACATCTATTCCATTTTGTGTTGCATTGAAAGGGGAAAATTAAAATGCTAACAAATATTAACATGGAAAAAGGTCCCATTATATAGATAGATAGCTATAGTAAATGGGTTTTCTATGACAATTATCACTTAAGTAACAAGAAGCCAGAGAGTGCCATAACATCTTTAAGTTGAGATAATTTAAGCCCCGATTTTGTGCTGAATTTTTCCCAGTTCAAACTTCTGTGATTCAAGTCCATTTATATTGTTGCCACGCCATGCCAATGGAATGCTATTATAAGTTGAACAAATAGGGACTCACACCCTAAGGCTTGCTTCTAGATTCGTAAAGCTTTTGCTGCAGGTAAGTCTCATAAACCATCTCTTTCAATATACGTTAGCAGAATTTGGTATCTCCAAATTTTGTTAAGGGCTCATATTGTCAATGATTGCACTAGGAAGAGAGATAATCTCATCCCCAACCATATACAATTGGATGATTGGGTTAGGGAAAGAGATAATATAACCTGCTAGTGACACCTGTCATATGCAATCAAGCTTTTCAAAGATGAAGTTATTTTATATGGGAGTGTTGTGACATCTATGAATTGAGGTCTCATGCTGTCATCATTATTATTGGAGATCAACACTATAGAAAAGAATGAAAAAAATAAAGAAATTATATTTCCATGAATGACCAAGAATAGGTCAATGGGTTTGGAATGTACAATTGTTACAATAATGAACTACTAGGGAGAAAAGGGCCCTAGACTCAAAGCTAATGAATTGACACCAAAAAGCAAGAAAACAATGAAATAGACAAATGGGGGGAAACCTAATATGGTAATCCTAAAATAATTACAATAACAATAGTTGTGTGAGGAGAGTACCAATTAATGAGGTGGGAGCTGATGAGGACCAAAGTTGGCAACCAAGGTTGGAAGCAAAGTACTCCAAAACAAAGTGAGGTGTATCCCTTGCAAAGATGAGATTGGAAGGTAGGTCACAAGGAAAGAAATGGACTAGTGACCTGGATTCCCAAATATATATAGGTAGTCATGATCTCCATAAGGTCTCCTCTTTGTAGAAGAAATGAAACTTGGAAAGAGCATCCTTGGTAGTGTTGAAGACCATAACCTTAGTTTTATTAAGGTTAGCAACAAGCTATTTAAGGTCACAAAACTCAAAAAAGGCATCAAGTTGTCTGTATAAGCCATTGGGATGGTGAGACTAGAGCAGTGTTCCACGGGCTTTCGGGGACGGGGAGGGGCGGATAGCAAGGGACGCGTTTCGGGGACGCAGGGACGGGGGGGTCTAAGTTTGGGGGCGGTAGCGGGGGGCGGTAGCGGGTGGCGTTGGTGGTGGGTTGGTGGGGGGACGTCCCCCCAAGTCCCCAAGTCTCTGAGACGTCCCCATATAGGAAACGTGGAGTTTTTTGGGCGGAACACATCCCCGTGGAACACTGGAGTAGAGGACCTCATCATCTACAAAGAGCAATATAACTATCAAAACACAGTGAAGTAGGCAACCATCATCAACATGTTGATAAAAAAAAGGGCAACTCAGCTTGACTCCAATAGTACTTTTGACAAAGTTAGAGGCTGTGAGGAGTTTAGAATTGTCCAAAAATTGTCTTGTAGATCGTTGTGATGGCAGTAGTAAGAGATTTAGAAATGTTGATGTCCCACAACTTCTGGAACAGTAGATGCCTTTTGACACAGTCAAAGATCTTCTTAAAGTACACAAAACAACAAAATACTTTAGAAGATTGACAACAAGCCTACTTGACAAAGGCTCACTGTGAAAATGTGGTCAATAGTCTAGAAGTCTCTTTTCAAGCCAGCCTCAAATTCCCTTATTCCTGTGCTCAGGCTCTTTGAAGAATAACATGTCTAGTACTGTGGCATGGAGGTAATCCTTGCTACCAAAGTTTCCATGATTTGGTGCCAAATAGCATCAAAGTTGATCATACCTAGAAGCTTTTTAACCATTGTTAGATGCACCAGTTGCAATAGAACAATTTCATCCAATTGCAGTACACCTACAAAAGCATATGAGGTCATGGATAAAAAGATAAAGCACATTATAAACAACGTATACCTTGTCTAAGTGTAAAGACCCTCACCAACTCCTTAAGGAATTTTTTAAGGAAACAACTTTCTCACCGAGGTGCTGCTAGTTCTTGAATGTTTGAATAAGATTTAACAAAGTAAAATCGATAGCTCCTTATAATAATCTTGCTTTTAATCATGGTAATATGCAGATATGGAGTTACAATTGCATTTCATTTCCTTACTGTGATATACCGAAATATGTTTAACAGTAGACCACAGTCTCAAACATTTAAACATTCAGAAATAGAAGAATTAATAATACTCTGATTTCATGATAACAAACGGCAGCAGATGTGACCAGCAGCTTCAGTCATTCCACTAATTATTTCTTAACTTCCCTAAAGTTGGCAGCAGCTTTTCCACAGTCTTTTTTCCCTTTTTACTTCGCTGTAGCGATTGGTGATTAGCAGTCCTAAATCACTTAGGACTCTTAAAAAGTAGATGCCACCTCGTCAGACTTTTCCACGCCTGTAACAAACCCTTGCATACACGAATAAAATTGTACTTCTTTCTCTTTTCTGGTGCAAAGGCTGATGGCTAGAGGACAAGAGTCCTATTGCTTATAAACTCCTACCCAAAATTGGCGCTGACTTTTCTTGGACCCTCGAACACTTCAAAAAAGAAGGCAGGTTGAATATTTTTCTAGTTCTAATGATATTAGGATTTCCTCCAAAAAGGCTGCGCTACTCCTTTTGCCACCTTACAATGCAAGCTGGCAGTTCATTCTTTTTAAAATTTTTTAAAGACTATCTCAAGGTGGCGGCTAAGTAACGTAGGTCCCACGCCCCTTGTTTGAACATTAATCACCCCATAAACTTGGTGACAAATTTATTGATATAACCGCCTGGATTTGAAGTGCCGATTCTCCTAAATTCCCATGATTCCTCAGTCTATGGATAACAATATTAAATGCACATACCTCTTTTGAACAGCAACCAGTCTTATTTAAACAACTATCCTTGCGGCTTAGCCAGTGTGGCTCACTACTACTTTCATTAGTGCTGGGGATTTCTTCACCAGACGGCTGGTTATTGCTTGCAACTCAATACCAAAATCTGGGAAATAAAATTTCTTCTTCTTTAGCACAATCTCTTTCAAATTTGCAACAATTCGCACACTTGTGAACTCTGGATGAATTCACCAAGGATTGGCTAGGTGGGTTTCCTTCCATGAAACCAATAGTCACCTTAGGGTTTTCATCCTAAGTTGAATAACTAAACAATAACTCAGACTCCCAAAAAAGGTTTCATCAAAATGAATCAACCAAAGAATTATCAAATGAGTTTCCACAATCCTCCTTTTAAAACCCTCCTGGAACTTCCTAGAACTTCAATTATAAAATCACCTTTTAAATATTAATTCATTTTGCTCAAGAAAATGACATTATAATATTTTATTTAATCTTTGGCCCCAAGTAGAGTCATTTTATTAAAATAAAATATTCAACTCATAAACATAATTAATTAAGTACAAGTTGTGTGGAAATCATTAATTTAGACAACTTAATTTAATTAATTAAATTATTTCTTCTCCAAATACCTATGTCGAAAATGGGGACATTACACTAAGGTTTTCAAAGTAAGTTAGACCTCTAACCAAGGGATATTGTTTGTGAAGGCCTAGGTTGAGAATAAGTTTTCTCACTTGTCTTCTCAACTTGGTGCAATATAGTCCATTTATTCCTAAGGAGAAACAACTAATTTGGGTGGCAAGTTGGTAGCTCAAGGCAGGAGTGTATTTCAGTATTGGTGTCTGATCAATGCCAATGCTAGACACACCAGCACCTACTTAGTGCTTGTGCCACAACTGTCATTGCAATGCTAGTGCCATAGCACTCTTGTTAGGAATCGACAATCTTGGAAGATGACAGGACCCTCAAGCACTAGCACAAGGTTCTCTAGTTCGTAAATGTCTTTTCACCCTTTTCTACTCATGGAATTGTTTTGAAATGGATTAGATAATTAGAAGTATTTTTTAAAATCAAATATCAGATGTCCAAGGGGTTTAGCTTAATTGGTTAAAGCATTGATTTCTCATTGTGGAGATCCAAGTTCTAATCCCAAAGGGACATCTAATGTGAAATTCTAAGTTGTTATCTTGGTCTTCCATAGTTGGCTTCTAATGTGGAAGTGGTTTCTAAATAAGTGGATTTCTAAGTTGTGACTCTTGGTCTTCTATAGTGGTTTCTAGTGCAGTGGCTCAAAAGGAGCTGATATTAGTCTCATGGTTGTGCTTGCAAGAGCTTGTATTGGTCTCGTGTTGAGGCTCGTATGAGAAAAATAATTGTAAACGATAAGCAATATAAAAATAAATAATTAGATATTAGATGTCCTACATGAAGAAGCAACAATGCCACATGACATACCTACACAAACTGATATGGAAGATGATTAAGAATATCATAATTTTCATCAATATCCATGAAGTTCAAAGGAGAAGTATGATTAGATAGATGAGGAAGAGCTCAAGAAAAAGGTACAACAGGAGGAATTCATTGTTTGGAAAATCCATCACTGAAAAATATGACAAGGGCCAAATCAATTTCCAGATATGATATGGAGGAACTATGACTTGGATGGATTTGTGTAACATGCCAACCCTTCTATGCCGTAAAAATTTCTAATTTACACCTTGCAAGTAAATAATTAGGTATCAAGCTGTTGCAACAAATTTTTTCTTTCTTTTATTGAGAATATACGAACAAGATGCCATATCATAATACAATATAGATTCCATTTCATTACAATAACTTCACAAGTTACAACAATACAAGAATACATACACTTACATACATAGCTCCAATGAGCTTTAGAACAAATAGCTATAAGACGGCCCAGGATCCTTCCTTTCAAATCTTGGTTCTTCTGTCGCCTACTGTGGAGGAGAAGCATCACTTAGGCGCTTTTCTACCAACCATGGACTAATAATGTGGTTCCCCGCACATCTATCTTTCGATAGATGTCCCTTCCCTTCTACGAAGAGATTGGTAGAGTAACCGATAACGACAACCAATTGAGCATAGTGATGTTTCCTACATAACTAGAACTTGTAATCCCACAATGTCAAACTAGCATGTAATACTGGATCACGGTGAATTGACAGTGTAGTCTCGGTAGTCACACAATCCATAGTGGAGTCTTAGACATTACACTACTTTGATCAAAGAGTTACATTCAATATTCCTACTGAGAGTCATCCATCACATACACTACTCAGGGCCGATTTGACTTGGGGCTATCTTAAACTACGCATAGGTTTGTTCTTCAATGGATATTTTGTCATCCCAGATTAACCTATCACCATTTTAATCTACTTGGAATAAACCTACTTAACAAGTAAGTACACAAGCACCCTCCCATACTGGATTAACTATTCTAGGAGTAACACAAGCTTTCCTAGTTAAATTAAAAACTTAGCTAAGTGTATCTCAAGTGCCTCTTGTAGTCAATCATGCCTAGTATATAATATCTATGATATACACCAAACTGCTATTATGGAGTACTTACAAGCACAACATGAAAAACAACATAAAAGCTTCAATTTCCTTTTCAAAGACACTCTAATATCTCTAATGCACACACTGGAAACGACATTTCAAGCAATCATGGAAACATATCATTTCAAAGTAAATAACAAAGAAGAAGAGATCCTCATGCTTGTTTTCGCTTATCCAAATTAATGACAGCAATGTAGCCCTCTCCAATAGCAGTTAGCTTGATAATCAACTTCTCAAGAATGTCACAAATAACTCTACCTCACAAGTTGATAGCTTACTTCTCTCAATCACAATAAAATACTTCACTATTTCTCTCTTTCAATGTAAAACAAATTTGGCTGGGAATAACATAGAATAATGAACTGCAAAAGATGTGTAATCTCTTGGGAAAGAATGCGTCCTTACTAATGAAGTGGTTCAGCTATTTATAGAGCAGTCTAGCAACCTCAAAGGCTACGGTTTAGGCATGTTAATGGACAGCAAGCTTCATGCAAAGCAACACATGAAACATAACAGAAAGGTGGCGATTTCTTAAGCTAATACTTAGTATAATCACCTACAGGTTGACTTGTTTAGTGACAACAATCCAAAGACTTATTCAATCTGCTCATGCTCAAATCGATTTGCCACAAAGAAAAGACATCTACAACAACTAAGATTCAAAGGTGGCACCATTCTTACCTTCATATTTGGCGCGGTTAACTGCGAAAAGAAATGGTCAACTACTATCTAGTTACAACAAGAATCATCGATCCACTTAGAGTATGAATTGACCAAAGGCTCATAAAGTAGTTTGACAAAGTCAAGGTCGGTCTCAATAATGGCGTCGACCAAGTCAAGCTTATTGTAGACAAGCAATATCAAATGAAATGCAACGTCATAAATCATGTGTCTTTAGAATGATAATCGGTTTACACACAAATAGTTATAAGCTATTACATCGGCCTTATTAATCATAGTCACTAATGACTATTATCGACCTCTATTTCATATTCTTTATCGACTACAAAACAGCCTTATAAATCGACTTCAATTGAATAAGAGATAGTCAAATTCAATAACATATATATATTATGCTATATATATATATATATATAAATATATAAATACTAACATGTATTTATATATATATGTATATATATATATATAACCACTAATATAAATACTAACATGTATATATATATAAAAGAGTATAGGCAAGATAGTATGTATATGCTTCTATGTACACGTATATGTCATAGTTGGAAAACTCGGACTCGCCGCGGACTCGGCAGCCCAAAAATATGACTCGGACTCGGGACTCGGCACGGACTCGGAAAAAGACTCGGATAGGACTCGGCAAAAAAAACCGTAGTTTTACAAAAAAACAAGAACAAATTAATGCATTTAGAGAACATAAGAGCCTAATTTGATTATCAAACACTCATAATTCAAATATTACATGTCATATAATCATCAAACACTCAATAATTGAAATTTAATCACTCATAGTCATCAAATACTCATAGTTTCAATGTATAACATCATAAGATTATAAATGTTTACATATAATCTTGGCTTCTTTCAACCCCAATTCAATTTGCAGACCTCTATTTCACAAACTTGAGTGTTAAAATAAAAGAAAAAGTTCAAAAAAACATGGGTTTTTAACCCCTTTTGACTCCTAGCCACACAAGAGAGTTTTGGGTTGGGACTCCCGAGTCCAACCTCAGGACTCTTCTTAACCCCTTTTGACTCCCAGCCACATAGGAGAGTCCTGAGTTGGGACTCCCAAGTCTGACCTCAGGACTCTCCGAGTCCTGAGGTTGGACTCCCGAGTCCCGACCCAGGACTCTCCTAGACTCGACTCCCGAGTCCATGGCGAGTCGACTCGGCTGGCCTATGGACTCCCGAGTCCGCGGCGAGTCCACCGAGTCCGCAAACTATGGTATATGTAGGTATATCATATCGATGCATCCGTATAAGCGTGTCCATTCGCCAACGTACGCATGTATCAATATACATATACATATGGATATGTGTAATATATATATATATGTTCACATCTGATTCACATATAGCCATTCATGATTAGCATCATATTGATAAGTGTTTACGTGTGGTACATCTATACATGTGCATATACATGTTGGATCCCATTGACATGCATGCGCATATATATATACACATAATTCTATGTTCATCCCGCTTGTCAATATAATCGTAATAGTACAAGAAAGATCTCAAAAGCTCAAATAGATAAACATCACCCAATAATGCATGCAGTAGTAAACAATACTCCCAAATGCAGACATATCAGCTAAGGATGACTTACCAACTTCTACCCACAAACTGACTCAACTCTCAATCATTCTAATCTGGTGTGTGTATATGCTCAGATAGTTTACTTTTATTGGTTACCCAACCAAGATCTTCTCCCAAGTGATACTTCCCCTTTGCTTGGAGGAATGGACTAACACATGCACACATCAGCCAATTGTTCATAACATATGCAGTATGCATAACATCTCCAAAATTAGAATAATAATGAAATATGCCCCTTAAATTTTTTCTTGATTTTCAATAACAAATACAATGTAATCAAGCACCTGTTAAGGTTAGTTTAACCCAAAACGTTGCATGAAAGAACTCTAACCAAGAATGCGCCCTAAAACCACTTAAGGAGGAGGGGCGGCATATGGTCAGAGGATCCCTAGGATCTACTGAATCAAAGATTACAAAGATTACAACTAAAAGAGAGAGACTAAACTCAACACCAAGAATGTGCACTCAAGATCCTTTAACAGGAGAGGTGCTAACATATGGTGGAGTGCTAATTGCTGAATTGAAAGTACTTAGGCGGATAAACAGCCATAAGAGAATTTCCACACTACCACCAAACAGTGGGGGAAAAGACTACAATTAAAACACTTTGTCTGTTGCGGCAGGCATCCACTTAAGAGTGGGGATTCACCACTTGACAGTGGGTATAAGAAGAGACTTAGTAAGTTCTTTTTTCCACACTGGCGGTAAACCATCCAGGGGTTACAATGTGATAATTAAACACGAATAAGCAACAACTAAATAGACTGAAACAGTACTACTGTTATCAGCTTTACAAAATGAGAAAGAGCTGCACATTACATGAGGATTAAAATAGTTTTGAAGCACAAAGAAGCTGGATGATCCCACATTAGATAACTATCCAACTTATTGAAGAAAGAACTGAAAACTCAAACTAAAGCAAGTCTGATATAAAAATCTGCAAACTGAAAATGAATTACCAGCAAACTGTAGCACACCAAATTGTTCATAATTTCATCCTATCTTCACCAATTGACATGGAATCAATTGCAACAGCTTCTAGGAGTAAAGGCGCCCCTGTTCAAACACAAAAACTGCACCAAAGCCTCCATATTTATTAATGCACACATCTCAATATCATTATGGAAATGTATGGCCTTCAAGAGGGGCGATTTTCTCTTTAAAAATCAGAAACACATTAATAAAATCTGAAACCTCTTGGAGAGGGTCGCCCAAGGCTTAGAATCATATAGATAAAATACCCATATGGGAATAGAATTTACCCAAGGAGCTGCAATCAAAAACGTCCTTTAGCCATGACTGAACCAGCAAGCTCTAAACTGAAAATAACATCAGAATTTTTCTACAATGAAGCTCAATATGCACTTTTGAATGAAGCACACTCCCAAACCACCATCTAAGGAACCATAGTTTCAGGCCCGAATAATGGAGTCAATTTGCTAAGCTTCCCCTTAGCCAGGTTCTGAATTCATTCCAGCAGCGTAACTTTGCTCTTCAAAAATATGCATAATCGGCTCATCATAAAACATCAATATATAGGCTTCAGTTGGAAAATGAAGCAACAAGAGACTCCTCAAATTCCAAGAAGTTGAATCACTTCAACTTCCAAAAGGGACGCCACTTTAAGCATTTCACTTTTTTTGAAATAATAAAATATTAATCAATCTCTTTTAGGCGTCCAACTTCACTTTGCAACAATAAAGCATTTAATAATTCATTAAATGCACCATTGACCCTGTTGATGTGTTTTTCGTGACCGCACCAACGCAGAATAAAGTTGCCAACGGCTTCCCTATTCTCTCTTGATCAAAGTATTCCGCACGCTAAGATTGCCAGAAAGTTCGTGCGTTCAACTCCAAGGTTCTTTCAGTGCGAATAGGCTCAGTTTGGCTCGATGTGATTTGCTGGTATTTCAAGGGGACTTACGGAATTGTTCAATAGCGGAGAAAGGATTTCGAATGCTCGAAAGATTTGTCTATGAAGCGTGGGTTTCCTATTTTAATCAGAAAGTACTGAATTTAAATGGGTTGCAGGGTTAAGGAGATTCTAATCTACTTTAGGGTGTGGGATATGGAGCTCAACTTCAGCAAACTTCTAACCAGACTTTGCTTTGCCTCGCATCGGACAGCTTCCACGGAGTCGGTGCAATCTTCAAGGGAGATGACTAAAGATGTTCAAACCACCACTTGACATGAAGATACCATCACAACGACGCATACCATCATTCAAACTGTGATTGAAGTTAAGTACATGATATTCCAGTTGACCACGCAAGGCGCATTCACCATCAGCGAATACACTAGTGGTATGGATAGACGAAGTTGCTTAGATCAAACACCACATTCCACAGCTAACATCTACTTGCATGAAATGAAACTTATTCTACTTTAAGTCACTACTTGAATCAGAAGGACGAAGAAACCTTGCTAGCTACTCACAACAAAGATGAAATTCACCATCAATGAAAAACTCTTTTATTGAGAGAGTGTTCACAACAATTTCTTACAAAGTTTTCAAAGGGAAAACTTTCCCTCTTCTTCAAACTACACTATCAATCTATACTAAGTTACTCCTAAGCTATCACCTAGTTATCTCTCTACTCCGACTTCTACTCTAATGAGATACAAATGAGGGGGACTCCCCCTTTATATAGCTAGCCAAGTCCCAAAAGATGGCTAGGGTTACAATCAAAAGAGTGGCTAAAATTGTGCCACCTCATCCCTAACCCTAAAAACTGCCAGAGTAGGGAGTGGGGGTAATAAATGAGCCATAATGTCCATTATTCCTTCTAGAAGATTCCGTTTGTAGATGCGTTCACACTATTCTGGATCTTCTTTCTTGGCGTTGCTCTTTGACTTCTTTATCACTTGAGCGTCATTTGAGCTAACACTTAGCCAATTTCTTGCAACTTTTTCTTCCTTCATGTGAAACTTATAACTTTATCTTCCTCTGAAGGTTGTAATATCATCGTGCCTCACCACTTCAAGTTATCGGGCTCTGGCTTCGACATTTCTCCTGCAAAACAAGCAAGGAGAAGAGAATTAGAATACTTCATAATATAAATTCAACTTACTTACCCGATTCTCATGCTCTAACTTCCAAGCGTTTATCGCCTTCGCGTTCAGATTCTTCATGCCTTAGCCAAACCTTCAATCCACCCTCTTCAAGGGCGTATCATCTTTGAGAAATTCATTTCACCTGCTGGAGCTCTGACAACCTTGATTTCATCCATCTCTGGCTCAAGAAGACTATCTTCAAGAAGGATTTAAGCAAATTCACCCAGGCAGTTCATTTCAAATTCATCTTCTGGAGGATTTTACCTTGAGAATACATTTTCTTCACACTTACCTTAGAAAATTTTAAAATTTTCCTTTGGGAAAATTCATCAACCTGGTGCCCATCAAAATCTTTACCTCGGAATCCTCGGCAAGCTGTGGAAGACCTTAAAATCCACTCCTCATCGATAAACTTCGATACCCAGAAGAAAATTCCCTTCAGAACGTGACAAACTCATGGGTACCCAACGAACGGGTTCATTTTATTTTTCTGAATTTTGAACCTTAGAAAATTATTTCCCTGTGAAACTTAAATTCGTTCTTTGCATCTGTGAAGATTTCTTGTTGCTCCGACTTGAAAATATTTTATCCACCCTGTGCAGCTGGCATCATCTTTTGACTTCATCACTGGCAAAATTCACTCGGACTTCAGGAAAATTCACCATCTCACCAGACTTAAGCATTTTTCTAAGGAAGAAAATATTTGTGCCTTAGAAAATTTTTGATCACCATCTCTTGGGAAAATTTTGCCTTGGAAATTTTTTCACCTTAAAATTTTGGCTGGTGAGAAAGACATCAACTTCACTTAGAAAATTTTATTCATAGAGGTGCCTGGCACATATTATTTTTCTAGCCACCACTTCACATTTTACTTCACACTTGAAAAATATTTTTGAAGCTCCAATGCCTTAGAAAAATTCCCATCACTCAACACTTTACTTTAGGCGCATATCACTTGCCGTGGAGAATATTTTTCCAACGCCTAGCAATTTGTTTATTTCACCACCACACGCCTTAGAACTTTTTCCAACACCTACCACCCTAGGCGCATATAACACTTCAAGAGGGATATTCACTTTACCACGCCTTAGGGAAATATTTTCAACTCTTGACACTTAGGCACATTTGAGGCTTGAAGAAGAAAAACGCCTAGCATTTACCAAGCTCTCACCACGCCTTAATCACATTTCACCTCATTCACCAGCTTCATTTACTTTTTACACCTCAACTTGGGCGCATTTAGACATGCAAGAGGGATGACCTTTCAACTTCCATTTCCTGTCTTCACATGCTCTGCCTTGGGCGCATTTTGGCTATGTAGGAGGATAAAAAATTTGACTAGTTGACCCACTTCCTTCTTGAGCGCATTTCTATGCAGGTGAAGGATGAATTTGTTTGACTTGTTGACTCCCTCCTTTCTTGGGCGCATTTCACCATAGGAGGAGGATAAACTTCATACTTAGAAAAATTTTGAGCTCTCACCAGCCTTTCCTTGAGGGCGCATTTTAGCATGTGTGGAGGATGAAACATGTTGACTTTTCTTTGACCACCTATGCCTTGGGCGCATTTTGGCAGTGGAGGTGGATTTTTATACTTAGAATTTTTTTTGAACATGCTACTTCTTTGGGCTGGGCGCATTTTGCTATGTGTGCAGGATGAAGCTAATCACTTAGATTTTATTCCATGTCATCAAGGCGCATTTTGCCTAGGAAGCAGGATGAAGCTTGCCTTAGAAAAATTTCTTGAAGTCATCCATTTTAAGCTGGGCGCATTTGGAGGTACCTGCAGGATGAGACTCAGACCTAGACATTTTTTTACCTACCTCTGCCAGCGTTCATGTCCCTGCTATTTATAGTAAGTCTTCTCAATTTTGCACCTCTGAAGCTCGGAATGGCCTGAAACTTTGCGCACTGCATCCTCATAACCTTGTTCCCCTGTCGACATTGCCATTTTTAGTCACCCTGCTATTTTTAGCCTATTTCTAAAGGTGGTTTACTATAAATAGTAGCCTCTTGTTTCTGATAGCTCCACTGCTCCAATTGACTTGAAATTTGAATGAGGCGCTCCTCACCACGTGACCTGCCTACTGACATCAGCGCATGCACTCGATTTACTATTTTTAGCCTGTTTCCAAATTGATTTACTATAAATAGTAAGTGCTCCGTTTGACTTGAAATTTTACCAGCAGATAGCCTGAAGAATGCTGATCGCGGTGGTTTACACCGGTTTTCAAAAATTCTGACTTTTTACGCCTCTTTTTGGGTCCCGAAGCTGGAAACCCTAATTCGCTCTGCATGCGTATCAAATGAACTCTGTTTCTCTTCATTTCTGTGACACTGCGATTAGCTCGTGATTCTAATCTGCTGGGAAGCAGCTGCCGGGACGCACCTGCTAAAAATAGTAAGTTCCTTACTGAGTGAGTATCTTCATTTGCATGTCACACCATTGCGAAGCTCTCGAAAAACCCATCAGGAATCATCCGACATGCAAAAGAAACCCTGACATGCAAACCCTAAAAATAGCCTCCGAAGGCTGAATTCTAAAATTTGTCGCCTTGTTTTGCATGTTACATCATCGCGGAGGTCTCGAAAAACCCAGAAGGAATATCCAGACATGCAAAGAAAAACTCTGCATCTGAACCCTGAAATTTGTGCCGGGAGCTAGACTGCTAAAAATAGTAACTTTCCTGTTTTCGCTCAAATTTTGCATACGAACAGCCTGATGTGCTCTGAATGTAGTGTGATTGTCGGAATTTCAAAAATGATGACGAATTGCCTGCAATTTCACACTTACTAAAAATAGTAAGTACCTCAGAATCGGATGAAAATTTGCTGGGAGCCTGCTGGAAACATGCTGACAACAACGTTAAGTTCAATTTTCAATTTATAGACCTTATTCGACCTCAAATTGGCAAGGAAACTCAAAACCCTAATTTTCAGACTTAGCCAAAATTTCACGTTATGGTTCAACGGCAGGCCCATCCTAGAAAGATAGACAGAACGAGAGAGAGACAACAGCAAAAACAAACCAACATCAAACCAAAAGCAAAGCCAAAATTAGGGGGTCCCCATTTGCAATGGGGAGATGTGTGAAAAACGTCACAACAGACCCCTTCATAACCCCCTTTTAAAAACAATATGAAGTGATCATTCCTAGGCGTGGGGGTACAACTAAGAAACATAAAAATGACTAAGTATAAAACTTAATCCATGGAGATAACCAAACCAAACTGAAACTGAAGAAGGATAAGATGACTTGAGCTGAACTGATGCCGATGCCATTGCCACAAAATGACTTACTAAAAATAGACAACTGCTATAAATAGTAAATCCACAATAAAACTCATAGAAAACTGAACTGAGATGGAAGCAGGACTTACTGAAAATGGAAACCCTAGATTTAGCACAACTGAGTAGCCTACAGATTCTCGGAAATAGGATAAATCCAAATGAAGAGCGTATGGCCAAAATGGGGACATTACAAATAACCATCCATTCACATTTATGTAGTATTTCTTCATGAAATAACATCAACTGAGATAACATCAAATGAGATAACATTCATATGGATAACAAGGTACAAACATAATTTATTCATCTCCAGAATTACATTACATTCATATTTAAACTATGTAGTAATAGTAAACAGTAATTACACAATTGGGGTTTAACAATTTGCCTCTAGAGGAATATGTCTTAGATGACCTATGGCTGCACAAACTGGCCAGCAGGAATTTCTTGGTGTAATTGGTCTGTTTGTGTTGTCAGGTGAGAATTTTGAAGTCAAATCGACATTGATTCACCACCTCTGGAAGTCTTTCATTATTTGGGGCTCTTTTTCAGTTCTAAGTAGAGTCAACAACATAGGAGGTTTTCTTAGAAGGACAATGGAGCAGGTGTGTGATTCTTGGAGGAGATTCAGGCATGGAGCCATAGTGGTCCACAATTCTGTTTTGGGGTGATAATTCTGTATTTGCATTTTAGTTGGTGGCGTGTTGAACATAGCAAGGGACAGACCTTTTTCTTTTTCTGAAGTTCTCCCACATTGGAATTTTCTTGGTTATATCTTGCTGTTTATTATGTGTGATTGCTCAGTAGTTCACAGTTCACTATTGTTGTAGCATGCAATTAAGTTAAGTTATGTTTGATTCAATCTCTGCATGTTAAGTATACTTTCTTGGTATAAGTGGTTTATGAATAAATATAATTCTTACTCTGGTGTTTACTATTTGTGTGATTGCTGTAGCTATTTTCCTTTCATGTATGTTCAATTTCAATTGTTGCAGCCTGAGTTTTATTTATCTGGAGCTTGATTTTGGTTCATTTTCTGCACATTAATTATAGGTTCTTGGTCTAACAGCATTGGTTAGGAGATAATATTAATCTTTGTTGAGCTGTGTGTTGATGAAGTGTATAAAGGACTAATTTGTGCAGTTACAGATCAGTTAACTTTTTAATAATGTTACATGGAAGCTTAAATGGATTTGGTTTTTAGGTCTAAAAGTGGTATTGTACATCAATTTCTGGTTTTCACATTTTTTTATAGGATTATTGTACAGAACATTTAGCTAATACTATTTTTAGTTACAGTTGTTAATATTTGGTTTTTTTGCGGTCCAGAACACATTTTCTATTTCTATATTTGACATGTTTGTAATTTGATTCTCTTTTTCCATTGTCTCTGGTTTCTGTTCAAAACTAGAAGTACAAACTGTTTCCATCACTAAAAAATTATATTTCTTAAATTATTGTCATTCCCTAAACTGCTCCTGAGATTTGGATGAAAATGCATTGAGATCTATTAATGGTATAATATGGCAGATGCAGTTATCTGCACAAGTCTTATATCCTACAACTCGAATACAAACATCTTTTAAGGTGGAGGGTACTAAGTTCTAGTTTTAAGTTGTGGCAACTAACAATGATTTTTCACGAAGGTCCCATCCTCCATTGCACCTAGGATGTTTATTTAATCTCATGCTCAATATTTGTAACGATTTCCTTCTATGTCATCCATATGATGCTGATGCCAAAGGCAAGTTTAAAAAGTGTAGGATGTTATTGTTATAATGTACAAGGTTAGGGGTAATTAGAGAACTACTGACTGTTCTTAAGTAGATTATCTCTCTGAACCATAACTGTGCAGACAATTCTTCTGTGGGTTGTCTATCAGCCATACAGATTGACATGAGAAATCTTTAGAGTTTTAGTGATGCAATTGGTAACAGTGACATTAGGATGAATTCATATTTTAATTGTGGATTTTTTATTCTCCATATTTGTGATATGATTTTATCAGAGAAGAGTTTGTGATCATGCTTGCACAAAGCTTTATATCATTTCCTTTTCACTTGTGTAGGTTGTTCATGTGGTGGAGACCCCAAGCAAAGGCAAAAGTCACTCTCAGTCAGAGTCTTACATTTCCCTGTCGTCTCTAACTCCAGGGAAACTGACAAAAGAAATAAAATATTTGAATGATGAGAGTTTCATTTGTGGAAGGGGCAAGTCTACTGATTTTGTAACCTATTCTGTCGATTATGGCTGTGTTAGTTCAGCTGATACCAGCAATGGATGGAGTGAAAGAGATCGCCCAGTGATACAGGTTCAGTCTGATGATATAGTTGAAGGAAAACGAAAGACTCTTATTGTTTTAGATACCAGGACATCTATCCGTTGGGTTATGGCAATCAATTCCTTTGAGATCAAAGGCTTCAAATTAGAAATGGCTGCAGCAGGAGGTTAGTACTTAAAATATATGGATATGGATTTTTTCTTTACATGGAATGGAGTGCATGGTACAGAAATAATGAATAGGATTTCAGTTAGGAGTTCTCTTGAAGCATACTATTATGCTACTTTCTTTCACCTATGCAGATGAAAAATCTTAAATTATATGTTTTCTTAGGGACAATACGTTCTGCAGTCTCAAATAGGTTTGGTTTTGAAGTTTGAATGCATTCCAAATGTCAACTAAGAAAGTCTATATATCAAGCTAGTATTTTAAATAGGAGTAAGTGTTAACCTGCTTTGATGTAGATTACTTCATTTCGAGCCATTTCCCATACTATTCTGTTAAAGGAACATGTTAAGAATTAAGGCAAACAAATTTGACTGATTCATGGTCCTGTTAGAATATTGTCATTGATGTCAAAGCGATTGTTGCAAATAATGTCCTTGATATCAAGAAGGAATTCGTTGATCCATGAAAGAGGCCAAAGGCCACTAATTGATTGTGTTCAAAACTTCAAAGGCATATATATATGCTCAAAGGTATATGCATAGTTGTAAAACTTAGACTCGGCAATAACTCGACAAGCCCAAATTTTTTAAAAACTTGGGACTCGGCAAACACTCAGGGAAAAACTAGGCAATAACTTGGCAAATTTATCGAACATTTGAAAATACATAATTTTTTAAAATATTCTTAAAAAACAAACATATATACTAAATGTGTAGAACATATTACTGATTTCCATCATATTATTGAACATGACCAAGTCAACACCCAACACAAATACAATCAACATGTTTGCATGCTAATGATTATAATTCCCTTACAATCCCTCACATTGAATGAAAATGAACCTTCAAACAATTGTTTAAAACCTAAGTTTGAGTTCATGGCTTCAATTCATAGATCCGACAAAAAATTTATGAGGGCTGGATTCATTTTGGGTTTGTCCATAATAAAAACATGTAAAACATGTAAAACTTTATATATATATATCTTGTTGTAATGTCCCCATTTTGGCCATTAGCTCTTCATTTGGTTTTAGCCTATTTCCAGAAATTCGTAGGCTTGTCTGAGGTAAAATTAGGGTTTCCTTCTTCGGAGGTTCTATGGCATTTCAAGGAATTTACTATTTATAGTAAATACTATTTTTTAGCAGTGGTCCCTTTGGCTGTGCTTCAGTGTATTCATTCTTGTTGGAGCAGTTGTTTATTTGTGGTTGCAGACTTCCCTATGCAGTATTTGTGGCATGTTTTTAATTACAAGGCATTAATGTTATAATTTGCAGTTGACCCCTTGGTCTAGGAAAAATAACTTTAAGTTGTTCTTAAAAGGTGGTCTTGAAGGGGGACGTCCTCATGAAGGATAAATTAAATATTTTATGTCTCTTAATGCCTTGGGAAAAGTGGACGCCTTTTCTTGAAGATATTCTTTTAAAATAAAGTTTTAATGTGCCTTGATAAAGTGGACGCCTTTTTGAGAAGTTAGAAGGTTTTGGAAATTTGAAAAGTCATTAGTGACTTTTGGCGTACCTTCTTGGGAATTGAAGAGTCTTTTGATCTTTGATAAAATAAAAGCTTTGCTCCAGCTTTTACTATCCATTATGCTTATCATATTGTTATGCTGTCGGAATGACTTCATGAATTTAGCTTTGAGGAATTCTTACCTCTTAGCATTTATCCAATTTCGTGTTTGAAAGATAACACCTAGTTGGTTTTGGGACTGCTTCTCATCCAGACTAGTAGATTGAATTCGAATGTTGAAGAATTTTGGAGTTTTATCAATTTTGAAGTTGCTGGTTCATCTACAGCTGAAGGTGGTTTTTGCATACAGCTCTTGGAGTAAATTTAATTTGCTTGTGGATATCTTTCCTATCTATTTCTACACCCAAGGCGACCCCTTCTACCAATTTGCAGATTTTAATTTGGAGTTTCTAATTTTTACTTGCCAAATCGCCCCTCAAGAAGGCCGTACCATTCATGGTGCATTGGGAATTGTGCAAGAAATAAATTCTGAGTTTTTGTTGTTGTTTCTTCATATGATTTTGGGCGCCTATCTTCCAGCAACACATTGGTTTTCGTTTCACGCAAATCGGAGGTATTTTGAGTGAGTTGTGAATATTTCTTTGAATTTCACAGTTGCTGATCAGAATTTCCAGAACTCAGATTTTTACATCAGATTATAATAGTTTTCTGTTTTGGCCTATTACTTCAGTTTTGGAGTGTTAAATCATTGTTATAATTCATTCTCCTCTTCTTAGCTTCATTCTCTATCATTGTAATTAGTAATCTGCAGAGTTATTGATTGTAAGGTTGAGATTTAGTAGTACTAATCCAACCATTTTACTTTCTGCAATTACTTGTTTAATTTCCATATTAATTACCCCTGGATGGTTTACCGCTAGTGTGGAGAATGAACATTGTAGCTCTCATTGTACCCACTCTCAAGTGGTGAATCCCCACTTTAAGTGGATGCCCGCCGCAGCGGATGAATTAGATAGATGTATCTTCATGGCTGGATTATCTGCCTATTTATTTTAGTTCAATTAATAACTCTGTCATATGTTAGCACCTCGCCCTCAGTGGGATCTTGAGTGCACATTCTTGACATTGAGTTTGTTCCATTTCAAGTACTGTTCTTTAGTTTCTTTGCCATATGACAACACCTTTCCTTCCTTGGGATTGAGTGTGCATTCTTGGCATTGAGTTCTTTCAAGCTTGGATTTCAGTTTTTGATGCTAACGCTAATTCAATTGGCGAAGTGTTGATTGTGTGTGAAAATCTATCGAAAAAATTGGTTAGCATATTTCAGTGGTATCAGAGTAGAAGATCCTGCCATCCTGTGGATTAGTGCTTCATGTTTAGGCATATGAGTGACAAAGATCTCCGGTACTACATCGAAAGTCAGAGCAAATTCTAGTTCAGCTCCTTGTGGTATCCAGAAGTTGGCAGTTAGGCATGGCTAATGAAGAAGAGATGAAGTTGGCAGAGACTCTCTTTATGGCTAGAAAGAGACTTGGTAAAAAATTTCAATCAAGAGAAAATGAAGAGAACATTCTTCATTTGTTAGAACAATGTTTGAGACAAGTGAAGCCATCACCTTCAGAGAAAATGGAGTTGGCACTAGCTCCTGCAGTGAATTCTTTGAATTAGCCCTATTGGTTGGGGCATCCTGATGAAGAAACCAAGTTGCTGATTTCTTCTTGTTTCATGGAGATAATAAGAATTTTAAATCCCCATTTGCCCTATGATGTTGAAACCATGAAGATCATATTAAATATGATAGTGGAGAGTTTTCAAGATTTGGATGAAACTAGAAGTAGTTTGTTTCCAAGAAGAGTTGCTATATTGAAGATATTTTATGAACTCAAAACAAGTATGTTGCTGGTTGAATTAGGTATGCAAGATCGAATATATTATTTGATCCATTACCTCTTCATTTCAACTTGGAGTGAACAGGAGGAGGTTGTAGTGGCAGCAATGAGAAGCATTTTAGTTTTGACTATCAATGAGATGGATGACATTCCAAAATCCGTCCTAACTTTTCTGTTAAACATTCATGAACAAGAAGGAAATAATTCCTCTACGGCTGGTTTGTTGATTAGAGATTTGTTCATTCAGTGTGAGAGAAAATTGAAGCCACACTTGAAGAAGACAGAGCAGAAAAATGAGGTAGTTATTAGTGCAAAGGATGGGAATAAAATGTTGTTTCTCAATGATTCTAAGGCGGTTTTTCAAGAAGTTCCTATTGATATGCAATTGTTCGCACATGTTGAGGGTGAGTGCAAGGAGGCAACATCAATTTTGAATACATATGAAGAGTCTACGACAAGTAATCAAGAAGAGCTCCTTGGAATGCTTGTAACCACTCATGAAGAGATCAGTAGTATACCTTTACATGAAGGGCTCATTGAAGACAAGAAGGATGAATTCTTCAAATCAGCTAGTAATGATGATCCTTTACTTCATTCCAGTGAAGATGTCACGAATAGTTATGGATTAGAATCGTTTGATCATCAAACTAAGCTCTTGGGAAAAGATTCTCATGAATATATCAGTTTTGTTGAGTTGGGAGGTGTCTCATTCAAAGAGTCACCAATCCAAGAGGAGCATGAAGATCTTTTTCCTATTGATCATTACAATCAACCTTTTTGCATTTGGGATCCTGGTGAGATGGCACCAAGGTATGTTAAAGAACTTGAGTGGGATAAATTTCCCTTTGATCTGGATAAAGTTCAAAATCCATTTTGTATTGCAAGCTATGAAGTCATTGGAGAAGATGTTGTCTTTGATGAAGAAGCTTGCTTGGCAAAGCTCCATAAAGATTCCTTCGAGGTGGTTGCAACCACTAAAGCAGAGTATGTTGCTACCAAGACTTTAAGAGCATCAATCAATAATGATTCATTGCTTGAAGATATTGTTGACAAGCCTTCTATTCAGGAATTATGCAATGAAAAAAGAAGGGAGGAAGCTGATTTTGAAAATCATGACAATGAAAACAAATCAGAAAAATTGATGTTTGATGAGCGTAGTCTCTTTGCTGATTGGGATCAAGGGTCTAAAGAGCTGCAAGTTTTGAAGGATAACTTATTGGTTTCAGAAGAGAAAATTGTTAAGGTGTTATCAAGATTTGATAGCACACACAATTGTATTGAAGAACTTTATTGGGAGCTGCATTTTGAAGAGAGACAGAATGGCGTTAAGGGTGGAGACACTCTTTCCAAGGTACGAACCATCAAAGAAGCATTGGAATCAATAAAAATAGATTATTTGCATTTGCTCTCAGATAGGGATGATGCCATTAAGTTTGCTAAGGAAACCTATGATGCCTATCAAGAGAAGTAGAAAGAGGTTGATAGTTGTTGTACCCAAAACCAAAATTTTTGCTTCATCAAGGCATTTTGCATAAAAGAGTCTAAACCTTGCTAAATAATGTAAAATATAGTTTTTGGGCAATATCAAGCATGGAGTTTCTGTCAATGATTTGTCTGTCAAAGGCAGTTCTATTGATCAGGACCTGAAGCAGTGACTCAGAATGAGTTATTTCACGATGGAGGAGCATTTCACAGCGATACTTATACTTTTTATGGTCATTTTAGTGATCGAGATGATGATTTCAATGGTCAATTTTTGAAGATTTTTTCAAGGAAAAGCAAAAAAGCGCAACTGTAGCCCAGGGGTGCCCTTCTTTTTGAAGGTCAAGATTTTGTTGAAAGTACTCATAAATACAGTCAAACTCTTCAGAATTGGTCTGACTATCCGATGAGCTATCCAGCGAAGCTTTCCGAGGCTCGTAGCTCCGGAAACTGGCGACAGAAGTTGAAATTTCCAAAGTTTCACATTGTAGAAATTTGTCCTTTTTTAGCAAAAGCGCGCCTGTAGCTTGAGGGCGTCCTTCTTAAAGGGGGGGTGGATCTTGGTACTTCTGGTGGCTGATGCAGTCAATCTATTCACGACTAGTCTGCTCGTCCAACAAGCTATCAAATGCAGTTATCCGAGTCCCAGAGCTCCGACAGCCAACGTCTGAAGATGAGCTTATAATGGAGATTTCACATCTTTGAGCTTCTTCGTTGCATTTCCAGTGCAACTATAGCTCAGGGGCGCTTGTCAAAATGACCCTTAAGATGATCCAGTTTGCTGACGAGGTCTTCCTGACATCAGTACTACTCTAGTCCAGCTTCACGTTGCACCAAGTTGCCTGTTAATCCGACGTTCTAGGTGATCGTGGTAGAGGTTCTACCAAGCACGTAATTTCACAGGCGGACTGGCATAAAATTTTCATTGTATTTCTACAGTCCAGAGGCGCCTAGCTTTTAGGCCTGTCAGATGAGGTCGTTCACGTTCGAAGTCTTCATGAGACTTGAGCGTAATTACTTTATCTATTCAACAAGCCCAACCATCAGCTTCCAGGATTTGGCAGACGCTCGTACGTGTGAGGTCTTTGACAAAGTGTTGAAAAGTGAAGACATCCCAAAAATGGCCAAGTATGGAGCGTATATTTTAAATAAAATATGCACTTGCATTTTTGAGGTCTTAGAAGCAGTTTTCTTGCTTTGTCACCTCTAGAGATGTCTCTTGTAAGTCCTTCCGGCTATGCGTTGAGACAGACAGTGCTCGAATCGGGTTATCCCAGCTCCAAATATCAGAGGTCGAATTAGGGCATCTGGTTGAGAGTTGTACTTTTGTCAAAATGGTGTCAGTGCAACTGTAGCCCAGGGGCGCTTTTACTTTTGAGGCCCTTAATGCACTTTTTAGATGCCTTGCGTACAGTCGTTGGATGCAAAATGTCTCTAGGCATGCAGTGAGCTTGGTTTCCTGTCAGCAGGGTTCACCGTTCGTCGTTGGCAGCCGTTTGAAGCGTCAGATGGCAGTTTGAAGAAATGGTTAAGTTTGGTACCTATAAATGAATTTAATCAAGGGTGCCTAATTTTTCAGGGTGTTAAATGATGGATTTTGCAGTGATGACTCCCAACAGACATTTCTTCTTTGCTCAGCAGGCTTCGCATTCAATTCATCAGCTCGGTCTCAGCATCAGCCGGTCACCAGGAAATTAGTGTCGAAGAGGGCCAGTTGTAACTTTGTACTCAGCTACAAAGTAGGAAGTTAATAAAAAGTGTAATATCTTGAGCAAACAGACACCTATGAGCTCAAATGATGACTTTTTGAAATCAGTGAAGTTTGACGGTGAAACCTAAAGCTTCATCTGGTTTGTCAACTGAAGTTAGATAATTTTTAATATTTATTTTGCATATGGTGAATTTCTATAATTGGCGCCTTTGTAAATTGCATAATGAATATTTTATTATTCAAACTTCGAGTCAGTGGTAGTGAAACTGAAAGGAGTCCAATCAGAAGCCTTCTATTTTCAGCTGAGGTTTTAAATCTTGCAGTCAACAAGTTGGTGTGAATTTTCTCTTATTTAAACATGGCACCTTCATTTATTATTCACCAAGCTTCAAGAGAAATTCGTATTTTTAAAGAGAAATCCATATTTTCAAACAAAATTCATTTTTCTTCAAGGAAAAGGCATGTTTTCAAGGCAAATTCGTATTTCTCAAGCAAAGGGCGAATTTTCAAAGCAAAGGCAAATTCTTCATCAAATTGCAGGGGCGATGTCATCAAACACATTCTTTTTGCAGGTTAAAGTTCATATTCATCAGCAAATTTGAAGAACAAGGGCGATTTTCACAGAGGAAAGGGCTTATAAAAAATGTCTTTTTCTTCCTTAATTCTCAAATTTCTCTCAAAATCCAATTCGCATGTTCCTGAAATTGGTGAATTTGGCAAGTCTCAACATCTGGATCATTTCTATATAACTTCCTCGAATTAAATTCGTGTGTTTGATTTTTCAGGAATTTTTAACTTCAGAACATTCGTTCTCGAGTTTCTAATTTTCTCAACTGAAATCTCTTTGCATGGTCGAGTAGAGGTTAGATTTTCGCATTTCTGATGTTCTGGGTTGTCTTAGAATCTTTTTCTGGACAAAACCCATATCTCAGATTTTTCGCCGAAAATAACTCTTCAAAAGGCTATTTTTAGCCTCAGCAGGCTATTTTTAGCTTTCTAGAAAAGTTGTCAGAATATAGCCGTGTTCACAGTCAACAGGCGAGTTTTTTAGAGTGCAGTTCACACAAACTGAATTCAAGACCAAATCGGTCTTAATTCATGATTTCATCAGGAAAGCTGAGATCGATTTGTATCAAACGCATTCAGAGGGTTGATAGGCATGGTTACTCAAATCCATATGGTTGCATGCCTCGTATAGCCGATTGTCTTCCAAAGGCGGTTTAGAGGGTTGATACTATTGGAATTTTGCATATGCAGTAAGTTCGTTTGTATTTCTCACAAACAGAGTGTGCACAGTCAAATCTCGCAGTTTCGTCATGCAAAAGTGTCAGAAGCATCAAGCTGCAGAGGAGATAATCGCCATCACTTCAGTTACGGAGTCTCCAAAGTTATGAGTCAGTGAAATGCTAGTTTGAGTGTGCAAAGATTGCCATGATTGCTCAAGTTGCTGACATTTAGATGCTGATGCAGTTGACAGCCTCGTTGAGGGATTGATTGTTCGAGATCATGATCAATAGACTTCAGTTCCTACCTCTCAAAATAGACATTTTACACAGGAGTTAAACTTGGCGTTACTTTCTCAAGTTAACTCGCTGTCTCATCTCATGCATATCTATTATGAGATTAGCTTTACACACTTGGAGTTTCTTTTAGGGTTTTCCGTTAACTGATGGTAGTGTTCCAGTTAACATGCTTTCAATAAGGACGTGCATGCTTGCACAATTGTTCATTTTTAGATTAGATATTTCAGTTAACTGATGGTAGTTTTCTAGTTAACTGTATAGTTTCCTTTATTAGGGTTTAGCAATAAATCTTGCATGCATTGCAAGACTGTAGTTGACTCAAGGTGATTTTAGGGTTCCCTACACCTTTTGATGTCTATAAATAAGAGCTTTTGCTCATTTGTACATAACTTTTGCACGAGAGAGAAATATATGCTATGCCTACCTTGCCCTCAATATTACTCTTTTGTATTTGTTCATGCGTTTTACTATTATGATGAATTGTTATGCCACATAGGGTTTCATGCAATTATAATGGTGAATTCTTTCCATAGTTAGATCAAATCTGTTTTGTGTTCAATAAACTTGTCCGATTGAGATGATAGTTGTGCCACCTTGCCTTCAAGTAGAGAATCTGCACTTGGTTATCGTGTGTTGTTGTGAACAATAAACTTATTCGGATTGAGCTGATAGTCATGCCACCTTGCCTTCAAGTTGAGAATCTATACTCGTTTATCGTCAGATAGTCAAAACCTTGCTCCATTTCCTCATGCTCTGTTTTCTTGAGGAAACTGGATAGAATTTAAGTAATTAAGCCTAGTTGTAGTTAGTGGATCTGCGAAACCAGAAAATACTCAACTGCAACGTATATAGTTTTTGAGAAAGCCTTGTACCTCTACAGCTGAAACAAAAAGACAAGATTTAGTTTAGTTTACTTTTCTTTTCAAAGTACTTTTGTCAAGCACAACGAGGGAGCTTCCCCTCCTAATTTGAAGACCACTCATTGCGTAGTGTGCATAGCTGTCCATACCAACTCTTACTCCAGAGGTGCTAGTTGTTACGCCAACAATAGTCTTTGCCTTAATCTTACCTTAGCTCATCACTCTTTTTGCAAAACAGAAAATCAATCATCTATGTCAGCCACACTTATGGAACAAGAAGCTAATACAAGACTAATGGAGATCAAGCAAATAGTTGAAGGAATAAATGAACTCCATAATGTTGAAACAATGCATAATGCCATAGAGATTCATTATGTTGATAGTGATTGGAAGGTAAATCAAGAATGAACTTTTGAGTTGGGAAGATAATTTGCCTCAAGAAGGGATAGCTTGCAACCATGAGCTAGATGTGATGACTTGTAATGTGTGTGATATTCATCATGCTACATTCTATGGATCAACAACTAATGATGGGCATCCTCAAGTTGAAGATGTGCACAAATTCTATGATGACACCAACGAAAGGGATGAAGAAAATATTTTTTCTATGATTGTGTACAATAATCCACCATCTTCACATAATTTGTTAAATCATAAGGTGATTGAAAATTTCTATGTGGATGACGTTGGTAAAAGGTTTTATGTTTTTGACATGCATGATTTTATGGTTAAGCATAAGATAATGTTGGTGGATCCAAGCTATATTTCAGGCAACACTCTCTTGGGATGGTTATTAAATGAGTATTTAATGATGTCCAAACTTGAACTTGCTGGTCTTCATTCAACATTGACCAAGGGAAGAGTACCACCTATCTTAAGATGGTTGATTTGGTCAGGTCTCGGAAATATGCATCAAATTGTGGGAGAACTTTCAGACTTGCCCCTTTGGTTTTTAGATTGTGCATTGTTGATGAGTGATTATTCTAAAATGCTGGTCATGAAAGGTTCAAACTTTGCATTGATGGTTGCAGCGGATTACATATTCCTGAACTTTCGCGATCCAATTCCCTCTTTTTGTGCCCATCTCCTGTTGGGTAAGCACACTTTTGACTGCTGGATCGGTGACATACACCGTTGTATGTGAATTCAAGAGATAAAATCTAAAATTCTTGACAGCTCTGACGACAGCATAGGTGTTTTTCTCGATCTGAGAATAACGCATCTCAGCATCCTTAAAATTAGCACTCATAAAAGCAATAGGAGATTCTCCCTCCTTGCTGAGCTTCTATGTCAGGATGGCAGACAGTGAGTGTTTCGACGCATAACAATAAAGGATAAAATCCTTCTGAAAGTCAGACCGAACTAACACTGGTGCATTTGCAATAGCTTCTTTGATTTTAGTAAAGGCATGTTTGCCTTCATTCGTCCATGCAAAAGTAGACGTCTTCTTCATCATTGCTGAAATCTCCTTCGTCAGCTCTGAGAAATCAGGTACGAACCTTCGGATAAAGTTAACTTTACCGAAAAAGGAGTGCACCTGCGTTTTGCTTGTAGGGAGAGATAGGTTTCTAATTGAATCCACCCGATTCGGATCTATTCTAGTACCTTCTTTGGAAACGATATGACCAAGTAACTTGCCTTCTGTCACTGCAAAGATTGTCTTCGGATTCAAAGATATTTTGTGATACCTGCATCTCTCGACCACTTTCACAAGATGTGAAAAGTGATCACTCCGCTTATCTGAAAAAACGGTTAAGTCATCAAGATAGACGACTATGATCTTATTCCTAAGATTCCCATACGCTAAATCCATGGCTCTTTGAAAAGTAGCACCGGCGTTGATAAGGCCGAAAGGCATCCTTTCATAAGCAAATGTTCCCCACGGCGTGGTGAAAGCTGTCTTGATTTGATCCTCCATAGCCACTACAATCTGATTGTAACCAGAAAAACCATCAAGAAGTGATAGCATCTCTGATCCGGTAACTGTCTACAATGTATGCTCCATGATAGGTAAGGGATAGTTGTCCTTTAAGGACGATTGATTCAAGTTCCTGAAATCAATGCAAATTCTGATTTCTCCGTTCTTTTTGCGCACAGGAACAATGTTTGACACCCAGGTGGAGTGATGAATAGGAAATATTATCCTCGAATCCACCATCTTCTGAATCTCTGCTTGGGCTTCTCTTCTGCAGGAACTAAGGATTGTAGCAATGTCGGTTGAACGACAGTCTTCTTTTTAAGAACATTCAAGATTCTATCCAGCTACTTTGGATGATCTTGTAAATACTCCAGTTGAGATATTTGTACCTTTGTCTTCATCATGGAAGACACGATGTCAAAACTTGTTGAAGACGTATCTAAAGCTGCTGGAAAGATATTATCTTGTGAAGGTTTAAGATTGGAAGTAGAAGCTACTTCCTTTGCTTTTGTATTCAAATTCCACTTTTCCTCTTCCTCCTTTTGTGCCTTGAAATGCTGAGCACGTGTGAACACAGGTGAGGTGATATTTTCATGATTCACTGCAAGAGAAAAATGTCGGGATTCTTCTTCTTCTTGATTTATGTGTTCTCGATCAAAGTATCCCGTTGCGGAGTCGCCATCAAACTCGTCTGTCTGTGAAGAGACGATGTTTGAACTGGAAGGTATGAAGTCTGAACTAGGAGTAGAATCGGAAAATCCCATGAGCTGATTCATTCTCTGATTTTCCGGACAAGTAGCCCTGGTGTGCTCTGCTGAATCATGGAACGTGCAAAAGACTGTAGTCTTTTTAGCTTCATTATTTTGTCTCGATTGTCCTTGTGGAAACTTAGACTTGAAATTATTGTATGGCTGAAAATTATGTCCTTGGCTGGTACTATTGTTGTGGTTGAAAAGGTGGTGGTGCGGGCAAAGCTGGTTGCCCTTGAGGTGGTGACTGTCTCTTTAGTATTGTCACCTCGTTTGCTACCTTTTGTAGCAACGGATCGGCTGATGCTTGCACGAGCGGCCCGATCGAATCATCTTTCATCTTGCCGGTTGTAATCATGTTATCTTCAAGCTTGATTGCTTCCTCCTGAAGGTGTTGTAGATCATCCTCTTCGCTTATCTTCAGGAAAAAGACAATTTCTGACGGTAGTGCGTTGATGAAAGAACTCATCAAAATCTCATCAGACGGATTCAAGGTGTGAGAAAGGCGTGTAACAAGGTGATTAAACCTTGCCACAAATTCCCTCATTGGTTCATGCTTTTCCATCTTTGAATTTGAGAGTTGTGCAAATAGTCTATGACTGTCCTCGGCAGGCTTGAATGTTGCCAAGAACTTGTCGCTCATAACGGCCCAACTGGTGATAATTCCTGGCTCAAGATTATTGAACCAGTATGCTGCGTTGTTTTCAAGAGTCTCCACGAAAAGACGTACGGCAATGTCTTCATGCGCAACATGCAAAACAGAACAAGCCGCCGTGAATGCTGATAGATGTTCATCTGGATGTTTAGAACCATCGCCATGAAATCTCGGGAAAAACTTGCGTGAACCCTTGGGTAGTTCATGATGTCCTGCTAAAGCCAATGGTCCAATATTGTTGCCCCAAGGCAAAGGGGCTGGACGTCTTGCGTTTCTTCCATTATGACTTTTGTGATTATCATTGTTGTGATCACCATTGTTACGATCACCCATCTCTGCAGTTGGAGTGGGAATCTCTTCTTCAAATATTTCTGATTCAGTAAACTGATCAGGAGCTTCTTTGAAAATAGGATCTGGCTGGATGGGAGGATGACCTCTCCTTCTAATATAGACTCGGTACGCCAAGATGCTTAATTCCACGAGGGAGGTGGCAAAACTGGTCTACCTGCTGCAAGATCTGCTTTCTCTTCTTCTTTGTCCAGAGTTGTAGCCGCGTTTCTCCACTGAGTGGTAGATGTATGATTTTCAAAAATAAAAGTGCGCAAGCTACTGATAATATCTGACTGTTTTGCTTCGATGAAGACTAAATTCGGCTGTATAACAGGCAGAATTAGCGCTGGTTGTTGAACTGGAGCAGTAGGACGCCAGATAGTCATAACTGTGACATGAAGTTTTCGAGGCCTCGTGCCCCACGATGGGCGCCAGAAAACTGTTGGCGTAACGACTAGCACCTCTGGAGTAAGAGTTGGTATGGACAGCTATGCACACTACGCAATGAGTGCTCTTCAAATTAGGAGGGGAAGCTCCCTCATTGTGCTTGACAAAAGTGATTTGAAAAGGAAAGTAAACTATACCCTGTCTTTTTGTTTCAGCTGTAGAGGTACAAGGCTTTCTCGAAAACTATATACGTTGCAGCTGAGTATTTTCTGGTTTCGCAGATTACTAACTACAACTATGTTAATTACTTAAAATCTATCCAATTTCCTCAAGAAAATAGAGCATGAGAAAATGGAGCAAGGATGACTATCTGACAATAAACAAGTATAGATTCTCAACTTGAAGGCAAGGTGGTGCATCTATCAGCTCAATCTAAACAAGTTTATTATTCACAAAACACCATACGATAAACAAGAACAGATTCTCAACTTGAAGGCAAGGTGGCACATCTATCAGCTCAATCTGGACAAGTTTATTGAACACAAAACAGATTTGATCTAACTATGGAAAGAATTCACCATCACAATTGCATGAAACCCAAGTGGCATAAAAATTCATCATAACAGTAAATACGCATGAACAGATACAGAATGAGCAATATTGAGGGCAAGGTAGGCACAACATATATTCCTCTCTTGTGCAAAAGTTAATTACAAATGAGCGAAAATTCTTATTTATATACATCAAAAGGTGTAGGGAACCCTAAAATCACGCTGAGTCAACTACAATCTTGCAATGCATGCAAGATTTATTGCTAAGCCCTAATAAAGTAATCTATACAGTTAACTGGAAAACTACCATCAGTTAACCGGTACATTTAACCTAAATGGACAATGTGCAAGCATGCACGTCCTTATTCAAAGCAAAGTTAATTGGACACTACTTTCAGTTAACTGAAAACCCTAACCCTAACTCCCGTGAAGATAATCCCAAGGAAGAGATAAGCATGTATGAAGTCAGCAAGTGAACTCAAAACTAAAAGTCGAGTTAACTGCTGCTCTTGATTCTATCCTCGAAATTAACTGCAGGTTCCAACTAGCAGATCACTTCACGTCATCTCGGTCTAACACTTCGACCAAGAACTCATCAATCTTTCTGTCTTTTGGCACTTTGATGCTATCCAAAACAACAATCTGTTTCTTCAGTTCTCTGTCACTTTCCTTGACTGTATGCATGCATTCTATGACATCTTCAGCTGCCTTTTTGAAACTAGCTGAAATAACTGAAATATTCTCCAACTTAGCCGCCATAGGATCTCCCTCAAGGCTATCACGAATCAGCTTTTCAAACTCAGCTTGTACTTCATTTAGTGCAATATATGTGCCATCCTCAAGAAGGTAATGACACATAATCTGAACAAAAAAACCACTAACAAGTGCAAGAACTCCAACAACATTATCTTTTAGTGAAAACAACTTGGTAGAGATCTTTTCACATATCTCCATTTTGAAAAGGTGCTGCTCCCTCCAAGTAAAAAAATTCTCTTGATCTTCATCAATCTCCAAGGCATCATATGCAACAGACAATTGGGACACAAGAACTTGATCCTTGGCTAAACTCTCCGCAACTGAAATATCGAGCAACTGAATATCTTGACGAAGCTTATGTGCGTCATTCCTCAATTGATACAAATCCATAAGAAGACGTTGACCTGTAACGACTAAGCTTTCAATCCAGTTATCCAAAAGTCTGCCATGACTGACAAACTGATCCAGCTTTCGTTGTTCTGCAGGTGTATTCTGAGGAAGAACAGGCACTCTACTTGAATTTCCGTGAATAAGATCAGAGATATACTGACGAAGTTGACTGTTCTCAGCCTTAAGCAATGCCTTATCCTCTCCATCCTTCGTGATGCGTTCTTCAAGATTATTGGTGACAATCTTAAGAAAGCTCACGTCTGTTTCTCGAGTGGTCCTACCAAGATTTGCCTTGGTGAAAGTAAAGTCACCGACTTCAACCTCATCTAGGCTCTTACCCTCTGGAGGAATAGCAACTTCTATAACAATCTCTGATTCTGGAGTCTTTTCAATATGCACCTACTTCTTGATTTTCTTGTTCGACCTTCTCTGATAAGGCTCATCGAACTCAGATAAATCAAGATTTAATGAAGGTTCTCGCCTCTGTCTCCCCAAAGACCTTTCGAGCCAACAAGATTGAACAATATTATCAATTCGAGGAGAGACTGTCCCTGATGTATCAACCTGTGGCGGTTCAGTTGTCTCCGATCCTACTCGAATTGATATCTCAGGCTCTGAATCTATATCAATAGGCTGCACATGTGGTGAACTAGGAGGTGAAACACGAAGCTCAGCCTGAATGACTGTCTCTACTGGAATCTTAGGTACATTCTCAACTGGCGTCTACTTCCTTTTACTAGTAGTCCTCTTTCCTGTGTTCCCACTGAGTCTAACTCCTTCAGGAGGTATCACAATAGCCTTGACCTGAGGCCTTGACCTCGAAGTAGAAGGTAATGAAGAAAAATTCACTGGCGGCTCTGTCACAGAAACTAACTTTCGCCTTCGTTTACTCTCCAAGAACTGCTTGCTGGTCTTGATAACCGATCTAGATACCTCCTCAATAGAAGTATTCTCTTTAGCGTACCAATCTGGTGAGCGAAGTGGCTGCCGAGCAATTTGATCTCTGACATATGAGTTGAGAAGAACCTCTCCATCATCATCTGATAAACCATCAACATCCTCTAATAAGTAATCAGAGAGCTGAGCAATAGTGAGCCTACAATAGTGACGACAACGAACCTCAAATTCATCTTCACAATTAGCCTAGAAATCTTCAAGTGCTGGCTTATGTGCAATCCCTCGCTCTAACCTGGTTGCAAAATGACCCAAAGGATCATAGGAACGCCTCTCAGTATGAGTTTTGAGTTTGAATCTTTCCATCTTGGTTGACCTATGCTTGGCATCAGCTGCAGTTCTACATGTGAAAATGCCCAATCCAAATGGAAAAGTAGCCGCAGTCTTATGACGACTGCGAAGAAAGCAATGAACATGTTGCATCTGCCTGAGAAACTCCATGAAGATGATCTTGTCTGAAGCATACCTTGGCAACATCAGAGGTTCTCCAACATATCCATAAACCCGGATGTATGTGAAAGTAGGGAATTGGATAAACCAATCCACCCAATTCTCCATCGCTGATTTTGCCTCGGCAGAAATACGGATGTGCATTTCATTGTCAAGATCTCTGACTATCCTCATAGAAAAGTGATCATTCACTGCTCAAAAATCTTGTTCAGATTTAGAAAACTCCAACTGAGAATAGTACTCATGAACACGTTGAACACCAAGAGTGCCATTAGTTTTTAAATGCCTGTAGCTGCCTTGAAATGCAACTAAGTAGACCAAGTAGGACACCATACGAAACTCGTGAAACCTGAGAAAATCAGTAATTTGTTGATGTAAGCAATCACTAATCAACATAGCCCAGTCAAAATGTTTTGTGCCATCAAGAATTCTAGAAATAAGGTAAAACATCCATGACCGGAAAGTGCTAGCATCTTCTTGACCTGTAACTCGATTGAGCAAAGTTATTAAAACAGCAACCTCATCCTTGAATTCACCACGACCGACCTTTTTAGGCATGTTAGTCTTTTGAACTTTCAGCCATCTCTGAGCCACCTTTCTCTGTGAACGTTCTTGATCTCCATCCCATATCTTCTCACAGGCCTCAATAACCACAGTGAAATTGTCTGAACGAGGAGGAATAGCAAAACATTTCTCTATATCCTTTGGCTTAAGACTGCAAATAACCCTCCCATCAGCTGATATGATTTGTTGTGAAGATGAGTCATAATGCTTGATGCAAGCAAGAATGAACTCGAGATCAAAAGTGGTAACAGGAATAGATGCTGCTGCCAGCAATTCGGAACGTGCAAGATTTCTCAATGAATTGCTGCTAACACCCTCCAAACTGCTCAGATTAACCACTGGATTAACATGATTTAAGTCCGTATCTGAAGTTCTAACAAAATCATGTATAAGAACCGATTTGGTCTTATAATCAATGAGATTGAACTGCATTTTGAAAATGAAGACTTTTGACTGTAAAGTCGAATATACTTGAACAACTTTCTGGAAAAACTGAAAATCTCTGGACAAGGCTAAAAATAGCCTATGGCGGGAAAAAAATTTGAAATTTTTCTGAAACGTGGGTTTTGTGTAGAATCAAATTCTAAGACAACCCAGATAGTTTGATTCTCAAAAAAATGTGTTTTAGGCCCACATGCAAAGAGATTCTTGGAAAAAAGCACAGAGCTTCAAAATGAAGACTATGGGGCAATTTTCTCGAAAAAATCTAAGACATGGGTTTTGCTGCAAATACTGAAGTATGCGAACCCAGATGATCAAACTCTGAAAATATGCTGAATTTCTTTGGCATGCGAAGAAAGTACCTAAGATGAGAAATAGAAGAAATAAGACAGAAGAAAGAATGTTTTATTTGCTCTGCTTCTGTAGAATTCGCCTATCTCTGTTTTTGAATTTGATGAAACCTGCATGCAAATTGAAAACAGAGTCTGGAATCTTATTCCTCTGAACAAACTGAATCCATTGCTATGAAAAACACTGAATTCTGACACCTGTAGCACCTTTAAATTGCTGCTCGCTCAAGAAGAATGTAATGTCTCTAAGCTTGTGATGAAGAATAATGGACGCCTAAACTTGAATAAATAGAGTTTCATCACTAAAATTCATAAGAAATGCATGCAACCTTGAAAATTGCACTTGGCTTGTGATTGGACCTCAATTTAGTTAATTGAAGACTAAAATGAGCTAAATAAAGCACCATGCTTTAGAACTAAAGTCACCTTATTAAGACTTCAGTTGCAAAATCTATTTAAAGCATCATGCAAATTAAGCTTTAGTTGACAATTGATATTGAATTCCCCATACTTCACATGCTTTAAATTCATGCTTTAAGAACTAAATCGTCCCTTTTAGAAACTGAAGTTGACAATCCAAAGTGAAGCGCCAACTTCACAAAATCTTCACAAAACTTCAACTAATGCGCCATGCATTCAAACTCAAGTTGACTTCTCAACATGCACTTCAGTTAAGTGGACATGCAAACTAGTTAACTCGACATGCAAAGTCAGTTAACTGGAAATGCAAACAAGTTAACTCAACATGCAAACTGAAAGAACACTCAACATGCCAAAATGTTAATTGGAGATGACAACCCATAAATCGTTCAGTCTAACTAAAGTCAGAACTCAAGTTAGGGCGCACCGGTCAACTTCTTTCGAAAAATCAACTTTGACCTCTCTAGGCGTTTTCCAGACTTAGCCAATTTTGATGAAAATTTGGATTTGAACCTCTTTCGGGACCTTCGTTCGTCTCTTGATGCTGGCTGACTGACTTCACCGATTGGCTGGTTGACAGGTGCATCGCAGAGCAGGACAAAAACTGATCAAAAGATACCTTGAGACTGAATATCATCAAACTAAGATCTGACGGGCTAAAAATCCAAGCGCCTTTTTCAAAAGCTGCTCTTTTTCTTAGACTTAGCCAAATTTTCTCATCTCCATCTCGTATGAAGAGAAAAAACAAATCCTTCATAACTTCTGATTGACCAAGTTTTAGGACTGGATCACAGGCTCACTGCGGAGCTGACCTCATTCCACATGACAGCTGCAAAGGCACAATTCTCGAGAAAACATCATCTGAGGGGTGAAAATCAAGGGCGCCTTTTTGAAAAGTTGCTCTTTTTCCTCTAGACTTGGCCATTTCTGGAATTGACGAAAATACCACTAAAACTCCGATTGCAAGTTGCTGAGTCATCTTCTGATTTGACGAAGACAGGCAATGGAAAGCCGAACGTAACACGGACAAGCTGAATATCTGAGAACATCAAAAAGAAGGAATTGAAGGCTTCAAAAGCTCAGGTGCCTTTCTGAAAAAGTGCTCTTTTGCTTTTTCCTTGATATTTTGACCAAGATTTGACCCTATGTTTGACCTTTGGCTCAGGCATTTCGGCAACTCAGATTCACCCACTGACGGATGCGTCGCGAAGCCTGAACAAATGTGAGACAAACATCTTGGGTGGCATTTAGTCAAAAACCTTCATTTGATACCTCAAAAAGATGGGCGCCTTTCTCAAAAGCTGCTCTTTTTTTCCAGTGTTAGCCAATTTTGTCGTTCCTCTTGTTTTGCGCTATATCTTCCGTAACTTGCACGAAATAGGTCCATTTGATAAGCTTAATAGCTCGTTGCGAAGCTGACGTGATGCCGGACAAATGCCTGCTGGAGGTGACATCCTAAAAACAAGATCTGAGCCCCTAAAAGATAGGGCACCTTTTTGAAAATGTGCTCCCCTCTCCAGAGATAGAAAATTTTGATGATTTTCCTTCAAATTTACACTTTTCTTGAATTTCCTCAGTAATAGACTGACACGAAACTAACACAAGCTCCATATTTAAAACGCCCAAAAATGACCTTCTAACATCACTTTAACAAGATTAAGACTCAATTTAAGCAAAATGCCTTAGTGAAGCAAAAAATTTGGTATCCATCAAGGCATTTGCGACTACTTCATCTAACAATACTCCCCTTTGCATGGTACTTTGATATGTGTCCACACTCTCATTGAAAGTTGGTGCAATGAGGGAGTATGCTTGCAAAGGCAAAGTGATGAGCTTGGACACTAGCTCATTGCATTTGGTGAAACAATACCAATGCCTCAAGAGGAGACCTAGGTCTTTTTTAAGCTGCAATAATGACATTCCTTGAGAAGTTGTCTCATTCTTTCATGTCATAAAAAAATTACGAGCATTTTCCAAACTCCCACACTTGGCATACATGTCTACCAGGGGAGTTGCAACACTCCTACACCCCTATCTTTTTGTGTCTCCCTTCCTCCCCTATGCATCTCACAAAATTCCTCCATTCTTTATGCTTTTATAGACCTGCATAGCATGTTTCAAGGCTCTCATTTTAGCATAGGCAAGGAGGATGCCGATGAAGGTAGTGGTGTCTAGTTTTATACTTGCCAATTATCTGTTTTTGGAAGTTTCTCCACCTTTTCAACAAATAAGTTTTGTGCATATCTTGCAATTATGGTAATCCATGTAAATACATTTCTTTTAGAGGGGATTTTGTCTAACTTGCTGTGCCTCCTCCATGTTTCCATAATTTGCATACTCCTTTGCTAGGGCATTTACAATGGACCCCCTTCTTTGCATACAATGGACCCCCTTCTTTTCCCTCACAAGTTTCTTGTATTTGTAGGCTTTGATGGATGTCCATACTTCTATCAGGATGCTCATGCTGGTGTCATCACTTGACTATCCTTAAGAGTAAAGGCTATAGAGGGGCTCCATGCTGCCCTCCTAGCATGGTAGGCGACCCCCCCTGTTAGCTTAACTATTACTTGATTATCGTATTTGTTTAATTTTCCACTCTCATGAATGTGGGATGTGACATTTACTTTGGCACTCTTGTGGTTGTCCTCCTTTGTTCTTGGTTTATTTTCCCCCTTGTTAGAAGTTTAAAGCACACAAATTGGAAATAGTTATAGATCAAAGAGTTGAAAGTTTTCTTGGAGTGTGCTAAGTCTACATGCTATATGGACACTAATAGTGTGTTGAAAGAGGATAATAAAGATTGGTCAATGTGTTGATTGTGTCCTTTCATGTCAATTTGGCGTCTTCACCATATAATGCCCGACTCAACTACAAAAGATATGGTGTTGGTGACATAGTATGTTGACACATTGAAAAGGTTGGTGCACTTTCTATGTCTTCATTAGTTTTAATACCCCATGGACCTAGTGTTGTGTTGTTTAGATATGGATTGCTTTATGGATCATAGGCTTATACTATCCTTTCTTGTCAACAAAACTGGCATCAGTTCTTGAATAGAACGTTGTTTTAAGGAAAAAAATAATACTGATTTGATCTTATTTTCAATGTCATTTATCATTTATGCCAATAGACAAACATATATAGATTACTTTGGTTCTTCTTGGAGCTGAAATTTTAACTTCTTAGAAGTGGTATGCTGTATTTGTGTTTGAGGTTTGTTTGCTTGGTGTCTTGAATGGTTGTGGATTATTTGTATGCTTTTTTTAGCTTATTTCAATAAAAAAAGATATATATTAAAAAAAGAATAAGACTCAATTCTGATTTAAAATCAAAATATATAAATTTTCAAAATTTAAAATATAATAGAGGCAAAAAAATTTGATTTAGTAATTAATTAATTCACTTAAAAGTAGACCACCAATCATCATCAAGGATCTTCTTCTTCACATTCTTCCCTTCAATTGTTTTGGCCTTTGACTACCCTACTCCACTTAGCATTAACCATCATTACTTGTAGAGCCTCCTTAATCACAAACATTCTCTCTAACAAGATGAAACCAACTATATATGTAATTGTGTTATTGATGAGTGCTGATGTCTAATATTGGTCCAACCATCCATGATAATTGAGCATAACATTATTAGCCAAGTTTGTCTCATGTCCTTCAACAAACTAACCTTAGGATACTCTTTATCAAGGAGGGTGGTGTTTAGTTTATGTTCTTTAGGAGGGATGTATGAGGGACTAATGGCATTGGTATTTTTGAACATTTCTTTGAAATAGGGAGAATGTGCCACATGAAATGAGATGGCATGGGAAAAATTTTCTGGGTAATTGAAGAATCTGCCTCTTCCTCTGATTGCACATTCAACATCCCTGCAACTTTAGTAGCCCTTGTCTTTCCTTTGGTGGTACCCCCTCTTTAAGTCCCAACATATTTGGTATTGGTAGGCATAGTAGGTTGAATAGTCTCTATGCACACTATTATTTCTTGCCTCACCCTCCATGTAAAACTTAGACACCTTAGCCTTCTTAGCTGGGGTTAGTTTTTCACAACCTCTTAATCCATGTTCAAGTATACACAAAATCTCAAAAGATTGCTATAAACCCTTGTGTAGCTGCCTTTGTTATCCATGTTGCTCACATGCCTTAATCAATGTCTTCTCCTCTTTGAATTCTTTTCTTTGTCTTTGTCTATAGGAGTTGGAAATTACAAAAGGGAGTTTCTTTGGAATTGAATGAGCCCTTTGTATAAAATTTTAGGAGAGTGGAAGGGCATTCAAATGGTATACTTCTCACTTCACCTACAACATTCCTACACCTAGAAGAACTCCTAGTACATGTATGGATTGTTTGTCGAATCTCAACCTCATCACTACCATAGCCCTAGCCATTCTTGTTGCTCCCAAACATCTCGAGGATAGAATGATAGGATTTCCCTAGGGGATGCATCTCCATGTAACATGGTTTTGAACTTGCCCCTTATGTGTATGATTCTTGCCATAGTTGAAAAACTCGGATTGGTAAAACTTGGCAGGCCCAAATTTTTTTAAAAACTCGGGGCTTGGAAAAAACTCGAGGAAAAACTCGACAATAGCTCAGAAAATTTATCGAACATTTGATAATTCATAATTTTTTAAAATATTATTCTGAAACACACATATATACTAAATTTGTAGAACATATTACTAATTTCATCATATATAAACTGAAAATAGAGTTTAATACATATCATAGACCAAAAAACAAGTTCAACTTTTGAATACATATCAACCTCAAGTTTTGGTATCAATGAAAATTGTATATCACAAATTTCTTCAACTACTAAAACTCAGAAGCTTTTGTTGCCGCTATGTGGATGTTGCTGAAGTAGATGGTATAGCTGCAATATCCTCAATAGAAGCCTGAATAGGTGCCTAAATAGGTGCATCATCCATAGTGATAGGATCAAGCTGTGTACATGTGAGGAAATTGCCTTTGTTGGCTGACCAACCTTGCCTTCTACCTCCTCATATGTTTCCACTTTTGCTTCCCATTCAATTACCTCCCTCTCCAAATCAGCTAACTCATCATCGCTTAACCATGGTTCCACATCAACCTCATCAGGCTCAACAATCAAATTTGAGAATGGATCAATGTCATCAAGGTCAAGTGCTTCATGTGAACCTTGCCCTTGTACCTTCTTCTCATGCAATTGAAGATTGTACTGCATGTAGACAAGGTCATTCAAGCGCTTTTGAGTCAACTTGTTGCGCTTCTTTGTAGGAATGGCCTCAAATAAACTTTAGTTGTGCTCACAACCAGATGCACTACAAGGCTGAGATAAAATACGAATGGAAAACTTTTGAAGATTAGGCGTTGTGGCACCATAATTCCCACCACAAATCTGTAAGGACAACAATTGCCATTTATAACTTAGGATTTAATTAACTTAAAAATAAAAATAAATGGTAAAATAATATTAAACATGTGAATTTGTTACCTGGCTATAGAGTGTCTCTCCTACAAATGCAAAAATTGGAAGAAAACAATGCCCCTTCGGCCTTCTTATAGCTTTGTACCTCATCAAGTATGAGATCTCAAAGGTCATCATCATTGACCAATCTCTTAATACATGTGTTGAGGTCAACAAGAACCTCTGCATCTGCTTTGAAATTAGGAGAGAAATAAAACTTGGAGTTCAAATAGTAGGCAGCAACATGAATATGTTGGTGGAGTTGTCGGTGCCACCTCTAATCAATTATGCGCCATATGGGTTCAAATTTGGTCTTGTTTGACCCATACAAATGTTTAATTGCCTCTTTGGCCTTATCTGCGACCTCATATAGATACGCCATGGGGTTTTGATCTCCATCCACCAATTGTAGAACTCTAACCAATGGTTCTAACACATAAAATATAAAAAATTCAACAAAATCAGCAAGTTGTAATATTAGAAAATGAAAAAATAAATTATCAATCGAAGTTTGAAAACTTACATTGATGATCTTCTCCATTACTTTGGAAAATCTATCATAAAAAATGGTCTTCACAACCTCTGCTTCAACCTTCTTGCAATAAGGACTCTCCAACCATCTTTCACTCACAAACATGTGCTTGAGGCTGGGTAGTGTAGCTAAAATACTTTGCAAGGTGTGGAAATTGGTGGCAAAGCGTGGGACTCTTGATCGTTTGAGATCCTTACCATTAGTATGCTCTCTCATGAGACTTAGGATCCATGTGTGGTTGTAGATGTACTTCGTGATATTCCTTCCATCTTCAACCACATTCTTTACCCAACTTAGTTTCCCTATGTCCTCAAGGAGCAAGTCAAGACAGTGGGCAGCACAAGGGCTCCAAAATAATGTTGGATGCCTCGTCTGTAGAAGTTTACGGCTGCCACTTATGCAGCTGCATTGTCGGTCATAATTTGAATAACATTTTTAACTCCTAGTCCATCACCATCGCATCCAACATGTTGCACAAGGTCTGCAGTTTTTATTTCGTTGGAGGCATCAACTGATTTTAGAAATACCAGTTGTCACCTTGAAGCCACTAAAAAGTTGATGAGTATCATATTTTTTCCATCCATCCACCCATCAGATATAATGGTGCAATCTTTCTTTTCCCAAATTCTCTTTTGTTCCTCCACTAGTTGGCATGTGTTTTGGACTTCATTCTGCAATAATGGCCCACTCAACTCATGATGACTTGGGGCCTTAAACAGGAGATAAATAAATAAATTAGTTCATTAATTCAGTAGGAAATAAATAAATTACTGAAGAAGTTCAGATATCAATGAGTCACAATTCACACCATAATCCTTGTTACAACTTGTTTTTAAAGAAAACATTGTAAGAACCCCTTGTCAATCTACCCTTAATTTTTTAGTTTTGGAGGTTTGACATTTTGTCAAACACTTGGCATGCAAAGTGACCGAGTTCTGATTTCTGAATGTTTATGGTTTTGTTTGCTTGTGTTTGATTGAATTTTAATACCAAATCATTTGCATAAAACATAGAAATGATAAATACTAATTTAACATCAACAAATATGAAATATTCAACCTCAAATCTGATTTTATTTGCACTATATCAAGTCTGAATACATTGCATTACAGATCTGATATAATTTATTTCAGAATACAACATTACATAAAATAACATACCTGAACTTATATGACAAAGTAGACATAAAAATGTGCAAAGTTGGGGCTGAAGTATGATCTCCAAGGGCTGGAATAATCTGAAGAATAAAGTGCAGGTCTGAAACCTCCTGAAACCCTTGAATTATGCCACGGCTGATCATAAATAATTTTATAAAATATATCTCTGCACATATGGCTCCAAAATCCTCATCCAAGTGTCACCAAAACCCTCAGAACCAGTCGCTCAAGTAGATGGAAATCATATAAAATTCTGAAGATATTAAATCTACAACTTTTTCCACCAAATAAGGGTTGCCAAAACCCTAACACCTTCAAATAAAATTCTGATAAGCAAATATTCATTCAAACCCTAACCAGAATTGATGCCAAATGAAGATCATGAAACCCTAGATGCCTTAGTTGTCACTTTTTCTTGAAAATCTGCGAACCCACTTCAGGTTTTTGATTGTAAAGTCCTTCAATAGAACTTTCAAACCCAGCGGTCCAAGTATGAGATGAAACCTGCAACTAAATGCCAACTTGTAGCTCCAAACTGCCTCAAATCTGCAAAATAATCCCAATAGTGAACCCTAGATGGATCCACCTCTCAATGTGGAATTGGGTTTTTCGTCCAATCCACTTATTCCTCTAAGGGTTTTCCTCCTCAGAAGAGCTGAACCTGCAATACACAAGTTCTGAAAAATTCTCTGATAGAAAATACCAAAACCAAAATGCCCAAATGATTAGCGCTCATCTCCTTTTAAAAAAACCCGTGATCTTCTAGAAAGATCCAAAATAACCTCCATAAAGCTTCTAGAAGAAAATTTTAATATTTCCTAAAAGTGACTTTATAATATTATTTTATTTCACTTAAGTCACTTTAATTAAATTAATTAAAATAAAGTTACCTTTATGATTTAATTTATTTAGATAACTTTATATATAATTAATTTAATATTATTCCTTTATAACTCCTAATTTAGCCTATGGGAATAAAATAGGCTAGGTACCTCCACAAGATGATCACTCGAAAAATGGGGACATTACAAACATCCTTTCTCCATAAATTTATCACTAATCACCAAGCTATGAGCTGGAAATAATCTTCGATGAAGTTCAATGACCGTTTGACTTTCAATTCTTATTTGTTGGTTGATAAATGGAAGTAAAACCAAATGCAAAATTTACCTACAATAGCATGACAACCCTAGTCGCGTGAATAAAATCCCCTATTCACGTCGCGTCGCCGTCACAAGAAAAGCCCTATTCGTGTCGCGATAATCACTGAAATGGTGTTTAAAAAGTTAACTTTGACCTTTTTCTTCATCTCATTTACTATGATGCCGAGTTTTTTGGGTTTAACCTGTGATTTTTGGCAATTTTTGCTGGTTTAACTCGTCACGAGTTTTACTGTTGCATGAGGCTGAGTTAGGCGATTTACTCGCAAAGGAAGAGGACGCATGAGTACTCACGAGTTTGGCACCCAAACTCATGTTTAAGTTATGCTTATTTACTTTCAAGACATCCGTAGTTGCTGACTAGAGCACTCCCCACTATCAGCATTAAGATCAATACATTTTTCACCATTGGACGTATCACTTTTCTGCAGGTGCATACTATAAGCTGTAACTTCCATCTCTTGCAAGAGCTTCCTCTTCTTGCTTATCATATTCAATAACAGATCCTTCCCTTTACCCATTTTTGATATAGCCATTAGCCCTGATATGGGACACATGCAAAAATCATGGCAAAATAGGAAGAAGAAAAAAGAAAAGAAAGGCGCAATAGATATATCTATTCTTGTAAAATTTAATCTCTTATTCTCTTAATTATAATGAAATAGTAAAACATTTTCTCAAAATCTTACTTCAGTTCTAAATACAAAAATAGTGCTATTTCTCTTTATCCATTAATGCCATGCAAACTTTATGGACAGAAAATTTTAATGATCATAATCTTGATGCAAACGTGCCAAAACCAAATTCAGCACATATGTAGAGATAAATGTTGAAAACCAAATCATATATGCTGAAGCAAAAGCAGCCATTGGTCTCAAAGCCTGGCAACTTAGAATTAGATATTTATAATTTTGGTATTGAAATATTTTTTCTAAAATTTGAAATATGCTAATAATTGGAGATGTAGATAAAGGTGGCTACAGAATCTGTTGAATACTGATTTTCATTTTTGATATGTTTTGAGTTAGACAGCATATGCATTGTTAATTTTAGGCCTTTACACTCTGCAAAATACTGATTTTCAGCACATATGAGCCTCTCAAAATATTTTTTAGGATAATCAGTGAATTTTGTGCTGTTTTAGAAAAATAGGGATCCAAGCAAATTGTCAACGAACAGATTAATAGTATAGCCATTTTAGCCTTGGAATATTGTCTCTGCAAGTTATGACCGAAAAGCTCAGAATATCTGGATATAGTAAAGAAACTGGAATAGCCAACAGAAACTACAAATCATTTTGGCAAATATTTCAAGGATCATGCGCACAATGGTGATACATATCTATTACCCTTTATGGGATAGAGGATGAAGATACTATTTGTTCTGGCTGTCACATTTTTTCTCAGTTACTATATGCTTGCTTAGTCAACTTGTGATGGATTACTGCGTGTCATGGCCAACTTATTGAGTATGAATATTGAAGCCTAGAGAGAGCATTCCCATATTATATGGAGTTCCCTTATCCCTTCCATTATTTATTCGAGGATTATTGATTGAAGCCTACTTCATTGTTATTACATTAATTCTTGTACACTCTTTGATCCATACCTGATGTGAAAGTTCTAATGTACATGAAAAGCTTATGATCATTGTTACTAGAAATTTGGGAACTAGAAGGAAACCATAACAATGTATAGAATATAATCTACAATTTTATTTTTTCCTTCTTCATTTGCAATACCTGCTATTTTTATTGAAAAAGTCTGTGGAATATACAAAAGCTTCATCCTTTTCAGTCAATTTGAAACCGAGGTCATATTTAGTCTGAAATGATGTCTTTATTAGCATGACTTGGAAGCTTGTATGACCTAATTATTCTTAACATTTTTAGATCCTTGTCATGTGATAGATACACATGAAACTTTGGTTCCTGAGGGGGACATTGACGGAGTTGATGGGTGGCATACTATTCAATTTGTCAGCAACAAGGGTGGACCCACAAAGTTCGTTCTCTCACTATGCTGGCATCAGAACTTAACGAATCTGCCGACCCAATCACATCAAAATGAAGAAAATGATCTAATAAAGTTGAGAACAGATCTAAGTACCATTACACCTAAAGTGGCTCGAATACTAGAAAAGCTTCCAGATTGGTGTGTGTTGTTTGGTAAATCAACATCACCCTATACACTATCTTACCTGAGTAGTCTCAGTGTCAGCTTTTAACTGTTTTATGTGTAAAGATTACAAAAATTCCGAAAGAAGTTTTGGTGCAGCAATCATGTTCAAAAGGATCTTGAGTAGGACTTCTGGTACACGACAATACTAGTTCAAGCTTTTGCTTGGAGTAAATTATTTTTCTCTGCAATCATGTACAAGTGAATCTATTTATCTCATGTTTATGTCACCTTATGAATATGCTTTCTAGATGCATGAAAGACTGAACAGAACATGTTATCCTCTTCGGAGAGTTCAAATTATTCTTTTTATGAATTCCCAAAGATTCTATTGGATTTTGCTCAACTTCGCAACCATGGACAAGTTGCTTATGTTCACGAGGTTGGGAGTTCCAATTTCATTCCAAACATTTCCTTGTATCATTTTATTCTTCTGAAGGTGTTATTACATTGATCATAAGCAACTCATGGTGCGAATATAAGAGTTCCTTGTATAAATGCTAATCCTTTGCACCATATAATTACTCTTGAAAATTGCGTCGTATTCAGCAATCTCTCTTTGGTTCTTTTTATTATGATAGTTTTACTTTCTAAGGATATTAATAAAAGTACAAAGGTGTGCCAAATTCCAGAGGAGGTTGTTCATTTGAACTGTATGAAGCTCACAGTACACAAAACCATTTGATACTAGCATAGTTTGCCATGGATACTGCTGCTTAAAGCACTGAGTGCCATTTGAACATTTTCAGTGTAAGTTGGTATATGTTGCCGCCTATCCTTAACTATGATTGTTGACTTGTTTGTGGTATCTGTTGCCCTTGAAAGCATATTAATATCTAGAAAGAAAAAGAAACCCTTTGTTTATATTTATGAAATTCAGTGCTCGGTGCGCTAATCTAATTTCTGACAAAGCATACTCATTTCCAAAGTCTTGAAGACATAAGACAATCTACCTATAAGAGTAATTATACATTATCAAGAAATATGTATTAATCTTCCTTTAATTTGTGTTATTTTATCTTTCAGCAATCATGGATAGTTAATGCCTGTGCATAAAATGTTTTCAATTTTCTTTTTGCCACCAGTCATCAATCATGGTGAATACTATACGATATTCTAAAAGAAATATGTTGCACCTCACCTTTAACTGAAAACTGAACAAATTATTGTCAATCTCTCAATGGGATTTAGGATCAGTTGTCAACTTTTTTAATTGCCTACATTTAAAGAAAACTTTTAATTCATTATAGGAGTGGCATCTTAATTAAGGAATTGTTCTATCAACGGCCTTTGATATCTACACATGGGTCATAGATCAAAGCTAAAGTTTATATCCTATGTTTCACCGAGTGTTTGAAATGAGGGGATGTGGGGACGAGGGGATGCATTTTGAGGACGGATTTCTTTTAGAGTCATTTTTGGGGATGGCAAGGGCCGACAAAGGGGATGTCTATATAAAAATACATAATATTAAAAATATAGAGAAATTTCAAATATTCATATGATAACATTGATAAGACATTCAACATATTGACATATACATTATAGAATCCTTAAAACACAACAATAGAGTCGAACAAATTAATATTTAATTGCTTCTATAATTCATTGTCAATGTGCATATGATATAAATTAGAAAATAGTAAAATTGCATATACCAAAATGCCCAAAGGCTACAAGTGTGCACTACAAATGTCAAACTGTCAAACATTGTGATGGAAAATATGAGTTTGCCTCTAATAGGCATCTCCCAACATTGTATCAAAATCAGAGTATAATTCTAAGTCATTCCCACTATGAGTATGAGCTGTTTGCTCATCTAATGGGACTCCAACCAATCCCTCATGTGTGTCCTCATCAATATGGGTGGCATCCTCTGGATCAACATCCCACTGTGAAGTTGGAGTTTGCCAATACTCTAAAGTTTGACAGTCCTAGAGTCACAGAGCACTATGCACAATCACCAACTTCTCTGCACGTCTAGAGCTCAACCTATTTCTCTTGATAGAGTGAATAAAGTTTTATGTGGACCAACTACTCTCTACAATAGACGAACTAGCAACCTATGAAAGGAGGTGAATAGCGAGCGTCATCAACTTTGGTGCATCTTTGCTATGCCATGTCCATCATCCAATAGGATATTTTCACCTTGGTTTATCAAATGTTGGACCACAAAAAATAGTAAAAACAAGCCATTGTGTGCGAAGTAAACTCGATTCCTCAATTGAATATATCTTTCAATAGACCTTCATTAGCCCTTCTTTTATCTCTTCATCATCGCAAGGAGGCAACCTACTAGCTTTTGGTGCATACCATTTGGGATTGAGAGCAAAGGTTGCCATATGAAGTGGGGTGTTCATAGTATTCCATTGTCACATCATAATTGAGTTTAATGTGTTGCTCAAATAATCCCAAATTAAGATCACTGTTACAAATTGCTTGCTGCATTCCAAACATGTTGTCAAATGTCTCATAAATCTCTCCAAGACTAAGAGAGTCCATATTAACATATCTAATGACATTCACTACTAGTGAAATGAAGGAGCAAATATAGCTGCAAACAATTTTTTTTAAAAAAAAAACAAGTTAAAAAATTAAAACTAGACTTTTTAAATAAAGTCAACAATCAAATTATAAATTATATTTTTTTTTATAAAATGAAAATCAACAAGTTAATAAAAATAACAATTTTTTACGTCATATTGAACCACCAATCATCATTAAGATTTTTTTGTTTGATATTTTTTCCTTTTGCAGTGTTTGTAGTTGGCCATTCACCCCAATCTAAAATAACCATCATCAACTGTAGAGCCTTTTGCACCTCAAGCATCCTCTCTAACAAAATAAAATAACTATCATACCTTGTCTCCATAGGTTTGAGGAATTCCTTCTTTCAAAATGTCCTAAAAGGAGCAAGTGAGATGTGATGGTTGCAAATAAACATCTAAATATCTCTAGCTTCTATCATTGCTTGTTGCACCCAATCTATTTTCCCTATGTCTTTCAATGCATAGTTCAACGCATGAACACAAGGGGTACAAAAGATGTGCTTGTAAGCACCCCCACCATCATGATAGCTAATTTGCACACATGTGTTGAATCAATAACCACTTGCACAACATTGGAAGCCCCAACCTCCTCTATGACATTTCTCAAAATATGAAATTGGAATTTTGCATCCTTGCATTTCGTAGAACAATCAATAGTGCTAAGAAAATATGAGCCAACTGAACATGTTACTATGATGTTGATAAGTGACTAATGTTTAATATAGGTCCACCCATCCATGAGAATAGATCAACACTTCCTAATCTAACATTGTCTCATGTCCTCCATTACTAGATTCACCTTGGAATATTCTTTGTCAAGGACTGTAGTGCATAGTTTATGTTCTCTAGGAGGGGTGAATGAAGAACCAATAGAAGTTACATCTTTGAACATTTGTTTGAAGGAGAACATACTATATGGAATGGAATAGCATGGGTATAGAAAAATTTGGCAATGGAGGACTTTGGCACATCTCATGCATGCACATTGAACAAACTTGCAACTATACTTGAACTGTTCACTTGTAATAGTCTTCCTCTTCCCTCTTGTGGAAATATGAGCATCATCACTAGCACTACCAACTATAGAGGACATATGCATAGATGATTGTCTAGATTGTGTTGGCATTGACAACCCCTTAGACCTTGATTTTGCCTCCATATGTAATCCATAACACTCTACCCTCTCACCCTCCTTCATTTCTTCACAAATCTTCACCCCTTTGGCTTTAAAGTCTAATAGATGAGAATACACTCTTTTGTAGCTACCTCTAAAATGATCATGACAAACGTGAGACAACCACAATCTAGTATCCCTCAAATATTTTTGTTTATCTTTGTCTAGGGTTGTCACCAATTGAAGAAGAGGTTTTTTAGGATTAAAGGAGTCTTTTGCATAAGTTTTAAGAGCTTTGAAAGTGCATTCAAATGGATTTTTTTGAGGTTGTCTCCCTTCATCCATACCACTCCCACACCCTGATGAACCTCAAGTTGGTTTTCATTTTCTTCTTCTCTCTCATCATGCCCACTATTCTCACTATTGCTGCTCATGTTTTATTTTGGAATTTGGAAACTGAAAATTGAAAAAATAAATAAAATCATACATTTCATCTTTTAATTTTGAAAAAATTGAAAAAAATAAAATAAAAAATAGAATATTAACATAGCACTTTCACTTTGCTTGTTGGTTGCTACCTCACTCCTCACTAATATTGGTTTTTTCAACATCACCTTCAAACCTTGCTACTTTGTCATTCTAACTTGGTTGCAATTTTTTTCATGTAAAAATGAACAAATGCTACAAATAGAGTGTTGTATTTGTTGTTTTAGGGTTTAGAGGGGTGTCCCACAATGAGCATTTAAAAATGTTTTTATAAAGCCGTGGGCTTTTAAAAAAATGTTGCTAATGACGTGGGGACAACTGGCTATCCCCAAGTCATCTCACCATCCTAGAAATGTTTTGGGTTCATTTATTTATTTTTGGGGATGGCTAGGAAATGTCCCCAAGCTGTCCTCTCATCCCCAAAATGTCCTTGATGTGAGTATGTGGCAAAAAAAATGTCAAGAATGTGTCGTCATGTACCATAGTTTATATCTTTTCTCATTCTTGTGCTTTTAGTAAACTAATGCGTTTCTTTTGCTGAATTATCTCATGTAGTGAAGTAATCAAATGTGTGTGTATTTGTCTTAGATCAAAGCTCAAGTTTATATCTTTTCTTATTCTTTATGCTTTTGGTAGACCAATGAATTCCTTTTTCTCAATTAATTTATATAATCAAGTAAACATACATAAATATGATGACATATGATGACCAATTTCCACATTAGTCATTTATTGATCTTTTTCTCACATGTGCAACATTGATAATAATCACAAGGCAAGGGGACCCACAAGGCACACAAGCACCTCAAGATGTTAATACCATAGAGAAGGAATGTTTCTCACGATACTACAGGCAAGAACCATGAGGTTAAAGATGAAACATGCAAAAAACGATTCAAATGCATCATCAAATAGCTTATAACTTTAAACAATAAACATGCATACATTCTTGTCCAATGTGTCTCTCATCTAAAAATCATTTTTGTTGTCAACTTCTTGTCAGGCCTTTGCATTTTATTGATCATTTTCTCTATCTAAAATTAGTTATTTTGCAAAGAAAACAAGGTCTACTATGCCAACTTTCCTAGGAATTTGCAGTAGAGTATCTCACAAGTTTTGTCTTATAGTGATTAAGGATAAAATCTTTTCTAGTTGTAGTTTCTTCATTCCGTGACTTGTAAACTCACAAGTCCTCGAAGCAGTTTTCAAGCTCTCCCAATGATTATATCAACTTAGGCATATATGTAAGAACTCTAATATGACAATTGGAAAGTTAATAGTGATAATGTGGCAAAGTCGAAACTCATCCTAATTGTGGTGTTGTCTCATAACTATAGTAGGAAATAGAGGATTACTTCCCTTTTATTTAGTTAAGATTCATGAGTTTCTTCCTTATTATTAGATAGGTGAATCAAGTAAAACAAAAAGCATCAAAAGAATGAACACACAAATCATTTCATATTAATATTTGTAAAACATCATGCAATTACATTCGTCTTTCATTTTCATCTACAAAGTCTTTGATATATATCTAAGAGTTCTAAATTTATTTCTCAAATATATATGTCCATATACACATTGACAAAGGTTGCAACTATCTTTTTTCTATAATTTCCAACATTCATTTGTGTATTTGTTACACTAATATGTTCAATTTGCACCACATTTCCTTACATGGAGGGTTTATACATGAGACTCATACTTCTAGCGCACACACCCACACATACACACACACACACACACGTGCACACACTCACACACCCACAATTATTCTCTAAATTTTGGAAAATTTGTGAAAAGCACCCTACTAGTTAAAAATAGTCAACCATAAATCAAACATAGACACATCATCATTGTAAAGTTTTATATTAAAATTACAAAATTTAAAACATGCTATAACTTAGTTAATGATAAAATTACAAAACTTAAACATAATGATGATTTAGTCAATATTAATTCAGCATATATAATTTTAACTATAATGAGCAAGTGGTTCAATGCAATGGAACTAGAGTCTTTACCAATGTTGTAATGTGAAGGCTCATGTTTCCAAAATAATAGTAAATTATAGCAGTAGCATTATACTCTTCAGATTACATAAAGAAATACTTAGAGACATTACAAACTTACAACTCGTCTTTTAAACTTTGTGACCCAAGCATGTACAATAGAAACACCATACTCAACAAGGGGTCAATATTAAAGAGCTCATTTTTGTCTCATTAACATCTCAAGATCTTAGTTTTTAACTCTCATTCACATTACATTAAATCAATACATATGCCATATAATTACTACATTCCCACAATACTAATTAAAAAAAGATTCTTGCAATTTTGTATCTTAATGAGTCTAATTATCACATAGACGTATAACAATACAACATTATTTACATTTTTTAACAAGTAATTTTATTTATGAAAACAGATTGAAAAAGAGATAAATTATAGAATGAGGTGAGGAAGAACATCATGGATGCACTTTTCCACCAATCATAGAGCTACAAGCTCTCTTGCACAATTTTCACATTCCAAAGGTGGACTACCTTTCATCAAGGCTTTTAGTTTGTGTATCGAAGAGAGAATGAGATTGTGTAAGTACCTATTTCTATTAGTGCAAACCACAAACAAGCAAACCTAGCCATACACACATTGAAAAGTAATAACAAATGATTTCACATTTATGCCTTGGTCAAAGAATAATTAGCAAACACCAGATAAGCCTATATTTTTTTGAAATCTTCTCTGGGTACCAATGGTTCCTAATTCATCTCATACTTTCACTAGTAGTGTCACAACCAAATTTAGAAAATACCTTACAATTAAGGTAAGGCAAAATGCTATAGGTGTTATAACTTATATTTCCCACTTAAGGCCTTGCATGCATCTTTGTATAGTAATTTAAAATATGATAAACAAAATTAAAAGAACAACCCTTGGTAATCTCAACACAAATACTTCTTTAATAGAGTTAATTATTACATAATCTATTTGTTGACAATTATATATATATATAGTAGGTGTGGTAAGACAAAACCAAATAATTCATTGTCATACCTCAAATGAGTTGAGGGGTTCATCATATGAAAATACAATTGTTATAAATTTGAAATTGAAAGATCATTGATAAGTTTTAAATGAAGCAAATAACCAATTCAAAATATTGAAAGACTATTCAAACTACAATGATCTAACTAGTTACTAAATGAAAGCTTGTTCACAATAATTACATATAATAACTTGATGATAGATACATTCAAGATTTAAAATATTTTTTTTCATGATGTTTCATATTGATTTTGATAAATTTAGATATTTTTCTAAAATCTAATTGTTGATGGAAATTCTAGAGTCACACATCAAACCAAATAGATTTTGAACAAAACCTATCTTTCTTGAAATATTACAAACTTGGTTAGGAATGAGTTATCCCAAAGCTCAAGAATGTTAGGTCTTGACTTACTAGGTTCAACAGGGTCCATTGTTTATTTTTACTATTTTCACAAAGGGACCTTATGTATGGCAACGTCTACTATTGGAATTAAAGGATATTTAATCATGCACTTCATCGTCCATGACAATTACTTTCCATTATTCACTATTCTAACTAATCCTTGATAAAGAAATTACAAAAGATCAAAGATAGGAAAGAACCCAAGAAATTTATGTTTTTAAGATATTACACAAATACACTTTGAAATAAATGCAAAATCAAGTAGGAATTGTTGTACGTCACCAAATTTCCTCACAACTACATACATAATAGTGAAGAAGTTTGAAGAAATGGACCATTCACAAGCAAAATAACTTCAAATGTCCCCAAAGGTGGTGCAACAATTTGATATTCTACAAGATGAATGACTTATAGTCATATAGGATTTACAATCAGCAATGACTTTTGAATTTACTTCAGCTTTACAAATCTCTACAAAATGTACAAATATTTATTGAAAGTGAACATAAGACATGAGGTAGAAACAAGATTGACAATTCTCCAATTCAAGTTCTACAAGTTCAACAATTTTTTATCCTTTAAAATGAAATGACCCACTACCTTTTATAGAATCAAAGCATAGGCCAGTTACAAAATCACATGGTTACAACATAATTAATGAAATTAAAGATTAACATGTGGCAAACATATATTTTTTGCACATGGCCTATCGATGGAAGGATTTCCAAATAGTTCTAGATGAATTGATCAAATTTCCACATAATACTTTTATAACTTATGATTGTCCACAAATCTAAAATTTTGATATTCTTTAACTTGGTCAAATATCTCTGTAGTTGACTAAACCTCAGTAGTAATCCTCCAATTAGGCTTCACTACTTAGATTCAATAAAACATTATCATGTATTTAATTTATACTTTCTTCCATCTTCTTTTAAAATTTTGCTTGTTCCGGTATGCTTCAAAATCTCTATAGTTTGTTGTACAGGTTACATCTTTGGGTTCATGAATAATTGTAGTATACAATGAATCTTTTGAGTAATGCTAGAGGTATGGAAATTTTAATGTCATTGCCTCGTGATAATGAATTTTTTTAGGCTAATATTTGAAGAAGCCTATGATACTTGAAATAGAATGGAACCATTGGAGATTTCAACTTGTGGAAACATCTTGGAATTGAAAATGAGTGGATCTTGATGCTTGGTGCCTACTAATAATCTGATCCACACAAATAGGGGTGGTATGCATAATAAGCACATGCATGCTCTCATAAAATATTGTGATACATGTAATGGTAGTGCTGAAACTCATCAACAAAGTAGCTAAATAATGAAAGGAATCAAATAAAATATACTTTGGAGCTTGATCCAAACCAAAACCAGGATACTACAAGAAATATATACAAAACATTAGAAGAGGGAATTAGCTATTAAAAAATAGGGAATTAAATGATATTGAGTACCAAATGAAATTGGATCATATTATCTCTCACCCTAAAATTATCATAAATGTAGGGGAGCTCTCTGAACTACCCTACATACTCATTTGGTCCCCAATCGGTCCTAGGCATCCATTTAGGTGGGAACACATATAGACCATTGTTTTTGTGGTGCTATAATGACATGGGTTATGCTTTTTGCCTATAAGGTATAGTGGCAAGCTTTTGGGATCATTGAGGGGAATTACTTTTAGATTTTAGGAGAGGTGGATTGTTATGTGGTTTCCAAATGCTAGATAATTGCCAATATGATGTTGGTTAGCCATTAAATGCTACTTCAATTCATTGAGTGCAATATGAGCCTTTGGAATCAAAGGGAGTTAGTATTGCAAGTGTTTTTCCTTAAAAGTGATTGCATGGTGATATGTATATATTTAAGAGGGTTTCTTAGTTACAACTATAGATTTTCCTTTTCCAAATTTGTTGGCATGAATCTAATATTAAGTTAGATGAATGTAGCAACACTCTAAAATATTGCAATATTTGTAAAGATCTTTCTCACATTATATATGGATTTATAAAGATCTATTATGGATTACTAAGCATGCTCTATCACAAAATTCATAATCTTTGTTGTTTATAAAAATGTAGCTCAATATTCTTTTTGGTTTCAATTTGTTCTTGTCCTAATGGATTGTGACTATGTTATCAATGAATAGGCATTAGTATAAAGCTTAGTTGACACTCCTCTCTCTTTTAATCAAACTAAAATGTTAACCAATAGTGTAGGAGGATAATCATCAATCTTGTTCATCCATGACCATCAATATAACCAAGGAATCAATATTCAATAAAATTAGTTCATGTGGACCATGCTTGCATAGTCATATCAACTATAAAGAGGTTATTGCAACTAATCTTTCTTGACCTAGTGATAGTATTTTGGGTCAAAAAAGAAATTGGGTTTGGTTGTGGTTATTTTTGGTTTTCAATTTTGTTTGATTCAATACCTATTTAGGTATACCTCTAGGAATATCCTCTTGAGTCTAAGCTAATTATGAACAAATCATTCAAAGAAACAACTTGTTCACGTGATGCTTATGAATGTCTTGTCACATTCTCAACTATTCTTGTTTTTAATAACAATGTAATGATTGGAAGACATTAAATTATTTGGGATTAAATATTAATAACCCTGATTAGGCTAGACTATTGGTAATTGAATTTGATAATGATTTTTTTTTTTTTTGGAAGAAAATTGATCTTGATCAATTTAATTGGAGTGTAGAATTAAGTCCTTAAGTGGACGGTTCAAGCAAAATTTTTATGGAGTCTATTATTTGGTCATGGTGGGAGAAAAAAATATATGTTGTGGTATTTTTTATATATATATATATTTCTTTCTAATAAATACTATTTTACAATATTTATATATTTATTTTATTAATTTAATTATGTTGAAATAAAGTTGCAAGATGACTAAAAATAAACTAAATTCATAATAGAATGCATATAAATTTATGTGGAAAGACTTTGTGATACTAATGATAGTCCTTGAATCTATTGATCATTATATATTATCTATCATTGTTACATCAATAGTATTGTTACTTCACCGCATCATATTTTCGTAGTTGTATAGGTTGTTCCAAAGAAATCAAGTATTACAATCTATATGGCCAAAGGTTAAATTTTATTATGATTTTTAGGATGACGAATTCCATTACTCTTATAAAGACATAGATAAAATTAATTGTGAATTTGTTAAGTAAATTAATATAAACTTAATGTTATTTCATTCTAATGTTAACATAATTCTTTAGTCAAATAACATATCTTAATAAAAAAAATAAAAAATTATATTCTAAACATTTTACTTATATTATTGAAATTTCATTAATTTAATCAATTTTATATTGTGAATGAACTAATGACAATAAAGTTAAATTTAATAGTAACAAAGGTAGTGTCAAATTAAATATTATAGTTAAATTTAATATTCACATTTCATACTTAATAATAGTAAAATTGAATATTATTGCTGGTAGATTCACATTTTCATTATAATGTATTTCTGTCAGCCATTTTTTTAAAAAACAAAGAGGAGATTTAGTAACATGTCTTTTCACCGAGTTGATTAGGGCTGAAAAATCTCTTGTTGAGATGAGATAAGAATAGTCATATGCTGCATTGACTTATTCGATGATTTAGAATTTATTTCAATAAATTTATCTCTGCGCACTCTTAAATGTATATTATTAATATGCCCTTGATTATATAATCTCTCAACGAATAGTTAAGTTAAAATTATTATATATGTTCATGCTTATAATTATTATATATGTTCATGTTTATAAAGAAAATTAAAATTTGTATTATGCATAAGAATTGTAAATATAATAAAATCATAATTCTATTATGTGTCTTGAATCCATTCTATTCAAAAATTAGTAGATTCATTAAATACTTGCAAGTAAAGATGAAGTTATATTTAAATATACATATAATATTATATAATTGAAATGTGTTGATAAATCTTATTGTTAACAATATATTAAATGATAAATGTTATTTTTTTTTATTTACTATTTAATCATTGAGGCAAGTAAATATCAACATTGAATAGTTCCCAAGGTTTAGCACCTTTCAAAATTAAATCCGATATTACTTATAAATGTATGAAGGTTGTTAGTTAAAGAGATTGCAAGTCCATCCAATATCTTGGTAATTTTATATCCACCCTTTAGTACTTTTGCTAGTATCAAACAACTAGATAGATTTATATGTTTTCAAATATTATTGTTATTCACTCAACCACCATTTACATATTTGTACCATTATAAGAAATAATGGAATTTGTAAAGATGGACAATTTTCATCAAGAGAAAGGTTTAAGGAGTGCCTCTTAGGATTTTATGGCCTAGTGAACCTTTGACAAATTAACTAAGGGAATAAAGTCAATAGGAATGATTTTTTCTAAGATTTGTTAATGATAAAGAACTAGTTTTGGTTCAAAACACCTATAGATAGGATATGATTAAAAAGGGATTAATATAAATAAATAATAGTAATAATAATAATTAGAATTGGTTCAACATATCTAAGTAGGGTTTAAATTAAGCAATAAATTAAGTACTTTGTTTAAGGGACATTAGATCTTGAATTGCTATCAAAATACAAGTTCGCAATTAGATGTTCTTTGCAAGCATACAATTGTTATCATTAGTTTCCTTAAGTTATTGATTTAATAAGATTCCAATTGGTATTTGTTGGTATAGTAATTAATGTTATACAATATTTGGTTTTAGCTATTAGACATATGATATTGAATAGTTATACTAGATAATATGTATTGAGAACTATACAATATTGGATTTTAATTCATAGTTTGGATAGTTATTATTTAGACTTCCCAACACAAGTTAAGCCTTGCATTCTAATAGCCAATTTTAAATAATTGTATATGCATACTCTGTAATGACTATTGACTCAGGGAAAATTATTTTATCTTATTATTGTGTGGTCAAGTGTTAGGGATTAAGACTAAAGTTGGCACCAAGCATCTTTTATACCCCTTTGTTGGTTATTCACTGGTAAATTGTCCTATTTATTGTACTCAGTCCCCAACTTCACCTAAGTGGGTGGCAGCCATTTGAGAAACTGTCTAGGGTAACAGACCCTAGAAAGGGTTGCATACCCATTTTTATAGTATGTAAATTTGTCTGAAATGCATGATATCATTGAGTAGAGGATTGAACTTTAGCGAATATCAATGTTAGTGTGTCATGAGTATGATTGAGCGTGAGTCATCTTTTGAAACCCAATGATTAAACCTCGTGTGGGTGAGTGAACGAGTTGGAGCAACTCAAGTTGGGCGAACTACGGTGCCTTTGCGAAATATATACGTAGGCAAGGCCATCAAGTGATGAGCCCCCGAGGCATTAGGTTGGACCCCTAGGACTGTTCTTCTGAGTTGTGTATGTGACTTGTCACTTTTTCTTGATATTGTAAACTATCATTGATTTATATAGCATTTCTTAGTAATCATGTGCTAACTACCTTTGATCTTATGTGTGAGACAAGTCAGGTAGACCTTGCAGGTATAGGTATTGGGAGCAAGGAGTTTCCAATGTGATAGAATGTAAGAGGTATGTTAAGGTGATCTGAAGTAAATAGAATCTAATGTTAAAAGTAGTAAATCATTTATATCTTTGCTTTGAACTGGTGTGATCATTGACAATAGGTGTAAGTAGCGAATTGTGTTGTTTTTTTTAATAAATGATTTTTTTAAAAAAATTATTGCAAATTTAGTAAAGTTGTTACAGTTTTATTAGATTATTTTAGTGTGTAGAATGTGGGCATTACAAAGAATGTGAATTATGTCTATGATACTACCATCCTTCACATCTCTACAGCTGATAATCAAATCAATGACGTTGAAACTAATCACATCTCTACAGTTGATAATCAAATCAATGACATTGAAACTAATCACATTTCTGCAATTGATAATCAAACCAATGACATCAAAATCAAGAATAAACAACACATTGCTGCAACTAATAATCAAATCAATGATAAACAACACATTTCTACAGCTGATAATCAAATCAACATCATCAAGATCAACAATAAATAGGACAATTTACCAGTGAATGTGACCACAAGAGCGCAATCCAAGTTTGTGTTTCTAGAACACTTTTTGCTCCTTCTAATCAATACAACATAGTAGATCAATTGAAAAATATTCCAACATAGATATCCATACTAGAACTTCTTAAAATTTCACCAGCCCACAAGGAAATTTTGGAAAAAGCTTTATTGGACACCACAGTACCAACTAATTTGGAAGTTTGTCAATTCCAAGCCATGGTGGGACATTTGACTACACCCCATTGTTTATCATTCTCAAAAAACAATGATGCATCACTCACTCATCCACATAATGCACCACCCCATATTGAGGTTTTAATCCATAAACATTGGGTCAAACACGTTTTAATAGATGGAGGAACTGGTCTAAATATCTGCACCTTAAAGCTTATTCGTGCATTGGGATATTCAGAAAATACAATAGATTCTAGAAGAAAGATCACCATAAAAGCTTATGATGATGAAGAAAGATCCTCTCAAGGACTGATAGTATTTCCAATTCAAGTGGGACCAATTATAAAAGATATAATCTGCCAAGTTTTGGACAAGGAGTTGACTTACAACATACTCTTAGGACGACCTTAGATCCATGAAATGCAAGAAGTGCCATCAACATACCATCAATGCTTGAATTTCCCCTACAATGGACAAGAGATCACCATTTCAGCTAATTCCAACAATGCTTAATATTACAACACTCTCAAGGCAGCCCAAGATACTTTTGTACCACACATCAGGGAAGCTCTCACTTCTATTTCCTCAAATAATGAAATCCAACTAAATTATTTGTCAAAACAACTTGAGAAAAAGGTTCAAGTGAAATATAAAGGCATTGATGATTCTATTTCCTCAAATAATGAAAGCCAACTCAATTCCTTGTCAAAAAAGTTTGAGAAAAAAGATTCAATTGAAAGATAAAGGCATGGGTGAATATTCTTTTGAGCAGTCCTTGTGTATTTCATAGCTGCTACCTTCTCCAAAATCATATGGACAACCATCAACATCTAGACAACAATCTTCACAACCCACCACAATCTTTGATGGTAAATTTGTAAAAGCAGGAACTCTAGTTGATGAATCTGAGGACAAAGACATTTTAAATTGGATTTACAAAGATGAAGAGGAATCCCAAGCAATAACTTCCAATATAACAACAGAGCAATATGGTAAAGAGTTCACAATCTTAGGAAAGATGGTATATGAAGGAAAAGGTCCTGTTGGAAAATTAAAAGAAGGCATTGTGGAACCAATTCAACCTATCACAATCAATGCAAAAGAAAAGATAGGATTAGGATACAAAGAAGAGACAAAAGAAGAAACCACTCAGAAGATTTGTGTGTGAATCCTCCAATTGCAAGCTAGTTCTGAAACAGACTCAAATGAATATGAATTGGATTCACTATCTAAATTATCTTTTGAAGACAAAGAAATCGATGTGATAAAGAGGTATCCACCCATATGTATGGGATGATCAAACATCGACCGAGATAGATGATTTAGAGGAGAATACCATTATAGACCTTAACATTGCTATCAAACACCTTGAAAGCGTTTCCATCATGACACTTACCTCCTTTGATCTTAACCAATCTGATGATTCCTTACCTTTGATACATACTAAACTCATTAACTGGGAACAAACTGAGCTGCTTGATATCCCAATCTTTTCAGATGATGCTTCCATTGTCAATTTACTTTGTTATGAAAATCTAGAAACAAGTTCCACCAATGAATTTCATAATGAAACTTCCAACTAGGGGAGTGTCAAATCTCTTAGCTGCAAAATAAAGAATGCAAAAATTCGATCTAATGGTGGAAACCATGCAATGGTAGTATTAGATCATGAAAAAGTAAAAAGAAAGAGCATATCCAATGGTGAAAACCTCTTTGAGGCCCTGAAGGATGGGAGATTTGACACTCTTCCTGAGCATTATCAATAAAGATCTCTAGTATAATTGGTTGAGCCTACACAATCCATAAACATCGACACTACATAAATAGTAAAGACCCTACACCTAGCTACATCAATGACAAAGCAAGAAAAGCCAAATTTCACCAAATTCTTTGAAGAAAGACAAATAATTTTTTCTTGGTCCTATGCTGACATGCCAGGAATAGATCCAAATCTAAAATGCATCATTTATCCATAGAACCTAGAGTGAAACTAGTAAAGTAGAAATTGAGAAACATGCATCCACACATCGCCCTACGAGTGAAAGAAGAATTTAAGAAACTATTATATGTAGCGTTCATCCGGCCAATTGACTATGCAAAATGGATTTCAAACATTGTACCAGTTTCCAAACCAGACAACAACATTAGAATATGCATAGATTTTAGAGATTTTAACAAGGATTATCCAAATGACGAATTTCCTTTGCCTAATATAGACATCATTATGGATTTAGCAACACAACATGTTATGCTATCACTCATGGACAATTTTTCAGGCTATAATTAGATCAAGATTGCACCAGAAGAACAAGATAAAACAAATTTCACATTCCCATGTGGTACATTTTGTTGGAATGCCATGCCTTTTACTATACATTCATTGAAAAAGCTTGTTTGGTAGTGGTGTTTGCTACTCAACCATTGTGACACTATATGTTAACACATACTGTCAAACTAATAGCCAAGATTGATCCATTAAAATATCTACCGAACAAATCCAATTTAACAAGAAGATTCGCAAAATGGGTGATGATATTGAGTGAGTTTGACATTCAATATGTGGATAGAAGAGCAATCAAGGGCCAAGTAATAGCAGATCAGTTAGCTGAAGCACTGTGCAAGATGATCATCCTATGCACATTGAATTTCCAAATACAAATGCCCTCACAATGACTGTAACACAACATTGGATATTATACTTTGATGGATCTTACACTCAACATGGATCGGGTAGTGGAATCCTATTTGTTACTCCTCAAGGACACACTATACCAAAATATTACAGGTTGATGTTCCCTTGAACAAATAACATGGTTGAGTATGAAGCACTAATCATTGGTATCAAGGTAGCAGTGGATTGGAAAATCACAAAATTACAAGTTTATGGAGATTCTTAATTAGTCATCAATCAGGTTAATGATGATTATCAAAAAAGAGATGACAAGTTGATGCCATACAAAAGAATGGTAGATGAATTCAAGAAATAATTTGTTGAGATCAAGTTTGAACAAATTCCCAGAGTAGACAACAAAGCTGCAGATGCCATGGCTACCATCGCTTCTCTTCTAAAAATACCAAAAAAATGAAGCCATTATGAATTCATGGTGGAACAATTGTTTACTCCTGCTTATGACAATCCTATATCCCAAGTCGTGTACCATCTAGTTGAAGCTGATCCCTCTATTTATGAGAAGATTTATACCTATCTAAAAGATAATACCCTTCCACCTAATCTATCTCAGAACCAAAAACGCAACTTTATCTATCAAGCAACCCGACACATCCTGTTAGCTGATACACTTTATCGACGAGGTCTCGATGGAACTCTCCTCTGATGTCTTGAATGTGATAAATCTAAAATGGCCTTGCAAAAAGTTCATGAAGGTATTTTTGGTACTTGAATTCAAGTGGTCTTACTCTCGCTAAGAAACTCCTACGCTTGGGATATTATTGGTTGAACATGGAGAAAGAATCTTTTCAATTTGTCAAGAAGTGCAAGAAGTGTCAATTCCATGGGAATCTCATACATGCACCAGCGCAGGAGCTGCAACCATTCACATTGACTTGGCCTTTCTATCAATGGGGACTTGATCTTGTGGGTAAGATTCATCCATCTTCCTCTAATGGACATAAATTCATAATCACAACCATAGAGTATTTCCAAAAGTGGATTGAAGCCATCCCATTAACCACCATCACTAGTAAACAAAGCACCTCCTTCATCCTAAACTACATTGTTTGTCGGCATGACATCTCTAGCTCCATTGTCACTGACAATGGTAGACCCTTCAAAAATCAAGATGTACATGAAAAATTCCATATATAGCACTGATTTTCCACACCCTATTACCCTCAAGGGAATGGCCAAGAAAAAGCCTCAAATAAGACCAATTTGAAAATCCTAAAGAAAATTGTCAACGATACTGGACGTGACTAGCATGTTCAACTAAACCTTGCTTTGTGGGCATACCATACTAGTATCCACACCCATATAGGAGCCACACCATATGCCCTTGTGTATGGATCAAAATCCATCTTACCTATTGAGGTTGAGTTACCTTCACTCCAGGTATCATTGAAAGGAATAATTTCAAACGAAGACTATTGAGTAGATCTAGACTACAGGAGTTGGAATTGTTAGATGAACATTGTCAACATGTTGTTGATCATCTAAAAGCCTATCAACAAAGAATTTCAAGTAGCTATAATCACAAGGTAAGACCAACTTTTTTTTAGGTTGGCGACTTGGTCCTAAAAGAGAATCCTCGCAATCAACAAGATCGAGAAAAGAAGGGAAAATTTGAACCTAATTGGCTAGGTCCTTTTGTCATCATATAAGTATATGGATCTGGAGCATATCAATTATCTACACCTAAAGGGGACCTATTTGAAAAACCCATCAACAACATCCATCTCAAGAATTTTTATACATAACTCATCCAGTGTATGGTTTAAAAAGCTGAAAAATCCAAAAAAATAAAAAAGTAAAAAATACAAAAAAAAAGTAAAAATTAAAAAAATTGTTACCTTAATGAAAACCTCGCAAACAAGCATCTTGGTGACAACAAAAAAAATTCATAAAATCAAAAAAAGGGCAATAAAAACAAGTAGTGAAAACCTGGCAATATGCACTATTTGTGATAGATTGGCTTTTCCATCTATCGGAACATGTGTCAGCCATCCAATTTTTGCCATCATTATGCCTGTTCATCATACAAACCTCATGTACATATTTGGTTGTTGTGGTCGTGTTCCAACTTGGCTTGGTGATCATTGTGCATATTTGCAATAAATGGTTGGTTCTCATTGGGGGAAACCTACTTTGAGCTTAAAACAATAGACAAACAATAGTCAGAAAGCATAGAAAACATAACGATCACAATGAAAAATCAACATTAAACATCCATCAAATTTTTTAAAAAACCAACCATCCAAATCAACAACACGAGTAGTCAAACAAAATCTAACTGGATGATGTTCTTCTAAATCATGGTTTAATCATTTTAGCATAGATGTTTAACTGTTGTATGTTGATTTTGTTATCATTTCTTTGGAGAAACTCAAGGATGTCATGGACTAGAGAAGCTATGATGGGGTATGATTTTTATTTGTCTATTGTTTGTGAGTTGATCATTACTACTATGTAAATTTGTCGTGGGACGTGATTGACAAAATATCATTGATGAGATTCTAGATTTGCATAGGAAAAGGATTAAATCTTGTCTATTTTATGCAAGCAATACTTAGGTCATCTCAGTTCAATTATGCTTAGATGCTTGTATTACCTTGCAATATCAAAAATCAATGGAAACTGTACTCAAGTCATCATGGTCAAATTATACCATCGATGTTTGTACTAACTTTCAACATATTAAAAGTTCAATGATGATTCCAAGCACAACAAACTGACCGACACAATGACAAATTGCATATATTTAGATTTGCATGGTTAAGATAGATTGCTCCATATTAGTTTTGAATTTGCATTTTAGATTTTCCAAGGCTAGAAAATTTCAAAATTATTTTATCTCTCTCATTCAAGGATTGAGTACATTTGGCATTATATAAAAAAAAAGGATCCTTCACATGTAGTTGCATAATCATTATCATATCATACATACATTAGAAAGTATTATCATAGGTTATCCATCAATGCATTAGAAAATACAAAAAAATAAGGAGCGTCACATATCATTTGCATAATCAAATCCATCTCATATAGCATAAAACATCATCCATATTAAAGGCTATATAGAATCATAATCCATGCACCATCATTTCATCATTGCATCCATACACAATCATGGCATAATCATATAAAAATCACATAGCATATAGAACATAAATCAAATGCATTCATCACAAAAATTCATCATAAAAGAATATAGACAACATATAGATCAATAGTCTCCATTACATCTCATTTATAATCTCAAAATAATCAATGTCAAGTGTACAATGATATCCCAAAATGTGGAAAGATACAATAATGAAGTGGCAAGAAATCCTAAAGTCCTTGATTGAATAAATGTATACATCAAGTATCAGTATATCAAATATGAGCACAAAGGCTATGTGTTGCTCCCCCCAAACAATATAGGCCTTGTTGTGCCTGCTACTACACCACCAGATGGACCTGCACCTGGATCCCTGCCTGATGATCTCTAGAAGGTGGCCCAGTCACACCCCTGCTCATAGTCCAAGAATGACTTTGACCTAATTTGGCACTAACAGACTGTGCATAGCTAGGGGAACACCACTCTATAGGAACTACCTCATAGTACCATAGCCTATAATACTTATGCCTCTTGGGTTGAATGGAAAACCTCTCTAAGCATATCCCCTATAGTAGTCCCCTCAGACACTTGTTGTAACCTCTTAGCTATGGCCTTTGCATGCTCACATCTCTACCTTGTGACATCTCTCTCTACTGCCAGAGAGGCAATATGTGCCTGTGCTTGTGCTAAATGTCCCTGTAAACCCTGCACTTGTACTTGTAAGGCATCTATCTGTACCTGTTGCTGATGGGAGGGCATGCAAATCTAAATCTGAGATGGTCCTGACTACTATTTTCCTGAGGGAACCATAGATCTCTTCCTCCAGGGTACTCTGAAATCTAGTACCTCTCTGCCACTGCCATCACCCCCATCTCCACCATCTCCTCCATCACCATCATCCCCTCCATCCCCACCATCTCCCTCCTCCTCATATCCATCTCCTCGATCCCGCCTCTGTCTCGGTGCTTGTGGTGGTGCCCTCTCATCATCATCAAAGGTTGGTACTGGCTCATCAGGACTCAATATCCTTGGTACAATGTGTGTGTGGAAATACTGAGCATACTCATATGTCATCAAAGCATCTGCAATTGTTGGGCAGTAATCCCATATTTGTGACTGCAATGCAAAATACTCCTCACAAGATACATCATAGGATAGCATGGGTCCCTAGTCTAGAATATCCTGTCATCTTTGAGCATATAAGGCAACTCCCTAGGGCATAACCTAAACTTGGGCATACTGATGAAGCACTCTCATGAGTAGGAATCTCTCAATAACAAACTATGTCTGACCAATTAGGTACCTCGAAGTGAAAACATATGGCATCTCAATATCATCCTCGGACCACTGCTCACAATCTAAGTAGGGTCTCCATGTGACGATCTCCAAATCATCTAGAACTCGCCACCAATACTCCAATTTTCCTAGCTTGTGCTGCACAATCGGACTTGTGTATCCAAAGACATATGGCCTACCAATTGGAAAATCTCTATCCACCACAGGTCGAGTAACAACTATGTGCTCCCAAGCCCAAATTTGAAGCATTGTCACCTTGACTAATAAACTTGTAGCTCCAAGATATATCACCTGATGTAGATCATGGTATAGGTGAGCTAACATGTAGGAGCTCCATGCATATCGAATCCCCTGTGTGATCATACTCTCTAATATTATTCCCCAGCCAATAGACAGTTCCTTCAACCTATGGTCGAGACATAAGAAACCTCTGACAAATACAACTAGAACACAGGGTAATGGCTCATAAGAATCAACCATCTCCTGTCATGGGATTTCGTACCCACTAATTCTGTCATCATGAAAAATCCTCCTTAGTGCATCGGTACCTCCCTACTATGTGTGATCATACATAACTAACTCTCCAACAACAAGAATCCCCAATATTTGGTACACATCCTCAAGAGTAACTATCATCTCACCAGTGGCCAGATGGAAAATGTTGTGGTTGTTATGCCACCTCTTAGCTAATGTGGTCAACAATTCCCTGTTTATCCTATACTGGAGCATATCAATCAAGGAAGATATACCACATCGCCCAATCACATCCAAATCCACTTGCACCAGACATGGAATCATGTCCCAGGTCTTTGGGAAGTACTCCCGAGATTGAAGAACTCTAAAATCCTCCTATAGTCATGACATATTGCAAATTGACATTTTATCAATCAACCTATCAATCAATCTAATCAGCTCTAATGAGATTTCGATCAAATCTCATTGAGCGTCTATCATTGAATCTCACCTATCATGAGGTCAATCATCATCTATCCTATCAACATCATCAAACCAATGGCTGACACGATCATCAAACATCAAAAGCAAGGAGAAAAATCAACATTTCATTAATTCTGGTGTCAATGCACTAAAATAGTGCATCTATGTGCTGGAATAATCTATGCGCTACAAAACTCCATCAATGCCTGAAAATAAGGTCTCTATGCGCTCAAATACTGAATGCACTATAACAGATACCAAATGCACCATTTTGGAACATAAATGCGCTAAAACCCCAGATGCACTAAAGTACCAAATGTACTAAAACATCAAATCTATGCACTATATCAGATCTTATATGTGCTCAAATGCAAGAACAACATTTAAAACATCAAAAAAAATGCGTGAAAAACAAATTCAAATTTTAAAAAGCCATTTCTCAAGGTACGTATTGGAGGTCTATATGCAGGGGGGCAGTTGTGTCATCAAACTCACTTGAATTGGTGGGTTTGGTATGGGATCATCATCTTGCTCAAGTGCTCAATCAACTCAAACACTCCAATGCAAATGAATTCAAATGAGCTCACTTTTTAATCTTTTTATCTTTTAAAGGGGTAATTGGAGGGTAATTAAGTGGGGTTATTTTATTTTTTCACAAGGGCATCAATTAATCAATTGGTAGGTCATTCTTCTTTATTTGGAGATAAATCATTGCAAAAGCTTAAAACTTTGAAGATGATCATAAAATCTTAAAAATTTCAAAAAATTCAAAAATCCTAAAAATTCAAAAAATTTCTCAATTTATCTCCTGAGGGGGCATACAAGCATCATCACTTGAAAATTAGCATCTGGGGCATATTGAAATTTTATCAGCACTATCAACAAATTTTTTATTTGAAGCAATGTGTTGCAAACACATCACTTCAAAGAGGGGCAAAATGTATACACTCAAATTTGGTCTGGAGAAATTAATTAAATACAAGTTATTTAATTAATGATCTTTAATTCTTCTACTTATAAATAAATTGAAAAAAATATTTATATAGTTCATTTTCTGTAATTCTTCCTATCCTAAATCATTTTCTTCATATCTTAATTAAATGAACAAATTTAATTAGTTTGCTTATTTAATTAACTTCCTCTTATTAAATTTGAATTCTAAATTTGAATTTAAGCACATTTCTACTAACTTCTTCCCACCTTCCACCTCATCATGTGTCTCATGAAATTAAATATTTCTAATATTTAATTTAGCATTTATCCTCAACAAATTCTAACCAATTTGGGACACTTGGCTTTCATCTCCATTTGATTCCTCTTCACACTAGGCAGTTTGTTATTCTAAAGGGAACACACTCCCCTTTTCTCTCCAACCTCTTCACTTTCAACCATTCATCTCTCCAGATCAAATCCAGACCATTGGTTCCTTCCACCTAAGCTTATGCCTTGGAAAAATCTATAAATAGACCTTCATTTACAACAAAAGCATATAGAAAGTTGAGCATAATTACACTCTGTAGAATTTTCATTAGCATTATAATCTTAGCATTGTCATTCTAGTCTTTAAATTTTAGTATTAAGTAGTTTTATCATGGCATTACCATTAGCAGTATCTTAATTATAGTCATTTAATCATATCATTCTCATACAACAATCTCATAGCAGCATCATTATCATTACATAATCATCTACAACAAATTTAGCAATCAATCATGTAGGAAAGATCTCTTGCATTTCCAACATCTCATTCTTTAGGTTGTGATTTTGAAAGTCATGTGCACAAACAATGTGAGAAAAAATGAATTAAAGAATCCTTGGAGATAGAAGACAATGAGATACCATTGAGGGATTTCTTCATTTCAATTTGATTTGTTATTTGAATTCTTTGATATAATGTTTCATTAATGTGAACTATATAGGTTCTAATTGCTTATTCACAATACATTTTACATACACACAACTCTATTTCCCAATGAATATACAAAGCTACTAATCTAATTGGTTTTAGTAAGAAAAAGACCCTTGAATCACCAAGAATGTAGTCCATTTTTTTGTATAAATAGAACTTGGCATTATTATTATTATTTTTATTTTAATAACCTTTTGGGTCCTAGGTCTTTCAATGAAGGAGTACTAATTTTTTCTTCATTTAAAAGGTCTTGTAGGTTTTGTGTAATAAATGAAGTTAAAAAATAAAATTTTACCATGTCAAAAGAAAAAGGAGCTTTAATGACACCAAAAAGTAAAACGGAAAAGAAAAAAGCATTAAATTTTTATGCCAAAGTTAGAGTTTTTATAATTTTTATGAAAAATTAAAATGTAAAACTGAACCTTGGGTGCTAATAATAGAGAAAGCAAGAAAAATAAAAAGGATCTTCATGTGAAAGACAAGTTTAGGGCTTCCTTTCTACTAAAGCTAAAATTTTGAGAGGATTGTATGGAGATTAGAGGAGGAGTTACAATTGATATCACCATAAAAAAGTAGAAAGCAAGAGGTTGCAACTAGATATGAGTTCTTTTTCCCATGCCCAACCATGCAAACTCAAATATTTGGGGCTCATATTGACAAGTGCACTCAAAATATCTATTATTTCTTGATTTAATCTTTCATTCAACACTTTTGAATGTTTAGTTTCATGAAAAAAGCAAAGATAGTTGAAAACAAGAAATAAAATCAAAGTTGGTTGCTTGTGGGGAGAAATGTGGATCCCTCAAGGTTTGAGCCCAACACACAACATATTACTTTCTTGTAGCTCATCTAGGGTAGATAATGACAACCTATAGGTCAAAACACCATGAAAAGAGTGAAAAGATCATATCAGACCTATGACAATGGCATACAAAAGACCAAAGAAATCCAAAACAATCACCTTGGAAGTGTATACTGAAGATAGAGTTATGAGAAGGGGTAAAAAATCATTTAAAGGCAGTCACCATGAAGTTTCAGTCCATATACTTGCAAGGACAATCGTCATTCACTATCAATAGTATAGTCTCAAGGTTATGTGCATAAAGGTAGTCGCTCATAGAAGAAGGCATGAGGATACAATGAGTATCGAACAAACTATATATTGTGCAAGATAGTAGGACAAATATGAAGAGAGGAATCAATGACAAAGATGATTTTCATGCATAAAAATCAATGCAAAAGGATAGACTCATTGTGAGGTTTCAAAGGAAGGAGTTACACAAAAAAGACAAATGTTACAAAGGACAAACCCTCAAGGGTTGACAGTCATGTGTGGTCTTTCAACTTGGGGCAGCCTTAAGTAGCAAAGGATGGATAGTACACTATAACTCTCATGACAATCCTTGAAGACATCAATGGGCAATGAGTGCATAAAGAAAATGGTCTTTCAACTTGGGGAAGTCATGAGTTTGTGGTCTCAATTATTATGCATGGTAGCCTTAAAAGAGTGATAGTGACTCCTTATGAAAATGGTTATGAGGGAAAGAATTTACAATCAATGTCATATTGCATTGTAAAAGGCATAAAGTGTGTAATGCAAAATACTTGATACAATGATATGAAATAAGTATATAATAAAAGAAATAAGTGACATGAGTTCAAATGACTAAAAGGAAGTCTTGTCATAGTCATAAAGGATGTGAGCATAAGCTTTAGAGGTTCTTTAAAAGGAAGCAATAATCAATGTGATATGACAATCTTCGACAAACAAGAATGATCCATCTACCATGGCAGAGTTAAAAGGGGAAATTGGAGCCTTACAATACAAAGAAGTGACAATTTTAGTGCATTTATTGAAGGGAAAACCTATGACTGAGAATTTCATAAAAAAGGCATCAAGAGTAAGGGATTGTGTAATCAAAACCCTAGTCATAAATGCATGTATAGTAGTGAAGGGTTAAGCTATGTATTTGAGAGGAATTGTGAGTTAGAACAATAAGTATAGAGTCTTTTCATCTTGGTGCATTAGCTCCTAGGTCTAGTTTATTTTAAATTTCAGTTTTCTTTCCTTTTTCCTATCAAATGAACATTCTTTTAGGAGGTCCATCAAGGGAACCAACCCGATCTGGAGTTTCATCTTCACCACAAGAAACCCACAACTTGAAGATGATCCCATGTTTCACAAGATAGTTGAGTTTCATACTTAGCTAAGGGTGCTATCCTCATGATAAAATTAACAATAGCCTCATAGGCTAAAATAAACCATAATTGTCAAGGTAGATAAGACAATCTCACCCAAATAAGCATTATGGCAATATAATACTTTATAGGTTTGAGAGAGGGAGAACAATGGAAAATGAGAGAGATACAAATCACATAGCTAGTCTCCACCATCTAACACAATGTATCTATTATTAGAAGAATTAAATTAAACCACAAAAAAAACCTCTAGAATAAGGATAAATTTCCATCTTACCCTCAACCAAAGGAGTCCAATTCTCATAAATTGAATGATGTAGATCAAAGAGAGAAGGCCATAGGAAGAAAAATCTACAAATCAAATCCTTATTCGTGAATAAATTCTTGTAGTTAATCACTTCCTACCCCAAAGTCACGAAATGAGTAGCTATATTATAGGGAAAACGTAATTATTTTTTTCTTTGATCATGCAAGGGATTTCTATGATTTTTTTTTTTGTTTAGCATAGTAGTTCCCTTCTCCTCCTCAATAACAACTAAAATAGAAGGGAAAACGGTATTCACATAAATATTGTTGCTCTCCAATAAAAATAAGATATGTGAAAATGGGAGGTCATATGCATGAATAACCCAGCCCTGCCAACTAGATTAGAAATTCATCAATCCCCTGAAGAATTTTTTGAGGTTCAGTCACAGGTTCCAAGATCTCCATCATCAACACATATTTTGAAATCCTAAGAGATAAAGGGGAGTAATTTGGAGAGAGTTGCTTATGAGTGGCATTACCAATTACAATATTTAAAGATCTGTTAAGGATATTGGAAATCTCACCAAGAGACCAAACAACATTCATGCATGAAAAAGAGTTTCCTGAGATGAAGAAAAAAAAGACAAATCTACAATCAAATCACACCCAGATGGGAATTCTTATTTTGAAAATGCAAAGGCGAGAAAGAGTCAGTAGGAGTAGGTGGGAGTAGCCATGGAAACGTGGGTGAGATAAATCAAAATCATAATTTAATTTATCTATTTAATAATTATTTTAAATAAAAAGTACAAATTTCAACATGAATAAAATATAAAAAATAATATAAAATATAAAGATCAATGTCATAAAATAAGACAATATGAATATATAATAGGTAAGAGAAAATATGGATAAGTAAATATATGTGCTTCTCAATGAAAAGTAGATGCATACATAGAGTTTAATATAAATAAAATATAAAGTATATGATTTAACATAAATAAATTATAATAAAATTTCAAATTGTATAAGTAAATTATAAAATTTAATATGAAACATAAATCTCAACATGATTAACATATAATATAGTTTAAAATCTATAATTTAATAAATTAAATTTATTTATTTTAATAGATATTTTATTTATCTGATATATGGACACATAAATAAATAAATAGGATATATAGAAACAATTTAATTATTTAGAAGATTATATTATTTTTTCATAAATATACTATTTTTTTAATTATTGATTGATGGTAATTTGTCTCGTATAATTACATCATGATAATAATTAATTTGTGTAGCATTGTAAATTTTGACCTTTGACAATTTCATACTATGTTTTGCTCCCCCTAAGTGATTGAACGTAATTGTGCCCCTAATTTGTTGGAAAATATGCCTCAACTTGTTGGCTTGAACCTCTCTTAAAGACTTGGCATTTTTCCCTTTGTTGGCCTTCATTGTCGGACTATCGCCGAAATCCAAAACCTTGAAACCTAAGTCGTGGGGTTCTAAAAGTTCATAACTTGGTGACATTGAGCTTCCCTTTGTTATCGCCATGTCGCGAGTTTTGGAAAATTCCTAACCTCCAATGGAGGTTGTGAAGTTCGGGTTTCTCTCGACTTGGCGATCCCTTTTGTTGTTGACGTGACAAGTACATTTTGGTGGGACTTGCATAGAAGTCTCTTCGACAACCTATTTCAGTGTTGTTGTTTTCATTGAAGAGACAAAGCAGTGTCAATGGGAGTTCTGAAGATGTCTATTTGAAATCCTATCAGAGTGCAGTGGAGCTATGTCTGTGAGAGTCATACTTGTCGGCATGACATACATAAATGTCTCTTTGACATTCCATGTCTGTTTGACATTCCGAGGACTATGAGCTTAGTGGACTGTTGTGTCAAGGTGACCTTATGGTGTTGGCTAGAGATACTCCTAAGTCTCTTCGACTAGGCGTGTCTCATCGACAGTGTGGTGGTAGCAATGTCAGTGTGATAGGGTGGTGTCAGTGTGAGATCCTTCGATGTCTATTAGACATTCCGGTAATATCTCACTAGTGCTTATCGATGTGACATGTGGTTTTCGGGGAGAGATCTCCCAAAGTCTTGGTGAAATTTTGAAAGCGGTGGATGAGTAATGCGTCGACACATGGAATGTATTCATTTGTTGATTCTACATCACTATTGTGAATCAACAATCATTGGACCGAAAGTTGCATTTCGTAATAGCGATATATTTTCATTAAATGCATGATCTAATTTTGGGTTGATAGAGAGAAAATATGGTAATATTCTCTCTATTGAAATTAAATGGCATGCGGCTTGATGAAGAGGGTGGTTGAGTGGTTTTACATTGTATGCTTTTACGAGCATTGTAATAGTGTGAGGAGAATTGTAATCGGTGTGTGAGGTCGATCAAGGGATTATATTGTTGCTGTGAGTTAACACCTGAGAGTGAAGTCTATAACTATGTGTGTAATTTGTTTACTGTAATACAAAGTGGCTTTACTTGGTGTGTGGGTTTTTCTCTCGTAAGCGTTTTCACATGTAAATATGGTGTTGTCTTTTTTTTTGATAATTTTTCAATCCTTTTGTTCTCTTAATGTCCATCTCAAACAAATGTAACTTTTTAAATGAATGTTTTTTCTGAACTTCTCTTGAGGATTTTGCATTAGGAAGGTGTTTGCGCACTGTGCTTTCCTTGCAAGTGGTATAAGAGCTTGGCCAATTTTGTTATCCTTGTGAGTAGGGCTGGTTTTTTGTGCTAATCCTATTCAATGGGAGTTTTTCAAAAGAAGAACTGATTGTTTTGTTTACAGTTTCAGATGGCAAGTACATCAGGTAGAGTAGAAATTCAAAAGTTCAATGGCGGCAATTTTGAGTTGTTGAAACTCAAAATGGAAGACCTGTTGGTGGATAGAGACCTTTGGATTGTTGTGTTTGGAACTATGCCACAAGGTATGAAGCAAGAAGATTGGTACCTCACAGATAGAAAAGCTAGAGAGTTGATAAGACTTTGTCTGTCCGATTTTGTACTCTTGAACATCCATGAGGAGAAGACTACATCTTCATTATGGAAGAAACTTGGTGATATTTATCAAGGAAAGTCTTTGGTGAATAAGTTATTCCTGCAGAAGAAGTTGTACTCTTTGAATATGGAAGAAGGTGCATCTGTAGCAGACCATCTAAATTCATTTAATATGATTGTTGCTTAGTTGGCATCTGTGGGTGTTAAGATAGAGGAGGAGAATCGTTGTATGCTTATGTTATGTTCCTTACCCAACACTTAGGATCATCTGGTAATGGCTATTGGAAGTAGAACAACTAATTTCAAGATGGAAGACATGTTTGCCTCGTTGCTATCAAAAGAAATGTGAAGGAAGTATTCTGAAATGGCCAAGGAGGCTCTTGCTATTTGGGGTAGATCAAAGGAGAGAGGCAAGAATAAAGACAAGAAGTTTAAATCCAAATCTGAAGGGAGATCAAAGTCTCCTAGTAAGAAGTCCAAGGTGAAATGTTGGAACTATGGGCAGACTTGTCATATCCAAAATGATTGTAAGGAGGAGAAGAACAAAAGCAACAACAACTCTTCGAACAATGACTCTTGTTAGAGTGATGTAGATGCCTTCATTGCTGCCTTGGCGACTTAGGCATCAGATGATGTTTGGTTGATTGACTTAGGTGCATCTTTTCACATGACATCTCATAGAGATTGGTTCACTAAGTATGAAAAGTATGCTGGTGGAAAGGTGTACCTGGCAAGCGATTCAACTCTTGAAATTGTTGGTCATGGAAGAGTCAGAATCCAATTCCCTGAAGGAAGAATCAAAGGAATTGATGGCGTATCGTACATACTAGGTTTGGCTCATAACTTTATTTTTGTTGGTAAGTTGAATGATGTTGGCGCACAAGTTTCTTTCTCGAGTGGAGGCTATAAGATGACTAGAGGCTCAATGGTGTTTGCTAAGGGTGTACACATAGGCACTCTATAGAAGCTAGATGCACATCCTATTCAATGTAACAATGTCTCTATAAAGTCAAGCAAAGCTGCTCATGTAGAGAAAGAGAATGAAGCTCCTTTGGGTGCAAATTCCTTGGAGGTGAAACTCCCAACATAGAAAACCATGCTATGGCATCATAGAATTGGTCTTATAGGAGAAAAAGGCTTAAAAGCCTTGAAAAATAAAAATCTAGTTGAAGGGCTTATTGATTGTAACCTTGAGTTCAATTTTTGTGAACATTGCATTTATGGAGAGCAACACCGTGTTTCATTTTATTCGAGTCCTCATAAATCTTCTGGCATACTAGATTATGTTCATTCTAATGTATTTGATCTAGTGAATGTTCCTTCGTTATCGAAGTCTAGATATTATGTTTCTTTTATTGATGATTATTCGAGAAGGGCATTTGTGTATTTTCTAAAGAGTAAATCAAAAGTGTTTAGTTGATTTAAAGAGTTTAAAAACTTGGTAGAAAATCAAACTGGAAGGAAAATTAAATGCTTTAGGATGGAAAATGGTGGTGAGCTTTTTTCTACAGATTTTGAAAGCTACTGCAAAGACCATGGGATTAAAAGGCATAAAACTATGCCTTATACTCCACAGTAGAATGGAGTTGTTGAAAGGTTAAACATGATGCTAATGGAAAGAGTGAGAAGTATGTTGAGTAGTGTTGGCCTAGAGCAGAAGTTCCGGGCTGAGGCTATGGCTACAACATGTTACTTGATAAATCGTTCACCTTGTTCAGCTCTTGTTGACAAAACATCTTTGGAAGCATGGTTTGGTAAGAAGCCCTCTCTGAGACATATTCGTGTCTTTGGCTGTGAGGCATATGCATATGTGCCAAATGAGAAAATATCAAAGTTGGAGAACAAGGCTATCAAATGCATCTTCATTGGCTATGGCATTGGTGTGAAAGGATCAAAGCTTTGGAATCTTGTTACTAAGAAGGTTTTGTACAATAGAAGTGTAATCTTTTGTGAGTTGAAGCCTATAGTAGCTGGTCCATAGTTAGAGACAGATAAAAAGGAAAAGAAGAATGATGTAGTTGAAATTCCTCGAACTCTAGATAAAGAGGAACTACAAAGTGTAGCTAAAACTAAGGAGATTTCTAGCAACTCTGAGAGTTCTGAAGAAGAAGAACCACAACCTTAGCCTCAACCTGTGAGGAGGTCTACAGGTGAAAAGCGTCAATATGATAGGTATGGATTTTTTATGTTGGATTCAAACTATTCCTATGCTTTGATTACTAGCGCTAATGAGCCTAGGACTGTGAAAGAGGAAATTAATATGTCTGATTCAAATTACTAGTTGGAAGCTATGAATGAGGAAATGGCGGCATTGAAAAAGAATGAAACCTGGGATTTAGTATCCCTGCCTAAAGGTCGAAATCATGTTGGCTAAAAATGGGTATTGAAGAAAAAGATTGGTCTAGATGGCAGTTTTGTGAAGTATAAAGCTCGGTTGGTCATGAAAGGTTATTCCCAAGTGGAGGGAATTGATTATGGAGAAATATTTTCTCCTGTAGCTAAGCCAAAATCTATCAGATTTCTTTTGTCACTTGCAACAATGTATGACTTAGAGATTGAGCAGATGGATGTGAAGACAACATTTCTTCATGGAGATCTAAAAGAACAAATTTATATGTCCCAACTAGAGCACTTCATTGAAAAAGGTAAAGAAAGCCTGGTTTGGAAGTTAAAGAAATCTCTATATGGTTTGAAGCAATCACCTCGAATGTGGTACCAAAATTTTGACACCTTTGTGTTGTCATTGGGATTCATGAGATCAAAATCAGATCATTTTATTTATTAAAAAACTAAAAAATGATCGTTTGCTTATTACTGCTCTATATGTGGATGACAGTTGTTCTTAGGAAATAGTAAGTCTATGATTTTTTATCTAAAATCTCATTTGTTAGAAAAGTTTGAAAAGAAAGATATAGGTGCAACAAGGTATATTTTGGGGATGGAAATAAAATGGGATAGAGGAAGTAGAAAGCTTTGGCTTAGCCAGAGTAAGTATATCAACACTATCCTAGAGAGATTTGTTATGACTAATTGCAAGTAGCTAGTTGTTCTAGTGTTGTAGGGAACGAAGCTATCTATTGAAGATTGTCCAAAATTTCCTACCGAGATGGAGGACATGACTAGAGTGCCTTATGCAAGTGTTGTTGGTAGTTTAATATATGCAATGGTCTATACAAGGCTAGACATTGCCTAAGCAGTGGGAGTACTTAGTCAGTTTATGGCTAATCTAGGAAGACCACTTTGGGATGTTATGAAGAGAGTTTTTTAGATATTTGAAGGGTGCCTCAGAGTATGATTTGTGTTATCATGGCAACTTGGTTGGATCACAAAGATCTCTTAGCATTCGTGGGTATGCAGATTCTGATTAGGTAGGGGACATTGTCAATAGAAGATCCACCATGGATACATCTTCATGTTAATTAGTGGTGCAGTGAGTTGGATGAGCAAGTGGTAGGTTGTAGTCACTTTATCTAGTATTGAGGTGGAGTATATGGTAGCAACACACACCCACAAAGAAGCTGTTTGGCTTATACATTTGTGTTCAAATATTGGGTTTAATGCAGGGAAAATTATGATCTACTGTGACAGTCAGAGTCCTATTTTTTTGGAAAAAAATCCCACTTTCCATGCCAGGATGAAGCACATTAGTGTTCAGTATCATTTAGTTTGTGATATGGTGGAGGATGGAAAGGTTAATCTAGAAAAAGGTGGTACTCTAGAGAATGTCATTGATGCATTGACAAAGCCTGTGGGCACAAACAAGTATAGGTCGTGTGCGAGTTTGATGGGCCTTGGGGCCTATGAATTTCAATAAATTTGAGTTTAGAGGAAGCCAGTAAGTCTTCCTCAAGTGGGAGCTTGTTGGAAAATATGCCTCAACTTGTTGGCTTGAACCTATCTTAAAGACTTGGAATTTTCCCCTTTCTTGGCCTTCATTGTCAAACTATTTCCAAAATCCAGAACCTTGAAACCTAAGTTGCGGGGTTTTAAAAGTTCGTAACTTGGAAACACTGAGCTTCCCTTTGTTATCGCCATGTCATGGGTTTTGGAAAATTCCTAACCTCTGATGGAGGTTGTGAACTTCGGGTTTCTCCCAACTTGGTGATCCCTTTTATTGTTAGTGTGACAAGTACATTTTGGTGAGACTTGCATAGAAGTCTCTTTGACAACCTTTTTTGATGTTACTATTTTCATCGAAGAGACAAAGCAATGCCGATGGGAGTTTTGAAGATGTTTCTTCGACATCCCGTTAAAGTGCAGTGGAGCTATGTCTATAAGAGTCATACTTGTCGACATGAAATATGTAAATGTCTCTTCGAAATTCCATGTTTGTTTGACATCCCAAGGATTGTGAGCCTAGTGGACCGTTGCGTTGAGGTGACCTTATGGTGTCAGTGAGAGATACTCCTAAGTCTCTTCAACAAGGCATGTCTCATCGATGGTGTGGTGGCAGCAATGTCAGTGTGATAGGGTGGTGTTGGTATGAGATCCTCTAATGTCTCTTAGACATTCCAGTGATATCCTACTAGTGCTTATCTATGTGACATGGGGTTTTCAGGGAGACTTCTCCCAAAGTCTTGGCGACATTCTGAAAGCAGTGGACAAGTGATATGTCAACACATGGCACAAATTCATTTTTTATTATTATATAAGCAACATTTACATGGTGTTGTACCCTTTACATGAGGAGCCCAAAGGGCCAAAAAGTAGCAGAAAGATTACAGAAACAACAAACTATAAACATAGACACAACCAAGTAACAACATAAACACAACAAATCTACAACCCAGAACAAACCCAAAAGCTAATTGTTTAACCCCTCCCATTTCTTGACCAGGAGGTTTGACTCATCCTCCCCAATCTAGTTGGGGCTTTCATCCATGGTGTTCTTATTCAGATCCTTCTTAATCGCATACGATAGAGTGAGAGATGACTTGTGAATCAACTTGACAAAAAGTTGAGCCAGGTAGTTAACCTTACGGTTCAACATAGTCACCTACTCCTACAACCCTCTGAGCACATCTTCTTTATCTTCCTTGCTCTGGGTCTTCATTTCAACACCAACCCTAGTGCCCAAGGAATTAGTAGAGTCCTCATGCAACATCTGGTTTAGGTTTGAGAAGTGGCTAGGGTCATCTATGGGTCTGATATCCTTCCTCTTTTTAGTAGCTTTGATTTCTTCATCCTCACCGCCAGACTTAACTGAGTCACTAGAAATATTGTCAACAAGGGCCTCTTTTTTCTCTACGTTAGTTTGTGAGATCTTATCACACTCAATTGATCCACCCCTAAATCATAACTAGCCCTCACCATAATATCACCCTTAGAATCTTTTTTCTCATCAAATTTACCTTCCTCAGAGACTGGAAGAACCCTCAGGGGAAGAGACACATTTTTTCCTTTCTTCTTAGCTATAGGAGTGCTAACCTTCTTACCTTTTAGCTCACAGAGCCCAACCACCACACTCACCTAAGACAAACCAGGCACAATTTTCTTTTTCTTTAGGGGAGGAGTGGCTATGGTATCAGTACCAAGGACTTCTTGAAGGATAGGGAATTTTTTCTTGTAGCCTACCGAAACAGCAAGGGAAGGGTTATCAAGGTTAACTTCAGGAGAAACTAATTCTTCCACCCTCACAGCTGAGATGGGTTTGGGCAGGACCAAAGGAAAATGGAAATGATAGAGTTTGTGGATCAAACCTTGGTGCAATGGTAAAGGAGGCAGAGAATCAGAGTTGTTAATGGCTATTTCCTAGGTTTCTTTGATGGAACTTTCTAGAGAGGAAAGCAAAAAGAAAGGGCAACTAAGTAGCATCCTATCCATTAAATGATTTAACAATGGTAAGTGATAGAAAAAATATACCTTGAAACGACCTTAGAGAGTGAAATACTTCATAATTGCAAGGAAAACCTTATCCCAAGGTTGAGGCAACACTTCTTGGTCGAAGCCAGACTGCTTTTTCACTAGTTTCTCATTCCCATTAAAAAATGAATTTAGATTCACCAAATCGCAGTTCACCAAATCTTGCGATTTGGTGTGCTTTTTATACTTTATTCCTTCATAGGAGAGGCCAATAGCCCTACCAATAACCTCTTCATTGACTTTGAAGGAAATTCCACCCAAGATGACCCACCAATCCTTCCAAGGGCTAGCAAACCGGGTCGACAACATCTCATCATGGCCCACAAGATTTTCCATTAGTAGCGCTATCTCACCTTTCAAACAAATATGCCAAGCCAGGGAATCCTGGTGGAACTCTTCACAACTATCTGGCTCAATCCGAACATGTTCACAAAAACTCATGACCCACAACACATAGTAGAAGAAAAAGTAAAACCAGACAACAGAAAGAACGCTGGAAATAATACTGTTGCAAATAATTTTACAATGCCCGTTGGGATGAATAGGCTTAATAAAAGTAGAGTGATGTTCACACGTACAAATAGTATTTTCCAATGTTAATTTCCACGTAGGACCATCATCATCAACCGACCACCCAAAATTAAGCCAAATAAAAGTAACAATGGCCTCTAGAATTAAATTCAAATATCTCATCAACTTGCAAGAATTACACATTTTCCAAAACCATATAAATGCAAGAGGCAGATTAGAAATCTTGAAGTACTTTTGATAAAATCTAAGGCACAAAAGATGCCTTAATTTGAAATTATTAAAAGAAGAGGTAGTATAAAACCTTATACATAACCTCCATAAGATTTGGAGAGATCTGTTTTACCATTGATAAGAAAGCTTGCAAGTGTTAGGTGCCCCACCAATAGTAAACAATAGAAGGATAACCCACTTGGCAACCCACGTGATCACAGACACCTCATCCCACCTGGACCAAATCAGCCAATGATTCGTTGGGGAATTCCAACTGTTCTTGAAAAAACAAGACTAATTAATCATTAATATTAGAGTGGTTCCTCCACTCCAAGAGGATCACCCTTTGAATAAACTCCGGTAGAACTTAAATTTTTCTCCAACACTTGCAAATCTACCAGGTGGACCCCATGTTGGCGAAGGCGTTAGCCATCTAATTACCTTCTAAAAAAGTATGAGATAGGCAATACCTATTAAATCTCTAGATTAAAATATCAATATCCAGTAGAGTGTCCCGTAATTTCCAACCAAGCTGTCGGCCCTTATTAACAGAGTCAATCACATTTTTAGAATCCCCCTCAATCTCTAGGGATCTAATGCCTAGAGTGACAACAATCTCAACACCCTTTAGTAGTACACGAGCCTTCACCACCATAGAAGATTGGATACCAATACCACCAGCAAACCCTATGACCAAGTTGCCCCAACAATCCCTTATGACTTTGCCTATGCTGGCCGGACCAAGGATCCCCTTGGCCGCACCATCAAAGTTAAGTTTAAACCAACCATCTGGAAGCTTTTTCCAAATAGTGTTTTTCCTAGCAATGGATTTGGAGTTATCAAAGGAATCAACCCCAAGATCAATATTCTAGGCTTTATTCATTTTGATCTCCCACTCAGTTGGGGTTGTGTCAGGTGGCTTGATTCTACATCATTGTTGTGAATCAACATTCATTGGAATGAAAGTTGTATTTCCTAATAGTGATATATTTGCATTGAATGCATGATCTAATTTTGGGTTGATAGAGAGAAAATATGGTAATATTATTTGTATCAAAATTAAATGGCTTAAACCAAATGCCTTAAAGGAAATGAAGAAGGTTTGTATAAAGTTTGAAAGGATTCAGACATTGGGCTTCAGACTATTGGCTTATGCCTTACCTTTATGTTCGAAGAAAGGATTATGGTGGAGACTCAAACTCTGACACCATAAATGGATTTTGTATTTGCAGATCGGTCTTAAGGATTATGCCTTAATAGTTAGTGAAGTATGTAGTAAAATGAAAGCTCGAAGACTGACACCCAAAAGGGTTAAAGTTGTTTCAGTCATGGCATCTAACAGGTTTATATTTTGATGTTGTTTGAATGTTGGCCGTTATTAGTAGCTTAAGTTATGACTTAAGCCTTTGATATTATGGAGTGACTGACACCTTCACCTAGTGATTACCACCTTGGTGGGATGTTGATGGACTTTATTATTACCTAAGTTAGGTATTAAAATATTTTCCCTAGCTTGATCAATGATAATGCTTGTATGACCAAATGACTAGATCGCATCATCTCTTCGCATTATGTTTTCATTCTTCAAGTGCTAAGAGAACTAGTGATATGTGATGGCAAGATTGAATGGTGAGTAGTGAAGGAGATGATCAGGTGGCTATCACAGATGTTCTTCACATAGTGGTTTGTGTTTACACTGACAGGGGCATATTTACAATGGTGCAATGGAGATTGAAGGGTATGTGTCAACTTCTGATTGCATCACGTTGGTGCTTCACATCACATTTTGAAGTTCATCTTGACCAAAAATATTTATGATGTGCGATGAAAACCAATGGCAACATGGCAGTTTCTCATTGCATTGCTCGTATTCTTTACATCACATTTTCTATTCTTCCTTTGCAAAGAATTTTTTTAATATGTAATGTTAGTGGAGTATGACATTAGAATAGATAGATACCAGCGTCTTGCTTGCTTTTTGAGAAATTGTGGGTCTTTGTCTTAGCCATGCAGGAGTGTGGTATATTGACAAGTGTCTTAAAAGCACATATGGAAATTTTTGATTGCATCACATAAGTAATTCACATCAATGCTATGAATTACACCACATTGAGGAAAATGTGAAATGTGATGAGCATGGTGGGTGCAAGGCTTTAATCAACAACTGAGTGAAATAATGACATGTTTCCAGGATGATAGATGGTGAATAGCTATTGCATCACATAACTCCTTTACATCACAAAAATAGTTTTTAATCCTAAATTATAAAAGCGATAGGTAATACGAAGCGATGGAGATCTATGGTGCTAGTTTAAAAGAACTTATCAAACAACCATGTTTTAAAGGTGGAATGGTTAAAGGAGAATCATTAGATTGTGGTGCGAAGAGAACATAACAGTATTCATATATTTTTTTTTGCAATGGTCAGGTAGTGAAATGCACACTGAAGCCATGAAAGTTTGTACAGAGGACAAAATTGATTGTTGTAACCACTCCAACTACTCAATTTGATTGGTGATGAGATGGGTAGATAACAAAAAAGAGGTGAATGTAGTTAGAATATCAAATACAAATTGAGTATGCAAGGAATGGCATTTAATGCATATCTAACCTAGGGTTTGTAGGTTGCTAAAATAGAAAATACATCGAATCTAGATCTAGAGTGTGCATGGCTTGAGGTATTGAATGCCATCGGTGGTGTTTTGTTTGAGGTACAAAAGAAATTTGTTGCTGAAGGAAAGTATGTGAACTTGAAGAAAATAGGTAGATGAAAGAGTGAGATCTTAGTATGCATATGTCGTGAGAAGAAGACCTAGAATGTAACTTAGAAAATCATCTAGGGTATGCATCACATGTGAAGCAATAGTAGAGAGACTGCTGAATAGAGGAGAAAGTTAGAGAAAAGTATGTTCTAAAGTGCAACAAGATAGAGTAGAGGAAAAAGGGGAGAAGAGAGAGAGAGGTATGTGTTTCTAAGATTGTAACAGCAACAGAGAGAATGGTTGCATAGATGCAAAGCAAATAATGAGTAGTTATAGATCAAACTTGTAACATAGAAGTGGATTGAAGTGAATCAATTGTAATATGGAGTTGTAGCTCCATTTTTTTCATTGGAAATCTAATTGGTTGGTTCCATCAAATAGTTGAGTTGGTGCTTAGTGTAGGGAGTGGGTGCTTCCTTGAAGTTGGTGCTCCTAAATCAAGGGATTGGTGTCTCCTTAGGGTTGGTTCCCTTAAACATTATAACTAGCGAGGTTCTATTGTGAGGTTGAATTTGAGTAGTAGACTCAAGCATATTTTCTCACCATGGTTTTTCCCATATTAGGTTTTCCACATATATCTAGTGTTATGTATGTGTGTGTGTTGATATCTTTGCATATAATTTTATATTGGTTTAAAAGTATTAAAGGACTAGTTTTAATTTATATACTAATTCAACCCACCCCTCTTTGTAGATTTTTGTGTTCCAACAATTGGTATCAGATCCCTCATTCCCTTGCAGAAGCTTAATCATCTCAGGTAGATCTTGGATAGTGAACAAAAATAGCGAGTCAAGAAGGTTCATCCTCAAATAGAGCACCTTTCTTTGATGGATCAAACTATACATTATGGAGCATAAGGATGGAAGTGTATATATCCTCATTAGAGTTTGATATATGGATGTCAGTTGTGAAGGGATATACAATTCCTTCTACTACTCCTACTGATTAGGCTGGAAATAAAGAATATGAGAATAATGCTAAGGAAAAGAATGTTATTCTTTGTGGATTTCCTATCTCAGTGTTTTCCAAAGTGATGCATTTTCAAAAAGAACATAATTTCTAGGGAAAGTTGAATAGTATCTATGAAGGTGATGACAAGGTAAAGCAGGCTAAGATACAAACTTATAGAGGTGAGTTTGAAAGTCTAAAGATGAGTGAAGAAGAAAAGATTGTAGACTACCTTATGAGGGTAGGTGAAATTGTTAATGTTATCAGAGGACTTGGAGAAGAGATGAAATAATCTATGATTGTGAAAAGGTTCTAAGGTCCTTACCCTCAAGATATGATTCTAAGATTTCTGCAATAGAGGAAGCTAGAGATTTGAATGAACTCACTTTTGATGACTTGCATGACACTTTTACTACTAATGAGATGAGAATGGGAGATGCAAAAACCTCTAAGAGAGAATCTGCATTCAAAGCAACCAAAAAGGAAAATATTGAAGCATCTACATCTAGATCTAAGGAGATTGATGAAGAAGAAGAAAACTTCATCAGAATATTAAGAAGAGGCTCTAGGAAATATAGAGGTAAGCTACCCCTTAAAGGCTTTAATTGTGGTAGAATAGGTCATTTTTTTACTAGATGGCCTTATGGAGTAAAGGATAACTATGAGAAAGAATAAGATAGTAAAAAGATGAAACCCTACTATTCTAAGAAGAAGAATTTCATTAGAAACAAGAAGAGTTTGCACACAAGAGAAGAAATTGGTTTATCTGATGTTAGTGATAGCTCAAATGATGAACATGATAGTGCCTGTGTGGTTGAGGGAAATTAAATCCTACTCATGGAAAAAGATTTTGCAGATCAAGAAGAAGAAGAAGCTAAAACCTTCAATGGAGAAGAAGAAGGAGAAGTAGATCTAGAAGGAGAATTCATCTGTGCCCTAGATGAGATTTAAAACTTGAGAAAAGATAATGAAAAGATAAAGCATCATGCACAAAAAGAGAATGGAAAGCTAAAGAATCATGCACAAAAAGACATTGAAAAACTATCTAAACATCTAGAAGAATCTAACCAAATGGTGGTGAGATTGAAGACACAAGTTGAAGAAGCTAAGAGAATAGAAGATGCAGCTAAGTCTGAACTACAATCTAAATATAATGAGTGCATGAAGTTGGAAGAAGAAATAGTGGCTCTAAGAAAAGACCTTGAAAAAACTAATGAATAGGTTCTCAGAGGTCTAAAGTTGAAAGGTGGATCAAAAGTACTTGATGAGTTTATTAACTCACAAAAGCCATCAAAAGAAAATTCTAGAATGAAGCATGTAAAATCTTGCATTAAAGATTCCCAAAAGCATGCATAAGAGAAGAAGAATAATCAATTAGTTCTTGATCACTTGAAGAAGAGGCATAGCACAAAGGGATCTGATGTAGATGGTTTCACTAGGGTGAGAGATTTGAAGAAGCCAAAACCAAGGAGACCCCCTCATCCTACTCAAAGAAATGTTATGAACAAGTATCCTCATTTTTCTATGGTTACTTGTATGTACATGTAATCAGTTTAGTCATAGGGCTAGAGAGTGTAGAGATGTACCTAAAAGGAGCACAAATTTTGTGAATAGAAACCCATTTTCTCCTTTGGTAGATACAAATATAATGTGATATAACTGCAACAACTTTGGTCATATAGCCAAATAATGTAAAACAACTTTTTTGTGACTAAGAGTACAAAGAAAGAAGAAGATAATGTCCCCTAGTATGAAAAAAGGTTTGCATGTGCTTGAAAAAAAGGTATATAAGGTAGAAAAGAAACCCAAGAAATTTTGGAAAAAAAGAGAGGAGAATTTTGCACAATTAATGATTACACAAAAAACTCTTCATGCCAAGTAGCAATATTTGTGGGTGATAGATAGTGGTTTCTCTAAACACATGACTTGTGACAAGAGAAAATTCATCAAACTCATATTTGTGGGTGATAGATAGTGGTTTCTCTAAACACATGATTGGTGACAAGAGAAAATTTATCAAACTCATAAAATGAAAGGAAGGATATGTGAGTTTGGAAGATAACACTATAGTAAAAATTTGTGGTAAAGGAACTTTGAGTATAGATGGAAGATTTACTAGATGTGATGTCCTTTTATGTTGAAGGATTGAAGCATAATCTACTAAGTGTTAACCAAATGTGTGACAATGGTTAGAAAGTTTCATTTAATGTAGAAGGATGCAAGATAAGAAAAGTAGGGTGATTAGTTGCAAAAGGATCAAGGACTAAAAGCAATATTTACAATCTCACTAAAGTGAATGGTCAAGGCTACATGATAGGACATATAGGTGAAAGTTCTCAAACAAGAAGAGGAGCTGCAAAGAATAAAGAACAAGTAAAATTTTCTCTCATTTCTCAAAAAGAGAAATTTGAGTACTTGAGGTAGAAGTTGGGAGTGGTTTCTCCCACATAATATCACTGAATCTTAGTGATAGGGAATAAGTCCAAGGGGAGATTCACTGAGTATTTATTCAACCCTAGAGAAGAAAGAGTTAAGTAAAGACTAATATGATCTGTTTTACAAATTTCTAATGACTTGATGGTTGAAAATATCATGGACACAATCCTTTATTTTTGGTAAAGGGGGAGAAAAGTTTGGTCAAAACAGAGAGATCAATTGGTATTAGATGAAGGGGGGTCTATGTTAGAAAATACTATTTGATTATCAAAGAGGGAGTAAAAGCTATAGAGGCATGGTTTCTTGAAGAGTCCCTTTGCCATTGATGTCAAAGGGGGAGAAATTGAGAAAAATTCTCTTTGGTTGTAAAAGGGGGAGATATGTCTAAGGAGGAGTTGTAGCTACAAACATATATGTGCCTAAAGAGGAGAATGAATGCTGATGTTTGGGAAGAGCATTTAGTTTTTCCATCATAGACAAAGGGGGAGATTGTTGGAAATATGATTTTCATTGATTTCAAAAGGGAATATCATTGATGTCAAAGGATATTTGAGTAATATTAGATGAGGAGTTGTTGGTTGATGTCAAAAAGGGCATTAGTGAAGCAATAAATGAAGTGTTACAAAAGTTCAGGCCTCAGGATTATCTTATACTGCTTGCCAAGTGAAGGAGTTAGTAGATTTTTAGGCCAAGTCTGATTGGACATCAAACTTCAGGCTTGAGTTACTTGATATTGTAGGGTTTACGACTTTGGACTTCGGTCATACCTTATATTGAATCCCTTAGTGAAAGGAAGGAAGAATGTTCTAAGTCCCAAAGGTTTCAAACTTCAAGCATTGGTCATACCTCTTACCAAATGCCTTAAAGGAAATGAAGAAGGTTTGTGTAAAGTTTGAAAGGATTCAAACATCTAGATTCAAACTATTGGCTTACACCTTACCTTTATGTTCAAAGAAAGGAGTATGGTGGAGACTCAAACTCTAACACCTGAAATGGATTTTGTGTTCACAGTTCAGTCTTAAGGCTCATTTCTTAACAATTAGTGAAGTATGTAGAATGATGAAAGCTCGAAGAATGACACTCAAAATTGTTAAAGTTGTTTTGGTCATGGCGTCTAACAGGTTATATATTTTGATGTTGACTAAATGTTGGTCGTTATCAATAGCTTAAGTTATGAATTAAGCATTTGATATCATGGAGTGACTAACACCTTCTCCTAGTGATTACTGGCTTGGCGAGATGTTGATGGACTTTATTATTACCTAAGGCCAGTGCTAAAATATTTTCCCTAGCTTGATCAATGAAAGTGATCAAGCTTGTATGATCTAATGACTATCACATAATCTCTTTGCAACAAATTTTCATTCTTCAAGCGCTCAACAAAAAAATGATATGAAATGGTAAGATCAGATGGTGAGCAGTGAAGGAGATGATCCCATGGCTATTACAAATGTTCTTCACATTGCGGTTTATGTTTACACCGAAAAGGTCATATTTGTAATGGTGTGATGGAGATTGAAGGGTACATAACTTTTGATTTTATCATGTTGGTCCTTTGTATCCTATATTAAAGTTCACCTCAGCCAAATCTATTTGCGATGTGCAATGAAGATTGATGGTGATGTGGTAGTTTCTCATTGCATTGCTTGTGTTCTTTACATTGCATTTTCTATTCTTCATGTGAAAAGAAAATTTGTGGTATGTGATGTTAGTGGAGTATGAAATCAGAAGGGAAAGATAGAAGTGTCCCACTAGCCCATTGAGAAATGGTGGGTCCTCGGCTTAGCCCTATGAGAGTGTGATATAGTGATAAGTGTCCTCAAAGGATTGATGAAAAGTTTTGATTGCATCACATAGTCAATTCAAATCAGTGTTGTGAATTACACAAAACTGAGTAAAATGGGATATGGGATGAGAATGGTGGGTGCAAGGCTTTAATCAACAATCGAGTGAAATAATGACACGTGCCCAGGATGATTGATGGTGAATGGCTATTGTATCGCATAAATACTTTACATCATGGAAATATTTTTTGAGCCCAAAGTATAAAAGTGATAGGCAATATGAAGCGATGGAGATCTAGGACGTTGGTTTAAAAGAACTTAATTGAATGGTCATGCTTTAAAGGTGGAATGGTTAAAGGAGAATCATTAGATTGTGGTGTGAAGAGAACACATCAACAACTAGTATTCAAATATTTTTTTTTGCAATGGTCAGATAATGGAATGCATAGTCAAGCTATGAAAGTTTGCACAAAGGATAAATTGATTGTTGTAACTACTCCAACTACTCAATTTGATTGGTGATGAGATGGTTAGACAGTGAAATAGAGGTGAAGGTGATTAGAATATCAGAGACAGATCAATTATGTAAGGAATGACATTTAATGTGTATCTAACCTAGGGTTTGTAGGTTGCTAGAAATAGAAAATACATCAAATTTGGATAGAGTGTGCATGGCTCGAGGTATTGAATGTTGTTGGTGGTGTTAGGCTTGAGGTGCAAAAGAAATTTTTTGGTGAAGGAATGCATGTGAAATTGAAGAAAATAGGTAGATGAAAGAGTGAGATCTTAGTATACATATGCTATGAGAAGAAGACCTAGACTATAACTCAAAAAATTATCTAGGGTATGCATCACGTGTGAAGCAACAATAGAGAGACTACTGAACAAAGGAGAGAGTTAGAAAAAAGGATGTTCTAAAGTGCAACAAGATAGAGCAGATGAAAAAGTGGAGGAGAGAGAGAGGTATGTGTTGCTGAGATTGCAACAATAGTAGAGAGAATGCTTGTATAGATGCAAAACAACAAATGAGCAGTTATATATCAAAATTGTAACATGGAAATAGATGCAAGTGAATGAATTTTAATTTGGAGTTGTATCTCCAATGTTTTCATTGTAAATTTGAGTGGTTTGTGCCATCAAATAGTTGAGTTGGTGCTTAGTGTAGGGAGTGGGTGCTTCCTTGGAGTTGGTGCTCCTAAATCAGGGGATAGGTGTCTCATTAGGGTTGGTGCCCTTAATCATTGTAACCAATGAGGTTATATTGTGAGGCTAGATTTGAGTAGTAGAATCAAGCAACTTTTCTCACCATGGATTTTCCCATATTGAGTTTTCCACATATATTTCGTGTTATGTATGTGTGTGTGTTGATCTCTCTACATATGCTTTTATATTGGTTTAAGAGTATTAAAGGACTAGTTTTAACTGATCTATTGATTCACCCCCCCACTCTCAGAATATTTTTGTGTTCCAACATTAATTTTTGAGAAACTAGAGAAATTTCATGTATAAATACTAAGTATTTTCACAATTTCAAAGAACAAGTTTAACAAGAGAGAATCAAGAAATTGTGAAGAGAATTATCAAGCACTTATTATCAAGTCAAGAGAAAAATTCAAAGATTCATTTGCAAAATTTCACCATCAAAGCATCATGTCAATTTTTATGTGGGTTTGTTCATGTTTATGCATACATTTTTTTGTGAGAACTAGCACTTGTAGGTCTTCTATGCAAGTCAAGCCAAATTTTAATCAAGCCTTGAGGAGATGTGTATGACTTCAGTTCTTCAAGGAAATTAGATTTTAGTGGTGAGTTCCAATCCATTTTTTATTCGTCATTCATTTGTCATTTTAGCCTCTATCCCTCAAAATGATAAGCTCTCTACCATCAATTTTTCCATTATGGAGGTGGAAACACCAACACGGGGTTTGACTAAGGCAAGCCCCAATATGACACAACCCTTCCTCTCCTTTTGAATGTGTAGGTACATATCTAAGGATTGAAGAAATATTTGAAGATAATTCACTCATTCATGCATTCAAACCCTACAACTTTTCAAGATCCAAAAAATACAATATCTTGACAATAGACGAAGATCCAACAATAGGATTTGAAAGAGAGAAGCTAAAAATGGGTGCCTGAGGCTTGTGAAATCAAACTTAGGTTTTAGACACCCATACTAGGGCGTCTTTGTGCCTTATTCACCTAGAATCAACTCCAATTTAGACTACAGGTGTACTATACTCTGCTTTATTTAGATATAGTCATTAAATTTGACTATCAATGTACAATTTTTTTGTATTTGCATCAGAAGAATGCTTTTCATAGTCATTTAGTTGCATCATTGTATTTTCTTCAAAAATCAATTTCTAACCCCCAAAATAATTTAGATCCAAGATTTATTGACTCACCTTTTATGTTGCAATTTAATCTCATATCCTTGTTGATCTGAATTCTAATGTTTTGTAAGTGAAAAGTAGCTAATCCTAGTTAAACCCTAGGATCACTTTTACTACATTATAATTTAGTAGTAACTATTAGATCCTAGCCTAGATACTATTTAATTTGAACTATTTATTCAATTGTGTAGACATGGAAAATGTAGTAATTAACACTGCACATCTGATCCTGACTACTAACACTGCTTCATCCTAATTTTCATCCCTCGGTCTAACCATTTAATTAGATACCCTTATGTGATTAAATTCATCAATCATCCTCTCTTAATAAAATAAATCATCTTATTTGATTAAGTCATTTGATTCTGTTAATTAAATCAATCAATTTGATCTAATTATCTCTATTTAATTAAATACTTCATTTTATTTGATTAAATCTCTAAAGTCATCCTATTAAATTAAATAAATTAATATTTATTTAATTTAATCTAACTTTCGCCCTCTCTAGTTAAATAAATCAAAAATATTTATTTAACTATCTCTAAAACCTTTTTCTTCTCATATTTGATTTAAATAAACCCATAAATCTAAATCAATATGTCACATCATTTTAATCCTCATTAAATTAATTAACCCTTAATTAATTTAATCCTAATCCATGTCCCATCCTCTAGCTTTTACAACTTGCACATGAAAATAGATTTAACTCATTTATTAAACCTCTATTTTCTCTCAAAAGGCATAATAAAGGAATATTCCTCAAATTTGAATTCAAAATACAAGTGGACTTTGTTCTTCCAACAAGGCATTTACTTCACCTAATAAGTCCTTTTTCCTTGAGCCAAGTGGTATTCAATGCATTTTCTTTCCCTCTTACATGTCATTTCAACAATTTCAAATTCCACCTAATTTCATTTATTGACACATTCTTCAAAACTTGCACATCCTTCATCCATTCACATGTTGACAAGTGGCATCTTTCCATTGGTTGATTCTTAGTCCCACATTACTCTCTTTTGGACATTCTTCCAACTTGATATTCTATAAATAAGAGGTCTTATTCCTCATTTGATCATCCACAATTTGAGCAAAGTTATTATACTCAAATCCATAGCAATCTATGATCAATTTCATCCAAGCATGTAGATAGGCCTTTTGTAGATTTTCAACATGGAGCTCCATTGAAGTCATCACCACAAGCATGCATCCTTCATCAATCATTTTCATCACATCATTGGAGTTGGGAAAGGGCCAATTTTCACATCAAATTGGCATCAATTCCCCCATGGGATCAAGAGTTTACATTGCTTTCAATAGGATTTAGCTTACTTTCTTGTTGTTTCATTTTATTCTTGTTTTCTTTCTTATTTAGAGCTTTGCTAATAGATTTCATGGGGAATCCTTGTTCTTACTTGCATATGATCTTTTAATGTGTTCCTTTATTGTGCTTTACAGGTATTTGGATTGGGGTTCTACATTTGACACTAGAAGGAGGGCACTCTTGAAAATCTAATCACATTTTTTGCACTAAATTTTGTGTTTCCTTTTTGTTTTTATGTCTATAGAAAACTCCACTGCTGGAACCTCAATGTCACTATTTAGCACCGCTAAGAACTCAACGTCGCTATATTGCACCGCTGCAAACTTCAAACTCCGATGCCCCATGTTTCCCGTGTAAAATTCAAATTTTCAAACAACACCACTGAATCTTTTCAGCTTGCTGGAATCTTTTTAAAGTCCAAATTGCACCACTGACCTGAATAGTGACGCCTTCATGCTCACTGGTTTGGTTACAAAGTGACGCTGACTGGTAAGAAACGCTATACAACATCATTGGTAAGCTCAAATTGTGACACCTTCATGGGTTGTACCACTGGAGGGAAGTAGAAAGTAAAAAATTATTTATGGCACGTGCTTTTTATCAAATTCTGGTTATTTGGTCTATTTTCTGCCTTCTTGACCTCTTATTTTGTAGAACCTAATTGATTTTCTTGTAGGTTAGATTGATCAAAGGTGAAGAGGAAAATAAGCATGATGACCTCATTTCATGATACCAAGTGTTTTTGAACACTCTAGTGTTTTTTTAATACTCTTTGAAGATTCACTAATCCTCTTGAAGAAATTTTGTTATCTTCCATGCTTAGGGACTTACTAGTTTTCATTTTGGGTTCTAAAAAGAACTCTTTAAATTCTTGTTACAAAAGGGCTTAAAATTAACATTAGGACTCAAACTTACTAGAGTTTGTTTTGGATTTAATAAATGAACAAGGAAAATTGTCACACTTATTTTGGTGTTTAAAAAGAAGTCATTATTGCTTTGTGGGATTAAAAAGAACATGTGCTAATTTGTTTTGTGATTGCTTACTCAAACTAACACCATTGAAAAGACGTATGCGCTTCTCCCGCACCTTACGATGATCTTGAGAATCAAAAGGTTTTTTGGTAGTCTTAGGTTGGGATAAAGTGATTGACTCCACACTCCATTTTGGGCTTAAAATTGAAAAAAATATTATGCGAGTGTGAGTAAACCTATTGCATGTATTCTCTCTTTGTTTCTCAACAAAGATTGATTGAGTTACATATATGTTTGCTTGCTTTTGTTTATCTTAGAGGGCTTGCCTTGGGGAAAAAGTACTCACCCAAGGGAACAAATCAACTGGTAACACTCTAAAGCCAAGAGTATTTCCAGTTGGGATATAAAAGTGGGTACTAGAACAAAGGCCAATATCAAGTGGTTGGCTCTGACGAGAAGGACAAAAATGGTCTCTCACCACATTGGGTCAACTCCTATGAACGAAAAGTCTGAATTAAAACCCTTGTTGTAGAAAGGCCAAAATTCCTATCTATTTGTTGGTGAAAGAATGGTCGTTCTGAACCTACCCCACACTTTTACGGTTTTTAGTAGAAATGGAAAGTATGCCATGGGAATTTCATGGGTACTGATGCTTGGCTGCCCCAAGAAGTGAGTGTCATGGAGGGGAGCCAGTGGGGTCAAGCATCTAACCATTTGCTAAAAATAAGCGTAGCTGGACTTGTCCAAGTGGGGACTCAACAAATATTGTCTTTCATATCCATAGGGTTGTATATGCTTGTGAATCAAAACACTTTGCTTGTTCAAAAACACTTGGAAACAAACATTTAACATTTTCCATCAAAATTTCCAACTCCTTTTGAGAAAAAAATACCTTTGAATGAATTAATATGCCCTTGCTTTCCCTTGGGATTTCCATCCTTAGAGGCTTCTAGGAATTCAGATTCTATCTCAATTTGCTTCCTTGGGATCAACAATAGGTAACTCTTGCCTTAAAGTTTCATGGTTTCCACATTTGTGGGATAAGAGAAAATTTGAGACACTAGACATCTAGATTCAAAATCTAACCAAAGAGTGTGTTTGTGATTAAACAAAATCACTAAGCAAAGATAACAAAATTGGCTCTCACAAATGTGTTAGTTCCTCATGATTTACAAGAAAGTCAAAATTCCAAAGCAAAAGTCCTTGAGAAAAAGTTCAAAATTTAGGAGTCACACTCGAAAGGTCATCAAGAAATACATTAGGAAGTGTAATCAAAAGCAACATATCAAAATAAGAAAAAAATTCACAAGGTTCTATAGACTCATTCCTTTGAACAATCCAGAAATGTATGCTCAGTTTGAACCACTTCTTGGTTAAAAGGTCCTTAGAAGTATTGCATGTTCTTCAATACCGAGGTCTAGTAAACAAGTGTCTTTTTAGGTACATCCTAGGATCAAAATAAAACCTTTTCATCCATTCTTGAACATCAAACCAAAATCACCTCACCATCATATTTTGAAAAAATCTTGAAATTATCCTCCATGCTAGGCTTTTTGGAAAAAATCAAAATCATCAAATCCTTGAAATATTTGAATCAAAACATCGAATCATCTTTGACTAGGTATGTGTAGATGAATCCTTTTGCATATGCTTAGTCAAATTATCAAACCATCTTGTTTAGCTAGGTATATGTAGATTCATCCTTCTTCATATGCTTGGTTAAATTATCATCTTGTTTGAATAGGTGTGGGTAGATGCATCCTTCTCCCTACACATATTCAAATTATCATCCTTTGAGAAAATCCACCCCCTAGATAATCATCCAACATCTTAGGGTCTATTTTTTCATAAATACAAAAAACAAAGCAAACCAAAAATCAAATCAAGGTCAATTCAAAATCCAAAACAAATCCAAAAGGTCCTAAAATGTCTAGCATCCCCTCAAGATTTCTGAAAAAGTTCAAACATCCACATCATTCCCATCATATCACCTTTGATCCTTAAAATCATCCTAAATTTTCTCTTTTGTATCTAAAGCTAGATCAATCGAAAGAATTGGAGATTCATCTCCCATATTCTTGAAAATTGATCCTTATTTTATGGTGCAAACTAGATCTAAACACAAGAGGAACATGGAAGCCAACAAAGAAACATCCATTACAAGTGACCTAAGTAAAACAAATTCCAAAATAAATCCCGTTGGATCAAGTAATCCTCTAATGAACTTTCCTTCATCATCACAAAACCCTCAAGATGAAGGCCAAGTAGAGGATCTTACCAATAATCCTTTCAAAATGTCGCAAGAGGAAATCACTAAGATGGTCCAAAATCCTGAGAATCATAAAATTATCAACATCATGATGAGACTCAACCCCTCATTATACATGATCGAATTAGCAAAGCAAGGGGCTAAACTCCCTTCTGATTTTGATGTGAGCTCTATAGTGGAACCATCCTTAGAGGTCATGCCTCCAATTTCATCCACACTCCCCATCTCATCCACACCCCCATTCCAAAGTATCACTCAAAACATCCTGCAAATCGCATCATCCATTGCTTCAACTCAACCCATTGTTAATAAGGGAAGTGCATTTCTCAATGCCTTACAAACACACCCCCTTTTCAATAATCAAGATTTGGATGAAAACACCATCTTGGGGTAAACCATACCGAAAAATCCATTACATACATATGTCCCTCTCACTTTTCATGATCCCAATGATCCACCATCATCATCCTTTCGTGCAACACCCCAAACTTCTCTCCCCACAATCTCATAAGGAGAGGGTGACATGTTCGGACCAGGGGGAATTTTTGACACTACACCATTTCCTCAAGAGATCACATCCCTCACATTTTCACCACTTCCACCATTTCCATCATCATCCACACCACTTCTTGGCTTAGGGCTTCACCTTTTACCAAGTATCAATCAAAATCAAACCAACATCGCGAACATCAATCAAAGCATCACACCAAATTCTCAAAACTTGTCATCGACATCAAAACAATAGATGGAAACCACATAGGAAACCACCACATCATCAATCATCCCTCAAAACATGGTCTCACAAGGACCAAGCATATCCATCGCACCATCTACCACTCAAACCCCAATCATCAACATGATGGTGCCTCTCATCACCACAATAAGCACCATTCTGAATCCACCACCACTGCCACCACCACCAATCTCCAATACATCAAGCCAATACAGTATTGTGTTGCAAGCCACTCAACAAGCTGCCTATCAAAAGGTACTCTAGCAAGTACAAAAACAACAAATCATGCAACTAGTTGCTCAACAAGCCACTCAAGCCGTGCAAGCTACATTTCAAGCACAATAGGATGCTCAAGCCCAAATATTATTGCAACAACAACAACAAAAACAAGTTGCACAAGCACAAGCACAAGCACAAGCTCAAGCTCAAGCTCAAGCTCAGGCTCAGGCACAAGCACAAACTCAAGCCACACAAGCTCAAGCTCAGGCTCAAGCCACACAAGATCAAGGTCAAGGTCAAGCTTAGGCTCAAGCTCAGGCACAAGCTCAAGTGCACGCTCAAGCCCAAGCCCAATATCAAGCACAACAAGCACAAGCACAGTATCTCACACAAAAACAAGTGGCCTATTACCAAGCATATCAGAAAGTGCTAAAGCAATACCAAGAACAACAAGAAGTAACCCAACTAGCAGCACAACAACAAGCATTGTTGGTGCAACAACAACAACATGCTTAGCAATAGGAAATCCTGGAATAGTAGCAACAAGACCAACAACAAACATTGTTGATACAGTAACAAGTACAAGCATACATTGCTTAGAAGAATGTACAAATACCACCAATCAAAACATCAACCAATCCGCCCATCCCATAAACAATCAAACCACCTCAAAAAACTTTCATCCCACCCACTAATCTGCAAAATGATGTCGCAGCACAAATCAAATTACTCTCACAACAAGTGCTCAATCTTTAATCAGGGAAAACCACAAAAACTTCCAACAACTTGTGTCCTTATTCATTCGATAGGAGCCTTGTGATGAAACCATTCCCAAAGGGATTTGATATCCCCAAATTCGATAAATACCATGGGATGGGAAACCCTGAAGATCACATTAGGGAATTACAGGTTCATTGCATGGAAGTTGCATATGATGATACTTATCTGATGCAGCTATTTCCTAGGAGTTTGGCTGACCACGCCATGGAATGGTTTTCTTGCCTACCTACAGGAATCAAGACATTCTAAGAAATCATAGACACATTCATCAAAAACTACGCATGTAATATTGCCATGGATGTCAGTCTAGAGGAACTATCAACTCTGAAATAAGGTAAGAATGAATCATTTTCTTCATTCCTACAATGATGGTGATCCAAGGCCAATCATAGCAAATGGGTCATGCTCGAGGAACAACAAGTGTGGACTATCATATCCAACCTTGATGATCTCTTAGCATTCCATCTCAAAGTCCAAGGGATCACCATGTACGACTAGTTGATTTCCAAGGCGCTCAACATCAAATGAGCCCTTACGACACAACCTGGAGGATCAACTGCATATCCTACACAAGAGAAAAATCTCCCATCCACCAGTTACAATGAAAAACCTCACACATGGGCAAGAAAAAAAAATGTTACCAACGATGGTGTCATCAATGCCAAAGTGTTCATCAATGTACCTCAACAAAACACACCCACACCACAACAACAAATTCAAAACCATCATCAAACCAATCATCAAGCTAACACAACATTACAACAACCCAAAAATCAAGCAATCAATAACATCAATGATCAAAGAGGACCACCCCAACAAAACAAGAATTCCACCAAGCGAAAGTACACCGCTCTTAGGGAACCACTCAAAGTCATCATGAAGAAACTAATAAATGAAAACCTCATCAAGTCTCCCACCTATGAGAATTACTAAAAACCAGATGTGAAACCTCCTTGGTTCAACGAAAATCAGCTCTGTGACTTCCACAAAATCAAAGGGCACTCCACTAACAATTGCATGAGGTTAAAGAACCTAGTCCAAGACCTCATTGATCAAAGAATCGTAAATATGGAACAACCAATAGGAAATCAAAATCTCAAAATATACACAAATCTGATGCCTAACCATAACAATAAAGGGAACAATAACACTGATAAGGGGAAAGGTACCTTCAAAAATGTGAATCATGTGTATGACCATGCCGTTGCATCCTTGGATGACTACTATGCTACCATCACCATCAAAGGAGCCCATACCGATTGTCGAGTCACCACAAGAGGCGGTAAAGTTACCATTGTAGGTTCATCTCAGCCAAACAAAGTACCTACACCCAACCCCAAATCTATTCCCAATGGTTACAATGTCCTTGACCAGCTAAAAAGAACCCCAACACAAATCTCCATCATGGATTTATTAAAAATTTCATTCACCCACAAGAAAATCCTTGAGGAAGCATTGGCTTCATCCACTGTCCCCGCAGATCTTGATGCAGAACAATTCCAAGCTATGGTCGAAAACATCATCACTCCAAACCTTCTTACATTCTCTGATCAGGACTTTCCTGCTCAACCATCTCACAACCATGCACTCCATTTAGAGGTCCTCATAAATAAAAATAAAGTCAAGCGAGTCTTGGTGGATGGAGGTGTAGGTTTGAATATTTGTTCCCTCAAGCTCATTAAGAACCTGAAAAATATTAGATGACTCCATCGACAAAGGAAAAGGTATTACAATTAGAGCATATGATGATTAGGAAAGAGTGTCCCAAGGCACAATCCAAATGCCTATTCAAGCAGGGCCAACTATCATGGAAACAACCTGTCAGGTCCTAGACCTTGACTTGCCTTATAACATTCTCCTAGGACATCCATGGATCCATGCAATGCAAGTAGTAGCATCAACCTTCCATCAATGTGTCAAATTCACATATGAAGGACAAGAGGTCACCATCCATGGAGATCCTGAACCATTCTCCTACTATAAGAACCTAGAGGCAAAATACTACAAAATACCTCAAGTGCCTAAAAATGATGGACCATCAACATCGTACATTGATCCAACCACTCTCGCTTCCACTTCTATGATAGGGACACCTGCCACTCTTGCCATTCCCACCATCTTTTATATCAAAATCATCATCCAGGACCATGGTCGTGGAAACTATATGATTCCCAAAAATGCCTTTGTGGTAGGAGAGTTACCACAATCTCCCAGGTCACAAGGACATCTACAATCAAATGAAGCCTCCACATCCCAAACATCCCCTAAAGAATATCCCAACTTCAGAAGTTGGGGAGATCTTGGTCAAGAAGTCATAGAGGACCCATCTTATCTCCTATACCAAGATAATAGACCAGCAACTAATCTACCAATGGATGACAGAAGCAAAGGTTTGTAAATGATGCTCGCAATGGGCTATGACAGAAACCAGAAACTAGGGAAAAATAACAATGGGCTTATAATACCCCTCATTCTTGAGACACAAATAAGAAATCTTGGCCTCAGATGTACCCCTCTAAGAATATCCATACGTGGACAAGGTCCCCTAGTTAAAACAGTCAAGACTCCCCATGAACCAACACCAGTTGAACTTCTCCTACCTGTATCCATTGGCGACATCATAGATAATTTCACATTTGACATAACTGATGTTTGTAGTAGTAGTGATGATAAGGATCCCATAACCAACCTACCCATGCTCTTCGAGAACTCCTCACTCCTTATGCTTAGCACCTTATCCTATGAGTCTGAAAATCAAAATCATGAAATTCATCTAGTCTACCCACAACTCATCGATTATGACCAATGAGGACCACCAATTCTTGACACATTTGAAAATGATGAGGCGCTCTCAGAATTCATGGGACTATGGGATAATATTCCATATGGGGATCACAAAGTAGGATTCATCATCGAGCTGGATACACATGCATATTGTGGGGAAATGATTGAATCCCTCAATCACAAAAGTGAAAAACTGAGAATAATTTCTAGGTCCTTGAGTGAAAACCACACTATGGCACTCTTCGACCCGAAAAAAGTAAAAAGAAAGGACACATCCAATGGTGAAAACCTCTTTGAGGCACTTGAGGATGGAGGATTCAATCTTCCTTTCAGAGCTCTTCATAAGGAAAAATCAGTGGTCCTAGTAGAAAAATGCAATCCAATTAATCTAGGAACAGAGGATATCTTGCACATCACATTCTATGTTGAGTCATTAATATTAGAGGAACAAGAGCTCCTAGCATCCTTCTTGAGAGAAAGACAATTTAATTTTGCATGGAGCTATGCAGACATGCCTGGGCTCGATCCAAAGATTATGGTCCCTCATCTAGCAGTGTATCCTAAAGCAGAGCCTGTTTGACAAAAGCTCAAGAAAATGCATCCATAGATTGCTTTATTGGTCAAACTAGAACTAAAGAAACTACTTGATGCAGGACTTATTTGGCCAATTGAGTATCCAGATTGGGTCTCTAATCTAGTACCTGTCTCAAAGCTAGATGGGAGCATCTGAATTTGCATAGATTTTAGGGACTTAAACAAAGCATGCACAAAGGATGATTTCCCATTTCCCAACATTGAAATGATTGTGGACATGACGACGGGACACAAAATGCTTTCCCTAATGGACGGTTTCTCGGGATACAACCAGATAATGATGGCTAAATAAGACCAACACAAAACGACATTCACTTGTCCATTGGGGACCTACTGCTAGAATATGATGCCATTCGGCTTGAAGAATGCAGGAGGAACATACCAAAGAGCCATGACGTTAATCTTCCATGACATGATCCATAAAATTGTCAAATATTATGTCGATGACATACTATCCAAATCCAGAAAGAGGAAAGATCACATAGTAACCTTAAGTGCCATTTTTGATAGGTTGGAGGAGTACAAGGTCTGATTAAATCCAAAGAAGTGCATCTTCAACATACAATCAGGAAAGTTGCTAGGATACATAGTGTCAATGAGAGGTATTGAGGTAGACCCTGCCAAGGTAAAAGCAATCCTTGAGATGGAGGCACCCAAAACATTGAAACAATTGAGAGGTCTCCAAGGTAGGCTTCAATCCATTCGAAGATTCATCGCACAACTAGCAGATAAACATAATCCATACTCTCACCTACTTCACAAGGGAGTAGCATACAAGTGGGATGGCAAGTGTGAAGAAGCCTTCAATAAGATCAAAGAATATCTGCTTACACCATTGGTCCTCATGCCACCGATCCCTAGAAAGCCATTGATCCTATATGTGTCAGCAATAGGAGCGGCCCTTGGAGCTCTCCAAGCTCAACATGACGAAAAATGGGATAGAAAGGGCCATCTATTATATCAGTAGAACAATGGTTGCACATGAGTTAAACTACTTGTTCATTAAAAAAGCATGTCTAGCAGTAGTGTTTTCTTCATAGAAATTCAGACATTACATGCTGGCACACAAAACAAAACTCATTTCCAAAATCAACCCTCTCAAGTACTTATTGTCAAAATCAATGCTCACTAGAAGAATGGCCAAATGGGTCATGATACTATTAGAGTATGACATTGAATATATGGAGTGGAAAGTAATCAAAGGCCAAGTCATAATAGATTAGCTTGTAGAAGCACCTATGTATTCAAAGAATCCTCTCATCTCATAGTTTCTAAACGAGTCCATCTTCAATCTCAACATAACTGACCACTGGAAACTTTACTTTGATGGCTCATACATGCAACATGGATTAGGAGCTGGGGTCTTTTTCATCACTCCATAGGGGGACTGCATACCTAGATCCTATAAATTAGCATTCCCCTACACCAACAATATTGTAGAATACGAGGCCCTAACCATAGGTTTTAGAATAGTAGTGCAGTGGCACATCATGGCCCTCAAAGTATATGGAGACTCACAGTTGATAATAAATCAAGTGAATGGTGAATACCAAACTAAGGATAATAAGCTCGCTCCATACAAGAAACTGATGGAGACTCTCAAAGAATCCTTCATCGAGATCACATTTGAATAGATACCCATAGCCAACAATAGAGCAACAAACACCATGGCAACAATCAAATCCTTACTAGAAATCCCTCGCAACATCTTAAAACATGAATTCTTGGTAGAGCAGCTTCTCGTGCCTAAATTTTGTTGGGATTGAGGCTAAAATTTTTGAGAAAGCATGGTCACTGTGACATTCATGTTGTCTGGCCGATCTGCTAGTTTCCTGAATGTCTTGGCGATTGACATCTGAAACCTTTGGCATATCTTGGATTGTCAGAATGATGTCTCAGTGACGATAGGAAGTCTTGCCAATATGAGCGTGACCTTTGGTCTATTTGGCCGATGTGATAATTGGTATGACTTGCTCTTATCGGCAGGAAGTCTTGGTGACTGGGAGATGTTTGGCCGACAGTTGGTGTCTATCAGATATTGGGGAGACTTGGCCAAAAGGGTTATGTTTTGGTATGAGGTTTTACTGATATGAATGTCTCACTGATAGTTATCTTCAAGAGTCATCGGAGAAACACATGGGCTTCGGTATGAAGTCTTAGCAAATGTGGAAAGTCTTGTCGACTGATGTTTTCGGGGAGACCCTTGGCCGAAAGGCTTGCTTCGGTGTGATGTCTCATCGATAGCGGTAAGTCTTGCCAATGGGTATACCTTGGTGCTTTCGCGGTGACAAAAGACTTCGGTGTGAAGTCTTGGCGACTTGGAAAGTCACATCGATAGTCTTCGGGATGATATGTGATGCTCGATGTGAAGTCTTGGCAAAAGACGATTGTCTTGCCAACTCGGCATGACATGTTGTGCTCGATGTGAAGTCTTGGTGAAAGATGATTGTCTTGCCGACTCGGCATGACATGTTGTGCTCAATGTGAGGTCTTGGCGAAAGACGAAAGTCTTGCCGACTGTCAAGCACTTCAGTGTGACTTGAAGGCATCGATATGATGTCTTGGTGAAGAGTGATTGTCTTGCTAATGGGAATCCTGATGTCGGTATAACCTCTCAATGACTGTTGATGTATCGCCGATAGTGGTCTTTGGGGTGACATGTTGTGTTCACTATGATGTCTTGGCGATAGCAATAAGTCTTGCCAACTGGGATGTTTTGGTATAACATGAAGAGCTCGGTGTGATGTCTTGGTGAAAGACGATTGTCTCACCGAATGGAATACTCACATCTACATGACTTGAAGACTTCAGTATGAAGTCTTGGAAAATTGCGGTAGTCTTGCCGATGGCAATGTTGAGGTCGATGTGACTTGTGAACATCGGTACGAGTCTTTCCAATGAGGAAACTCTTAACGATAGGAATGCAATGGATGTTAGGGGTTTCTGTATGACTTGTGGCATTCGCTATATCATCTTGCTGACTATTGGAACCTACACCGATATTGAATGCTGGCTATGTTGGCATCAGGGAGACATGATTAGTGTCTCACCAACATGCCAACACAGGTTGAATTCCCTTGACCATTTGAAGGCTATACTATGTGGTGTGACCTGGACGTATTATCTTCTATGCAAGGAAGTGGAAACATCTATGATACTGAGCTGGATGATTCGATAGTTGTGATCTGCTAGTTGGAAGCAAACTATTTCACAGAGGCTGTAGAGAACAAATGTATAAATGTATGCATTGGATGTTTTGTGCAGTGGATCTAAGAGTCGAAGAGAAGAAGAGAGAGAGCTGAGTGGCTGGCTGAAAGGCCAAGGCCATGAGGCAGAAGTAGAGGTAGGGTTATGCTGCCGAACTCTCTCCTATGTACTGAGTGATCAGTTGCTACCAGTTGTATCTAGAATGAACAAGATGTAATCTCTGAAAAGGCTATGAGCCTGAAATTGTATTGTAACTATTTGTTGCTAAATAATACAATGGCTCAATCTTTGGAGTGTGGGGTTTTTTATCAGAAAGGATTTTCCCCACGTAAATCTGTTTGTTCTAGTTTTTGTCTCATCTTTCATGTCTGTTAGTTCTTGTTGTAGAATCTATTAATGCATGCTATTGAATTTACATGTGCTTCTCTCAGAAGGATCAATGTGGGAAATAAACTATGTCTGTTCCGTTTTAGGACATAGTTGTATGTGTCTTTGAGGAAACCTAATGGAAATGAAAGTTACCGAAGGCACTACTATTATGGAGGTTTCTCTGAGATGCCCCTATTTTTTCCTTACAAGTGGTATCAGATCCTTCTTTTGGTTGCTGGTTCTGGGTATTTCTCCTATGAAGATTTCTTAGTTTTTTAGGCTGGAGGAAATCTGGAGGAATGGACTGATGTATTGATCCTTTGATGAGTGGAAACCTTGTGGTATTCTGAGACAACATGCAGATTGAAGGATGGTCAAGATGGAAAAGGGAGTTGGTCATGTTGTGATCTGTGTCTCCTGGCTGGTAGTGGTATAACCTTCGAGTATGAGGTGGATTTCTTTGCTCTATGGCTATGTAGTAGTAAAGCTTTCATATTGGGCGTCTGTGTGTCAGGCTCCTAGGTGATATGGAGAAGCTTAGGTTGTTTCTCAGTCATGGAAGAAAGTTCTTATGCTAGGTGGTGGTTCTTAGCATTGGAAGGCATTGTTTCCTATTAACCTGGAATGCTTGAAGGCTATGGAGTTAATCATTAGATGATTTGCAAGCTTTTGAAATAGCCTTTCTCTCTTTCTCAGATGCATGTACATGTTGGTGGTTTAGATTTGGCCTGAAAGGGGCTTGGATTTTCTAAACTGTTGTTTCCTTTTTTAAGGATGTTTTGTACTTGCATGGCTCTGTGGTTTTGCAGGTTTACACGGTTAAGCAATACTTGTGGTTATGTGGAGTTGCTGTTAAGCTATTATCTAGAACCTAGCTTTTGGGGTGTTGCTGGATGAGATAGTTGCAGTTCTGCATGCATGCTTTGTGCATGGTTTGAGGAGGTGTGTTTTCTTCTCTGCATGGGAGTGTTGGTACGTGATTTGTCACTCAATATTCTTGTGGTGGTGCTTGGGGGTTCCTTGATTATGGTGCTCTATGTGGACATGATTGGCAAATCAGATCTGGTGTGATTTGGTGTTTGAGTCATGTTGTCTACATGGTTATTCTCTTTGAAATCTTGGTGTTGTAGTTTCCAATGCAATGATGGGTTTGCATGTGGTTGTGATCTATGAGTTATGCAGTTAGTGGATTAGCTACCCATTGGCTGTAGTGAGATAACTTGGATGTGGACTGTCTTTATCCACGAGATTGATTCATTGCTAGTGCAGATTTGTTAGTTGGCCTTGTCTTTGGTCACTTGTGCATTGGTGTGATTGCTTTGAGATGAGAGGATGGATACTATTGAGTACCTAAATTATCGATTATGGGAACCTGAAGTAGGTGGTCATGATGCTTGGAGAGCTCGGATGTCACGTTTCAGTGGGAGCTTTAGCAGTGACAGTGGGTTCATCACATGGTGGTGAATGGTATTCTTTAGTGTTGTAGATGTTTCTTGGGGAAACCCTTAGATCCTGCTACTGCAGAAGGGTTCTTTCGCATTTGCATGGACATTATTTGAAGATGTGCAACATCTTGGATCCATGGAGGATGCTTGGAGTCTTTGGCTGAGGTGTTGGTGGTGCTTGACAGGTGATGTTGGCTTTGAGTCTGTTTGCTTTATGTCACGATATACTCTTGTTTGTGTATTGGAGTTTTGGAATTGTGCTTTGTACTTGAGACCATGGTAAAGTCATCTGAAGCATGGTATCTCCTAAGGGGATATGAAAATCATGGTGTCATGATAAGTTCCTGATTTAGATGATTGGAGCTTTGACAGTGGTCTGGTAATTCTTTGTGTATTGGGTGCTTTGATTACTTGCTTGATACTTCATGATAGTGCAGTAATGCAGTTGAAGTTTAGCATGAGATGATCGGTTGCTAGTACTCATGGATACATGAAGAATAAGGTGAGGCTATTTTTCTCTTATGAGAGAAGTGTTGTTGATTGTTACTCTTGATGGAGTCTTTTAGCAGAAAGTCTGAGAAACCTACACCTTGGTTGAATGTGAGTTCAATAAGAGACCTATGAGGAGATTGCTCTTGGATTAGTCATGATGAATTGTATCTTGAAGGAGTATTCTCATTCCCACTCTTGGTCTACTCGGCAGTTTATCTGAAAGGTATTTGGCCCATTATATTTTTTAGATGTGTTTTATTAAGTTCACTTTCATGATATGGATCTTGAATTGTTGTCTAATGGTTCTGGAGGATTCATAGTGGAAGTTGTACAGTTTTGTTTTATCTCCTTGTTGCTAATGAGAATTGGTAGGAGATGTTGTATGGGCTGATTTCCTGAAATGGGGAATGAAGTAGTTTGATCTTCTTTAAGAAGCTTACATCCATGTTTTTTAAAGTCGGCTTGAACTTGGTGATTGAACGAATGGATGTTGTTAAGGTTTTTCTTTTGGGATGTGAAGAAGATCATTCTTGACACAACTGGCTGTTAGAAGTGTATGTAGGAGGATGTTCTACAGAAGATGAAGTGCAGAGTTTCTCTCTGTGGCCGTGAAGGTTTGTGATGAGAGAAATGTTTCTTGTAGCGAGTTGTTGCAGGTTGTGCATATCATTGTGGATATTTCCTTGGTACTACATGATTACATTTTCTATGTGTCATTATTTGTAGACTTGTGATGTTTCTGGATTTCTCGGACAGTGGGAGTTCCTGTTGTGTTTTGTCTTCTTTGACTGGTTGACACTTGGAGCTTGTATTTGCTGTTAATAAATTGGTTATAGTTTGGCATAAGTTTACTAATGTTGATACCTGTTGAGGTATGTGTGATTGGATAGAATAGCATGAGCTGTGGGTGCTATTTTTCAGTCACGTGGGTTTATCGGTTGGATGGAAGCAGTCAATTTGACTGTTATTCTAGCTGGTGTTCCTTGTCTTGTTTCTAGAGAATGACTTCACTGTTGTGTTCTGATTGAAGCTTTGAAGCTGATATTGCTTCTGCATAGTGTTTGAGCACAGTGGAGTGGTAGCAGTATCTTGTTGTTGGTATCACTGGGATCTTTTGCTCGTGTTCATTGGAATGGTACTTATTCACCTTGGCTTGTATCTTTCTTCCACATGTGCCATGTTGGAAGATGACAAGGATTGTTCCCTGAATGGTGGACATCTTAAATGTTGGAGCAGAATTCTTGATGGAGCATGAGAGCATGTTTGAGGTCTATGAGGCTTCTTGGAAGGCTGTGATTGGTTGCATTTCTGTTGCTTTGTTGGACAGTGGGTTGTTGTTGGATGCTTGGTCTTTTTTGCATATTGTCCCTTGGATTGTTATCTATGGAAGGTCTAAACTGGTGGAGCTAGTGTGAACTTAGTGTCTAGTTGCTTTGGAGGTTCCTGTGTGATATTTTTCAAGTGGGAGATTGTTGGGATTGATGCCTCAATCTCACAGGCTAAATCTTTTGAGAAAGCATGGTTGCTGTGACATTCATGTTGTCTGGCCGATCTGCTAGTTTCCTGAATTGTTGCTGTGACCTCCTAAATGTCTTGGCGATTGACATCTAAAACCTTCAGTGTAACTTGGATTGTTAGAATGATGTCTCAGTGATGATAGGAAGTCTTGCCGATATCAGCATGACCTTTGGTCTGTCTGGCCGATGTGATAATCGGTATGACTTGCTCCTATCGACAGGAAGTCTTGGCGACTGGGAGATGTCTGGCCAATAGTTGGTGTCTATCAGATATCGGGGAGACTTGGCTGAAAGGGTTATGTTTCAGTATGAGGTCTTATTGATATGAATGTCTCACAGATAGTTATCTTCAAGAGTCATTAGAGAAACACACGGGCTTCAATATGAAGTCTTAGCGAATGTGGAAAGTCTTGCCGACTGATGTTTTCGGGGAGACCCTTGGCCGAAAGGCTTGCTTCAGTGTGATGTCTCATCGATAGTGGTAAGTCTTGCCGATGGGTATACCTTGGTGCTTTCGCAGTGACAAAAGACTTTGGTGTGAAGTCTTGGTGATTAGAAAGTCACGCTGATAGTCTTTGGGATGACATGTGATGCTCGATGTGAAGTCTTGGCGAAAGACGATTGTCTTGCTAACTCGGCATGACATGTTGTGCTCGATGTGAAGTCTTGGTGAAAGACGATTGTCTTACTGACTCAGCATGACATGTTGTGCTTGATGTGAGGTCTTGGTGAAAGATGAATGTCTTGCTGACTGTCGAGCACTTTGGTGTGACTCGAAGGCATCGGTATGATGTCTTAGCGAAGAGTGACTGTCTTGCTGATGGGAATCCTGATGTCACTATAACCGCTCAGCGACTATTGATGTATTGCTGATAGTGGCCTTCGGGGTGACATGTGTTTGCTATGATGTCTTGGTGATAGTGATAAGTCTTTCCAACTGGGATGTTTTGGTATACCATGAAGAGCTCGGTGTGATGTCTTGGTGAAAGACGATTGTCTCACCGAATGGAATACTCACGTCTACATGACTTGAAGACTTCAGTATGAAGTCTTGGCGAACTGCGGTAGTCTTACCGATGGCAATGTTGAGGTCGATGTGACTTGTGAACATCGGTATGAGTCTTGCCAATGAGGAAACTCTTGTTGATAGGAATGCAATGGATGTCGGTGGTTTCGGTATGACTTGTGGCATTTGCTATATCATCTTGCTGACTGTTGGAACCTATGCCGATATCGAATGCTAGCTGTGTTGGCATCGGGGAGACACGATTAGTGTCTCACCGACATGCCAACACAAGTTGAACACCCTTGACCATTTGAAGGCTGTCCTACATGGTGTGACCTGGATGTATTATCTTCTATGTAAGGAAGTGGAAACATCTACGATGCTGAGTTGGATGATTCGATAGTTGTGATCTGATAGTTGGAAGCAAACTTTTTCATAGAGGCTATAGAGAATGAATGTATAAATGTATGCATTGGATGTTTTGTGGAGTGGGTCTAAGAGCTGAAGAGAAGAAGAGAGAGAGCCGAGTGGCTGGTTGAAAGGCCAAGGCCATGAGGCCAAAGCAGAGGCAGGGTTATGCTGCCAAACTCTCTCCTATGTACTAAGTGATCAGTTTCTACTAGTTGTATCTAGAATGAACAAGATGTAATCTCTAAAAATGATATGAGCCTAAAATTGTATTGTAACTGTTTGTTACTAAATAATATAATGGCTCGATCTTTGGAGTGTGGGGTTTTTCATCCGAAAGGATTTTCCCCACGTAAATCTGTTTGTTCTGGTTTCTGTCTCATCTTTCATGTCTGTTAGTTCTTGTTGTAGAATCTATTAGTGCATGCTGTTGAATTTACATGTGCTCCTCTCAGAAGGATCAATGTGGGAAATAAACTATGTCTATTATGATTTAGGACATATTTGTACGTGTCTTTGAGGCAACCTAATGGAAATGAAAGTTACCGAAGGCACTACTATTATGGAGGTTTCTCTAAGATGCCCCTATTTTTCCTTACACATTCGAGGTAATAGAGTCATAATTTTTGTGCAAAATCGTTGGTCCTAGTGATCCTTGGCTCCATGACATCTATACCTACCTACGAATAGGTGTCCTACCTGTTGACTTACCCTCAAGCTTAAAAAGAACTTTTGTCAAAAAATCCTCTAGGTTTGTCATCTTAGGAAATACCTTATACCATAGAAGCATAAAGGGAACCTTATTATGCTACCTCAATACTAATGAAGCCTTGACTGCTTTAATTGAGGTGCATGACGATATTTGTGGTTCACATTCGAGCAGAATGACCTTGGCCAAGAAACTATTGAGGACGGGTATTATTGGCCCATTATGGAGAAAGAGGCACATGACTACATTAGAAGGTGTCTATAATGTCAAGAACATGGGGACCTTATCCAGGCTATAGCTCAAGAGCTTCATCCCATCATCACACCATGGCCCTTTTCGTAGTGGGGACTTGATCTCATTGGAAAAATCACTCCCATCTCATCTAATGGCCACAAGTTCATCATAACTACCACTTAATACTTTACCAAATGGGTGGAAGCCATTCCCATGACAAATATAACTAGAAAGCAGATATCAAAGTTCATCCTGAACTACTTAATATGCCGATACGGTGTTCCCCAAGCTATTATCTTACTTAATGGGACACCATTCAAGAATCAGGAGGTTTGTGACCTTTGCCACAAATTCAAAATATGACATCGCTTTTCCACCCCATACTATCCCCAAGGAAATGGCCAAGTAGAATCCACAAATAAAACCATTTTAAAGATCCTCAAGAAAATAGTCAATGACATAGGTCATGACTGACATCTGCAGCTCAATCCTGCCCTCTAGGCCTACCAAACTAGCATCCACACACCCACTGGCGCCACTCCCTTCTCCCTGGTCTATGGATCAGAGGAAATATTACCCATTGAGATCAAGCTCCCGTCACTAAGAATATCACTGCAAAACCTCATCACAGATGAAGAATACAGAGTATCAAGACTAAATGAGCTCGAGCTATTGGATGAGCGATGTATAGACACTTTAAATCATTTGCAAGTATATCAAACCTGAATGAAGTGGAGTTACAATAAGAAAATCAGAAGCTGAACATTTCAAGTCAGAGAATTGGTGCTAAAAGAGAATCAGAACAACATCCCAAATCTAAACAATAAAGGAAAATTTGAACCCAACTAGTTGGGACCATTTTTTATCATAGCAAGCTATAAGTCAGGGGCATATCAGCTCTCAACACCTGAAGGGGAACCTTTGTAGGAGCCCATGAACAACTCCCATCTCAAAAAGTTTTATGCCTAATATTTCAAGGTATAGAACCAAAAAATCCAAAAAATTAGAAAATGTCCTGAAAAATGGTTACTCTGATGAAAACCTAGCAAACAGGTGTCTTGGTGATAGTTGATAAAAAAATTGAAAAGCAAAAAATCCAAAAAAATTAGAAAAAGGATCAAAAACAGTAAAGAGAAAAAATTGTCCTGTAGTGAAAACCACTTTGGTGGTGCTTTGGACAAGTACCTTGGTGAAAACCTGGCAAACATGCGCCTTGTGTAAATAAGCACTTTCCATCCACCAGGATCTTCATGGCTTGTTCTGCATCATCCATCCATTATGCTTCCATCACTCATCACATTTAAATCTTCATCCATCACCCATCCATTTGACATCCACATCATAGCTTGGTCCTGTGTTCGTATCATGATCCCTCTTAGTACTACACGACCCATCCTCAAGGTCAGTTTTTCCTTCCTTTATTAGAGTAGTCTATTGAATCACGTTGGGGGCATGCTCTCATTGGATCGTATTTGTGTATATTATTGAAGTCCTAAAATTAGAAAATCCAAAAACATCAAGAAAATAAAAAAATCCAAAAACATTCATAAAACCAAAAAATCCAAAAACATTTGAAACATATCAAAATCCAAAAAGTCAAAAATTCAAAAAATAGAGTCATCTTGTTGAATTACGAGTCTCTAAGCCTTGAACGTAGGAAAGGTTGATCTTTGATCATCCCCCGAGACACTTAGGTCAGTCCTTTAGGATTCTGTCATAATAAACTGACAATCCATTTGTATATCTTCATCTATAAATCGATCAAGTCGTCAGTTGAACTACGCGGTTTCTGCGTGTATAACGTAGGAAAGGCTAATTTTTTGATAAGCCCTTGAGGCCCCTAGAATAGGTCTTTAGGTTAGTCTCTTGTTCAAAATCTTAGAAAACCCAAAAAAATTTGTAAAATATCAAAAATACCAAAAATAGCCTCAAAACTTTTCAAAACTCCAAAAACATCCAAATATTTGAAAAAATCCATCTGTCTCATCTCGCTTTCACCCGCAATAAACATCACTCATAATAAACGATTGTCATCCCCAACCTTTGGTAAAACAATCGGAAACAAGTCTAGCAGGTGAAAAGTGAAAACTCAAAATGCCAAGTCTTAGGTTTAGGTCAGTACATAAACAAGTTAGTCAACTCTTTGTGTCAATAGCTTATCATCCAATCAATCCCATATTAATCATCTCATAACATCATGTCCTAGGATGTATCCTTCCTACAATGGGCATTATTTATTGGAAATAACACTTTGGATAAACAAAATGACATGCCGCCATCCACTAACATGTCCTAGGATGTATCCTTCCTACAATGGGCATTATTTTTTGGCAATAGTTTCAGTTCTTATCCTTAAAAACATATTTCCTTTTGGTTAGCAGTATTGAAGAACATTAGCTTGTTTGTTTACTTTAACTTTGTCTTTTAACTTATCTTATTTGTGCTCATTCCAATGAACTCTTTGATGTCCCAAACAAAAGGATTTAGAGAGATAGGAATGGGGCAACAATCATTATCCTTTTATCTACTGTGCTTGTTGGACGTTCTTGTAATATAACTTGGCAAATAATTGATTTATTAGGTATGTATGGAGGGTGTTTTGGATATCTTGTTAACCACATAGGAAGGCTTTCCTTTTTATGTTTTGGTTCGAGATGTGTGAAATAGCTAAAGTGCATCCTAGTAAGGTTTTCGTATGTTAGGTGTGAACAAGGATACTCCTATCTGATTGTTGAGTCAAATTCTATCACACTAGATACCACACCATCTTGGTTCTTAATACCTTGATGCATTGTATCTATGTGTGTTATCAAAAATAAGATAATTGGCCCTTTGAAAATCCCAACTCCACAATAGGTATTCATTATCATCATCATCTCATGTCTTGTTAGGAATATCTTCTTTCTTTCATCCCTTCTCATTTTTCATTCTAACAAGGTACTATGACAATAAATCATCATCATCATTAATCCTGCATCCACAAATCGTTAGCATATTGCATGTCATATCATATAGGAAACATGGATAATCTCATATGCATCGCATCCCCATCATCATATAATATATATTTGTTATTCTAATCATCTCATAAATAATCACATTACATTCATTTTGCACAAACATTTCATAAATCATCCCATATTATTATTAACATCTAGTGCATAATCAAACTAAGCATAATAGGTACATAAGCATTATAAACAATCCATCGCATTAGGTGCATACATATCATCCATGATCATATAGAACATCTCATAAAAGCATTCATTATTCCATCACATATACATCATAAGGTCATTACTCACATATCATACATCATCATCATACCATTTTGCATAACATATTGTTTCATATATAACATCACATCACATTATTATATAACATCATCATAAATACATATCATACATGGAAAATCACATACATCCTATCATCCATCATTGCATAATATAGATTCGTTAGTCGCATATCATGACCATTGCATTCACATAATCACCACCATCATAATAGAAAAGGGTATCAAAAAATAAATAAATCATCTTGTAGCATAAATCATCACATGTGCATCATACACCATCATAAAAGCATACATAAAAAGGTACTGCAAGAGAAATACACCATCACAAATTCATATCATATGTCATCATTCATTAGAGGCATAATATAGATCTATTAGTCTCATAACCATCGCATACATCATCAGAAAGAAATGCATCCATACATAGTATATCCATCACATACATCATAGTACCATAACATCATTGCATCACATATAGAAATAGAACCATCCAAAAATGCATAAAAAATAAACATGGTACACGACATATCACATCAAAATCATCATCTCATATATATCATCAAAAGATTGTCATAGTACAAAATAATAATCAGGATTATTGTACATGTGTGTATGAGTACAAAAGGCCCAACAGGCTATCAAAAATGAGCCCATATGGTGCAAAGGAATAACATCTTGATCAAGAAGGTAGTCTAACTCTCCTGCCTGCTCCCCTCGCCTTTGTCACCATGACCCTCTATCAGTTTGTGGCTGGTCCGTTGTGAAAAATTGAGAACATGAGTTGCTCTCGGCATGACTTGATGATAATGCATCCTATAATAGTCTGCCCCTCGAATGGCATCCCTGTATGCCCGAAGTGACACTGTGTTCCGAGAGGAGGAAGCCGCCATTCTCTCCAGCCGCTTTCTGTGGCCCATCTCTATGGAAACTTATAGCTCTATGGCCTGCCTCTATAAGATTGCCTGGTCCCTCTCGGCCCAGGCCTAATCCCTCTTTGTTGTCAAGGCCTGAGCCTAGGCCTACAACTATAATATCAAGTCATCTCTTAGATCCGGCTGGCTGGCTGGCTGTCTTGGTGGGGGCTGCACATGAGGCTGACCCTCACCCCCACCTCAGAGCGGTGTGGCAACCTGATCCTGATGCCTGTCTTGCCCATGGTCTTGGTCTTGCATATGGACATCTGCATGAGGCTGATCAATTTGATCCCTGACTGGCTGATCCTATCCTGGCTAGTCTTGTGCTAGCTGTCCTGTATGACAATTGCCACCTCCTTGTCCTTGGCCTACCCCCTCCCCCTAGCTCTCCATCAAGTAGAGGCTACACCTAGAACTATTAGCTATAGGGGTGGTTGAAACCAATCTCTGTAAGCCTGTGTAACTATTGGATCTCCAACCCCTTGATCATACACCCATGGTCGGGCCACCAGCTTCCTAAAACTATCCATTGCCTTGGAGGTAGGAATGTATTGCCCCTAGGAACCCTACGATACTGTGCAAGAAAAAATGGTCACGTAGTCATTGTCTGGCCTATCCTAAACCTCGCCAAACTGACACTAAACTCATCCTGGCAGATACCTCTTGATCATAGTATGCTCCTGCCCCTACATAAGTTGGTCCTAGCAGGGAAAGAACAATTGTTGTACATCATCAGCCCATTCGCACCGACCAAGGTATGGGTGCCATGTGAACACTGTCATGTCATCAAGGACCCTCCACCAATGAGGAATCCCATGCTTTCCTGTGTGTGTGAATGACACATCTCCCCTGTAATGCCACATTGCTGGATCATTAGGCCCAACTAGCACTAGAACAACCCACGGCCGAAGAACAAAGATATGCTCCCACACCCACACATGAAGGAGCGTGAAACCTGCTCCAAGAGCTCTGCCATCCAAATATGTGTACTCATGTAAATCCCTGTAGAGGGAGGCTAGAAGAATAGGACCCCATGCAAAATAGACTGGCCTGTCACAAACCATCCGCTCCCAGCAGAGCCCCTAGCCAGGACTGAAGTATCAACCTCATCTATCCAGGGCGACAACACCTGAGATAATGGCAGCAATCACTAGTTGGAAGGGTGTCGTGCTAATCTTGTGGCGCTCTAACTCAATCTGGCCCTCACATTATATAACGTCCTCTATAGCCAAGACTACATGACAAGCATCCCGTTCAACATCCATATCAAATATCACTCATCGCCCATGAATTTGCAATCTAAGGATGCGCCACACTTCCTCCAAGGTGATGGTGGCCTTGCTAGTAGGAAGATGGAAAGATGAAGTCTCACTATGCCATCTCTTGGCAAGCACTGACATCATCCCAAGATGGGTCCGCATAGGTGAGCTGCATAGGTGATATACCATAGCCCCATCTCTCGTAGCCACTCTTGCTCCCTGTTAGTTAGATCCCGTAAGTAATTGAATATCTCCCATGATTTGTGCTTGCAAGAATAAAGCTCCCTCACTGCCTCCTACATCAGGAAAGCTCATCGTGTTAAAATCATAAATAAAAAATTATCTCAGGGTAATCTTAGTGCTAAAAAGTCTAGCCCAGCATCACAATCTATGAAGGAATTACAGTTTGAGATTTGCAAACTATGACACTGGCACCTTCAAAGTCCCAAACTACACCGCGACGGTGCACTTTGCCTAAGCGATGCAGTTTTCCTGAAACCCTAATGCTAAAGTCCGCCGCAACATTAGAGTTTGAAATTGAGCGCTACATTTCACATATGCGTCGAAGTTTGAAGTTTCTTCCCAAACTTCAAACTCCACTATAGCGGTCCATCTTGCGATGGCAGTTTAGTTTAAACACCGAGCGGTGCTGTTTGAAATTTTGAGCACCGCTATATAGCACCATGCCTAGAAAACTAAATTTGAAAGCATTAAATGCACACGAAAAGCAAAAAACAAAGCTCAAGTAAGGATGACTTACTGATGCCCCAATGTCGGGAGGTCGCTGGTATGTATGGACTCAATTAGAAATGTGCATCGGGAGTTGTCATTGCGCCATCTTGTCAGGGTGTCAGAGCTCAAATTGTAAGGAATTCTAAAGGCTATGTGTGCAAATGAATTGAAAGTGGCCTCCTAAGGCCTATTTAAGCTCATTTTTGACCCTATTTGGCCATCCAGGAGAGGTATAGGTCCCTCAAACCTATTTTCATCCATCTGAAGGTCATTTTACACTTTATTTTGGTGTTTTACCTCATTTTTTGATCTCCTAGACCCCTTTTTGGACATGTCGGCCACCTTGTCCTCTTTTTTTGCGAGATCACCCAAAAAATTAGAATTTTAGTCCAATCTCTCGAGGGGGCAATATGCTAGCATGTTTTCCGTTGTAGGGACAATAGTGGGGCAAATTTTGGAATAATTTTTTTTTGGCTTTTGATCGAGACAGTTCATTCTTTGAAACACCGCAACGAGTGCACTGCTTCAAAGAGGGGCAAAATGTAGACATGAAAAATGTAGTAATTAACACTACACATTTGATCCTAACTACTAACACCACGTCATCCTAAATCATCCCTCAGTCTAACCATTTAATCAGATACCCTTATGTGATTAAATTCATCAATCATCCTCTCTTAATAAAATAAATCATCTTATTTGATTAAGTCATTCTATTCTGTTAATTAAATCAATCAACCTGATCTAATTATCTCTATTTAATTAAATAATTCATTTTATTTGATTAAATCTCTAAAGTCATCCTATTAAATTAAATAAATTAATATTTATTTAATTTAATCTAACTTTCACCCTCTCTAGCTAAATTAATCAAAAATATTTATTTAACTATCTCTAAAACCTTTTTCTTCACATATTTGATTTAAATAAACCCATAAATCTAAATCAATATGTCACATCATTTTAATCCTCATTAAATTAATTAACCCTTGATTAATTTAATCCTAATCCATGTCCCATCCTCTAGCTTTTGCAACTTGCACATGAAAATAGATTTAACTCATTTATTAAACCTCTATTTTCTCTCAAAAGACATAATAAAGGAATATTCCTCAAATTTGAATTCAAAATCCAAGTGGACATTGTTCTTCCAACAAGGCATTTACTCCACCTAATAAGTCCTTTTGCCTTGAGCCAAGTGGCATTCAATGCATTTTCTTTCCCTCTTACATGTCATTTCAACAATTTCAAATTCCACCTAATTGCATTTATTGACACATTCTTCAAAACTTGCACATCCTTCATCCATTCACATGTTGACAAGTGGCATCTTGCCATTGGTTGATTCTTAGTCCCACATTACTCTCTTTTGGACATTCTTCCAACTTGACATTCTATAAATAAGAGGTCTTCTTCCTCATTTGATCATCCACAATTTGAGAAAAATTATTATACTCAAATCCATAGCAATCTATCATCAATTTCATCCAAGCATAGTTAAGCTTTTTGCAGATTTTCAACATGGAGCTCCATTGAAGTCATCACCACAAGCATGCATCCTTCATCAATCATCTTCATCACATCATTGTAGTTGGGAAAGGGCCAATTTTCACATCAAATTGGCACCAATTCCCCCATGGGATCAAGAGTTTGTATTTCTTTCAATAGGATTTAGCTTACTTTCTTGTTCTTTCATTTTATTCTTGTTTTCTTTCCTATTTGGAGCTTTGCTAATGGATTTCATGGGAAATCCTTGTTCTGTCTTGCATATGATCTTCTAATGTGTTCCTTTATTGTCCTTTGCAGGTATTTGGATTGGGGTTCTACAAATTGAATATGATTTTTTTTTATTGCAGCGAGTTGTGAGTATATAAGCTATATTGTGACATCAAAATTAACATTGGGATTGTACATGAAGATCTTATTTCAAAATAGTAGAACATTAATAATACATAACGTTCAATATATTTATATTGTATAATAAATTCTTAGAAACTAGTGATGTTGATTACGTCAAGCTTGAAGAACATGTTGCTAACAATAGTGTAAAAATGGATGATTGAATTTTTTTTCTTTGTTGGTTCGAATACAAGATTATATTTATTCAATAATCAACTTAGTTGTTGTGATTTGACATAGATATAAATTGCAAGGTATTCATGAACTTCCTAAGATGATCATAGAATGAAATGTTGGAATAGGGAAATCTTACCTTATTAATTGTACTAAGTGTGCAATGCATGACTAGTCAATCAATTATAAAATCCCTTAGGTAATTCTTTCACCGATAGGATTTTTTCCTTTAAGATATGTGAAGCTATAATTCACACATCCTTGGAAATGATAATTAAAAATAATTACCATTAATTGGATAATCATTAGCTACATTGTAGTAAGAGCTAAAGCATGTTCAATTTCTTCACAATAATTATATGATTTTTATAGTTCCCAAGGTGCTTTCAATATGAACAAACACTTGAAATTTATGCTTTCTTCACAAGGCATGGAAGATTTTAGTGGAATTTCAATTATCCTTGTTGGCAATACACCTATGAATGACATGTCATTGTATGCAAGTACACTCCACCTAATTTTTATAGTTCAAATAAAATTTCTAGTTCACATGTTAGACATTAAATAACATCTAACATAATCATACAATTTCTATTCTACTTGAATACATGCAACACTCATGTGAAAGCATAGTGGGATAAATTCCATAATTATGACCTTACAAACAATTTTCTATTAACAAGGACAAAGAATAAAATAATTTAGATTGGAAAATATGTTAATAAATTTTTGAAATGCATTAATAACATATGATGACTAACAATTCCTCATAGCCCGATGAGAAAACATCTCTATTAGTACTAAGGAATATGTATTATTTGGCACATCAATATATTTATATGCAACAAATAATGTGGTAATTCTCCATAACAAGAGAAAGTTAAAGTCATTAATCACACCAATTTCACATAGTGTATCTACATATATGAGGAATTCAAAATAACATGAGAATGATGACAATCATCTAGGCAAGGAAGTACTAGGGTCAACCCACAATTATTGTGTCCCACTTTCTGGCCATGTTGGGCATTAATATCAACATTTTTGTACAAAATTTCACTTTATGAAACCTATAAACAACTAAACCATTAATAATTGGAAATGATATGAACTAGCAACATGTGAGGATTTGTGTGTAGATTCTAAATATATAGTTTTTAAAAAAATTAGAAATAAATTCTGAATTTTTGTACATAACTTTTAATAACTTATTTTTTTTTATAGTAAACAACATTTTTAAAAAGTGACGTTTATGTTGTCATGCATAAATTTTTTTATTTAAAAGATAAAATTATAATTTTAAAAATATAACTTTTAATATCAATATCTAGTGCACGGATACCTTTTCATAGTTTTTATTGCATAGCTTTCTAATTAAATTTTGAAGTCAAAGTAATTATAATTAGGACATAGGTCTATGTTCACACATAACTTGTTATGTATGTAATGAAATTATTATTATTTTTTAATAAAAAAAGAAAATCAATACCTAGTGCACAATGATGACAATCATATAGGGAAAGAAGTGCTACTATGTTCTTCCTAATGCATAATGTTTCTCTTCATGGGTACATGTTCCCCTTGTCAATCGCGTTGATGTTGCAGTGTCGGGCGTCACTTCTAGCCACGACTTGTGACAATAAATATCATATAGCCTATCAGCTATTTTATTTATTGAAGTCAATTTAAACACTTGAAAAGCCACTTCATTTATTGCATTTAATTATTGTTAATAACTAATCATTTCGGGCCAACTTGAAGAGACACAAATTATTTTGAAGTATTGCAATTCCTTGAGGCTGACTTCATGTATCTTAGATGCATGACTTTTGGTGGAGGCCGACATGAAGGTTAGAAGAGATGCATCCCTTCCTTTCATGTGTATATATATACATGATGCTCCTCCATTGTATTTGATTTATATTTGATATTCATTCATGGTTTGATTTCATAGAACAATGAATTCTTAAAGGGAAGATCAAAGTCTTCTAAGAAGACTGAATTTATCTTCAAGGAAGATCAATATCATTGTTGAAGTTCATTATCATAGTTCACATTTCTTAGAAGAAGAAGTTCGTTCCCAACAGAAGAAGAAGTTCACACCCAGCAGCAGTTGATCATTTGTAGCAGTAGATTGATCATAAGGAGAAACATATCCATTTGTACTTGCACCTAAGAGAGGTGTAATTATTCATTGTATCAAATCGACATTGTGTTATGCTTGAGTTGTAAGAAAATTTCTGCTCTTATTCTATCAATATATAAGAGATATATTGGCTGGTTTTTTCTCCCTCAAGAGGAGGATTTTTCCAAGGTATCTTATTGTGTTCATTGTCTTAAGTGCTACATTTTTTGATTGCTTTTAGTTTTATATATCTGATCATAAAAAACTAACATGGTATCAGAGCAAGTCGATGAAAAAGATCTGATTAGAAATTGATTGCAATAATATAGTTTGTTGACATTGGAAACTTAGATTGAAGTTATACACATTTCAGGAAAATAGACTGAGAGTCTTCATCGACATCCCTTGCTTATGTTGAAGCAATTGCGAATATTGTGAAGAAAGTAAAGAGGCATTTTTTCAGATCCTATCAGAAGTTGCCTAGAGTTCAACATTTAATCTTTTTGGTGAATCCTTCTTGTTGGATAGTTATCTGTGACATCTCTGAAATGGAATGAGAATGTGTCATGTGTTGGGCATTGCTAGTGAGGAGGTCGTGATCTTCATTTATATGCAACCACTGTGATTTCTATGCAGGCTCTAATAAGTATGTTGTTGAAGTTCTATCTGAACCTATCTACATGGAAGAAGCTTGAGTAGATCTGAATCCTTGGTGAATGCAAGGAAGATTAATAAAGAGATAAGTATTTTTGTTTATACTTTTAAATCTGGTCCAATGAATTTCAGTTTCCTGAGTTGTGCAAATCTGACATCATTTTCTTGGATTGCGTGTGACTAGTGAATAGTGATCAATGGGATAAAATTCTTTAGAATTAACAATTTTTCATTGCAAGTTGTTTCATGCTAATTTCTGAGTGTGACTCTAAAATAAAAGGAAAACTAAAATTACGATTGAGATTGATTTTCTATATGCATGAACTATGATAAAGCCTTGATTCTTTGAGAAGTCTAGTTCTATATGCTGACTGTGTAATGAAATCTATGTAGATTGTCTTTTGTTATGCTAAGATTAGCTCTTCCCGAGAATGGTAAAGATGGAAGAAAGACATACCAGAATCAACAAAGATGAATGATGAATTAATTATCTAGTATTACTTAAAGAGATCCTGATTTCAATGAGATAAGTATTGCATGGTTGAATAATGTTCATGAATTTGTTATGTAGTTATTAATTCATGCTATAACATTGAGATAATCTATCATGCATGCTTCTAGCAATGGTACTTCTCTTCGAGATAATTGAGTTCCATGAACTATTAGTAATATCTTCTTAATACTTTTAGGATGAACCAAGAAGCATAAGAGATTACTTTCAAGAAGAGCTTGATGCATCCTGTAGGTTGAAGAATGGAGACACATCTTGCAGCCATGGGACTGAGTTGGTGGTTGAAGACATCTCTCAAAAAGGAAGAACCTATTTAGGTTGTCATTGTGATCAATATTTTTGAAGAGGAGAAATTAACTTTCAGAGGGAGTTCTGTGAATCTCAAAGTAGTAGTTGCAAGGCCTAATGCTAAATCCTTGAAGATCCTCTTCCACAGTTGAGATAATAATTGCTCAAATTAGTCAACCTAGATTTAACATTGGTAACTCCGCAAACCTATTCAGAATAGAGTGATCTGGGATGAGGTTGATGAGGACAGCCCTGAATCTCTACAAAGGTGTGCATTGGAAACCATTTCTCTAAGGAAAGCATTGCAAGAAATCTTGGATGATGAGGTCAAAAGATTGATGCAAGCACTTGAAGATTTAGAGGGATCCTATGGAACCTGAAGAAGATGGTAATCTAGTTGATCTTGGTTTTGTATGTTGATGATTTGATTCTTATTGGAGAAGATCACCTCATTATCAAATGCAAGAAGGAGTTAGCTTCTGAATTTGAAATGATCTTGGTCCCATGCATTACTTCCTTAGCTTAGAAGTATGGAAGAAGCTAGATGAGATGATCCTAAGTCAAGGGAAGTATACTTTTGATATTGTGAAGAGATTTGGTATGATGGATTGCAAATCCATGTCTACGCCTATGGAGACCAACTTGCATAAGTTGAAATAGGTTGCAGCTAGTTCAAATTTGGTGGATCCCATGATGTATAGGTAGTTTATTGGATCGTTGATGTATCTAGTCAATACTAGATGAAATATTTGCTATGTAGTGAGTGCACTTGGTCAATTCATGTGTGAACCAAGGAAAATACATCTAGTTGCAATGAAGCATATCCTGAGATACTTGTGTGGCACAGTTGGGTATGGCTTGAGATATTCTTCTAGTGTAGACTTGAAACTGCATGGTTATACCGATTTTGATTGGGCAGGTTGTGTTGCTGATTGGAAGAGTACCTCTAGATGTTGTTTTAGTGTGGGGTCTATGATGATCTCTTGGTGTAGCAAGAAGCAGTCTTTAGTGGCACTGAGCACCATAGAGGCCAAGCATATTGACAATCGATGGAAGCTTACTGTCAATCTAGTGTTTCATGTTAGAACCAAACATGTTGAGATCATATACCATTATATCAAAGATATGGTATTGAGGAAAGTAATCTAGTTGAAGTATATCAGTACTGATGAACAGACAATAGGCATTCTCACCAAGCCTCTTGCCAGAGAAAAGTTTTTCTACTCTCGAGATAAGCTTGGTATTATGGAGAATGAAGCCTAGCTAAGAAGGAGTCTCAACATCAATGAACTTTAGATTTTCTTTAATGCATTTCTCTTTGTTAGAGAGATTTGAGGTTCAAGCCCTTGTTAATACATTTCTCTCTGTTAGAGAGATTTGAGGTGCAAGCCCTTGTTAATGCATTTCTATCTATGAGAGACTTTCAAGGTGAAAGCCCTTGTTTCCACCCTTTGGGAGAGCCATGGTGGATGTCACGTGTGTGACGCCATGACAACATCATGTGAGAGAGTCTATGATGATTTTCTTGTACTTGTGCTTTTCACCCTTTGGGAGTAGCCATGGTGAATGCCACGATGAGGTGACGATATCACGATTGAGTGATGGGCACTTATGTACATTTTCCATACTTGGGAGAGCCATGATGGTTAAAATCACGATGAGGTGATATGTTCCTTTTCCATACATGGGAGAGCCATGATGGTTAATATCACGATGCAGTGATATGTTCCTTTGCCATACATGGGAGAGCCATGATGGTTAATATCACGATGAGGTGATATGTTCCTTTTCCATACATGGGAGAGCCATGATGGTTACTATCATGATGAGGTGATATGTTCCTTTGCCATACATGGGAGAGCCATGATGGTTGATATCATAATGAGGTGATATGCTATCATGATGAGGTGATATTCTTTATTTCTTTTTTCACACATGGGTGTAGCCATGGTGGTTGACATCATTGTGAGGTGATATGTCTTGCACAACTGGAAGTATTTCTCCCTAGCTGAGAGGAAGTGTTGATGTTGCAACGTCGAGCATAACTTCCAGCCACAACTTGTGACAATAAATATCATATAGCTTGTTGGATATTCTATTTATTGAAGTTGATTTAAACACTAGAAGAGGCACTTCATTTATTGCATTTAATTATTGTTAATAATTAATCATTTGGAGTCGACTTGAAGAGACAAATTCTTTTGAAGTGTTGCAATTCCTTGAGGCTGAGTTCATGTATCTTAGAGACATGACTTTTGGTGGAGGCTGACATGAAGGTTAGAAGAGATGCATCCCTTCCTTTCATGTGTATATATATACACGATGCTCCTCCATTGTATTTGATTTATATTTGATATTCATTCATGGTTCGACTAGAAGAGAAAATTCTTAAAGGGAAGATCAAAGTCTTCTAAGAAGAATGAATTTATCTTCAAGGAAGATCAATATCATTGTTGAAGTTCATTATCATAGTTCACATTTCTTAGAAGAAGAATTTTGCACCCAGCAGAAGAAGTTTGCACCCAGTAGCAGTTCATCATTTGTAGTAGAATATCGATCATAAGGAGAAACATATCCATTTGTACTTGCACCTAAGAGAGGTGTAATTATTCATTGTATCAAATTGACATTGTGTTATGCCTGAGTTGTAAGAAGATTTCTGCTCTTATTCTATCAATATATAAGAGATATATTGGCTGGGTTTTTCTCCCTCAAGAGGAGGGTTTTCCCAGGGTATCTGATTGTGTTCATTGTCTTAAGTGTTGCATTTTTTGATTTCTTTCAATTTTATATATCTGTTCATGAAAAACTAACAATTGGACCACTTGGTAATGGAGATAATAGTATATTTTTAAGATACTATGTCACCTAACTTGCCATTATATGTGATCATTGAGTTTAATAATTAGGTAGGTTTTTGTAAGAATTTAACAATCCAAAATTATTCCTTAGTTCACCTATTACAAGAGGCAATCATAAACAAATTTTAATAAAAATGGATTAGAATCTATCCATAAATAAATCACAATGACTAACAATAGAAAGGACCACAATATATGTTTATGATATAGAGAAACATGTTTTACATTAAGTATTATCTCTAAAGTTAAAGCTCTCTCTCATTATGAATATATTTCCATTCTTATTTAAATGATATTGAAAGATGCAAAACACATGTTATGTAAACAATTGACAAAATAAAGAGAAACAATCACAATCTTTGTTTATAAGATACCGCTTCAAAGAAAAATCCAATGAAACTGTTTTTATATAAATTTTGTATGGTTTCCTTTATGGTTTGGTCTTTCTACTTATAATAATATTGCTCATTGTTTCCTTAAATCAAAACTATTAAAGTAAATCTACTTATATGATGTGATGGTCATGTTAATACTATAGTATAGTGTTAACTATTGTAACAAAATATTATCATATAGTATAATAAATGGTATATTGATGAGAAATATCTTTTTAATGTGTAAAAAATATGTCATAATAAGTTTTTGAATTTTTTTCAAACTTTTAACATTAAATACTCATATTATACAACTACAGACAAATAAATTACACATATAGTAAACTAAAGAAAACATAAAAGTTTCTTCTCCATTTACATTCTTAAAATTTGTGTTATCAACCAATTAATAACACCTCTAATTGTTTGTTAAATATAATCATATTGTTAAGTTATAATAATAAGTAACAACCTTTTTATGACAAATTACATTATTTATAATTTACAATTTCTAAGGTAAACCTAATTGGACAAAGTTTTGAATTCAAGAGAAGTAAGATATCCTACACCACAATGAAATCTAAAGTGTTGAAACCATTGGATACTCTTCATTGATACATCTTGGACTTGTAAGGCTTTTTGCAAGTTATTCCATCGATCTTTTTCCTTCTTTTCATCATCCATTTTCTTCTTCTCCTTGTCCATTATCATGGAAACCTCTGTGCCCATTTTAAGTACCCACCTTGGAAGAACATCATTGAGTTGCATTTCTTCAAAACCAGAGGAGACTTTCTTTGGTGTATCTTGAATGGTAGCTAAAGCCTCTTTAAGTCTTTTCCTCTCTTCTTTCTCTTCCTCTCCCTTGGAATCATTTTGCTTCTTTATATAATTGGCAACAATTTCCTTGAGGGAAGGTTCTTGTTTTTTTTCCCCATTTTTGTCTTTGATATCAATGTAGGCATGCCAATCCTACAAAAATATTATTGTCACAACAATTGAAATTTTTTTAATGAATAAATCATGCATTACATTTAATTAACTAAAAAAATACAATATTAATAAAATATAGATAATAAAAAGACATGCCTCAATAAAATGATTTAAAAAAATAAATTAAAGAAACTATGTAAAAAATAGATTAAGGTACCTTAATGAGAATGTCCATTTCTTGTCTCCATCGAGAACATATAAATATCCAAGCCACTAATTCCACTTTCCATTGATTAGGAATTTCTATGGCACTCCCTACTATTTGGCTTATCACATTCCTTGTAAATTTGTGGTAGCTTGTATAGCTTTGATGAAGCTCGGAGATGTCACTTGCAAAGCAGTTCAATTTATGAAATGTTTCAATTTCTTCATTACTATTTGACATCTTCGACATATCTTGAACTTGAGTTATACGCTTCAATATAATTTTACTACTGCATGCTTCAGGTTCATTCCTCCCTTTCTCAATATCGGTGTTGTCTATATACCACCATAAGAGAAACAAAGATATTAAAGTGTTATTAAATCTAGCATAAATGATCAGAGCAAAATATGGTGGAACAAATTTTTTCCAATAGCAATTGTTTGGTTCAATTTTATGATAATTCTTAAATATGTAGGGTTAAGTAGTTATTGGTATTTTTTTCTTTTAATAATAAGGTGATTATTTGCTTATAATGCTTTTGGATTTAATTGCATTAAAATTTTTAACATCAAATTTTTAGATCACAAGAGGAAACAACTGAATCAAAAGTGCAATCCAAAATATTGATGCGAAAGTCTTGACACAAATAAAACTTAAAAACATTATAAACAATACTATAGACTATAAAAATACAATGAAGATGACTATTTATTATTTTTAAATATAAATAAAATAAAATAATAAGAAAATTAATAAGACTATCTCTAATTCCAAACTAAATTATATTCTACCCCTCCCAAATTTATCATTAACTATTTAACCATTATAAATTATACCCACAATATTTAACCATTATAAATTATACCCACAATATTTAAGTATAACTTGACTTTCACACATACATACCTTGCCCATCATTATTTTCTATGTCATCTACTGCTTTAGGGTTGTCTTCTTTTCTCCACTCATCAATTGCTGTGTGTACTAGGGTGACTGGTAGTTGGATAATTCTGCTCATAAAGTGGTCGACTTCATCCTCATTCTGTGAAGAAGCTTGAAATGCCTTTCGAATAATATTCTTGTCCAGCGCTAAAATAAAGTTGATTTCACAGACTTTAAGCACCGTGTTTAAGACATTCAAGACCTGTGTTTTACAAGTAATAAAATACATCTTATATATTTTTCGATTAAGATAAGCAGAGACTTTGAAAATATTCAAACTTTTTGCAAGAAGAAAGATTAAACAGTAAGAATAGCAAGATAAGGAAGAACAATCAGAAAACAATAAAGACACTATAAAAAAACAGAAATATATATTTGATTAAGCATTGATAGGAATAACAAGACAAGAAAGAACTGTTGGCAATTGATGCATGCGCCTCAGTCTTGTGCAATTCATGGAGTATACCATGCATATTGAACTATCTATTTGTAACTGCATGTTATCTCTGCATGTAAGAAAAGCAACAGATGCATGTTCAGATAAGTCTATTCTTGGATTCTCCGAACTGTATGTTTGCAGATCTGCAAACAATGTAGATCATTATGGAAAGCTGAATAAAAGTTTATTGTTTTGTATATTTTCTGTGCGAATGTTTTTTTCCTCTGTTTTAGAAACTACAAGAACAACGAAAAAACAACAAAGGCACTACAAAACATATATTTGATTAAACATTAAGAACAATAGACAACAAAAAAACAAGAAGAAAACAACAAACATACTAAAAAAAACAGGAATATATATTTCATTAATCAATAAGAAAAACAAGACAACAGAGAACAACCAGAAAACAACAAAAACACCAGAGAAGACAGAAATATGTATTTTATTTATTACAGAGCAATGCAAATGTAAACATAAAAATGTGAAATAATATAAAAAGCATACCCGCACTAAAACTGATTCTTCATACTGGTCGAGGTCATTCAGAAAGACTATTATACGGAGCTTATCTTGTGGAGCTGAGCCAAATTTGGGAACACAGGTTTTCTCAATCTTGTCGTCTAGAAAATTCCGCCAAAACTTGAATTTTTCACCTGCAATAAAAGAGAAAATAGGGAAGGGTTTTTTTCCAATTTCTTCCTTCAAAAATTTGATGTCTGAGATAACCTTCTGTTGCTGGCCATACTGCTCTGAATTCTCAGAGCTGAAACGAAGACTGACGTAATGGCTCACTGGCTTCAACTTAAAAAAAGAAATTGATAACTTGAATGCAGGAACAGCAATTGCCATTACAGTTGCAGGTATAGATCCATATTTTAGCTTCTTCCAGTCGGTTAAATTGACGCCGTTTAAAAACATCCATACTACAGAGACTATCCAGACAACCAGAAATGCTATAGCAAGAAAACATAAATTAAATATGCTGTAGCAGTTTTGATTCTTTTCTCTCCGAGCTTGTCTCCAGGAAGTGCTCCACTGCTGCGCACGAGTCAAGGACGCCTCGATTTCGTTTGTTATTTCATGCGCCAGACCATCGCAAGCTTCGAGCGTTCCCTTGTAATTTCGAGCACTGAAATTCACAGTTAAAACCCTAACAATTTTGTTTTCGCTCTCTTTTACTGGACATTTCAGCTGAGGGCTCACAACGCAACAAATACAATTATTTTAGAGCCTTAATATTTGCAATTTTGAAAAAACATTCATGTAAAAATGTTTCTGCAGATCTCTCACCAGTTGGTTGACGTCCATGCATGCCAAAGATTTGTAAACGGCTTCATGCTCTGGTCGATATATCTCAAGAAATTTGACAAGCAACTTTTTCTGTTTGTTATCAATTATCATACATTCATTTAAATTCTTATATCAGAGAGATCTTAATATGAACAGGTATCAAGCTTCTCGACAACTTGGCCTTACTTGTTTTTTAGTGTATTCTCTGGCCGATAAGTTGTAAACTCCTTTCTTGATTCTTTGACCCTTTCCTGTGTCTTCTGTGGCCAAATAATTGTAAACTCCTTCCTTGATTTTTCTACCCTTTTCACTTATATCTTTCTTCTCTTGATTGAAATCCTCGCCTGGAAAGGCGGCTTGAGCAGCTGTGAGGAGCAGATGATCTCTTATCTGGAAGCACACAGTGTTGGAATTTTAACATTCATTCATACATATTAAGAGCTAAGAAACAGAGGCAACCTTACTAAAACATCTCCTAGTTTGTACATTGCGAAGGAAGTTTATCATTTTAAATATTAAAATATTATTAGAAATAAGTCACATTCAGATGACAATAGGTTGGTCAAAGAGGGGTCAGTAGTTCAATTGGTAGAGCATTCCAATAACAAATGGAAGATCCTGTAAATTGAGTCCTAGCTGGTCCACGTGAGCTGTAGCTCAACATGTGGTATTAGAGTCTGATTAGGAGCCTCGGGCCCCTGCAGTGTGGTTTAAGGGGAGGTGTTGGAAATAGGCCACATCCAAACGGACAATGGGCTGGTGGTGTCAGTAACTCGGTAGAGCACTCTAGCACCAAATGGAAGGTCCAGCACAGTGTGATGGAATTTTATCGGTCTAAATATTAAAATATTGTTGGAAATAAAAATAAGTTACATCAAGACTGACAATGGGATGGTAAATGAGGGGTCAATTGTTAAGTTGGTAGAGGCAGAGCATTCAAACAATAGATGGAAGGTCCTAGGTTTGAGTCCTAACTGGTCCATATAAACTGTAGCTCAATAAATATCTCCTAACTTATCAACACATTATGATGGAGATTTATTACAAGAAATATTATCTAAAACAAAATTCTTTTTAATTAAATTTGTGATTTAAGTAAAACAAACACTTCCAAATGATATCATTCACTTATAGATATCAAATATTGAACATTTGAAATGAAATAATAAATTTGAAAAAGAAAACCGTTATTATTTCTCTGTCACCATACACGTGTAAAAATAAAAATAACTATCTTAATTAAAAATAAATAAATAAATTAACCATTGAATCAGATGAGCACAGCCTTCTGGGACAGAGATTTGAAATAAAACCAAATATAATAATAAGTTAATAACGTACCTTTTCCATGAGACTGGTCACTCCCTCGCTACATCCACCAGTAATGCCCACAGTGACTGGAGTTTTTGTAGATGGATTAAGGAAATGTGCAGCTATGCATTGTGCCAATTCATCGCTACCTGTTCCCATATTTTACATTAAAAAAAAAGTATACATAACAGACTTAGTAATAGATCTCGTTCACCCAATTCAAATATCAAAAGCTTCAAACAAATTCAGAACCAAGATATTGATTATTTACTTGGACTTCTTAACATGGGATTTTGTTCATCAAGCACCATATTCTTTTCCAATACAGTAAAACTCAAGTCACAGTGTCTGTCAAGAAGTAACAGATGGCGATTCTTGAGAGTTCTCCAAGGAAGTAAATGTTCTTTATACAGCACAGGCGTAATGGGAATGCGATATTTCACGAGTTACAAGCCACTGATGTGATGTGAAAAAAATCAAAACAGAAATTGGGATATTATTGAAGTAGATGGATGCTTTGTGCTTCCCACTAAACAAAAATATCTGTTAGTGGCGGGGTTAATTTGGACGATTACAAAGCTTAGATGCTCCACTAATTAAAACATCTACCAATAATGGATTTATTCCAGATATGGGATTAGTTCTAACCACGTAAAGTTACATTCCCCAAGGGTACCTTCTCAGGTTCAGGCCAGAACAACTTTTTAGTGCCGTAGGGAATAACATTTCTCTAGCCCGTGGAATAACTAAGACAGTGCTGACAACAACAATTATACGAAAGCTAAGTTATCAATTATGATGATTTTGGGCTGCCTTAACTGGGAAGAATCTATGCTCTTATAGGCTGCCTTAACTGGGAAGAATCCATGCTCTTATAGTGCAATATTCTTTACTGAATAAGCTTTTTTCTCATCTTATTTAGAATATTTTATTTTATTTATTTTTATATATATATATATTTAGACTGCAGGACTTTTTTCACGTGACGATGGCGCTAGTAATACCACGGAAACAGTGAGGAGATCTAGAATATTTTATTTTAGAATTCAGTTTTTAGAGTCTTATTCTCTGGAGTATTCTACTATTTATATCAATGTTTCTGTGGAGATTTATGAATATAAAAGCCAGTCCACCTGTAAGCAAGTAAAGAAGCATACTTCACAGCTATTCTACTGTCATATAATTTACCTGCTGTTGTATTATAAATTTGTACCTTTTTCTACCTATTACAAGTTTGTTTTTCTCTCTCCTCCTTTTCTTCAATATCAAAATCTTAGACTGAAGAGCTGTCTGGGATTTTAGTCTAAAGATGAACGAACTGTAATTGTTGGAGCTATAAATTGTTATTTGATTCAATCTTAGTGCAGATTAGCAGATTAGACAATAGTTTTCTAATTAGATAGCAAGTGGGCCTATTTTAAAGTTTATCTAAATAAGATATAAAAAGTTTTTTGAAAATAAGATGGATCAATTTAAGAAAATCAAAATGTGGGAGAGTATTAATAGTTAAAAAGGTGAAGTGGACAAAGAATTGAATGCTTGAAGGCTTAGTAATTGATTGTATGATGTATGAAATCTCAAAAAGTATTTTAAATAAAGTGGACCAATTTAAAAAAAATAAAATGTGGGAGAGTATTAATAGTTAAAAAGGTGAAGTGGACAAAGAATTGAATGCTTGAAGATTTAGTAATTGATTGTATGATGTATGAAATCTCAAAAGTTTTTTAAATAAAGTGGACCAACTTAAAAAAATTAAAATGTGGGAGAGTATTAATAGTTAAAACGACAAAGTTGACAAAGAGTTGAATGCTTGAAGGTTTAGTAATTGATTGTATGATGTATGAAATCTCAAAAGTTTTTAAAATAAAGTGGACTAATTTAAGAAAATTACAATGTGGGAGAGTATTAATAGTTAAAAAGGTGAAGCCGACAAAGAATCAAATGCTTGAAGGTTTAGTGATTGATACGTATGAAATCTCTAAAGTTTTTATAAATAAGGTGGATCAATTTAAGAAATTAAAATGTGGGAGAGTATTAATAGTTAAAAAGAAGTGAACAAACAATTGAATGCTTGAAAGTTTAGTAATTGATTGTATGATGTATGAAACCTCAAAAGTTTTTTTAAATAAGGTGGACCAACTTAAGAAAATTAAAATGTGGGATAGTATTAGTAATTTATAAGAAGTAAACAAACAATTGAATGTGCAAAGGTTTAGTAAAGATTGTATGATGTATGCAAAATAATTTTATATAGGTGTTTATATGGGAAGTATACAATTAATATAAATATTTTAAATACATCTATCTAAAAGTATTAAAGATAATATCACATTTAATTATTTTATTTTATTTAAAAACATATTTTGATTATGTTGTTGTAAGAAAGCACATAGTGTAATTTTCTAAATATAATGGTAAAAAATATTAAAGACAACATATATAGAAATGATGAAAGCTAAAACATAATCTAAAACTTTAAAATAGCTTTTAAGTAAATAAAATAAACATAACTCTTAAATAAATTAATTAAACATAACTCTTAAATAAATTAATTAAATATTTTTTGTTCAATATGGATTTTTCACAAAAGTAAAATGTAAATAACATTTAGATGCAATGAATCATGAATTAAACATTGTTTAGAATGATATTAAAAAGGATATTTAGTTACCTTTTTAAAATTGGAGGGAAATTTTTAACTAATAAAATATAGATTTAGGCATGTTAATTTATTTAAGAGTTATTTCATTTACTTAAGAACTATTTTAGGTTAAGTGAACAAAATACTCATGTCTTCTATAATTTTATGTTTTTATCAAAATAAATTTTGATTCAATAGTTTTTCTTTCCGGGGTATGATAAATGGTCCATTGATATCATTGATATAATTATTTTTAAGTCATTTGAAAATATTTTTAATTTTTGAGCAACATGGTGAATTTGTAATGGTGCAAGTTGTATTTCTTCTAGAGAATGTTATGCTTGAAGATTTTGCAAAGCTCACAATAAATACTAAAATGTATATAAAACTCAATAAGTGAGATTTTTTTTTTATAAGAAATGCTTCTTAAAAATTAAGTATTAAGATATTTTGATATTTATGTATTAAATAAATGATTCTTATGTATGATTCAAATTTAACTATCTTAAAAGAAAAAACAATAGGAAAGATTAGAAAAAGGGTGAAAAAGGAAAATAAATATGTAATATATACAAAAGATGGTTTGGATAAATAATTAGTAAAAGTAAAAAAAATGAAGAATTAGAAGGATAGATTAAGTAGTTTGAAAACTAGTTTAAAACTTTTTCAAAGAATAGTTATCAAAGTGATGAAATATTAATGTTAAAAAAGCTAATCTATGAGTTAGATCAATTACTTGAAGAATACATAAAGAAATGTATCTAAGTTAACTAAGACTTCACTTTGTCATCCCTTATGTAATACAATTGAAAATTTTCTTCATTTCATGAATTATATGATAAATGTGATGTGACTAAAATTGGTTTAGATAAAGAGTACAGTTGAATAAAATAATATATTTGAAACTAAACAAATTGTACATATTTGTGATGATAATAAAAATAAAGAATCTTTTATAAATAATTTTGGTTTCAAGATTATGCAAAAAAATGAGATGGCAAAAAATATTTAGGAAAATATGAACAAGCAAATAGAGAGTCAATAAAACAAAATTTAAGGCTAATGAATAAGGTCTTGAGTATTTTAGAGATGAAGGGAATGCAAATAATGTTGTAGGTAATTCAACTACAAACACAAAAATTTAAGAAATGTAGTTTCTTATTGTAGTAGACAAGGTCATATCATCCTTGTCCTATAATTATAGTGGGTAGAAAACTATTTCCAATTTTTTTTGGAATCAATAATTTATGGAATATTGTATACAGGTGAATTGTGGACATATCAACATGCCAGATTCATAATAAGTTACAAATGTGTTTAATATTATGCAAGCGTAAATGTTCACATGTGTCAAATAAAATAAATAAAATATGTAGACAAAAAAATGTTTATGTATCTGAGTTGGGTGACTAGTGATTGCTATGAATGAAAATTAGTCATGAAAAAATCTATACATGGTTATCTTATTGTTAGTGAAAATTTAAGGTCCAAAACTAAATATTGATAAGAAGTCTTTTTAGCGAGTTAAATGTTGTGTTATACCCCTTAATTTCCTCATGAATTATGATAAAAATAAATGATTATTATATAATAGTTAATCTGATTAAAAATCTAATGATTTGTGGTGGTCAAAGGAGGAATATATATCAAAATAGTATAGTAAAGTTTAAATAGGCACAAAAAAAGGTGTCGTATAGTTTAGAAGACAAGGGATCTTTAGTATCGAATTTCTCTAAGAAAAGAGGAGAATACCTTGTGATCACTCAAGAAAGAATGGAGTAAAATGCTAAGACTCACAAAAATCTAGTGAACTGATTACCTAAAACAGATTTGTGCCAAGACCATCTTCTCTAAAATGTAGGGGGATTTTTAAAAGTGATTAGTAAAACTATTATGGGGCTTGATGTTAAAATAAATTATTTTTATTTTGGTCAAATAGACCAAATCCTATTTAGTTACTAAAAAGTGTATATTTTATACTAGGTCAAAGAATATTGAGGCACATTATTGATTTGTTCATGATGTGATTAAAGAGAAAGTGGTGGTACTTAAATTTTGTAGAATACAAAACCAAATTGCTAATGTATTTATCAAATAATTTGTTAGGAAAAGGTGTGTTGTCCACCTTGTTCTAAAGTTCTAATGTAATATTTTATTATTATGTGGTGCATCCAATAGATCTAGGGATGTGTCATCACACTGGTTAGCATTCTTAGGGGCACTTTATGTGTTGTATATAACATTACGATAAATATTTAATGTGGGGATGCACATTGAGAAAAATATTTAATATTGAGAAAACTTAGTACCAAAAAGTAAATGTGGGGGTTAATAGTTTTGTAAGATCATGGCATTAGTCACATGATTTTATGTAATACCCCTTGGTGATTTTGTGTGAGATTATTTCTATAAAAGAAAACACATGGGTAACAGTCTAAGGTTTGCTTGTTGGCAGGTTGAGAGCATCTCTTGTTAGCATTTGTGAAGTTTGAAGTATGACATGAGATTTGTGGTTACATGCTTGGTCACATGGAGTGATTTATGCTTGATGTTTGAACAAGGGTGTTCATGAAGAATCTAAAGATATATTGTAACTTTTATTGTTGAATAATACATGAGTGATGAATGCTTTTGGAGGTTGGGTTTTTCTCTCTTGAGGGTTTTCCTAGTGTATATATTACAATATCATATTTGATGGTATGTTGTCTAGTCTTTTGCATAGATTTCTCTATTTGGGTTATTTTGAAATTATATTGAGTTGATGTATATTTCCTTTCATTTGGTATTAGATCCATGGTTGTGGTTTGTATAACCCTTGTTGGAGTAGATCTAGTGCATAGTTGAATCTAGGGCTTGCATGGAAAGAATAAAGATATTACAAGGTATGAGGGTTTTGTACAAGTTGTTTTTATAGATTTGAGGATTTGAGGTTGTTGGTTATTTTTTTCAAATATGGGTTTATGAATCTTTGTTGGAATTTTTTTTATGGATGTTCACTATGAGGGTATTGTAGGGGAAACATTTTAGGTGATCCCTTGGGACAAAACAAACCTCACAATTGGATCCAAGAGGCTTGAAAGATGAAGATTGACATAAGATTTGATCTATTTTGGTTATTGTAAAAAATGCAAAAAAATTACCTTCCTTGCCCTCTCATATGACTATGTAGTCATATAATTTCATCTACAAAAAAATGAAAAAAAACCTTGTAGTTGAAAAAACTTGATTGTTTTTATTAAAAACATCATTAAAAAAAAGTGAAGGGTGTCCACAAACTCCTGTACCATGTGCTAGTAGCTTGCACCAACAGGTACTGCTAGTGGTAGTGTTGTTGCTAGTGGTTGTCATCTCCAATCGATAGTCACCAAGTTGGTAGGGTACCAATTGCTAATGAGGCACAACCCTAGGTTGGGCCTTAGTCTCGTGGGGTCAAAATCCAGACCCCTGTGGGGCCAAAACAATTACTGCCAAAAAACATTAAACCAAATTTTAGAAGAATGTTTGATTTAACTATAACTCCTTCAAATTGAGAAGGTGAATGCAAATATTAATCCTATAGATTAATTAACTTAATATTCAATTTTGGTAGTTCTATTGTACAATTCTATTGTGGAATTGAATCTTATCTTCACTACTCTATAAATGTGATTATAAAATTTTATTTAAATTGAATAAGATATTCTATTATGCTCTTCTAGTTATTAAAGTTTCCTTCTTGACCTAACATTAAAAATGAGTCTAAAAGATAATACACTTGCTTACATGTAGATTAAAAATGAGTCTAAAAGATAATACACTTGCTTACATGTAGTACATTATTACTCAGAGACCATAAACTTTCTATATATTTTAGAAAAAAATCACAAATTTATACCAAACAAATAATAACAATATAATACATTATTACCATTTAACTCTAAAGTGATAATCAAACCCAACCCATTGAATTCATTATTTATTCAACAACCATCTTAGTCCATGATTTGAAGATCTTTTGATCTTGAATTCATAGTTCTATATCTTCCATATTTTGTTTCCATATTCCTAACAAGAACATTGCCTTTAATTTATAATCAGTATGTGATAACCTCAGAAGAGGCTAATGAATATGATTGATCAGGTGAAATTTAACAATCATTTATGGCCGTGACAGTCCAATGATCGTTAGATTTACGAAAAAAATCTTAGGCATGACGGTCAAATAGCTGTCAAATTTAACAAAAACACCAGGTTGTTACGGTCAAATAAGTGTAATTATACAATAAAAGCTGGCACTGACAGTCAAACGGTTGTCAAATTTTAGTAATTATTCTACAATGTGACGGTCAATTGACTGTCAAACTTTAAAACGAAGCTGTTTAAGTAACGTTCAAAATGGCTGTCAAATTCAAGAGTGCAAAGACCGGGATTGACTTTCAGATGGCTGTCAAATTTATGTTGACAAGCTTTGAACTGGGGCTCAAATAGTTGTCAAAATTAATGTACTAAAGCTTGTGACTGACCGTCGAATTGCTGTCAAATTTAATACACAAAAGCTCGGGACTGACGTTCAAATGGTTGCCAAATTTAATTTCAAAAACTTGAGAAACGAACGCTCAAATGACTGTTAAATTTAACTCGAGCTGTTGGAGATTGACGCTCTAATGGGCGTCAAATTCAACGTTCGTATGATAGTGTGGCAGTCAATTGGCTATCAAAATTAAAACATTAAGTTCTAGTTAGTGAAATTTAATTCACTGAAAATTGAGCCGTGACTGGCACGATGAACGTCAAATTAATTGTCTTAAATTTTGATTGTGACAGTCAAATGACCGTCTAAATCAATACCGTGTTGAGGTGGCCGTCAAATGCGACGTCAAATTCACACATCTAAAGTCTGGTCGGCAGCGAGGAAACTGTATGGCAGCAATTTTTAATAAGAATGTGATTTTCTGGTTTAAAAATGTTCCTACGAATTTTACCATTTTACAAATGATTAACCAATTTACTAATGGCTTATTTTTTGTTTATTTATGTAACGTGAACATCTACCTGTTTGGATAATTTCCCCCCAAAAAAAGTGGGTTTCGAACTTCAAAATTGTAAAGAATGTAAACAAAGTGATCAATCTCTATGGTGTACATTCTATGTCCAAAAAGAGATCAAGAGATCAAATTTAATATTATAAGTTAATAAATCTGATTTTGTAAATGAAATATATTATTTATATAAATAGATATTTGTATGATGGATCATAGAGTATGATCCAAAACGTTGATGTAAAAATAGATACACAGTTTCAATCCATCTATATAAATAGTGTAGGTTAATTAAATAAATAAATTATTTAAATCAGTAATTAATTTAGATAAATGAGTTGGGCATGAGAATAATACATGTTAAATTAATAGTAAAATTGAATGAATTTAAATATGTTGAAGAAGGGAAAACGGTGGTCAAGTTAGGAATCAATTCACCACAAAGTTGAATTTTTAGAACTTGATTAGATAAGCATCTTAGAATTTATAAATTGACTCTGCTTTGATTTAGATCTATGCATATGCACCTAATCTTCATGCCTATAGAAGTGAACTAACATGTAGATATGAACTTATACATATAGGAATTAATTGGTAGAACTCTAATTACTAAAATTTGTTTTCCCTAGTGCCTACTAGGGCAATGCGTAATAAAGATCTATAGACACTTTTGCATGTAGTTATCATTAGCACGATCTTCTTTGGTGCAATCAATGGAGTTAGTGTGATAAGAGAGGCAATTTTTTCAGGTACATAAAAGTGGCATGTGAAGTGATCTAAAGGAAGTTGTTTGTGCAATTGCCAATAAAATATGGTTAAAACATGCATGTTGCAAGGCATATTTATATGGAAAGATATGCATTTTCTCTTAAAAATTGGTGACCCCTTCTAATTCATGGATGTGATTTATAATCTGCTAAGGTATCATAACTAAAGGGCTTCTACTATATCAATATGACCTAGGACTCATAGATGGGCTCAATTGTGTGTGTTATAGTTACACTTAGATGCATTATAATATTTAGATTTATTGAAGCTTTGTGACACTATTCAAACATAAGCTAAGACTCAAGTTAGGATAGTAAGAATATAACCCAAAAACAACTACAAATCTCATGAAGGAAATTGAAACATTTGAGATTATCTCTAAGAAATATAGAAAATCATGGAGAAGGAAATGGACTTGCTAAGATGTCTCTTCTTGTTCTTATTGTTAATGTGATTTTTGAGCCCATTCAAAGGCAATTCATCTTTTATATGATAAACACATATTTGAGGCAGTTTTGAAATGAATTCAAGACTTTACATGTGAATTTTTTTAAATCATTAGGGGTGATCCCGCAATAGTGGTTTACAACTTTTGGCCAAATTGCACATTGAAATTATTATTTTTAATTAAATCTTCACATTTAGGCACCTATAGCGGCTAAACCGTGAGGAATTTGAAGATGATGCAAACTAAAGTCTCATCACACTTTGTCTATAGATTCTAAAAAATATATTTTTAAAAATTTTTGGAATCAAATTGCACTTCTTTTTCCATCTCCCACAAAAAATATTTTTTTCATAAAAACAACATTTTTAAAAGTGATGCACATCGTATAACATAAACTTTTTTTCCATTAAGGATAAAATTCTAATTCTTTCAATTTATATTTTTAACTCGATATCTAGTGCTTCCACTTGGTTAGATAGCTTTTTATTAAATATTTTTTCTTTAATCAAGTTTGAAGTCAAACCAATTACAATTCGGAGACATAGTGTGACCGTATAATGCGTAACACTTTGTATATATCAAAATTCAATTTTTTTTATTGGATCAATGACTTCAATATCTAGTGCACTCATATTTTTCAAATTTTTATTTTATAATTTGCTATTTTTCCATGTCTTGAGAACAAAGACCTTCATTTTAGATGAAAAACCTATGTTTAATAAAACTAAAAAAAAACATAATAAAACCAAAACATATTAAAATTATATTCGTTGGATAGCTCATTCTAAGGACTATTTGATTCTAGTTGGGTTTGTGAAGATTCCCCATTTTAATCCTCAACGCAGAGCTTTGAAGCGTAAAAAATGGTTTTTTTTGTGAACAAGTCCAAAATCAAGGAAAAGGGGGGTTCGGTAAACCCCCGGGGTTTGAGCAAATCCCCAAGGGTTCGAGTTCGCTCAAACCCCCTTCCCAAAAGCGGTTTTCATTTTTTTTTATCCATGCATGCATTAAATGGGTTCGCTCAAACCCTAGTTCAAGCGAACCCTTTTTTGGTTCGTTTGAACCAATGAGTTGATTTGAACCCCCATAATGAAAATTTTCATGAGGTCATTTTGATGTTGTATTTATATAGGGATCACAAAATTATAGGGTGGAAGCATAAAGGTATATCCCATTTTTTACATGAGTGGGTGACTCAAATCAAAATTTTGAGCCAAATATTCAATTCTAGCTGCAAGCAACCCATTAATAATTTGAAGATAATTTAAACTAATGATTTGTGTTTCATGATCTTAGATTATATGTATGTATGTATGTATGTATGCATGCATGCGTATATATATGTATGTATGTATGTATGTATGTATGTATGTATGTATGTATATGTATATGTATGTGTATAAATATATGTATATGCATATATATTTATATATTTGTATATATATATGTATATACAGATATATACACATACATATACACACACACATATATACATATGTATGTATTTATGTATGTACGTATGTATGTATGCATGCATATAATTGTTGCAAGTATGATGGTGTTACATCATTGATGTCAACTATGTGTTAAGGAAGATGATGATGTTGAGGATATTGAGAAAATTGAGGAAAACAAGTTGTTGCAAGTTGTGCATGTGTAGTTGAGATATTGAGGAAGTGTTGTCAGTACATGGAGCTATCTTTATGTTGTATTATCTAGAGATGTGTTGGAATGAAGTAATGAGCTAAAATGATGTCTTTGGTACTTGGTTTCCAAGTGCTTTTGAGAAAATTTGATAAAAAAATAAAAATGTGTTGTTTACTTGTTTTGAATGTGCCCCGAGATGTTTAGAATTTGGGTTTCTAAATTGTTGTACAAAGTGCATTATTTTCACCAGTGTGTGAACCAATTTTTTAGTGGTATTTTCTGTGGTCTTGAAGAAATGTATTTGCTCCGTGTTTCTCCGCAGTTTAGCTTCAGGATGTGTAGATTTGGGAAATGAATTATAATGTTTATATCTTTCAGTATTCAAGATTTCACTTGATTTGGTATAGGGGCTGATGCAAGAAGTTGGGTACACAAAAAGTTCAAAAAGTGGAAATATTTTTGCTGTTTTTCAGAATTTGTCACATTTGGACTAAAAATTTGAGGCACTTACACAATGAATATTAAAAAAAGTTAGTAATATGAAATCTAGAATTTTGAGTCTAGTTTCTAAATATGTCAATTATTAAAATACTTAGATTATAGAAATTAAATTTTGATAGGGATCTATAAAAACCACTTTTTAAAAGTCTATTTTTTTACCATACCAAGCAGGTGTACGGACAACACTTTTTGATCGAAATAAAATTATTTTACTAATTCCTTGTGGGAAATGAGAGCTAACAACATGAAGTTTGATGTCATTTTTTTTTTGTAATTTTTGGTTGAATATTTTTTTTTTATTAATTTTTTATTGGCCTTAATTGATGTTTTTTAAAATCAACGTGTACGGACAACATAATTGCACCTAAACAAAACATTTTTTGACTCTTTTTTTTTCATTGTGTAGATAATTGTCTGAAGTTTGATGCCATATTTTTTACAAGAAACTTAACCAATAAAAAGTTATTAGACAACCAAAAAAACCTGATATTTCAAGTTTAAGGACTAGTTTGCTTAGAAATTAATTAAAAAATAGAAAACATAATCTAATTTTAACAAAAGTTATATATTTAGAAAGTAGACATTGTGTTCTCTAATGGGTTTTAATTTTATAGATTCATTCAGAAAAAAAGTCCATCAGCTATGTTGTCAAAGTTGGACATTCTTCTTTAATCTATCTTAGTTTTTTAGTTGCAGGTCAAAGGCTAAGGCTC